>CM057007.1:29765604-30367593 GCA_029891345.1 Dryococelus australis | reverse complement strand
CTTGTTTATTTCTGTCTTATTTCGAGAACTGAAAGAGAACCTTAAAATAACATTTAAAATAGTCATCTTTGCAACTAACGTTCACTTTGGTTATGAGTTAGAGGCTGTTATTTTAGTTTATTAATGCCCCATCCCTTCCAATTGTAATCTAATACACCATGTGTATGAGTCCATTAGTAAGCTTATCAGTACTTTTTTCTAATTCTTTTTTTACTACCCCATACTTCTACATCAAAATATCTTACATTTACATTGCATTTGAATTTGGACCGCGGCATAATAAGCACGATGAGTTAATCAACGACAGCTGAAAACCAAGTGACCAAATCGTATACTACTGGCAAATGATAACAAGAAGTTCTTAACGAACCTAAAGCTGTCTTGTGTAAGCACCTTAACCACAACTCAGGTATAAAACGTTAAGTAATGTTACATCTCCGGATATATTCAACTATAGTCATGTGAAGATTTCTCTCTTCCGTTCCTTAAATATTATTCAAAGTTTTTACCAATTGTTTGTATTTTGTACGTTAATATGCTCAATTAGGACCTACGGTAGTATTAAATATGAACTATACTTTTTTTTTTATTTGTGAATGGATTTCATCATCTTAGTACTGGGGCAAAAAGCTGAAACTGTTTCTGTTCGCAACACTTTTTATTCTAAGACATGTGGAAATTTGTTTAGAAACATTGCATAAGAGTTTTGAACATTGTGTTAAATCTTTGGAATTTTCAGATATAAATGAGGTAGAAATTTTGAATTTCGCTTCTTCAACACGTTTAACTCAACTGGCATTTAACTCAACATGACTTATTTCATCAATATAAAAATATTCAAATCAATTTTTTTATTAAAAAAATTCGTATCTATGGTGTGATTATAAATTTTCCAAGTAAAATGAATTTTCTGCTTTCTCTGTTGTGACCTTGATAATATGCTTCTTGATTTTAATTTTGCTTGTCCTTGTGTAAATATAGACTTTGTAAAATTTAGCGAAATACAAAGGGTTTCCTTTAGAAGTAATAACTGAGAAGAAATTGAAGGCGTAATTTTGTGTAATGGCCAATTGCATGGTCCAGTGGCCTTATGGATAATCCACATATTTTACCCGTTGTATATTTGTAGATATTTATGTGTAAATTAAGTTTCACGTGTGTCGTTATTTAATACAAAAGAAAGGTAAATTACAAATACTAAGTTCTTATCTAAAGAAAAGGATCTTGCGTTATAATTGTAGTATAATTTGCTTTAAATAAACTACCCCAGTAGCAATATACGTTGGGCCAACAGATGCAATTTGGTTACAAAGGTTGGCTGAACGATGGGTTGGAACACGTTTATTTAAACAACGTTGGGCAATCGTTATGTACCAAAGAAACTTTTGTACCACGTACATTTTGTGGTATAACTTAGCACTCTCAATAAAATGTCACTATATAAGGAAATGCCAGATCGTACTAGAAATGTTATGTTTTTTACTCCAAAATAGTAGGTATCAAGTGTTTTGTAACATACAGTTGGTTATTGGTATATTTTCGTCTGTTGGGCTAGTGTTACGCAAATAATATAAAATGTAAAATTATTAAAATATATTTCTTAAAAAAACACTGTACCTCATTTCTATACGTTAAATAATAAAAAGGTTTTTCGAGATATAACATTGTTTTTTTAATATATATATATATATACACCATACCATATACATAACATATATATATATACCATACCGAACAACAACTTTTGTGATTCCTACTTATATATGTTTCAACTTATATATATATATATACATATATAATTAAGAAACTCAACAGTTGCTGTTCGGTATGGTATTATACATTAGCCCAACATTCTGTATTGAACGTTTATGCCAAGAATTATCGACAATGCATATTATATGAGGTGTCTTACCACTCTTAAAAAATGACACTAAATCAGAAAAAGATAGAACATACTGCTTGTATTGACCAACATAATACAATTAATACAACGTGAATTAGTGGATGCGTGTATGTCATTTAGTTGCATACGCGTAACATGTAAAATTATTGGTTGCATGCTGTGCAAATATTACTGATTAGATGGCTGTAATCTAATTACATGATGATGGGCCAACGTAGTTCCGTATGTCAGTTTGATGTCCAGTCAACATTATTTATCCTACATTGGCCCAACCTTCAAGCAAAATTGGATTAACATTGGCCCAACCACGAAATGCTACATAGCAATTCCGCTGTTGTCATTTCCGTTTTTAGCCACGAGCGGCAACACTACAATTGAACAGTTAATGGTGGAGGTGACATGGTTTTTCTTTTGAGCAACGTAAGTGGTTTCCAAATATTTTATTGAAAATGAGAGGAAATGATTAGAGGCGCAGAGCATGTAAAGGGCAGAATTCGCTGCTGCGCCACGGTTGCATGTAACAATAACATTATTACATTTGCCTCCATCGGATCTCTAAACCCTCTATGTTAAGAGAGGGCCCAAATCACTCGACATCATATTCACCAGCACGTCTGAAAAGTACCCATTACCACGAAATTTGATGTAAATGTATCGAATATCCCGACCATTAGATATATTCAGCCATAAAAGCAGAACCCTCACCAGACACTCGCACACACCGTATTCTACAACACATTGTTCTTTCATGAAGTTATTCCCCGTACAAGGTCAATGCCTCACATTTGAGTGCTCAGAATTCAATATACTGCCCACTTTGACTCTCACATTGAAGTGATCAACGAAGTTTCCGAGATGTTACAATTCTAAATATATTATGAAAATACCTGATTCAAATAAATGCACTGAATATTTTAATCATAATATTTATTGGATTCATGTGTGTGTTACATTTCCTCACGTGCCTTTCGTAAAATACATTACACAGAAATCAACTATTATATTTGAGTGTTGTGGAAACTGAACTATCTTACGTCTATTATACCAGGCGGTTAGTTGCAGTTCATTAGTCGGGTATAACCATAATATTTGACATTCAAATGTAATATTTATGCAGACACAAAAAAAATTACCTGATAATATGATCGAGTCACCATTCAAGTCGTTATAATAATTATTCCAAAATATATAATTCTGGTCACAGACACATTCATTATCTTCCGAACAGATTCAGTTAAACAAAAATCAAAATCATATGTTAGTTTAAATTTAGCCCCCAAGAATGCACTTCTTTTTTCGTTGAAAATAGCCACTATAAAAGCTGGAGAAATCAAAAACATTCATCTGAACTTTGAAATGCAAAATCAGATTATTTCCTCTATGCTATATTTTAAAATTATATTCCATTAAGATATGAAACAGTGAAGATTAGTAAATGTGCAATAAATTAAAATCTTTATTTCAAATAATCAGTTTTGTGTTCTTAGTGGTAAACAATTATAAACCACAGTGTTTAATATGAATGCATGTTTGGTGCATACAAGAACTACGACAACCAGATGATTCTCTCATCAAACGAGTTTGATCATCTAATAGTCATAATAATGATGACTCGCTTACAATAAGAAAATGAAGAATTGTAGTTAAAGTGCTATTATTGCTAAGTAGTCTATAAAATACAGTTAAATTGTGACTTAGATTCATATCAACTTTTTGAGCTGCAACTGAAGTACTGTTTACATTTAAAGTTCGTCTATTAATAAACATACCACTTCATTTGAATGCAAACTTTCAATAATAATGCTATATATCTCTGGGCGTGAATACATACTCCCGTCTACTTAAAACGTTCATACCATCGTGGACATATATTATACAATAATATTACGTGGTCGATGAATGTTCCCAGAGATGCGGATCATTACAGATAAATTTGTACGTTTTGGAGAAGATCGTCTGCTAACTTTCGCCTCAATACAATTAATTAGAAATCAGCAATTACTTGGAATTTTCTGAGGAGTAAAACTGAATCAGTATGATGATGTAGGATACCACACATCCAACCATAGATCAAGCAAAGGGTAGTCTAGTGTAAAAAAACCAGCACAACTGAATGTCTGATCCCTGGTGGAGATGTAGTTGCTTAACTGAGTTAGTTCCTTCTTCGTTTCTTTGTCTGTAGTTTTCTTCAGCAATGCCTTCTGTATGATGACCCTTGTCGTTCTAGCCTCCTTGCTTGTGGCACTGGAGGACGAGATAAGGACTAGAGCTTGAATAGTTTTGAATAACAGTTGCCATAATTAAAACGAGCATTTCATCAATGTCAAATTCACTTCCACGTGGCGAGAAACTGAATTTGAGACAAAGAAAGCACAGACCGTATCGCATGCCAAATTTAACAGAATTATCAACAGTGTCTGAACGCCATAGGTGATATTCACAAGTTGTATGATGTCACATATTTTATCATAATTCAGTGTTAGAGTAGCTAGAGTGCAATGACTAGTCAACACATTTCCAGTACTTCTAGACATCCAAGTGTTCATAGAATTACCTTGCAAGCATGCAATATGTACTGTACTAGGTAAAAGTAAACTGTTTCTATTTTCAGAATCCATCCTAACGGACAAATTATCATAAAGTTTTGAATTGAAAATTTTAATTCTCTGTTTTATCATAAGTATCCAATTCGTAAAATTAAGTGTCATTGTTAAAGTGACACCCATAGTAAAGTCGTAAGTGAGCAACATCACTAACTTCCCTATACTTTCTGTTGGAAATAGCTATACATATTAAATATGCAAACCACAGCAGTAAAGCCAACCACTATATTACTGCAGGCAGATAATTTATTTTGCCAATTCTCGTAATTATTGTATGGTTGACTCTGGATATCTTCGTCTACCTCAATCAAGAGTTGTTTGATTTTTCGTCTTCTTGCACTGTTCAGGTGCATTCCTACAAGACCGGTCAAGCTAGTAATGATTAGAATGCTCTCAGTGATGAAGTCAGAAGCGAAATTTATTATGCCTTCTTCTTTATAGATACTTAAATTACTATACCATAGTATGTGATTAACTGGAATCGTCAGTGTGATGATTCCTGAGTAAACAGTTGCACAATTGGAGCGGATAAATGTCACACGCTTTTTGCCGCCCTCTTGAGATATTGAAACGTTGTATGTCTCCACACCAAACAGTTTTTTCACTCTTTCAAGAGGTTGAATAGCATTCAGAAACGCCTCTTGAACCGGTATCTGTGTTGGTATCTGCGGAAACAAATATTTCATGGTCCACAACAACAAACTACAAAGGTACTACAATAAACTAAGTTAACTTAATTATTGATGTATAACTATCCGTATGTATGATAATTAAAGTTACATTTAACTAATAAGTCTATCAATTAAGTGTTGTGAGGTATATTAATTTTAGTCAATTTTACCACGTTCGTGCGTGAAATTCAGAAACGCACTCGAAGTTAGGCATCCAAGCATTTATTTTCTATTGTTCCCTCATATTGTTTGCCCGAAACAAATTAATCATGATATTTATTTCTATAATCCCACGACAAATGTTATACGCTAATATAAATAAATTAATAATGAACACATCTAAAGCGGTGATGTAGAAGCATATGAGCATGGGACACTGATAGAGGGCAATATTTGGAAAAATTAACCTTGCTGTGCTATGGGCAGTGTAGGACACGCGTGCGTGGCAGAACGCCGCTAAGTCTAATATTATTGTATCTTGGCTAGGTGGAATGATAGTCTGATGTTTCAAGCCTCGCCTGGTGAGTAGTAAGCATTATAGAAGTGCAACCACAGTATAGACGACCACACTACGTGCAATTAACAGACTTTGAACGAGGTCCTATTGTGGGCCTGAGGGAGGCTGGACGGTCCTTCCTAAAAATTGCCCGACGTGAAGGGTGTGTTGTGTATCATGTCGGTGGTCCAACGAATGTGCACATCTTTGTCAACATGGTTCCGGCGGCAGCCTCATATGGTTTCCCGCCTGGACCACCGCATCTGACGAGCAGCCACTTCTGATCACACGGTGACCGCCCCACAAAGAAGGGCCGCCATTGTACACAGTGTTGTTAGCTAGGACCGTTGTCCGTCTGCTGGACGTTGGGTTACGATCAAGGGTGCAGCTCGCCAGGCTTCCTCTCACACCTCATCACGCCCAGCCCACTCTGATGGTGTTGCGAACGAAGCAGCTGAAGGAATGAATGGCGCGGAGTTATGTTTAGTTATGAAAGCAGGTTCTGCTTGCCGCCGCCAGTGTCTGTCGTTTACGAGTGCGGCGTCGACCACGAGTGGGTAAATAATCAAAAGGTATATGGCAGTGATATACAGGACGAACTAATGGTATCATGGTTTTGAGAACAATATACTACAGTAGCCATTCACCTCAGGTTTTTGTTGAGGTAACACTGAACAGTCAACAGAACATCAAGAATATCATCCAGCCCATTTATGTTACAGTTCCTGCAACACCAAGGAGATGTCCTCCTCCAGTAGGGCAATGCCTGTGCACAACCACTAGTGTTAGCCAACACTAAAGAAGGCTACACCAGACACATACATAGTTTTTCAAGACACTACTAGTCTCTGTCCATAGATGTACGACCCTGTGATCATTATTATATAAAGTGTTCGGCCTATATAAGTATTCAATAAAACCTACATTAATGTCGGATCATTGGTTCCGGGTGTTCATTTTCCATTTTCCACCAGTGAATAAACAACGGAGCCGCTGTGGTGTATTGGTTAGACTACTCGCTTTCAACCGAGGCGTACCAGGCTGGATTCTCTGCGGGGTCGCTTCTGTACAGTCGCTTGTGGGAATCGTGCCGGCGATGCGGCTGGTCGGCGGGTTTGTTCGGGGATCTCCCGGGCCCAGCCATTTTATTCGGCGCTGCTCAATTATCACATCACTTTACCGTCATCGGCTCTCAACATCGCGCTGTTATGTCTGAAACCTGGTTATGAATTAAGCATAGAGGTAATACAAGTTTATTAATTTTTTGTATATCTATTAATGAAAGGTTTATACCACCCACGCCTTTATTGAGCAAAAAAAATGCGTTTTCCTTTGCTATCGTAGTCTTTGGAAATATTAACGTAAAACATGTTTCCTGGAAAGATCAGAAAACATAATATTAAAATTTAAAAATTACAGAATATCAAATTGTTATATTTCCTTTGATACAGATCTTAAGAGTAACGTTTCTCAACCTTATACACTTCTTCCATATTTATATCTTCAAACTTGGCATAGTAATCGAATGTCATTAGCATGTGTCCCTATAGCCAATTCTCAACCAAGCATCAGCCTAATGAGACACCCAAAATCTCTCCATTACATTATATGGACAGAAGTATTCATTTTCCAGTATATCCTGTTATATCGTTTTTCTGTACAAAGTTGTTTCTCGGTTTTTTTACACATTTTGAAACAACGCTATGAAAGATCACCCAATATATGACCTGTTTTTAGATTCCCTGATTATTTCACTATTAACAATGAATTTGTACTTGTGTTTACGTAAATATGATATTATAATGTCTCCTATAAATTATAATACTTAATTTGTTAACACTATGCAACACAGCAGTGAGAAAATAGGTGTTTTAATACTTAGTGAGGAATACTTAGTTATCATACTTGCAGTTCTTTGTCCATGTGTGTATTTTACTATACTCAGTAAGACTTTGTGTTCATGAGGCGGAGGAATATAATGAAAGTAGAACTTCGCAAAGCTTCAGATAAAGTTCTTTATAACTGTGACTGAACGATAAGAATAAAGCACGATGTTTTAAAAATACTACTTAAACGTACTTGGTATCACACTAATCTTCCAAGTTCTTAAATTGCTGGGATCATAGATGTTTATAGATTGACTGTTTCCGCGGTTAGGGGCTTCTATTTTATTTCGAATTGACATTACGTTACACACTCACGACATATCTACCTGTTTTTTTTTTCTTGTCTGAAGAGCCCTCATGGGCGTCATCGAACATCTTTGGTACAATCATGAAAGAAACACACGAGTTTAGGTTCTTGAATTTGAGTCAAGTTATAAGATTTGGGCAGAATGAAAGGGCGGTGGAAATGGGAGATCCCGAGTAAACCCGGTGACAAGTGGCATTGTCCAGCACGAAGCCCACATACATAAGTCCGAAAGTGAACCCGACGAGAATCAAACCTGGTTCGCCTTGGCGGGAGACGAGGAGTATAACCACTAAACTACAGTGGCCCCGCTGTTCTGTAAGAAATATTTTGGTTTGCCCCCTATATTATTCTATGGCAATTTCAAATTCTATAACCGTTATCAAAATACCGTACAACGCACACTACTCTGCTGTTACTTTCCGAGTAAGAAGGTTGAAATGTCTTAGCTCTCAAATTTGTATTGTCATCGTTGATAATATGGAGTCGATGTTATACTGTATTTGTGTAGACGCAGTTGTAGCAGTGCCTCGCCCTGTAAGACAATCAGCAATTGCGAAAGAATAAAAAACTAAAGATATTACCTAAGTTGAAAACATTGTATATTTAAATACTTGACGTAAGTATTGTTTCATAGCGAATTTATTCTTTTCTTTAGATTGGTTGATTCACTTATGGGCAAATGTTATACACATATACGAATTTAAATTACCTAGGCCATCCCTCACTTTTAACAGTATTCATCGAGAGTACTGCATCACGCTCTTTCGCCCTCTTGCCCTGTGAATTCGAGACAACCACAATCTCTGACGTCACGCAGTCAGCTGATGCCAAAAGGCGCCAAATTATGACAAAGGGCATAGATATAGTAAGTATTTTTGGTGCCTGTATTTGCTCAAAAAGATTTTCAATTGATTGTAACACAACCAGAATTATTGTTAGGGCATAAAATATTATTATTTTTGTTTTATTGAATCCCGACGTGTTACAGCAATCTTACATAAAATTACATGGCATTTTGAAACCGAGAAACTGTACGAAAAACCTTGCGTACCTGTAAATATTTATTTTGTAAATTACTTTAGTTGAATAATACAATAACGGATATTCTCTCACACGGGTAAAATGCGATGCGATTTTGACCTGGAAAGTTTCTACAAACACATTCGAACTCTGAATGACTGTTTAAGCAAATATGTGAACAGATATTGCGAGAGAGAGAGAGAGAGAGAGAGAGAGAGAGAGAGAGAGAGCTCTCGGTAGATTATGATACGACACTTGTTAGTCTTACGCTTCTAGTCACTTTGCCTGGAACTGTGTGTTCATTAGTAGACTGACGTGCATAGCGCATATTCAGACACACGTTATTATTCTCTATTCTTATTTAAATACAAATTCATAGGTCGAATATTTTATAGCAACTGCAATGGAAAACTAACCATTTCGTTAGAGAATTTCGTCCGTGAGATGCTTGGTAAGCAATGGCTGAACTGATGAAACTGAATGTGGTACTCGCGTGTCTTGTATTCCTTCCCATTTCAACTCCTCGCTTGTGCACTTATTGAAATTATTCCATTGTGACACCAACGCGCTTTGTTGACGGCCTGACCAAACAGTATTTCTCTTTATCGTCAAGATTATCATCGAAGCGAGGGACTCTATTTGTCCGGCTATGAAAGCGATAAGAATCAATATTCAGTTTGTCGCGACAAATCGTTCTTGGTTCTGTAGGGACCAGAGACTTTTTATAAATATATATGCTGCATATACGACATGGCAATTATCTTATTGCATGCTCTTTACTTCCTCTATGTAAGTTAGTATTTCTGTCAATGGAATGTTTCAAATTCTATCAGTCGTAATTCTGATTGTACAAATTTTGCATTTGGTCCTTTTATGTCTTACAAATCGATGCACCTATTGAAAAGGTAGATAAATGTGTTGAATGTGTAGAAATGAAGGTTGGAAAAAATTAATTTATCAAAGGTTTTTTGAAAATTTTGCGGTTAAATTAAACACACACATGTGAACAGCTTGTATACTTCTGCCTTGTTTACAGAACTTAAAAAACGCCAAAACTTTCACTAAAAATAGCCATATTTGCAAATAAAATTTCTATGGTTGCCGTTATATAATTTAATTAATGTCCCTCACCCTCCTGTCCTATAAGATCGTTTTACACCCTACGTATATGTACCTTAGAATCCTCATCAATAAATTGTACAAATTTATTTGTTCTACGCCATTCTTCTACATCAAAACTCCAACATTTGTTATGTTTTTGACTTTTGACAGAATCATAATCTGAACGCTGAGCCAATGAGCGCGATGAAGCAAAAGCGACAAAATTGTATACAATTGTGGCAAAGGATAACATGAAATTCTGAAGATCAAAATTAATACTCCTTTCTTCTGCAATTATGTGAACATTTCTGAATTCCGTACCTTAAATATTATACGAAAAATTTTTACTAATTATTTTTGTTTTGTACGTTCAAGTGTTGAAATATGACCAACGCAGCATTTAATTTGAATGGAACTCTGTTTTTTTTTTATTTCTGAAGGGATTTCAGAATCTTCATACTGGGACAAAAAGCTGAAAATGTTTCTGTTCGCAACACTTTGTATTCTTAGACATATGGGAATTCGTTTAAATCATTACATAAATGTTTTGAACTTTGTGTTAATTCTTAGGAAGTTGCAGTTATAAATGAGGCAGCAGTTTTAAAACACACGTCTTCGACACGTTTAAATCAACTGGCGTTGTGTGGCATACTTGAGCATAATAGTAATATACATAATTTTGAAGGAAATAATCGTATATAACAAATCTATGGCGTGGTTATATATTTGTGACGTAAAACAAATTTTCGACAACAAATTGCAAAGGTACTGCAATGAAAAGAATTATCTTAATTATCGTGTGTATAATTTCCTCTACGTATAGTTATTGAATATTCATGAAATTTATTTGGAATCTAATAAGTCTACCAATTTAGTAATAGGAGGGTTAGGAATTTTAGTCAATTTCACCGCAAATTTAGGGGAAATTCTGTAACGCATTCAAAAGCTACGGGTCTAGTAGTTATATCCTGTTGTTCCATCAAACACTTTGCTCAATAATTTAAGTTTGATTTATTTTTTTTGTCTCGAGAAATCAATACACTGACCAAAAATTAAAAATGTACATCACTAAAACAGGAACGTAGAAACACCATTTGCGCATGGGGCACTGATAGAGGGCAGATAAATTAAATAATGAACACTGCTGTGCTGTCGGCATAGTAGGAACCACGTACTAGGTATAAGACTGCTAAGCATACTACAATTGTAGCTGGCTAGGTGGAATAATAGTATGTTGTTTCAAGATTCAACTGGAGTGTATTGAGCATTGTAAACATGCAACGATGGCATAGACGACCACATTTCGTGCAGTTAAAGTTACTTTGAACGAGGCCGTATTGTGGAAGGTAGAATGGCGCGAAGTTCTGTTTAGTTAAGACAGCAGGTTCTTCTATGCCGCCAATGACTGTCGTTTACGAGTGCGGCGTTGACCAGGAGTGAGGCTATAATAAGATTATATACGGCAGCGACATACAGGACCAATTAATGATACCATGGTCTGGAGAGCAATAACCAACAATGGCCGTACCCGTCAGGTTTTTGTTGAGGGAACACTGAACAGTGATCACTACATCAAGAACATCATCCAGCTCATTTTCTTGCCGTTCCTACAACACCATGGAGATGTCCACTACCAGCAGGACAATGTCCGTGCACACGCGTCCCGTGTTACCCAACGCATTCTCGAAGGGGTTCTTCAACTTGTCTGGCCAGCACGATCTCTCAATTTATAACCCATTGAACATGTGTAGGACTTGATGGGCCGGTGTTTAGTTCGGTCTGCAATAACAGCTACAAATGTCCACCAATTCCAACAGCAGGTGGTAGTAGCGGTGAACACTTTTGTTCAAGATGGCACTGGGCAACTCTGTGATTGTCACTATGCACTTCTGCAGGACTGCATCGTCGCTAAAGAAGGGTACACAAGGCACTTACATTGTAGTTCAAGACACTGTGTAGCCTCTTTCCAAAGATGTCCGACTCTGTGCGCATTGCCATATGCAGTGTACAACCTGAATAATTATTCAATGAAACCATCATTAATGTCGGATCATTGGTTCTGGGTGTTCATTTTCCATTTTCCACCAGTGAATAAACAACGGAGCCGCGGTGGTGTAGTGGTTAGACTACTCCCTTTCTACCGAGGCGTACCAGGCTGGATTCTTGGCGGGGTCGCTTCTGTACATTCGCTTGTGGGAATCGTGCTGGACGATGCGGCTGGTCGGCGGGTTTCCTCGAGGATCTCCCAGGGCCCAGCCATTTTATTCCGGCGCTGCTCAATTATCACATCACTTTACCGTCATCGGCTCTCAACATCGCGCTGTTATGGCTGAAACCTGGTTATGAATTAAGCATAGAGGTAATACAAGTTTATTAATTTTTTTGTATATCTATTAATGAAAGGTTTATACCACCCACGCCTTTATTGAGCAAAAAAATGCGTTTTCCTTTGCTATCGGAATCTTTGGAAATATTAACGTATAACATGTTTCCTGGAAAGATCAGAAAACATAATATTTAATTTAAAAAATTACAGAATATCAAATTGTTATATTTCCTTTGATACAGATCTTAAGAGTATCGTTTCTCAATCTTATGAACTTCTTCCATGTCTATATCATCAAAATTGGCTTAATAATCGAATGTCATTAGCATGTGTCCCTATAGCCAATTCTCAACCAAGCATCAGCCTAATGAGACACCCAAAATCTCTGCATTAGATTATATGAACAGCAGTGTTCATTTTCCAGTATATATGAATTATATAATCCTGTTATATCGTTTTTCTGTACAAAGTTGTTTCTCGGTTTATTTACACATTTTGAAACCACGCTATGAAAAGTCACCCAAAATATGTCCTGTTTTTACATTCTCTGATAATTCCATGATTCACAAGCATTTTATACTTGTGTTCACGTAAATATGATATTGTAATGTCGCCTATAAATTATAATACTTAATTTGTTAACACTATGCAACACAGCAGTGAGAAAATAGGGGTTTTAATACTTAGTGAGGAATACTTAGTTATTATACTTGCGGTTCTTTGCCCATGTGTGTAATTTACTATACTCAGTAAGACTTTGTTTTCATGAGGCGGAGGAATATCCTGAAAGTAGAACTTCGCAAAGCTTCAGAAAAGTTCTTAATAACTGTGACTGAACGATAAGAATAAAGCACGATGGTATAAAAATACTACTTAAACGTACTTGGTATCACACTAATCTTCCAAGTTCTTAAATTGCTGGGATCATAGATGTTTATAGATTGACTGTTTCCGCGGTTAGGGGCTTCTATTTTATTTCGAATTGACATTACGTTACACACTCACGACATATCTACCTGTTTTTTTTTTTTTCTATCTGAAGAGCCCTCATGGGCGTCATCGAACATCTTTGGTACAATCATGAAAGAAACACACGAGTTTAGGTTCTTGAATTTGAGTCAAGTTATAAGATTTGGGCAGAATGAAAGGGCGGTGGAAATGGGAGATCCCCGAGTAAACCCGGCGACAAGTGGCATTGTCCAGCACGAAGCCCACATACAAAAGTCCGAAAGTGAACCCGACGGGAATCAAACCTGGTTCGCCTTGGCGGGAGACGAGGAGTATAACCACTAAACTACAGTGGCCCCGCTGTTCTGTAAGAAATATTTTGATTTGCCCCCTATATTATTCTATGGCAATTTCAAATTCTATAACCGTTATCAAAATACCGTACAACGCACACTACTCTGCTGTTACTTTCCGAGTAAGAAGGTTGAAATGTCGTAGCTCTCAAGTTTGTGTTGTCATCGTTGATAATATGGAGTCGATGTTATACTCTATTTGTGTAGACGCTGTTGTAGCAGTTCCTCGCCCTCTAAGACAATCAGCAATGGCGGAAAAAAAAAACCTAAAGATATTACCTAAGTTGAAAACATTGTATATTTAAATACTTGACTTATGTATTGTTTCATAGCGAATGTATTCTTTTCTTTAGATAGGTTGATTCACTTATGGGCAAATGTTATACACATATACGAAGTTAAATTACCTAGGCCATCCCTCACTTTTAACAGTATTCATCGAGAGTACTGCATCACGCTCTTTCGCCCTCTTGCCCTGTGAATTCGAGACAACCACAATCTCTGACGTCACGCAGTCAGCTGGTGTCAAAGGCGCCAAATTATAACAAAGGCCATAGATATAGTAAGTAATTTTGATGCATGTATTTGTTCAAAAAGATTTTCAATTGATTGTAGCACAACCAGAATTATTTTTAGTGCTTAAATTTATTATTTTTGTTTTAATGAATCCCGACGTGTTACATAAATCTTACATAAAATTACATGGCATTTTGAAACCGAGAAACTGTACGAAAAACCTTGCGTACCTGTAAATATTTATTTTGTAAATTACTTTATCTGAATATAACAATAACGGATATTCTCTCACACGGGAAAATGCGATTACGATTTTGACCTGCAAAGTTTCTACAAACACATTCGAACTCTGAATGACTGTTTAAGCTAATATGTGAACAGAGATTGCAGAGAGAGAGAGAGAGAGAGAGAGAGAGAGAGAGGGAGAGAGCACGAGAGAGAGCTCTCTCGGTAGATTATGATACGACACTAGTTACTCTTACGCTTCTAGTCACTTTTCCTGGAACTGTGTGTTCATTTGTAGACTGACGTGCATAGCGCATATTCAGACACACGTTATTATTCTCTATTCTTATTTAAATACAAATTCAGAGGTCGAATATTTTATAGCAACTGCAATGGAAAACTAACCATTTCGTTAGAGAATTTCGTCTGTGAGATGCCTGGTAAGCAATGGCTGACCTGATGAAACTGAATGTGGTTCTCGGGTGTCTTATATTCCTTCCCATTTCAACTCCTCGCTTGAGCACTTATTGAAATTATTCCATTGTGAAACCAACGCGCTTTGTTGACGGCCTGACCAAACAGTATTTCTCTTTATCGTCAAAGTTTATCATCGAAGCGAGGGACTCTATTTGTCCGGTATGAAAGCGATAAGAATCAATATTCAGTTTGTCGCAACAAATTGCTCATGGTTCTGTAAGGGACCAGAGACTTTTTATAAATATATATGCTGCATATACGACATGGCAATTATGTTATTGCCTGCTCTTTACTTCCTCTATGTAAGTTAGTATTTCAGTCAATGGAATGTTTCAAATTCTATCAGTCGTAATTCTGATTGTACAAATTTTGCAGTTGTACTTTCATGTATTACATCTCGAAACACCGTATTGAAAAGGTAGATAAATGTGTTGAATGTGTAGATGGGATGGGTGGGAAAAATGTAATTAACAAAGGTTTTTTTGAAAATTTTGCTGTTCATTTAAATACGCAATTGTAAATACCTTGAATATTTCTGCCTTGATTAAAGAACTTAAAAACGGCAAAAATATCACTAAAAAAGGCCATCTTTGCAAATAAAATTTTCTATGGTTCCCATTATATACGTTAATTATAGTCCCTCACCCTACTGCCCTAAAAAGATTGTATTACACCCAATGTATATGTACCTTAGAAACATCATCAATAAATTGTACAAATTTATTTGAGCTACGCCATTCTTCTACATCAAAACTCCAACATTATTTATGTGTTTGACTTTGGACAGCATCATAATCTGCACGCTGAACCAATAATTGAGCGATGAAGGTAAAGCATCTAAATTGTATAAAATTGTGGCAATGGTTGACATGAAGTTCTGAAGAAAACGTAAAAACTACTTTCTTGCGCAATCATGTGAACATTTCTAGATTCCGTACCTTAAATATTATATAACATTTTTACCAATTATTTGTATTTTGTACGTTAACGTGTTGAAATATGACCTACGGCCGCATTTAATTTGAATGGAACGCTGTTATTTCTTTCTGAAGGGATTTTATAATCTTCATACTGGGGCAAATAAGCTGAAAATGTTCCTGTTCGCAACTACTTTGTATTCTCAGACATGTGGAAAATCGTTTAAAAACATTACATAAATGTTTTGATCTTGTGTTTAATTCTTAGGAAGTTGCGGTTATGATTGAGGCAACTTTTTTAAAACTCACCTCTCCGAAACGTTTAAATTAACTGGCGTTGTGTGGCATAATTGACCAATATAGTATATACATAATTTTGAAGGAAAAAACTCGAATGTAATCACATCTGTGGCGTGGTTATAAATTTCTGAAGTAAAAAAAAATTTCGTATAACAAACTGCAAAGGTACTGCATTGAAATCAATTATCTTAATTATGGTGTGTATAACTTCCCGTACGTATAGTTATTAAATTTTAATGAAATTCGTTTTGGATCTAATAAGTCAATCAATTTAGTGTTAGAAAGGCGTATGAACTTTAGTCAATTTCACCGCACATGTGAGGGAAAATTCTGTACCATACTCAAAGCCTACGGGTCTAGCAGTTATATCGTGTTGTTCCCTCGAACAATTTACTCAAAAATTTAACCTTTATTTATATATTTTTTGTCTCGAGAAATGTATACACTGACCAAAAATTAATAATGTACATGACTAAAACAGTAATGTAGAAACACCATATGCGCATGGGGCACTGATAGAGGGCAGTTCAAGCAATGATGAACAGTGCTGTGCTGTGGAAGAGTAGGAACCACGTTCTAGGTATAACACTGCTAAGAATAATACAGTCGTTGCTGGCTAGGTGAATAATAGTATGTTGTTTCAAGTTTCAGCGGGTGTGTATTGAGCATTTAGAATTGCAAGATGGCATAGACACCACATTTCGTGCAATTAAAGTTACTTTGAACGGGGCCGTATTGTGGAAGGTAGAATGGCGCGAAGTTCTGTTTAGTTAAGACAGCAGGTTCTTCTATGCCGCCAATGTTGTCGTTTACGGTGCAGGTTGACCAGGAGTGAGGTAATAAAAAGATTATATATGGCAGCGGCATACAGGACCAACAAATGATACCATGGAATGGAGAGCAATAGCCTACAATGGCCGTACCTCTCAGAATTTTGTTGAGGGAATACTGAACAGTGATCATTACATCAAGAACATCATCCAGCTCATTTTCTTGCCGTTCCTACACCCATGGAGATGTCCACTACCAGCAGGACCATGTCCGTGCACACGCGTCCCGTGTTAATCAACGCATTCTCGAAGGGGTTCGTCAACATGTCTGGCCAGCACGATCTCCAATCTGATAACCCATTGAACATGTGAGGACATGATGGGTCGATGTTTGGTTCGGTCAGCAATAACGGCTACAAACTCCACCAATTCAAACAACAGTGGTAATAGCGATGAACACATTTGTTCAAAATCGCACTGGGCAACTCTGTAATTGTCACTATGCACTTCTGTAGGACTGCATCGTCGCTAAAGAAGGGTACACAAGGCACTTACATTGTTGTTCAAGAAACTGTGTAGTCTGAGTCCATAGATTTACTACCCTGTGATAATTACCATATGCAGAGTACAACCTGAATAATTATTCAATAGAGCCTTCATTAATGTCGGATCATTGGTTCTGGGTGTTCATTTTCCATTTTCCAATAGTGAATAAACAACGGAGCCGCGGTGGTGTAATGGTTAGACTACTCGCTAATCACTGGGGCGAACCGGACTGGATTCCCTTGCGGTGTCGCTTCCGGACATTCGCTTGTGGGAATCGTGCCGGACAATGCCGCTGGTCAGCGTGTTTCCTCGGGAATCTCCGTGTCCACCGCCCTTTCATTCCGTGGCTGCTTCATTCTCACATCACTTCACCGTCATCTGCTCTCAACATCGTGCTCTAAGGCTGATACCTGGTTATGAATTATGCATAGAGTAAGTAAAGTTAATGAATTTTTTGTATTCCTATTAAAGATAGGGTTGTACCAACAAGGCCTTTATTGAGGGGAAAAACATCGTTTTTCTTAGGTATCGAAGCCTTTGGAAATATTAAAGTATAACATGTTTCCCGGAAAAAACAGAAAATATAATATTTAATTTGAAATTTACTGAATATCAAATTGTTATATTTCCTTTGGTACAGATCTTAAGAGTATCGCTTCCTCACACTTACGTACTTCTTCCATGTCTATATCTTCAAAATTGGATTTAAAAACTCGAATGTCATTTGCATGTGTTTCCTAAAGCCAATTCTCAACCAGGCATCAGACTTAACGAGACACCCAAAATCTCTCCACTACATTATATGAACAACAGTTTTCTTTTCCAGTATATGTGAATAATATAATCCTGGTATATCGTTGCTCTGTAAAAATTTTAATTTTCATTTTTTTTTTTCACACAATTGAAACAACGGTATGAATAATGACCCAATGTATGACGAGCTTGTAGATTTCCTAATTATTCCACTATTCACAAGCATTTTATTCTTTTGTTCACGTAAATATGATTTTAAATGTCACCTATAAATTATAACACTTAATTTGTTGAATAGTATGCAACAGACCCGGTGTGAAAATTAGGTGTTTTAATACTTAGTTAAGAATACTTAGTTCTCATAATTGCGGTTCTTTGCCCATGTGTGTAATTTAACTATACTCAGTAAAACTTTGTTTTCATGAGGCGGAGGAATATCCTGGAAGTAGAACATTAGCAAAGCTTCAGAAAAAAAATCGAAATAACTGTGACTGAACTATAAAAATAGAGTACGCCGTTATAAAAAACTACTTAACGTACTTGGTAGCTCTCATGACATCCAAGTTCTTCAATAGCTGGGGACGTACCTGTTTATTCACTGACATTTTCCGCCGTTAGCGGCTTCTATTTTATTTCGACTTGACATCACGTGATATAGTCACAACATTTCTCCTCGTTTTTTACTAGCTGAAGAGCCCTGTTTTGGGATTCATCGATCAACTTTGATTCCAATCATGAAAGGAACACCCGAATGTAGGTTCTTGAAGTTGAGTCGAGTAATAACATTTGGCCTGCACTTAACTCAAGTCTGAAGCCGATGACGGTGAAGCGTGGTGAGTATAAGCAGCGCCGGAATGAAAGGGTGGGGAAACGGGAGATCCCCGAGTAAACCCACCGACAAGTGTCATCGTCCAGCACGAATCCCACATACGAAATCCGGGAGCGACGCCGCCGGAGAATATACCCTGTTCTAATTGTGTGGGTGGCGAGCAGTCTAACCACTACATATCCGCGGGCCCCCTAAACTGTAGAAACCTTTTGATTTGCACCCTTATTTATGCAATGGCATTTTAAATTTCCATAACCGTTATGAAAATACCGAACAACGCACTCTACTCTGCTGTTACTTTCCGAGTAAGAAGGTTGAAATTTCTTAGCTCTCAGGTTTGTATTGTCATCGTTGATAATATGGAGTCGACGTTGTACACTGTTTGTGTAGATATTCTTGTAGCAGTGCCTGGCCCTGTAAGCCAATCTTCACTGTCGAACAAAAAAGACCCCTAAGCATATAATATAAGTGGAAAACATTGAATAGTTAATATATCCATATTTTACCTAATTAATGTTTGACAGTGAAGGCTTTTTTCGTTTCATTAATGAAGATTCACTAATGTGTATTTTCTATATAAATTTACAAGGGTAAATTACGTAGGCAGTGCCTCACTTTCAAGAGTATTCTTTCGAGAGTACTACATCCCGCTGTTTCGCCCTCTTGCCCTGTTATATGGTGACAACCACTCTCTATGACGTCACTCAGACAGCTGTTGTCAAATGATGCGAAATTATAATTGGGACCATAGCTATATAATTGTATTTTTGTATTGCTGTATTCGTTCCAAAAGTTTCTCAATCGATTATAGCATTACGAGAGTAAATGTTGGGGCAAAACAATAGTAAAATTTTGTTTTATATATTTCCGAAGTGTTACAGAAATATTATGTTTACTTACATGGCATGGTATAACCGAGGTGCTACACAAAAGCCTTATCTATAAAAAAATTTACTTCGTATATTACTTTTGCTGATTAAAACAATTACCGAAATTCTCTCACACACATAAAATACGATTCGATTTTGGCCTCAAAATGTTCAGCAAAAACACACAAATGCTGAATACTTATAAACAAATATTTGGCGTGCTCAGAACGTGTGTGTATGTGTGTATGTGAGATACGGAGAGTGAGAGAGAGAAAACGAGAGAGAGTGAGTGTCATCGAGAACGCAACTTCGTACTCATTCTGTGAATTCTCTTTTTCGCGCTCTCTCTGACGGCCAGAGAGTGTTCTCTGTGATGTCATTACGGCGTGCTCGCGAGAACGAGAGCAGGAAAGAGTGCTCTCTGGGTCGATTAAGATACGACACTAGTTTCTCTTACGCTTATATGCACTTTCACTGAACTGTGTGTTCGTTGGCAAACGCGTGCCTATATAAACGTTGTTATTTTCAATTCTTATTTATATACAAATTCAAAGAATGAATATTTCATGCAAATACAATGGAAAACTATCCATTTCGTAACAGAATTCTTCTCGGAGACGCCTGGTGAATTATGGCTGACCTGATGAAACTGTATGTGGTCTTTACGTTTCTTGGTTTCCTTCCCATTTCAACTCCTCGCTTCTGCACTTAGTGAAATTATTCCATTGTGACACCAACGCACTCTATGAAGGACTGGCCATAGAGTTTTTTCATTTGTTATCAAAGATTACCACCGAGTCGAGGGATTCTATTTTCCCGGCCATATCATCTAAAGGAATCAATATTCAGTTTGTCACATCAAATCGTTCATTGTTCTGTTGGGTCCAGACACTTTTTTTAATACAGCTGCTGCGAGTATTGAAATTACAATAAGCTTATTGCCTGCTCTTGCTTCCTCATTGTAGATCCGTATTTCAGTCAAAGGAATGTTTCAAATTGTCTTAGTCGTAATTCTGATTATACAAATTTCCAGTTGGTCCTATCATGTTCTATAGTTGTCATTTATCTACGATGGTTACAGGTATTACAACACGATGCGCCTTTTGAATAGGCAAACCTGAATTTGTATACGGGATTGGAGGAAAATTGAAATTCTCACGGATGTTTTACAAATTTTGCAGTTGAATCAACAATGCCTACGTAAATCCCTTTTTTATTTGTGTCTTAATTCGAGAACGGAAAGAAAACATTAAAATAACACTTAAAATAGTCATCTTTACAACTAACGTTCTCTATGGTTATGAGTTAGAGGCTGTTATTTTAGTTTATTAATGCCCAATCCCTCCAAATGTAATCTGCTACAAACCTGTGCATGAGTTCATTAGTAAGCTTATCAGTACTTTTTTCAAATTCTTTAATACTACCCCATACTTCTACATCAAAATCTCGTATATTTTCATTGCATTGAAATTTGGACCGCGGCATATAAGCACGATGAGTCAATCAACGACAGCTGAAACCCAAGTGACCAAATCGTATACTACTGGCAAATGATAACAAGACGTTCTTAACGAACCTAAAGCTGTCTTGTGTAACCACCTTAACCACAATTCAGGTATAAAACGTTATGTAATGTTACATCTCCGGATATATTCAACTATAGTCATGTGAAGATTTCTCTCTTCCGTTCCTTAAATATTATTCAAAGTTTTTACCAATTGTTTGTATTTTGTACGTTAATTTGCTCAATTAGGACCAACGGTAGTATTAAATATGAATTATACTTTTTTTTTATTTGTGAAGGGATTTCATCATCTTAGTACTGGGGCAAAAAGCTGAAACTGTTTCTGTTCGCAACACTTTTTATTCTAAGACATGTGGAAATTTGTTTAGAAACATTGCATAAGAGTTTTGAACATTGTGTTAAATCTTTGGAAGATTCAGATATAAATGAGGCAGAAATTTTGAATTTCGCTTCTTCAACACGTTTAACTCAACTGGCATTTAACTCAACATGACTTATTTCATCAATATAAAAATATTCAAATCAATTTTTTTATAAAAAAATTCGTATCTATGGTGTGATTATAAATTTTCCAAGTAAAATGAATTTTCTGCTTTCTCTGTTGTGACCTTGATAATATGCTTCTTGATTTTAATTTTGCTTGTTCTTGTGTAAATATACACTTTGTAAAAATAGTGAAATACAAAGGGTTTCCTTTAGAAGTAATAACTGAGAAGAAATTGAAGGTGTAATTTTGTGTAATGGCCAATTGCATGGTCCCAGTGGCCTTATGGATAATCCACGTATTTTACCCGTGGTATATTTGTAGATATTTGTGTGTAAATTAAGTATCACGTGTGTCGTTATTTAATACAAAAGAAAGGTAAATTACAAATACTAAGTTCTTATCTAAAGAAAAGGATCTTGCGTTATAATTGTAGTATAATTTGCTTTAAATAAACTACCCCAGTAGCAATATACGTTGGGCCAACAGATGCAATTTGGTTACAAAGGTTGGCTGAACGATGGGTTGGAACACGTTTATTGAAACAATTTTGGGCAATCGTTATGTGCCAAAGAAACTTTTGTACCACGTACATTTTGTGGTATAACTTAGCGCTCTCAATAAAATGTCACTATATAAGGAAATGCCAGATCGTACTGGAAATGTTATGTTTTTTACACCAAAATAGTAGGTATCAAGTGTTTTGTAACATACAGTTGGTTATTGGTATATTTTCGTCTGTTTGGCTAGTGTTACGCAAATAATATAAAATGTAAAATTATTAAAATATATTTCTTAAAAAAAAACTGTACCTCATTTCTATACGTTAAATAATAAAAAGGTTTTTCAAGATATAATTTTGTATTTTTAATTTTATATATATATCCATATACATAACATATATATATATATATATATATATGGATTTTATATATATATATACCATACCGAACAACAACTTTTGTGATTCCTACTTATATATTATATAATATATATATATATATATATATATTATATTATATATATATATTATATAATATATAATATATATATAATTAAGAAACTCAACAGTTGGTGTTCGGTATGGTATTATACGTTAGTCCAACATTCTGTATTGAACGTTATGCCAAGAATTATCGACAATCCATATTATATGAGGTGTCTTACCACTCTCAAATAATGACACTAAATCAGAAAAAGATAGAACATACTGCTTGTATTGACCAGCATAATACCAACTTAATAACAACGTGAATTAGTGGATGCGTGTATGTCATTTTAGGTTTGCATATGCTGTAACATGGTAGAAATTATTTGGTTGGCATGCTGTGGCAAATATTACTGATTACGATTGGCTGTAATCTAATAACATGATGATGGGCCAACGTAGTTCCGAATGTCAGTTTGATGTCCAGTCAACATTATTTATCCTACATTGGCCCAACCTTCAAGCATAATTGGATTATCATTGGCCCAACCACCAAATGCTACATAGCAATTCCGCTGTTGTCATTTCCGTTTTTAGCCACGAGCGGCAACACTACAATTGAACAATTAATGATGGAGGTGACATGGTTTTTCTTTTGAGCAACGTAAGTGGTTTCCAAATATTTTATTGAAAATGAGAGGAAATGATTAGAGGCGCAGAGCATGTAAAGGGCAGAATTCGCTGCTGCGCCACGGTTGCATGTAACAATAACATTATTACATTTGCCTTCATCGGATCTCTAAACCCTCTATGTTAAGAGAAGCCCAAATCACTCGACAACGCATTCACCATCATGTCTGAAAAGTACCCATTACCACGAAATTTGATGTAAATGAGTCCAATATCCCGACCATTAGAAATGTTCCGCCATAAAAGCAGAACCCTCACCAGACACTCGCACACACCGTATTCTAAAACACATTGTTCTTTCATGAACTTATTCCCCTCACAAGGTCAATGCCTCACCATTTGAGTGCTCAGAATTCAATATACTGCCCTCTTTAACGCCTCACATTGAAGTGATCAACGAAGTTTCCGAGATTTTACAATTCTAAATATATTATGAAAATACCTGATTCAAATAAATACACTGAATATTTTAATCATGATATTTATTGGATTCATGTGTGTGTTACATTTCCTCACGTGCCTTTCGTAAAATACATTACACAGAAATCAACTATTATATTTGAGTGTTGTGGAAACTGAACTATCTTACGTCTATTATACCAGGCGGTTAGATGCAGTTCATTAGTAGGGTATAACCATAATATTTGACATTCAAAGTAATATTTATGCAGACACATAAAAAATTACCTGATAATATGATCGAGTCACCATTCAAGTCGTTATAATAATTATTTCAAAATATATAATTCTGGTCACAGACACATTCATTATCTTCCGAACAGATTCAGTTAAACAAAAATCAGAATCATATGTTAGTTTAAATTTAGCCCCCAAGAATGCACTTCTTTTTTCGTTGAAAATTGCCACTATAAAAGCTGGAGAAATCAAAAACATTCATCTGAACTTTGAAATGCAAAATCAGATTATTTCCTCTATGCTATATTTTAAAATTATATTCCAATAAGATATGAAACAGTGAAGATTAGTAAATGTGCAATAAATTAAAATCTTTATTTCAAATAATCAGTTTTGTGTTCTTAGTGGTAAACAATTATAAACCACAGTGTTTAATATGAATGCATGTTTGGTGCATGCAAGAACTACGACAACCAGATGCTTCTCTCATCAAACGAGTTTGATCATCTAATAGTCATAATAATGATGACTCGCTTTCAATAAGAAAATCAAGAATTGTAGTTAAAGTGCTATTATTGCTAAGTTGTCTATAAAATACAGTTAAATTGGGACTTAGAGTCATATCAACTTTTTGAGCTGCAACATAAGTACTGTTTACATTTAAAGTTCGTTTATTAATAAACATACCACTTCATTTGAATGCCAACTATCAATAATAATGCTATTTATCTATGAGCGTGAATACATACTCCCGTCTACTTAAAACGTTCATACCATCGTGGACATATATTATACACTTAATATTACGTGGTCGATGAATGTTCCCAGAAATGCGGATCATTACAGATAAATTTGTACGTTTTGGAGAAGATCGACTGCTAACTTTCGCCTCAATACAATTAATTAGAAAACAGCAATTACTTAGAATTTTCTGAGGAGTAAAGCTGAATCAGTATGACGATGTAGGATACCACACATCCAACCATAGATGCAAGCAAAGGGTAGTCTAGTGTAAAAAAAACCAGCACAACTGAATGTCAGATCCCTGCTGGAGATGTAGTTGCTTAACTGAGTTAGTTCCTTCTTCGTTTCTTTGTCTGTAGTTTTCTTCAGCAACGCCTTCTGTATGATGACCCTTGTGGTTCTAGCCTCCTTGCTTGTGGCACTGGAGGACGAGATAAGGACTAGAACTTGAATAGTGTAAACAACAGTTGCCATAATTAAAACGAGCATTTCATCAATGTCAAATTCACTTCCACGTGGTGAGAAACTGAATTTGAGACAAGAGAAAGCACAGACCGTAACGCATACCAAATTTAACAGAATTATCAACAGTGTCTGAACGCCATAGGTGATATTCACAAGTTGTATGATGTCACATATTTTATCATAATTCAGTGTTAGAGTAGCTAGAGTGCAATGACTAGTCAACACATTTCCAGTACTTCTAGCCATCCAAGTGTTCATAGAATTACCTTGCAAGCATGCAATATGTACTGTACTAGGTAAAAGTAAACTGTTTCTATTTTCAGAATCCATCCTAACGGACAAATTATCATAAAGTTTTGAATTGAAAATTTTAATTCTCTGTTTTATCATAAGTATCCAATACGTAAAATTAAGTGTCATTGTTAAAGTGACACCCATAGTAAAGTCGTAAGTGAGCAACAGCACTAACTTCCCTATACTTTCTCGTAGGAACCAGATATACATATCAAATATGCAAACCACAACAGTAATGCCAACCACTATATTAGTGCAGGCAGATAATTTCTTTTGCCAATTCTCGTAATTATTGTATGGTTGACTCAGGATATCTTCGTCTACCTCAATCAAGAGTTGTTTGATTTTTCGTCTTCTTGCACTGTTCAGGTGCATTCCTACAAGACCGGTCAAGCTTGTAATGATTAGAATGCTATCAGTGATGACGTCAGAAGCGAAATTTGTTATGCCTTCTTCTTTATAGATACTTAATTTACTATACCATAGTATGTGATTAACTGGAATCGTCAGTGTGATGATTCCTGAGTAAACAGTTGCACAATTGGAGCGGGTAAATGTCACACGCTTTTTGCCGCCCTCTTGAGATATTGAAACGTTGTATGTCTCCACACCAAACAGTTTTTTCACTCTTTCAAGAGGTTGAATAGCATTCAGAAACGCCTCTTGAACCGGTATCTGTGTTGGTATCTGCGGAAACAAATATTTCATGGTCCACCAACAACAAACTACAAAGGTACTACAATAAACTAAGTTAACTTAATTATTGATGTATAACTATCCGTATGTATGATAATTAAAGTTACATTTAACTAATAAGTTTATCAATTAAGTGTTGTGAGGTATATTAATTTCAGTCAATTTTACCACATTCGTGACGTGAAATTCAGAAACGCACTCGCAAGTTAGGGATCAAGCATTTATTTTCTATTGTTCCCTCATATTGTTTGCCCGAAACAAATTAATCATGATATTTATTTCTATAATCTCACGACAAATGTTATACGCTAATATAAATAAATTAATAATGAACACATCTAAAGCGGTGATGTAGAAGCATATGAGCATGGGACACTGATAGAGGGCAATATTTGGAAAAATTAACCTTGCTGTGCTATGGGCAGTGTAGGACACGCGTGCGTGGCAGAACGCCGCTAAGTCTAATATTATTGTATCTTGGCTAGGTGGAATTATAGTCTGATGTTTCAAGCCTCGCCTGGTGAGTAGTAAGCATTATAGAAGTGCAACCACAGTATAGACGACCACACTACGTGCAATTAACAGACTTTGAACGAGGTCCTATTGTGGGCCTGAGGGAGGCTGGACGGTCCTTCCTAAAAATTGCCCGACGTGAAGGGTGTGTTGTGTATCATGTCGGTGGTCCAACGAATGTGCACATCTTTGTCAACATGGTTCCGGGCGGCAGCCTCATATGGTTTCCCGCCTGGACCACCGCATCTGACGAGCAGCCACTTCTGATCACACGGTGACCGCCCCACAAAGAAGGGCAGCCATTGTACACAGTGTTGTTAGCTAGGACCGTTGTCCGTCTGCTGGACGTTGGGTTACGATCAAGGGTGCAGCTCGCCAGGCTTCCTCTCACACCTCATCACGCCCAGCCCACCTCTGATGGTGTTGCGAACGAAGCAGCTGAAGGAATGAATGGCGCGGAGTTATGTTTAGTTATGAAAGCAGGTTCTGCTTGCCGCCGCCAGTGTCTGTCGTTTACGAGTGCGGCGTCGACCACGAGTGGGTAAATAATCAAAAGGTATATGGCAGTGATATACAGGACGAACTAATGGTATCATGGTTTTGAGAACAATATACTACAGTAGCCATTCACCTCAGGTTTTTGTTGAGGTAACACTGAACAGTGAACAGAACATCAAGAATATCATCCAGCCCATTTATGTTACAGTTCCTGCAACACCAAGGAGATGTCCTCCTCCAGTAGGGCAATGCCTGTGCACAACCACTAGTGTTAGCCAACACTAAAGAAGGCTACACCAGACACATACATAGTTTTTCAAGACACTACTAGTCTCTGTCCATAGATGTACGACACTGTGATCATTATTATATAAAGTGTTCGGCCTATATAAGTATTCAATAAAATCTTCATTAATGTCGGATCATTGGTTCCGGGTGTTCATTTTCCATTTTCCACCAGTGAATAAACAACGGAGCCGCTGTGGTGTATTGGTTAGACTACTCGCTTTCAACCGAGGCGTACCAGGCTGGATTCTCGGCGGGGTCGCTTCTGTACAGTCGCTTGTGAGAATCGTGCCGGACGATGCGGCTGGTCGGCGGGTTTCCTCGGGGATCTCCCGGGCCCAGCCATTTCATTCCGGCGCTGCTCAATTATCACATCACTTTACCGTCATCGGCTCTCAACATCGCGCTGTTATGTCTGAAACCTGGTTATGAATTAAGCATAGAGGTAATACAAGTTTATTAATTTTTTGTATATCTATTAATGAAAGGTTTATACCACCCACGCCTTTATTGAGCAAAAAAAATGCGTTTTCCTTTCCTATCGTAGTCTTTGGAAATATTAACTTAAAACATGTTTCCTGGAAAGATCAGAAAACATAATATTAAAATTTAAAAATTACAGAATATCAAATTGTTATATTTCCTTTGATACAGATCTTAAGAGTAACGTTTCTCAACCTTATACACTTCTTCCATATTTATATCTTCAAACTTGGCTTAGTAATCGAATGTCATTAGCATGTGTCCCTATAGCCAATTCTCAACCAAGCATCAGCCTAATGAGACACCCAAAATCTCTCAATTACATTATATGAACAGAAGTATTCATTTTCCAGTATATCCTGTTATATCGTTTTTCTGTACAAAGTTGTTTCTCGGTTTTTTTACACATTTTGAAACAACGCTATGAAAGATCACCCAATATATGACCTGTTTTTAGATTCCCTGATTATTCCACGATTAACAAGGAATTTGTACTTGTGTTTACGTAAATATGATATTAAAACGTCTCCTATAAATTATAATACTTAATTTGTTAACACTATGCAACACAGCAGTGAGAAAATATTTGTGTTAATACTTAGTGAGGAATACTTAGTTATCACACTTGCGGTTCTTTGCCCATGTGTGTAATTCACTATACTCAGTAAGACTTTGTTTTCATGAGGCGGAGGAATATCCTGAAAGTAGAACTTCGCAAAGCTTCAGAAAAGTTCTTAATAACTGTGACTGAACGATTAGAATAAAGCACGATGGTATAAAAATACTACTTAAACGTACTTGGTATCACACTAATCTTCCAAGTTCTTAAATTGCTGGGATCATAGATGTTTATAGATTGACTGTTTCCGCGGTTAAGGGCTTCTATTTTATTTCGAATTGACATTACGTTACACACTCACGACATATCTACCTGGTTTTTTTTTCCTGTCTGAAGAGCCCTCATGGGCGTCATCGAACATCTTTGGTACAATCATGAAAGAAACACACGAGTTTAGGTTCTTGAATTTGAGTCAAGTTATAAGATTTGGGCAGAATGAAAGGGCGGTGGAAATGGGAGATCCCCGAGTAAACCCGGTGACAAGTGGCATTGTCAGCACGAAGCCCACATATAAAAGTCCGAAAGTGAACCCGACGGGAATCAAACCTGGTTCGCCTTGGCGGGAGACGAGGAGTATAACCACTAAACTACAGTGGCCCCGCTGTTCTGTAAGAAATATTTTGATTTGCCCCCTATATTATTCTATGGCAATTTCTAATTCTATAACCGTTATCAAAATACCGTACAACGCACACTACTCTGCTGTTACTTTCCGAGTAAGAAGGTTGAAATGTCTTAGCTCTCAAGTTCGTATTGTCATCGTTGATAATATGGAGTCGATGTTATAATCTATTTGTGTAGACGCTGTTGTAGCAGTGCCTCGCCCTTTAAGACCATCAGCAATGGCGGAAAAAAAAAACCTAAAGATATTACCTAAGTTGAAAACATTGTATATTTAAATACTTGACTTAAGTATTGTTTCATAGCGAAGGTATTCGTTTCTTTAGATAGATTGATTAACTTATTGGCAAATGTTATACACATATACGAAGTTAAATTACCTAGGCCATCCCTCACTTTTACAGTATTCATCGAGAGTACTGCATCACGCTCTTTCGCCCTCTTACCCAGTGAATTCGAAACAACCACAATCTCTGAGGTCACGCAGTATTCTGATGCCAAAAGGCGCCAAATTATGGCAAAGGCCATAGATATAGTAAGTAATATTGATGCCTGTATTTGTTCAAAAAGATTTTCAATTGATTGTAGCACAACCAGAATTATTGTTAGTGCTTAAATTTATTATTTTTGTTTTAATGAATCCCGACGTGTTACATAAATCTTACATAAAATTACATGGCATTTTGAAACCGAGAAACTGTACGAAAAACCTTGCGTACCTGTAAATATTTATTTCGTAAATTACTTTATCTCAATAAAACAATAACGGATATTCTCTCACACGGGTAAAATGCGATACGATTTTGACCTGGAAAGTTTCTACAAACACATTCGAACTCTGAATGACAGTTTAAGCAAATATGTGAACAGAGATTGCGAGAGAGAGAGAGAGAGAGCACGAGAGAGAGCTCTCTCGGTAGAATATGATACGGCACTAGTTACTCTTACGCTTCTATCACTTTGCCTGGAACTGTGTGTTCGTTAGTAGACTGACGTGCATAGCGCATATTCAGACACACGTTGTTATTCTCTATTCTTATTTAAATACAAATTCAGAGGTCGAATATTTTATAGCAACTGCAATGGAAAACTAACCATTTCGTTAGAGAATTTCGTCTGTGAGATGCCTGGTAAGCAATGGCTGACCTGATGAAACTGAATGTGGTTCTCGGGTGTCTTATATTCCTTCCCATTTCAACTCCTCGCTTGAGCACTTATTGAAATTATTCCATTGTGAAACCAACGCGCTTTGTTGACGGCCTGACCAAACAGTATTTCTCTTTATCGTCAAAGATTATCATCGAAGCGAGTTACTCTATTTGTCCGGCTATGAAAGCGATAAGAATCAATATTCAGTCTGTCGCAACAAATCGCTCATGGTTCTGTAGGGCCAGAGACTTTTTATTAATATATATGCTGCAAATACGACATGGCAAATATGTTATTGCCTGCTCTTTATTCCTGTATGTAAGTTAGTATTTCAGTCAATGGAATGTTTCAAATTCTATCAGTCGTAAATCTGATTGTACAAATTTTGCAGTTGGTACTTTCATGTATTACATCTCGAAACACCTATTGAAAAGGTAGATAAATGTGTTGAATGTGTAGATGGGATGGGTGGGAAAAATGTAATTAACAAAGGTTTTTTTGAAAATTTTGCTGTTCATTTAAATACGCAATTGTAAATACCTTGAATATTTCTGCCTTGATTAAAGAAATTAAAAACGGCAAAAATTTAACTAAAAAAGGCCATCTTTGCAAATAAAATTTTCTATGGTTGCCATTATATACGTTAATTATAGTCCCTCACCCTACTGCCCTAAAAAGATCGTATTACACCCAATGTATATGTACCTTAGAAACATCATCAATAAATTGTAAAAATTTATTTATGCTACGCCATTCTTCTACATCAAAACTCCAACATTATTTATGTGTTTGACTTTGGACAGCATCATAATCTGCACGCTGAACCAATAATTGAGCGATGAAGGTAAAGCATCTAAATTGTATAAAATTGTGGCAATGGTTGACATTAAGTTCTGAAGAAAACGTAAAAACTACTTTCTTGCGCAATCATGTGAACATTTCTAGATTCCGTACCTTAAATATTATATAACATTTTTACCAATTATTTGTATTTTGTACGTTAACGTGTTGAAATAGGACCTACGGCCGCATTTAATTTGAATGGAACGCTGTTATTTCTTTCTGAAGGGATTTTTTTAATAATCTTCATACTGGGGCAAAAAGCTGAAAATGTTCCTGTTCGCAACTATTTGTATTCTCAGACATGTGGAAAATCGTTTAAAAACATTACATAAATGTTTTGATCATTGTGTTTATTCTTAGGAAGTTGCGGTTATGATTGAGGCAACTTTTTTAAAACTCACCTCTCCGAAACGTTTAAATTAACTGGCGTTGTGTGGCATAATTGACCAATATAGTGATATACATAATTTTGAAGGAAAAAACTCGAATGTATATCACATCTATGGCGTGATTATAAATTTCTGAAGTAAAAAAAAATTTCTATAACAAACTGCAAAGGTACTGCAATGAAATCAATTATCTTAATTATTGTGTGTATAACTTCCCGTACGTATAGTTATTAAATTTTAATGAAATTCGTTTTGGATCTAATAAGTCAATCAATTTAGTGTTAGGAGGCGTATGAACTTTAGTCAATTTCACCGCACATGTGACGGAAAATTCTGTACCATACTCAAAACCTACGGGTCTAGCAGTTATATCCTGTTGTTCCCTCGAACAATTTGCTCAAAAATTTAACCTTTATTTATATATTTTTTGTCTCGAGAAATGTATACACTGACCAAAAATTAAAAATGTACATGACTAAAACAGTAATGTAGACACACCATATGCGCATGGGGCACTGATAGAGGGCAGTTCAAGCAATGATGAACAGTGCTGTGCTGTGGAAAGAGTAGGAACCACGTTCTAGGTATAACACTGCTAAGAATAATACAATCGTTGCTGGCTAGGTTGAATAATGGTATGTTGTTTCAAGTTTCAGCGGGTGTGTATTGAGCATTGTAGATATGCAACGATGGCATAGACGACCACATTTCGTGCAATTAAAGTTACTTTGAACGGGGCCGTATTGTGGAAGGTAGAATGGCGCGAAGTTCAGTTGAGTTAAGACAGCAGGTTCTTCTATGCCGCCAATGATTGTCGTTTACGAGTGCAGTGTTGACAATGAGTGAGGTAATAAAAATGATTATATATGGCAGCGGCATACAGGACCAACAAATGATACCATGGAATGGAGAGCAATAGCCTACAATGGCCGTACCTCTCAGAATTTTGTTGAGGGAATACTGAACAGTTATCACTACATCAAGAACATCATCAAGCTCATTTTCTTGCCGTTCCTACAACACCATGGAGATGTCCACTACCAGCAGGACAATGTCCGTGTACACGCGTCCCGTGTTACCCAACGCATTCTCGAAGGGGTTCGTCAACATGTCTGGCCAGCACGATCTCCCAATCTGTAACCCATTGAACATGTGTAGGACATGATGGGTCGGTGTTTAGTTCGGTCAGCAATAACGGCTACAAACTTCCACCAATTCAAACAACACGTGGTAATAGCGATGAACACATTTGTTCAAGATCGCACTGGGCAACTCTGTGATTGTCACTATGCACTTCTGCAGGACTTGTTCGTCGCTAAAGAAGGCTACAGAAGACACATACATTGTTGTTCAAGAAACTGTGTAGTCTGAGTCCATAGATTTACTACCCTGTGATAATTACCATATGCAGAGTACAACCTGAATAATTATTCAATAGAGGCTTCATTAATGTCGGAACATTGGTTCTGGTTGTTCATTTTCCATTTTCCAATAGTGAATAAACAACGGAGCCGCGGTGGTGTAGTGGTTAGACTACTCGCTAATCACTGGGGCGAACCGGACTGGATTCCCTTGCGGTGTCGCTACCGGACATTCGCTTGTGTGGGAATCGTGCCGGACAATGCCGCTGGTCAGCGTGTTTCCTCGGGAATCTCCGTGTCCACCGCCCTTTTAATTCCGTGGCTGCTTCATTCTCACATCACTTCACCGTCATCTGCTCTCAACATCGTGCTCTTAAGGCTGATGCCTGGTTATGAATTATGCATAGAGTAAGTAAAGTTAATGAATTTTTTGTATTCCTATTAAAGATAGGGTTGTACCAACAAGGCCTTTATTGAGGGGGAAAAAATCGTTTTTCTTAGGTATCGAAGCCTTTGGAAATATTAAAGTATAACATGTTTCCCGGAAAAAAACAGAAAATGTAATATTTAATTTGAAATTTACTGAATATCAAAATGTTATATTTCCTTTGGTACAGGACTTAAGAGTATCGCTTCTCACACTTACGTACTTCTTCCATGTCTATATCTTCAAAATTGGATTTAAAAAATCGAATGTCATTAGTATGTGTTTCCTAAAGATAATTCTCAACCAGGCATCAGACTAACGAGACACCCAAAATCTCTCCACTACATTATATGAACAACAGTTTTCTTTTCTAGTATATGTGAATAATATAATCCTGGTATATCGTTGCTCTGTAAAAAGTTAATTTTCATTTCTTTTTTTTCACCCAATTTGAACAACCGTATGAATAATGACCCAATGTATGACGTGCTTGGAGATTTCCTAATTATTCCACTATTCACAAGCATTTTATACTTTTGTTCATGTAAATATGATATTAAAATGTCACCTATTAATTATAACACATAATTTGTTAATAGTATGCAACAGATCGGTGTGAAAATAGGTGTTTTAATACTTAGTTAAGAATACTTATTTCTCATAATTGCGGTTCTTTGCCCATGTGTGTAATTAACTATACTCAGTAAAACTTTGTTTTCATGAGGCGGAGGAATATCCTGGAAGTAGAACATTAGCAAAGCTTCAGAAAAAAAAATGAAATAACTGTGACTGAACTATAAAAATAGAGTACGCCGTTATAAAAATACTACTTAACGTACTTGGTAGCTCTCATGACATCCAAGTTCTTCAATAGCTGGGGACGTACCTGTTTATTCACTGACATTTTCCGCCGTTAGCGGCTTCTATTTTATTTCGACTTGACATCACGTGATATTGTCACAACATTTCTCCTCGTTTTTTACTAGCTGAAGAGCCCTCTTGGGCGTCATCGATCAACTTTGTTACAATCATGAAAGGAACACCCGAATGTAGGTTCTTGAAGTTGAGTCGAGTTATAACATTTGGCCTGCACTTAACGTCAACGTCATGAGAGCCGATGACGGTGAAGCGTGGTGAGTATAAAGCAGCGCCGGAATGAAAGGGTGGGAGAAACGGGAGATCCCCGAGTAAACCCACCGACAAGTGTCATCGTCCAGCACGAATCCCACATACGGAAATCCGCGAGCGACGCCGCCGAGAATCATACCCTGTTCTCATTGGTGGGTGGCGAGCAGTCTAACCACTACACATCCGCGGGCCCCCTAAACTGTAGGAAACCTTTTGATTTGCACCCTTATTTATGCAATGGCATTTTAAATTTCCATAATCGTTATGAAAATACCGAACAACGCACTCTACTCTGCTGTTACTTTCCGAGTAAGAAGGTTGGAATTTCTTAGCTCTCAGGGTTGTATTGTCATCGTTGAGAATATGGAGTCGACGTTGTACACTGTTTGTGTAGATATTCTTGTAGCAGTGGCTGGCCCTGTAAGACAATCTTCACTGTCGAACAAAAAAGACCCCTAAGCATATAATATAAGTGGAAAACATTGAATAGTTAATATACCATATTTTACCTAAGTAATGTTTGACAGTGAAGGTATTTTTCGTTTCATTAATGAAGATTCACTAATGTGTATTTTCTATATAAACTTACAAGGGTAAATTACGTAGGCAGTACCTCACTTTCAAGAGTATTCTTTCGAGAGTACTACATCCCGCTGTTTCGCCCTCTTGCCCTGTTATATGGTGACTACCACTCTCTATGACGTCACTCAGACAGCTGTTGTCAAATGATGGGAAATTATAATTGGGACCATAGCTATATAATTGTATTTTTGTATAGCTGTATTCGTTCCAAAAGTTTTGCAATCGATTATAGCACTACGAGAGTAAATTTGGGGCAAAAATAGTAAAATTTTGTTTTATATATTTCCGAAGTGTTACAGAAATATTATGTTTACTTACATGGCATGGTATAACCGAGGTGCTACACAAAAGCCTTAGGTATAAAAAAATTTACTTCGTATATTACTTTTGCTGATTAAAACAATTACCGAAATTCTCTCACACACATAAAATACGATTCGATTTTGGCCTCAAAATGTTCAGCAAAAACACACAAATGCTGAATTCTTATAAACAAATATTTGGCGTGCTCAGAACGTGTGTGTATGTGTGTATGTGAGATACGGAGAGTGAGAGAGAGAAACCGAGAGAGAGAGAGTGTCATCGAGAACGCAACTTCGTACTCTTTCTGTGAATTCTCTTTTTCGCGCTCTCTCTGACGGCCAGAGAGTGTTCTCTGTGATGTCATTACGGCGTGCTCGCGAGAACGAGAGCAGGAAAGAGTGCTCTCTGGGTCGATTAAGATACGACACTAGTTTCTCTTACGCTTATATGCACTTTCACTGGAACTGTGTGTTCGTTGGCAAACTGGCGTGCCTATCGCATATTCAAACACACGTTGTTATTTTCTATTCTTATTTATATACAAATTCAAAGGATGAATATTTCAATGCAAATACAATGGAAAACTATCCATTTCGTAAGAGAATTCTTCTCGGAGACCCCTGGTGAATTATAGCTGACCTGATGAAACTGTATGTGGTCTTTACGTTTCTTGGTTTCCTTCCCATTTCAACTCCACGCTTCTGCACTTAGTGAAATTATTCCATTGTGACACCAACACACTCTATTGAAGTACTGGCCATAGAGTTTTTTCATTTGTTATCAAAGATTACCACCGAGTCGAGGGATTCTATTTTCCCGGCCATATCATCTAAAGGAATCAATATTCAGGTTGTCACATCAAATCGTTCATTGTTCTGTTGGGTCCAGACACTTTTTTTAATACAGCTGCTGCGAGTATTGAAATTACAATAAGCCTGCTCTTTGCTTCCTCATTGTAGGTCCGTATTTCAGTCAAAGGAATGTTTCAAATTGTCTTAGTCGTTATTGTGATTATACAAATTTCCAGTTGGTCCTATCATGTTCTATAGTTGTCATTTATCTACGATGGTTACAGGTATTACAACACGATGCGCCTTTTGAATGGGCAAACCTGGATATGTATACGGGATTGGAGGAAAATTGAAATTCTCACGGATGTTTTACAAATTTTGCAGTTGAATCAACAATGCGTACGTAAATACCTTGTTTATTTCTGTCTTATTTCGAGAACTGAAAGAGAACCTTAAAATAACATTTAAAATAGTCATCTTTGCAACTAACGTTCACTTTGGTTATGAGTTAGAGGCTGTTATTTTAGTTTATTAATGCCCCATCCCTTCCAATTGTAATCTAATACACCATGTGTATGAGTCCATTAGTAAGCTTATCAGTACTTTTTTCAAATTCTTTTTTGTACTACCCCATACTTCTACATCAAAATATCTTACATTTACATTGCATTTGAATTTGGACCGCGGCATAATAAGCACGATGAGTTAATCAACGACAGCTGAAAACCAAGTGACCAAATCGTATACTACTGGCAAATGATAACAAGAAGTTCTTAACGAACCTAAAGCTGAATTGTGTAAGCACCTTAACCACAATTCAGGTATAAAACGTTAAGTAATGTTACATCTCCGGATATATTCAACTATAGTCATGTGAAGATTTCTCTCTTCCGTTCCTTAAATATTATTCAAAGTTTTTACCAATTGTTTGTATTTTGTACGTTAATATGCTCAATTAGGACCTACGGTAGCATTAAATATGAACTATACTTTTTTTTTTTATTTGTGAATGGATTTCATCATCTTAGTACTGGGGCAAATAGCTGAAACTGTTTCTGTTCGCAACACTTTTTATTCTAAGACATGTGGAAATTTGTTTAGAAACATTGCATAAGAGTTTTGAACATTGTGTTAAATCTTTGGAATTTTCATATATAAATAAGGTAGAAATTTTGAATTTCGCTTCTTCAACACGTTTAACTCAACTGGCATTTAACTCAACATGACTTATTTCATCAATAGAAAAATATTCAAATCAATTTTTTTATTAAAAAAATTCGTATCTATGGTGTGATTATAAATTTTCCATGTAAAATGAATTTTCTGCTTTCTCTGTTGTGACCTTGATAATATGCTTCTTGATTTTAATTTTGCTTGTTCTTGTGTAAATATAGACTTTGTAAAAAATAGCGAAATACAAAGGGTTTCCTTTAGAAGTAATAACTGAGAAGAAATTGAAGGCGTAATTTTGTGTAATGGCCAATTGCATGGTCCAGGGGCCTTATGGATAATCCACATATTTTACCCGTTGTATATTTGTAGATATTTATGTGTAAATTAAGTTTCACGTGTGTCGTTATTTAATACAAAAGAAAGGTAAATTACAAATACTAAGTTCTTATCTAAAGAAAAGGATCTTGCGTTATAATTGTAGTATAATTTGCTTTAAATAAACTACCCCAGTAGCAATATACGTTGGGCCAACAGATGCAATTTGGTTACAAAGGTTGGCTGAACGATGGGTTGGAACACGTTTATTGAAACAACGTTGGGCAATCGTTATGTGCCAAAGAAACTTTTGTACCACGTACATTTTGTGGTATAACTTAGCACTCTCAATAAATTGTCACTATATAAGGAAATGCCAGATCGTACTAGAAATGTTATGTTTTTTACTCCAAAATAGTAGGTATCAAGTGTTTTGTAACATACAGTTGGTTATTGGTATATTTTCGTCTGTTGGGCTAGTGTTACGCAAATAATATAAAATGTAAAATTATTAAAATATATTTCTTAAAAAAACACTGTACCTCATTTCTATACGTAAAATAATAAAAAGGTTTTTCAAGATATAACATTGTTTTTTTAATTATATATATATAATATATATACACCATACCATATACATAACATATATATATACCATACCGAACAACAACTTTTGTGATTCCTACTTATATATGTTTCAACTTATTATATATATATATATATAATTAAGAAACTCAACAGTTGCTGTTCGGTATGGTATTATACATTAGCCCAACATTCTGTATTGAACGTTATGAAAAGAATTATCGACAATGCATATTATATGAGGTGTCTTACCACTCTTAAAAAATGACACTAAATCAGAAAAAGATAGAACATACATTATTTGGTTGGCATGCTGTGGCAAATATTACTGATTACGATTGGCTGTAATCTAATTACATGATGATGGGCCAACGTAGTTCCGAATGTCAGTTTGATGTCCAGTCAACAATATTTATCCTACATTGGCCCAACCTTCAAGCAAAATTGGATTAACATTGGCCCAACCACGAAATGCTACATAGCAATTCCGCTGTTGTCATTTCCGTTTTTAGCCACGAGCGGCAACACTACAATTGAACAGTTAATGGTGGAGGTGACATGGTTTTTCTTTTGAGCAACGTAAGTGGTTTCCAAATATTTTATTGAAAATGAGAGGAAATGATTAGAGGCGCAGAGCATGTAAAGGGCAGAATTCGCTGCTGCGCCACGGTTGCATGTAACAATAACATTATTACATTTGCCTTCATCGGATCTCTAAACCCTCTATGTTAAGAGAAGCCCAAATCACTCGACATCACATTTCACCAGCACGTCTGAAAAGTACCCATTACCACGAAATTTGATGTAAATGTATCGAATATCCCGACCATTAGATATATTCAGCCATAAAAGCAGAACCCTCACCAGACACTCGCACACACCGTATTCTACAACACATTGTTCTTTCATGAAGTTATTCCCCGTACAAGGTCAATGCCTCAATATTTGAGTGCTCAGAATTCAATATACTGCCCTCTTTGACGCCTCACATTGAAGTGATCAACGAAGTTTCCGAGATGTTACAATTCTAAATATATTATGAAAATACCTGATTCAAATAAATACACTGAATATTTTAATCATAATATTTATTGGATTCATGTGTGTGTTACATTTCCTCACGTGCCTTTCGTAAAAACATTACACAGAAATCAACCATTATATTTGAGTATTGTGGAAACTGAACTATCTTACGTCTATTATACCAGGCGGTTTAGTTGCAGTTCATTAGTCGGGTATAACCATAATATTTGACATTCAAAGGTAATATTTATGCAGACACAAAAAAAATTACCTGATAATATGATCGAGTCACCATTCAAGTCGTTATAATAATTATTTCAAAATATATAATTCTGGTCACAGACACATTCATTATCTTCCGAACAGATTCAGTTAAACAAAAATCAAAATCATATGTTAGTTTAAATTTAGCCCCCAAGAATGCACTTCTTTTTTCGTTGAAAATGCCACTATAAAAGCTGGAGAAATCAAAAACATTCATCTGAACTTTGAAATGCAAAATCAGATTATTTCCTCTATGCTATATTTTAAAATTATATTCCAATAAGATATGAAACAGTGAAGATTAGTAAATGTGCAATAAATTAAAATCTTTATTTCAAATAATCAGTTTTGTGTTCTTAGTGGTAAACAATTATAAACCACAGTGTTTAATATGAATGCATGTTTGGTGCATACAAGAACTACGACAACCAGATGATTCTCTCATCAAACGAGTTTTATCATCTAATAGTCATAATAATGATGACTCGCTTACAATAAGAAAATGAAGAATTGTAGTTAAAGTGCTATTATTGCTAAGTAGTCTATAAAATACAGTTAAATTGTGACTTAGATTCATATCAACTTTTTGAGCTGCAACTGAAGTACTGTTTACATTTAAAGTTCGTCTATTAATAAACATACCACTTCATTTGAATGCAAACTTTCAATAATAATGCTATATATCTCTGGGCGTGAATACATACTCCCGTCTACTTAAAACGTTCATACCATCGTGGACATATATTATACATATAATATTACGTGGTCGATGAATGTTCCCAGAGATGCGGATCATTACAGATAAATTTGTACGTTTTGGAGAAGATCGTCTGCTAACTTTCGCCTCAATACAATTAATTAGAAATCAGCAATTACTTGGAATTTTCTGAGGAGTAAAACTGAATCAGTATGAGATGTAGGATACCACACATCCAACCATAGATCCAAGCAAAGGGTAGTCTAGTGTAAAAAAACCAGCACAACTGAATGTCAGATCCCTGGTGGAGATGTAGTTGCTTAACTGAGTTAGTTCCTTCTTCGTTTCTTTGTCTGTAGTTTTCTTCAGCAATGCCTTCTGTATGATGACCCTTGTCGTTCTAGCCTCCTTGCTTGTGGCACTGGAGGACGAGATAAGGACTAGAGCTTGAATAGTGTTAACAACAGTTGCCATAATTAAAACGAGCATTTCATCAATGTCAAATTCACTTCCACGTGGCGAGAAACTGAATTTGAGACAAGAGAAAGCACAGACCGTATCGCATGCCAAATTTAACAGAATTATCAACAGTGTCTGAACGCCATAGGTGATATTCACAAGTTGTATGATGTCACATATTTTATCATAATTCAGTGTTAGAGTAGCTAGAGTGCAATGACTAGTCAACACATTTCCAGTACTTCTAGACATCCAAGTGTTCATAGAATTACCTTGCAAGCATGCAATATGTACTGTACTAGGTAAAAGTAAACTGTTTCTATTTTCAGAATCCATCCTAACGGACAAATTATCATAAAGTTTTGAATTGAAAATTTTAATTCTCTGTTTTATCATAAGTATCCAATTCGTAAAATTAAGTGTCATTGTTAAAGTGACACCCATAGTAAAGTCGTAAGTGAGCAACATCACTAACTTCCCTATATTTTCTCGTAGGAACCGGATATACATATCAAATATGCAAACCACAGCAGTAAAGCCAACCACTATATTAGTGCAGGCAGATAATTTATTTTGCCAATTCTCGTAATTATTGTATGGTTGACTCTGGATATCTTCGTCTACCTCAATCAAGAGTTGTTTGATTTTTCGTCTTCTTGCACTGTTCAGGTGCATTCCTACAAGACCGGTCAAGCTTGTAATGATTAGAATGCTATCAGTGATGAAGTAAGAAGCGAAATTTATTATGCCTTCTTCTTTATAGATACTTAAATTACTATACCATAGTATGTGATTAACTGGAATCGTCAGTGTGATGATTCCTGAGTAAACAGTTGCACAATTGGAGCGGGTAAATGTCACACGCTTTTTCCGCCCTCTTGAGATATTGAAACGTTGTATGTCTCGACACCAAAGAGTTTTTTCACTCTTTCAAGAGGGTGGATAGCATTGAGAAACGCCTCTTGAACCGGTGTCTGTGTTGGTATCTGCGGAAACAAAACTTTTATGATCCACAACAAACTACAAAGATTCTAGAGTAAAGTGAATTCTCTTAATTATTTTTAATTATAACATACTGTATGTATAATAATTAAATTGTCATTAAATTACATTTTAATCTTATAAGTCTATCAATTTGGTGTTAGGTGGTATATTTATTTTAGTCGATCTCACCACGCTTGTGACATAGAATTCTGTAACGCACTCAAGTGTTAGGGGCCTAATAGATATTTATGTTTGTTCCATCATACACGCTGCTCGTTAAAAGTTAACTTGATTAAGATTTTTTTCTTTCCAGATATTTTATAGACTGGTCAAAAATTATAAATAAACACCACTGAAGCAGTGACATAGAAGCACCATATGTGCATGTGGCATTGATATAGAGCAGTAAGCGCAATGATTAACATTGCTGGGCCGTGGACAGAGTAGGGACCGTGTACTTGGATTATCACCTCTGAGCCCTATACAACTGTAGTTGACTCGATGAGTGGTCTGTTGTTTCAAGCATCAGCTTGTGTGTAGTTAGCATTGTAGGTATTGCAACGACGGCGTGGACTATCACACATCGCGCAATTAACGTACTTGGAACGAGGTCGTATTGTCGTCGTCCTGAAGGAGGTTGGATGGTACTTCCGAAGAATTGTCCAACGCTTAGTAATTAAAGTGTCTGCTGTGCATCCTTGGTGGCGCCGGTAGTCCAACGATGGTGCACATGCTCGTCAGCCTGGTTCCGGATGGCAGCGGCATACGGATTCCCGTCTGGAACGCCGCATCTGACGAGCAGCCATTGCTAATCGCACTGCGACCGCCACATAGATTAGGGCCACCATTGCACCCCGGGTGTCAGCTAAGACCATCATCCGTCTGCTGGACGTTGGGCTGTTTTTTGGGGAAAAAAAAAGCGCGTGCTTCTTTGCTATCGATGCCTTCGGTAACATTAACATTGAGGCTGTTTCCTGGAAACATCAGAAAACTTAATATGTAATTTTAAAATTACTGAAAATGAAAATGTTATATTTGCCTCGATACATAGCTTGAGATTATCATTCCTCACACTTAGGTTTTGTTCCAAGTTAATATCTTCGAAATTGGCTTCATAAAACCAAATTTCATTATAAACTATTTCCCTACAGCCAATTCTCAACCAGGCCTCAGCCTTACGAGGCGCCCAAATCTCTCCACTCCATTATATAAACAGCAGTTTTCGTTTTCCAGCATATGTGAATAATTAAATAATTTATATCGTTCCTCTGTACATATTCATTTCACGATTTCTTCACATTTTTTTAATCTACACCTTAAAAATCGCCTAATGTATGAAGTGTTTGATTGTTTCGAAAATATTCAATTAATCACAAGCCTTTTATATAACTGTGTTGACGTAAAACCACCATATTTTTGGGTAAATTGAAATGTTATTAATATTTCACCTATAAATTATAATTCTTCATTTATAATTAAGAGGGAAGAACATAGGTGTGTTGGTAATACAAGGAAAACGGAAGTAAATATTGCCCGGAGTGGAAATCCTACAAGTTTCTCTTTCTTAGTGGGAGTAGTGCTGCACCAGTCACTAAACAAAAACACTAAGCTACAAGGGTAAAGCTGGTTCCACAATAGTGCGATGCGTTGCGATGAGTGGTGGCCAATCAGGATGAAGCAGATTCCGTCGTAGCGCGTCGGCGTCGAGTGCCGTTGCACGAAATTCTTGCGCTGCTATTGCCGACGTCAACCTGCGACGGAGAAGAAGAAGAAGAAGAAGAAGAAGAAGAAGAAGAAGAAGAAGAAGAAGTAGTAGTATTTGTTTACAAGGGAAATAAAACTTTTTTTTTTTTTTTTTTTTTTTTTTTTTCGATTTCAACACGACGATCGCGTCTACGCCAACGTGCAAAATAAAGATAAGACTTCTTATACCTATATATGGACAATGTCATAAAATATCGCTTATTAACATCAAAATAATTATCCTTCGCCTTGTTATATCTCTTTCACGCTAATTTTAGTCACACATTTCTTTCATACTATCCTGTGTTTATCTTCTACCACTTAGAACATGCAGTTTCAACTATTTACGCGTGTCTTTTGTTACATTCGCGAGGTCTGAAAATGTCATTTCCACCCTTAAACCAGATAGCAGCACCATCTCAGACGACGTCCATCGCCGAAAGATCATCGCATAGTTGTGAAACAGCAAAGTATAGCTCATCGCAGCCCAACGCATCGCATCGCACTATTGTGGAAACAGCTTCAGTGCCAAGGATTACTAACTCAGAGATGGAGTGGAACATCGTAAATGCGAAAAACTGAGAAGATGTTACAAAGTCCTGAAACACCCAATCTGAAATAATCTTAAGAGATTTATATTAGTCTTTATTGTATTTCAATGTACCAAGACGAACTAGATTGCATTAACAATCATAAGGAAAGTAATATTTCGCAAAGAACTCTGCCGCACTTGTCGGCCACCATAAATTTCGCATTTCCACAGCCGTATTACTATCCATTCCTTTTACTTTACATGCATTGTATTCAACGACAATTTCCCGAGGGTGATAAAGAGCTTACCATGTCGCTATGAATAGTTCTCCTCAGAGACGCCTGTAAGGTAAGGCTGTCTTTATGAGACTGGATGTATATTTCTTTCGATCGATTCTGCTTCACCTTTGTAGGTCTCGTTCGAGCACTTAGTAAAATTATTCCAGTGGCATCGCCATGTGCGATCCCGACAGGCCTATCTACTTGTGTTTGTATTGAATTTCATACACAGGCAGTTTGTTCAGTTATGTGGTGTTTTAAAGTTAACAAAGTTGGATAACTGCACGAATAGTATTTTACGAGGCAATCGATTATCTTTGCCACATTCTCCAACTGCTCTGAGGAATAACGTAACTGAGTAAATTATTCAGTACCAAAGAAATTTTTTTGGACAGAAAGACATAAAATTAATGGTTAAGACATATATTTATAATAATCCTAGAAAACAGCAATCTAGTATTTATAACCCAGTGCTACGATTTCTTAAAATGCAGCGTTATTTCGGCCACATATTTTTGCTAAATAATAATGCATCGGGAAAAATTCCTGTAACCATGAAAATGTTTGTGAATATTGTATCACATTTTCTAGATACTCTTTGCGTATTATTGATGAGTTACACTCCGTGTCAATACAATTTGTGTGCCTTTTCTCTGATAGGCTACGTGGGGCTCCGGGAACGATACTTGTGTCTAGACTTGCCAGACTGGACTTCAGCCTGGCAAGCATACTGTAAAAAAATGTGCTGTCTAATTCCCTTGTATGTAAGGGAAGCTAATTATCTCTACGTGTAAGGTAAAATTACATCTTGAATGTAAAGTAAATTTACAAAACAAGTACTGTACCTACTATTCCCTAATCGTAAGGGAAAATTACCCGACGAAAGTGAGGGAAATATCCCATAGAAGTAAGGGAAAATTATCTATATTGTATAATAAAATTACATTTAAAAATACTATTGAATATTAGCAACTGATTGTTTTTGTTACTTATTTCCGTTGACGAATATTAATGGAAACCTCGACACTTGCCTGTGGGGGGACGCGAACCACGGTCTTCTATCACGGTAGGTCGACGAGCTATCCATTACACCGCCACGACATCGTGAGAACATCTGTGAATATTAGGGTGTTAAAGGGTTGTTTCTTCCTCCAGTCCCCCCCCCCCCTAAGGTGTTGAGAATGCTGAAGATATTCACGCATCGTAAGGTAATTTTCCCATCCATGCATGGGATTTTCCACTACCATATACGTTAATTTTACTCCATAGTGCTGTAATTTTACCTTACCTGTAGGGGAAACTGTGTTTTCCCCACAAGGTTACGAATATTACCTAACTTGTCGGGTAATTTTCCCATTACTTTTTTACAGTGCAGATTACTAGGAGCTGAGCGGCAAGCAGAGTTCGTGCATGTTGCTAACAAATGACGCCATTTTGTTCGCACTACCAGCAGCTCTTTCGAAATCTGCACACTTCACTAACTCAAATAAGAGTCGCGATGATCAGTGATAGTTTCCACAGAAACTTTTCTCAAGAGCCTAACCCTTGCTCGATGTAGGCAGCTTACCGCCGCTGCCCTGGAGTATTTGCGAGTGCACGAGCGCTAATGATGCCTACCGCTTGTGTGATTCATTGTGGGTTGGGGGGGGGGGGAATCACACTTGATGCCGTAGTTTGTGGAAAAACTTTTAACCTAGAGTTAAGAATATTTTTTTGTTTTATTTAAATTGGTTCTTCGAAACCATCATACCATTCGATTAGAATATAAGATGAGAGTACACATGGCCACAACCATTACGTTTCAAAAAAAATTCTGTAGAGTATTTAATTTATCGGAGATATTAATTTAAGAAAAATATTTTTTTCTTGCCCCCTAGATACCAACAGCTGAACATAATTAATTTTTTGCCCAATATTATCGGCCGTGTAATAATTTCAGTCGCTTTGCCTCAACAATGGACTACTCCTGGAGCAAACGCAAATACGCGTCGTATTGTAATTTAAGAATATTTTTTAGTTGCCTGAAAATCTTTTTTCAGTTTAATGTTCTGCAAAATTTCCCCAAAGCAAGATTTCCTCAATAAGCTCGCAGTGTAACAAGTTATTACAGCTACATTTTACGTTCAGTGAACGGTCGACTGGTGTCTCTCCCCGTAGTGAAATTGAAGTACGATTCTCCTTCAACTGTAGTACCACGACGTAGGATGTTACACGTTTCCAGAGACAGAAAATGAGAAGATCAGTTATAATTTAATTACCTACGCCAACATTGAAAGCTCGATTATATTATTTACACAATAAACAAACGTATGATTATTTTTATTATATGCTAGTAAATACATATATACATTTTATTTTAGGTGCATTGCCTTTTTTCTTCGGAATATACCTGTTCGCCACTCGAATTTTCATAATGCACGATACCCTTTTAATAATTTTTTTTTTTTTTTCCGCTAGCGTGGTACTGCATATTTTGTATGCAAAGACTTTCTAAAATGATTTATCCGTGACAAAGTAAAGGTTGGTACGTAAACAGTACATAATTTGTATGTCAGTGCGATATTTCATTTTCTCCTAATGGCAACTGAAATTATCAGGAGTTTGTTCAGTCTGTATTCGTCAAGCGAGGTGGCGTAATGGTAAACTAATGGACTCGCATTCAGATGAACCCGAGTTGAAATCCTGCTCCAGCCATCCTGATTTGCGTTTTCTATGGTTTTCCAGACTGTGGTTCTTCAAGAGTACGTGGGGCGTACAGTGCCGTTTAAAACGTTCATTGAAGTTTACAGTTACTATAAGCTAATGCAAAAATTCAGGTAGTGGAAACTCTCATATAATGGCATTCCCCAGCTTTGGGAGGGGAATTCTGAAGTGAGACCTATGCACAATAAGAAAAACACCTTTCCCCAATTGTGAGCATGTGTTAATTTCAAGTGCACACTCAAAAGTAACTTAATACAATTTTTCTATGATTTTCAGTACATAAATAATTTTTAGTTATTTTTCCAATATTTGTTTATATTAAAATGTATTTTAATTCTTTTTGTGAGGGGCTGCAGCCCCTTCAGCTCCCCTTGCGCATTCTCTGGAGAGCGATGTAGTCCTTATCTCGCACCGCAGTGTAGAGCACACTCATTTATCACGCACAAAATGCCGCGATAGAAATGATCGCTCTGTCAAAATATTTACTCACGAACTCGACAAATACTAATCATCGAAGATTGCGTTTCCTTAATTTTTTATAATGTCTTGCAGTAACCTGCGGACTTAAATTAAATTTTTTAACGTTGATACGTGTCCCATACCGACTTGATACTGAAGACCATAAAGCCGATTCCTTCCACGTTCCTGCGTCTGTGAACAAACTGCTTCGTCTAATATGACCTAGCTGTCAACGAGATGTTAATACCTAACTACCTACCTACCTACCTACCTTCAGTCCGTATGTTCAATACCAGTTAATCCAGATAACGAAAAGCTACTAGAACTGTTTTCCTATTCATCAACATTAACGGTGCCGTCCATTAGGGCATATTTTGCACGTACGAGACCTAGAACCTCGAGAACCTAAAGGAGATCTAGGCGCACACTTCACATTGACATTGGCAACTCGCTTGTAACCTTGCGCGTGTACTGAAATTGTCGGGTACTCGACCTTGTCCCTAAATTCGTTTGCCCTCAAATTTAGGCGAAATGAAATTAGGTAAAAGAGTTTTAATTTTTATGTTGGAAATTTACTTTGTAGGGAAATATTAATTCGTAAACATAATTTTTAGCCATTCATGTAGTTGCGTGTTCAACTCTCTTCCCCATAATTTCAACTTGGCCTCAAGCTCCACATCTACAAGTCATTCCTTGTCTGGCCTCACAGCCGGATATATGTGTTTTGGGAGAGGTGCTTGTGCGATTTCATTGATTTATTTTTTTAATTCAAGTAGTGTAATTTATACATTAGTACATGCATCGCAAACATTATTTTTATCCATTTGTCACATAGTTGCCTATTCACATCTCTTTCCGACTAGCTATAACCTCATTCGCCTGCCAGATGCCGGCCGCCCTCCATGTCTCTAATCGTGTATATGTCTCCGCAAATCCTATACTAACTCCATTCCTTCAGCAACAGCCCGAGTAAAAGGACGTGTTTCTCCTCCATGTACAGTTTCATTAATTAAAAAAAAACAGGGTAGCTGGGTTTCGTAATTCGTTTAGTGATAGTCGCGTACTCGTGTTCGTTAGCCTTTTAATTAATTAATTTTTCAATGCATATCTAATCAGATGGGGTAGATTTAATTTCCCTGAAATATGTGCTATAAGTCATTGATTCTGTGATCTCCCGAACCCAATGAACGTATATTGAAATCATTTCATTTGTTTCCATAGCTGGGGTATGTTATGATTTAAAAACTCATACATTTCTCTCGTGTGTTAACTACAAGTCGTTTTCTCTTTCTGTTTAATTACTATGATCAAAAAATCACCTATCTCCCACAAACATCTACATTAAAAAAAAATTATACTTATGCCACTCTTGCACAAAACTATATATATATATACACACACACACCCTAGGCAATATAACATTCCCATAAGTCGAGTGCTAGTCGCCATGCAGACAACATCGCTCCCCTATATACTCACCTTCCCCAACACACACCACACCTCAGTACCCCAGAGCTCCAAGGGTGAGGACATACCAGAGCTGCTCCCAACCCCAAAAAAGAAACCAAGACAATAAAGTACACCAAACTATAGACGGAAAAATTCCATCAAAGAAATTTTACCAAACTTATTCATCTGATAAATTTGATCAAATTTCTTTGATCACATTTTATCGGATTAAGAATTAATACTATCGATTAATCCGATCTTAATCCGATCAATCAATTTGATATCAGAGTGTTAATCCGATTGATTTAAGTGGAATCCCTTTGTATGCGAAACCCTAGTGCCCCAAGTACTTCTCAATGTATTTTTTTTTTTTCACTACTGTAGATATCTCAACACAGCTCTGGAAACCAAAGTTTAACGGCTTATCGTGTTCCTATTTTGATAACATTTTTGTTCATGGACAACACCTTTTTTTACATAGAAACTATATTATCACATCTAAGATTTAGTGGCAGGTTTGACTGACTAAGCCAGTATTTTGCCAATAAGGGATCTTTTTTATTGGGTTGCATTCTTGCACCCCTGGGAATAAAAACAGGTAAGCAAACTGGACCATGCCATGTCTTACGTACGGCCATGTATGGCTGTAAGTCTTTTTCGGGGTGTGTTGGTTTCGAACACAGCTATTGAGACCAAATATTGTACATCGCCATGACTGCTGGAGTTACTGAATATGCACCTTGGAAATGGATATCCAAACATCAGGAAAGAATTGACATAGTGATGATAGTTGGTTCAAAGTATTTTACATCTAGTATGGGGTTACATCGTATGTATTCAGAAACTTATGGCATCCTTAGGACTAGACATAAGTAAATGAAAAAGGGTGCTATAGACTATTAATGGTAATGTGAGCACTTTTGCGCCCTCGTTTGGAATAATATTCCATAAATATATTTCATTTTAGCCTTAGACGTTAACTTCCGATTGTGGTGGAATATACACACTGTGTTTATTACTTGCACGGCAATATTTATTTAAAAGGGTGGTTAAAGGATTTTTAAAAAATGGCTGAAACGAAATAACTAACTAGTGCCTCAAAAGAGCTCAATTTACCGTGAACAGCCTATAGCAATGCAGAGCCAAGCATTCAATCGTGACAAGGTAACCGGTGAAAGTATTTCTATGACGTAATAATGAATGTACAGGTGTGCTTCGCATCCTTGAACTACTTTATAATTTCTGTACATAAAAGTGATGGCAAATAGCATCTGCTCAACCCTTTTTTTGCAATTTCAGAAACTACACGTTAGAGGTTGGAACATTAAACGGACGCTAGCCATCGGACATAAAAATTTTCATAAATGATATATTTAATCTGTTATCGCTCAGAAATATTGAGCAGATATTTTTTATTCTGTAGCTCTACCCAGCGTGTGGTAACGGCGTATGTAGGGCTAAGTAGTATGCAATATGCTTCCGTTGTAGTTCTCTCGCGTTTAACGGATGATATCAATATTTAAAAGAAAAGCACGGAGGTGAAATTACTCTCTGACTACCTTGGCTGACAGCTCGTTACTGAAAAATTTACGTAGAGCCTTCAACACGGAACGGCGAATTAATAACAATGGCAGAGTGAGACATGTGCTAAAGGATAAAACGAGTAGGGGAGAAAAAGGGCATGAGAAAGCATGGGAATGAAATGAAGATGGGAACTGAAGAGGGAGAGTGTGTGAAACCAAATCAGAATAATAAAGAGGCATTATTATGTATTGAGGCAGGAGGAGATAGGATAAAAGAATGCGACGTTACAGGTACGAAAGCAAGGGAGCGGTAATAGGTGATTCTGCGTATTGATGAGAGCGCTTGTTGAAAAGACGTGTACGTGTCTGATAATCCGTTAGCCGTTCTGACAAACAAAAATAGAAGTCACTTCCCGGGCATCCTAACTGCATTCCACCCGCAAATACACACTTTTCCACAGCGACCTTCACGTGCCGTATCACGTATTTACGATTGACGGGTTCGCGAGTATAACACCACGTGAAATATTAATTCACGCACCATAAAACACGCATCAAAATTGTCGGTTACTGGTGAAGAGTCATAAGGGGAGAGGGGTGCAATGAATTCATGCCCACTCAGGCTCTCGCTGCAGACGTCATAAAACACACATTCGCGCCATAAACCTTTCTCTCCCCCCCCCCCCCCCTCGCCCATAACAACATCTCACCCTTTTTTTTTTCAACCCTCGCGTCCCCCAGTGTCGACCCTTTCCCGCGACCAATCAGAGCGCTCTGTCGCTCACCTTTGTAATTACAGCTGGCTTCCGAGTTGTGAATTTCCTCCCCTACCCCCCTTCGCAAACCCCTGGCAGAGTTCCTCTCCTACCCGTTCGTTTGAAAATTATTGCTTCCGTCCGGGAGAAATTATTATGACCATCCGTATTCGTTAAATACATCGCACGTTCTTTTTTTTTTTTTTTTTTTTTTTTTTTTTAAATTATAAAAGGAATACATACATCGGCGCCTGCTGAAAACAATTGCGTTACGCCTGTTCTTTTCTCCCATTCATCGTCGAATGAACAAGCCTATAACGCAAGGGTGCGGGTTTTTATCCTGCCTCGCTCCACAGTGTGGAATGAAGCTACTATCATGTCCTGTGTATCTACTTAAAAAATGATCTTTATAATATAGTATTCGCAGTGTCTTCGCGCGTTTTGAATCAAACTTCTGAAAAATTACCCTGACGTGTTAGGTTATGTTTTTTTTTCTATCTATATAAAAGTATTTCATCTTTTATTGGATTTTGTATTTACCGAGATTATATATATATGTGTGTGTGTGTGTGTGTGTGTGTGTGTGTGTATATATATATATATATATATATATATATATATATATACACACACACACACACACACACACATATATATATAATCTCGGTAAATAGCGAGCGCGTGGCAGGGAGAAAAAACTAAATTATACCTGGGTGAAGCCGGGCCGGATCACTAGTGTGTGTGTGTGTGTGTGTGTGTGTGTGTGTGTGTGTGTGTGTGAGAGAGAGAGAGAGAGTGTGTGTGTGTGTGTATATATGTGTGTGTGTGTATATATATATATATATATATATATATATATATATATATATATATATACACACACACACACACACACACACTCTCTCTCTCTCTCTCTCTCTCTCTCACACACACACACACACACACACACACACACACACACACTAGTGATCCGGCCCGGCTTCACCCAGGTATAATTTAGTTTTTTCTCCCTGCCACGCGCTCGCCTCGTACACATTTTCCCCTTACACCTCTCTGGCCGCTGTACCACAACATCCCGCGCACCTACTTCCTCCTACCTATAGGTCCGTGCACGCGTGTCTCGCTTTTAGAAATTATTTTTTTGCAAAATTTCTCATAACTTTTAAATTATTGGCGAAAATTGTATGATGTAGAGGACATTTCTTATCTGCATTACACAATTTTAATTATGAATTAATTAATTTTGATGAAGATTAATGTCTTTGTATTTAGAAAAGACAGTGAATTTTACGTATGTTTTTATTGTGTAATTTAAATTGTAAATACGCGTGTTTCTACTTATCACTTGGCGTTATTACTAAGTGTAATGAATTTTTATGCAGTCCTCATAAAATAAACGTATATATTATTTACAAAATACAATTAAGTATCCCCAATATTAACACTTGATATTCCTATAGTTTAGAGCAATTTATATGCAATACTCAAGTCCATATTACTGTCTTTATACGATCTACGGTCACTTAAACTTCACTTATTACTTGTACATATATGATAAAACTGTCCACTGTCATTATAACCACGTTATTCCGAACGTCAGCATTATCTACTCCGCTCGTTTCGCGCTGAAGGGATAGGATAAAAGTGTCCTATCTCCAAGCAGTGACGTGGGTATATTTTCGGCTCAAACATGATGTTGGAGTGCATTACGCGAATGCATATAAATCGCCTTTGTGTAAAAATAATTCTTTCTTTAAACCATCTACTATGAATGAAGGTGACACGTAACTGTATTTTTTATTAATTTTTCTATATTCCGGTTACTTTATTTTCTGAAACTTGTGAAATTTGCTCTAGTATAGCCCTTTTTATTGTTTAAAATTTTATATTAATAAGAATTTAAATGAAATTTTTAAAACAGGCATGCCTAGTTTTAGCTTTCCTTAATGGAATGAAAAAAAAAATCTCATTATTCTGCATAAACTTGTTTGACCTCTATTTGCTGTAGCATTGATCCCTAAAGCAGCTCTAAACGATGCCCTTCATCGCCCTCTTAAGGCTCCCATTTACCTAGGGCCATTTTCCGCGTCCAAGGCCGAGGATCGCGGAAGCGATAAGGACGACACTGCTATTCGCATCAACTGTGCCACCGCTGCTAAGCGCAATACCCTGAACTGACGTGCGGTGTTCTCGTCGCACTGGGCGTAGTCTACTCGCGGGTCCTTCCAGTTTTTCTGAAGTCCTGCTGAAGTTCTATTTCCAGGTTATCCTTCGCCCTCGTGCAAACAAATCTCAACCAATTCTGGAAAATTACACCAGAGAGACAACGCGCCATATTAGTGGGCACTCACTTTAATAATATTTTCCACGAGAACTGTTTCTTACTAGGAATTGCCAAACATCTATTTTCTCACTGTTTCTATTAATATTAATTAAGAAGAAATATTATTGTTTATAGATAAAATATAAATAAAGATTCTGTTCTACCAAACTTACGGTAGTTTTGCATCAACACAAGTAGCTTATAAAACTCTTGTGAAACAGGTCATATTTTTAGAAAACAACCGAACACGCCATACTTGGAGCGATATTTTAAAAGTTTGATTTTAAAAAGTGCAAAGAAACCGCGAATAGGCTATACCTACGGGACTTTCAGTGGCGACTGTATTTCTTTATTGGTGGAAAGTTTGCAGGAAGGTGCAGTGCTGGGCCCTTGAGTAGTTTTGTATGGATATGATGTGCCCATCTAGGTCAAAAGCGCTTTGAAAAAAGCTTTTATTAGCCATTTCGGAGTACTCTTCAATGGTGTTTCTAATGTACGCTAGTAGTGGAAGCAGTGAACAGCAGCGCTAGTCTGAAGTGTGCGAACACACTGCAAACAGATCAAGCGCCAGCTATACGGGGACCTTAAGACTTGGATTCATCTACCATGCAAAAATTCTTCATTTTCGTGTCATAATTTCAGTTTCAGAGATAATATTTAAAATGTTTGATTATAAAAAATTCACAGCTTACTAATTGTTTAATAGTTTTATATCTAACTAGCAGCCCGTTATCGCTTTGCTCAGGTGTTATGGAGTTATTAAAATATATACTGCGACTACCCGCGACTATTCGTGACTACTCGTAACTGACTACTCGTGGCTACCCGCGACTACCTGTGACTACCCGTGTCTACCTGCGACTACCAACGACTGACTACCTATGACTACATGCGACTACCAACGACTGACTACCTATGACTACCTGCGACTACCCATGACTATCTGTGACTACCCGTGACTACCTATGACTACCCGTAACTACATGCGATTACCCGCGACTACCCGCAACTGACCACCTGCGACTACCCGTGACTACCCGTGAGTACCCGCGATTACCCGCAACTACCCTCGACTGACTACTTGTGACTACCCTTGACTACCCGTGACTACCTGCGATTACCCTGACTACCCGTGACTACATGCGACTACCTGCGAATAATGGTTTTGTTAGCGCATGTTTAGAAAGCAGCCAAGTAGCTAATTTTTCTCCGACTTGGTTTACAAATTTTGAAATTTTTCAAGGATAATTTTTTTTGAATTAAACATAGTCTATGTCTATCTGGAAGAATGTAGCTTTCTAGCAGTGTATGAATTATAAGAATCGGCCGTATAGTTTCCGAGACTACCCGAGACATATATAAGCAAATAAAATCGCATTACCACTTTATAATATCAGTTAACAAGCTTGCAAAAAGCGAACACGTTAATGATAAAATATAAATATGAATTTCATAAGATGTAAATAGTTTCTAAATCGTACGTAGTCAGTAATTACTATGAATCCAAAATCATGATGCGAAAAGGAAGAACTGCAAAAGAGGCGCAACCTGGCCTTAGCAAGAGTACGTTTTCACAGCAGGAAAAAAAAAAAAAGTGTGTTGGTTTGGTCTATGATACTAAAGATGAGGTAGACCGATCTCGCTGGCTGCTCACAACCAATCTCCGTGTCCCAACATCGAACTGTTTTTTCTGCCAATACGGCTAACAAAAATGGCGTGGATTGGGTTTGAGGTTAGAACACGGCTTGGTAAAAAAAAAGTGCTTTTCAGATGTTTTTTTATGCTTCCTCTAACCTTATTTGTAACGCTTTTTGGATTAATACACCGTTAAAAATATTTTCTCAATTTTACGGAAAAGTGCGAGTAAAAATATATTCAGAGGTGTACGTAAACTCTCCGTGTAATTACGGACACATTGATTTTCAAAAACGGACTTCCCGTAAAATTCCCAGACCCTGTCCGTTAATACCCTAGTTAGTTTTGTGTACTTAATAGTTTAAATCATTTTTAATATCTATTTTATTTTAATTTTCATTATCTTAAGCAAGATTTGAACCCGAGTCAAAAAAGTTGCGAGTTCACAACCTTAACAACTTACCTGCAATGCTCATATGCAGATCCTAATATAACTTTTTTTTTTATCCCTATATTGCTCACAGAAGCAAATTTTTAAGTTTCTGTTATAGTTAGTTTATTTTATATGTTGCTAAGTGTTCATACTGTTGTTGCTGCTTTTAAATGTTTAACACAACAGGTCTTAGTGATGTTGATAACCTTAACTGCCTCAGAAACGATAATTTTCTGATTACAGTAGCGAAGAAAGCTTCGTGTAGACTCGGCATTGTTCGTGTCCGAAACCCGAAATTATAGGAAATACGGAGATTTTCCGTATTTTGTATTTACGCTCCTAACTCCGTTTTTCGTCATTACGGATTGCGTCTCCGTATATTTACCGTGCATTTTCGTAAAAAAAATTTCCGTAAATGTACGGAGATTTCTAGCAGTGTCCAAAATAGCGCTTGCCGTTTAAAAATTAAGCTGTAAACCAACACGTTCATCACAGTTGACGGATGTGTTCCTCCGGGGTAGGTGAATGTTGGGCACATGCGCAGAAGACGTGCGCAGGAGACGTATAAGCGGTCTGCTTCGTCTTCAGTGCATGGCGTGGTCGAGCAACGAGGGACGGACCGAGTGCATCCTGACCGACGGACGAGGTCTGATATCGGCGCGAGCGGAGGACGAAGGGCTCGCCTCTAATTAACGGAATAATCACGGGCGCCCGACGCGTGGCATGCATATCGGGCATACATTATGCATGGAATCAGTGACACGTGCCGGAACGCACCGTGGCGGCCAACTGGACGTTCTGCTGATTGACACTGCGGCGGGTCTGCCAGCGGCGAGCCCCGATCCCGACATCAGTATAGTCGTATTGGCTCGCTGCTTCACGTAAACGTATGCTTTTGTACACTGTAAAAGAAATTGTTGTGATTTTTCCTGAGAAATCGTTTTTAATTTTACAGAAATGCTTGTAACAGTACAAAGATTCTTCTTGTGAAACTATAAGGTCCGTTTTTGTTATAAACCTTAGGTAATGTTTGTACTATACTGAGCCGTATCCACGAGCTTCAGCAAAATGACGGACACTCAACAAACGTAAAACCATATTATATAGTTGTTTGTGCATAAACTATGGGTAATGGAAAGTGTAGTTGCGTGCGAAAAGAAACATATTGCAAGTTTGAACAACGTAAAACGCTTAAGGAACTCAAATAATCACAATGCAACAACAATTGCAATTAAACGTTCATGTACTACACAATAATAAAATAACTTCTGTTATATTTCGTAAGTACTTGGAGATATATTTAACGTATAAATAAGCACCAAGTACATACGTCAAGTTGGTCTAGTAGTTGAGGGTGCACGCTAATAATATAAGGGGTGTGGGTTCTTGTCCTCGTGTTTGCAAATTGTAATTATTTTTCATTAATTATAATTTGAAATATTTTTTTAAAACATATTCTCTTTTATTAATCCATCACATTTGTTTTCTAGAAGAAGAAAACATATTTTATGAGCACTTTTCAATACTGTAAGTTGTAACACAAGGCTATCATTTGTAATATTACAAATATATGTTTTGCAGATTTTATAGAGGAATTGTTTGGCAACTGGGTTTCCAAGGATTTTTCTTGTAAAATAACAAACATTTTTTTTTTTAGAGTGTAGTCTATTCGCAGTGTACTCGCACCTTTTTGAATCAACCACGCGAGAGGAAACTTAAAATCGCACTCCGTTGTACAACCAAAGAGTTTGAGGATTTTCGTCGCCGAGTTGCGCCGAGAGACAATAAAAACGACGGGGATAGTTCACGACGAACAAGAATTTACTGATATCACTAATGAGCCTACTTTCCTCTACATGGGTGAGATTAATTTTTTAAAATAATTTTTAAAAGCTGAGTTGGTAGGAAGGACTTGACATATTTTCGAGAGCAATAACCTTAGAAATGAAACCAGAAACTTATGCAAAAGTATGACAATTAGAAAGACACGCATACCTTACACGGGACTTCAACACAAAAAAAAAAAAAACCTCTCGTACTATGACAGCGTGCAATCCACTGCGTTACGAAGGTCGGATTAGGAGTATCAACTTCGGATTAAATCATTCTAATGTTTCGAATGATAGGGCTCCCAAAATATTTACAGAGATTTTATTTTGAAAATAAATGACTTGAGTCACATAAAATGTGTAGATTTACACGGCCTAGCATAGCGCTACTTGTGTGAAGAATTTGATGGAAATCGGCTGTTTAGTCTGAGATAAAACATTTAAAAAATTATTTTCTTATTTGATGCTATTGTATAACATTGCCAGAAAAAGAGGCGCTATACACGAAGCATCTAATGTATACTGTCCACATACAAATTTTGTTTGAATTTGGTTAAATTGTTTAATATATGCCAAACTTACCTAGATTATTTATGAAGCTACCATTTTGAACATCGTTGTCTGACCCATTTAAATCATGAAAGTTTACATTGCCTTCTGTAGCATTTATGGTGTGTACAATTTGGTACAAATTTATTTTAAATGTTCCAGTGTAATATTTTGTGTGAATCGGTTGATTGGCCCTCGAGACATTGCATAAAACCTCCATAATTTTCATGTGCCGATCTTCATAAAAGGAGGACAAAAAAGAAATGAAGTAGCAATTTCGATGATTGTGTATTGCCAATATATAAAGATAAGTTAAAATAGATTACATAGCTTCGTAGATATCACTCACAAGAGTAATATTATTTTATGGCCATCTTTCTAAAAATAAGCATGTCATATTAAATTAAATTAAATAATTACTCTGGCCGACCACAATACAATATCTTCGCCAAATTTTGTAAGAATTGGATGATTATTTCCCGAGATACTAGATTTTTATTGGTAGAACTATCTTACAAAATGACAGAGAAATGAGGCTCTGCCTAGACAAATTTTATGGTTGAAATAGGTACTGCCAGCACACAGAATTAAGTTGCAACTTTTTCGTTAGTAAAATATACTGAGCTAAAATATTGATATACCCACCATTTTGAAAATAAGTGCTTCACCTAAAATATACCAGTTTACACCACCCGCAACAGTACTATTTGCTTGCCAAATTCGGAAGGAATCTGTAAATTTTTTTCCAGAGATATGACAAAAATCTTTACTTACTCGAATGGCGCTATCTTACAAAATGGCGGCAAAGGCCCCAGACCAGTCTTCCCCAGGAAGACACCAGGAACAATATGATCTCCTCCAAGATCGGAACAAACTATACAGCAAGTGCGAGCACCACATGCACCAAAAGCAGCAACATCTAAAAACAGTAACCTACCCCTCGGACTCCTCACAAGGGGGCTCAGAAGATGAACTCCTGGGAAATCCCTGCCACTAGCGATTAACTTGGATATAATTTATCTATATCATAAAACATAAGAGAAAATGCTACATGATGGTGAAACACTAAATGATGAAACGGGCATGAGTGGAGAAGCAACCTTGGACCTCCCCGCGAACTAAAAACAAAACAATACAAAACACTGACGATGATTCATGATACATACACGTATACACGTTGCACAAAATATCCTAGTCTTAACAATACAAAGGAAATTTCATTCCAGTGGTTTCCATATTCTCCAGAAAATTGAATCGTTGAGATGTAACTGAAACAGGCGGTTGCTTACAAAAGGAGAAAATTAACTTCTTTTTTTTTTGGGAAACATCAAAACTAGCTCGAATCTTGCCTGGAAAATCAACACTTAGTAATAACTCATGGCTTAACACGGGTAGAACCCTCAACTCGAATTTCCATAAGAAAACTTAATCTTGAACTTAAATATGGCTTCACTCTGTGAGCTAATTACGCCCCCATAAGCTAAGGTAAATCTTATTTCTTCCCTTTTGTGAACCTGTATACGACTATATATATTCTTGAGCAAAAATTATGATTGATTAACGAGCACAGAGTAACCTTTTCACATGTGTTACTTGACATTTTTACATGTGTTACTTGACATTTTTACAAATGCAAAGTCAACTTATTCTTAGCCATTTAAATTATTATTACGTTTGTAAAAAGAGAACGGTTCGTTAAACAGGAAAGAAAATTAAAGAAAAAATGACAACTTTCAATTTCATTTTGGTAAGAAACTTGGTTGTCGAAAGTTGTAACGAAATCAAAATTCTCGATCTCGATGAATATTCGAATATTCAATGAATATTCGAATATTCAATGAATTTTCGTTAAGTGCACCAGCAAAGAAATTTTTTTACCTGTATATCATCTTGTTGGTTTTCATTACTTTATATCTAAAATAACTACATATAATGGACACTTAAATGTAGGCACGAACCCATGTGGGAAATACTCCATATCCAACATTTTTTCTTTGGTTTTACAACGAATTTGTTATAATGAATAACGTGTTAGATAAATGTTATGAAATTCATTAAACTTTCGTTAAGACTGAGCTATTATGGATTATGTTTTTTTTTTTTCTTTTGTTTCACGAAAGATCATAACATATCTTTGGTTTTCGTTTAGTGAGAAAAAAAAGTCGCATTTGCACAATATTAAAAAAGATGGAAAACACATTGACACAGTATGTTGCTGACACTCAACATTTCGCACAGTACCTACGGTGTACAGTCTAAATGGTACTTAACACAGTGCACAACAAACCACTCGTTTCAGGTATTTTATTCTACATAGAAAGTAAACTTAAATTAGTTTAACTATTTATTAACGAAAATATATTCTTAAATCTTGACATTTGTAATATCTATTGTCTGACGAATGTGTTTTTGTGTTAGGTTTTGTACGACTTTTTTTACCGTGGTCAAGGTATAAAATTTAAATTTCGTTTGCAGTAGTAGCGTATTTACCAATGGGCGGCGTTTGTTACAAGCAAACTATCGCTTGATTTTGAAACCACAATTAGACGCGTTCTCAGAAGAGGTACCTTAGGACGAAAAAGTAAAAGTATTTCAGGAGGGCCACATAATGGTTGAAAAGTCCACTGTTTTCGAGATATGAACGGAACATGCTGAGGGTATAAACACTACAAGGGCGCGAATTGTTTCATTGTATTCCTGGTGGAATTGCCTACACAAACAGCCCAAAATCCGAAATATGAGTTTTAAGTTATCACATATGGTTAACTAACACTTTTTTATTTGACGTTAAAATATGGAAGTACTCCATCATTACCAACTTTACCGAGTGCGTGTCACTCAGTGCGCCCGTTAAAGTATATGCAGGCAGGGGCAGTGGCATTTTTCTACGGTTGATTTCCAAAGTGCTCGCTTTATCGTGAACAGTCTTTACCTTTCCTAAGAACGAGTCAAAATTGTGACATCTACCGACACAATTCCCTCGTGCAGAAAATCCTGGAGTCACCCCGCTGGAAATCGAACCCGATTCGCCTTGGCGAGAGCGAAACCCCACCACCAATCAAAGCATTCCACACAAAAACTAAAAATATATATATAAAGTCCCTTATACCACTTTTACATCAACATTAACCCCTATATAAGCAATAAAACCCACTCCTCTTATCAATCGGCTTGAACACGTCACAGAGGACATATCGATGCTGCTCCGCCAATATCACCCTTATGACACCAAACCTTTTCAACACCAATAAAAAAAAATTAAAAAATTGATATAACAATTTGAGTACAGAATTCTCTTATCAATATATTAATCGAACTAATCAACTTAATTAATCTAATTTATCAATATAATGAATTAATCAACCAAATAATGTTTTAATCTAATTTGCATATGCTAATGAGGCACTTAGACCACTCTTGCGCTGGCCACTCATGATCCCTCTACATGCGTTGCGCGAGTCTGTCACTGGCCGCCTGTGACACATACCGTGCTGCCCTATGGTTAATCATTTTGTCATAAACATACGTGTTTTAATTCCAAATACCTATTATTGTTATTATTATTATTATTATTATTATTGTTGTTGTTGTTGTAACAATAAATTGAATCTTGAATACATGTGTAAACTTATCCATATGTTATTCTCCGTAAACTGAGGCCGTGTACGAATGGGCAGATTTTGTAGACAAAATGATCACGTGACCCGATTTTGTATACAAAAATGGTGACGTATTTGGTAATTTGACATTTCGTATTTTATATATAGCGGTTGTTAATAAATACAAAATGACAAAATCAGCGCCATATTTGTTTTTACTTTAAAATATATGCGCATATGGGTAAATAAAATAACTTTTAAAACAAATAACTGTACATAAAATACACTATAGGCTATTCATGGTAAAGTGAGCACTTTTTAAGACCCTCCAAACAGGTATTAACCACAAATAAATATATATTATTGCAGTCTTAGGTGTTAAATTTTGAGAGCGGTGAAATGCATACACTGCGTTTATTAGTCACATTGCAAGGCTTCTATTAAAAAGCGATAGGAATATAGAACTTGGGCGAAAAGAAAAAATTGGAAGGGCCTTAAAAAGTGCTCACTTCAAAGTGAACAGTCTACAGGCATCTTTAAAAAAGCAAGTAAGTGTTGTGCTTTGTATACATATAAAGCAAACATTTTTTTAAAAGTCGTCATTGCACAATTTAATATTTCCTTATTTATTAACGTATTCGTATAATTCAAGTGATAATTGTAGAAATATTACGTCAGTTTTAAGCATTAAATTTTTATAAAAAATATTTTGCACTGTTAATGTAAAAATGTGTTGCCGCAGGTGCTAAACAAGCGACTGTCGACAACGTCCGAATTGATGCCTACCAAATCAAGAATTTACAAAATAACGAAATAACAAAATCTGTCCATTCGGACACGGCCTGAGCACTTTTGAAAGCCCTCCTGAAGATCTATATGCATGTACGTTGTGTATTCTTCCGCTATACGTAAAATAATTGCGTGGTGAAACGTTACGTCAAAGAAAACAACCCAGATCTCTTCGAACAATAATTCCTCACACGGAGTCAATCTGTTACCTGCGCGTCGAGCAATGCGCCGTATCGCGAGTTGCTTCAACTCGTCCACGCGCAGCGTGATACCCCGCACCCACAGATGCGCCGTAGTTCGCGTCGCGACCGCCAGATGGCAGTCGCATGCAGGCGAGCTAGCCGTGGGGTTTGCGGAGCAAGCTTGGGACGTACGAAATACTGACAATGGCTTCCTGTGGAGCAGCGCGTCCGAGCTCATATATATATATATATATATATTATATATATATATATATTATATATATATATATATATATATATATATATATATATATTATATATATAATAGTACCAAAATGATTCACGATAATGTGAACACTTTCGAAATCAACCTTAGAAAAAAATCACTGCTATCACCCGTAAAGTTGGTAACGATTTATGGGAAGTAGTTCCGTATATTAACGTTAAATTAAAAGTGTTCGGTAACCATTTGTGATAACTTAAATGATTTTTTTTTTTTTTTTTTTTTTAATGAATCGAAGAGTAAAAATGAGCAGATTTGTAAAATATCTACTTTTCTAATAATTTCTCGGTTTCACTTGACCGGCGCATTAATAAAGTGACGAGGCCCATTGCAATATTAATCTTAAATAAGGCGGAAGAATACACAACGCACGTGTAAAAAGATCTTAAGCAGGGCTTTCAAAAGTGCTCATTTTACCGCGAATAGCCTATACGAATATCGTCGGAAAAGTACACATTTTAGTTGCATATGAAAGAAGGACCCACACGTTCCTCTTGAAGCCTCGTCTAGAAACAACCTGATGGCAAACATTAAACGTTGAACGTTACCGCAGGAAAACTGGCACGTCCGCAATTGACGTTACCAACCACCGTAGCGTTCCCGTAACAAAATAACAGAAGCGTTACCGCGGAAGTGTGAAATTGTACTGCCTAGAGCCGCAGCAAGAGAACTGTTACGCGGCCAACGAGAAAACGAACACAAAAAAAAAAAAAAAAAGACAGGCTGTACTACATGTATCGCCGATATTTACAAACAGTATGTTGACTAACCTGATATTTATTTTTGTTAATTTGCACGTGATGAAAAAAGTTTCGCGGGAATCGTGTTTCAGGATAATTTAAATTGTGGCATGCATGTTAATAATTGCGTTGACAGTTGAAATAATCGTAAATCGGAACTGCGACGAAAAGTTTATTTAATAGCTATGTTCTTGTTATAAGTTTGCACTGTCCGGCGTAGAACTCGACGTAAGAGAATCGAAAATGTTCAATCCTCTTTACGCCATTTCCGCGCCGTATTACGCCGTTATGTTGTGCTGTAACTAGTCCCGTATACAACCGTGGGTTCAATATTTTACTGCTAATTCTTACGGCGCTTGTATCCGGGGCATTTTTTTGCGTTATTTGTTTATTGTTTTCGTATGACACAAAACTCAATAAATATGTACAGCGATGGTAGCGCCATCTGCTGTAAACGTCATTAGTATTTGTTTTCGCTTGTCTGCGTCGTCTTGAGTCCTGACTGGATGGCGTTCAACGTTAAACACAAAAAAAAAAAAAAAAAGTTGGATGTTGGCCAAACTTTGAACGCTTTGCGTTTGAAGTTTAGCGTCGCGGCAACATTAAACGTCGATTGTAGCTAGAGCCATTACTTTCCACGGGTTCACGACTTGTTGTAACGCCTTATTGTAACGTCAGGACGATTGTAGCCAAGCCTTAACACTAAGAAATATTTTGCTAGTAAATGTTACAAAAATCAAACTATATGTTCATGTTTAACTAAACTTTGAGCATACTTCCATTTTGGTAGCATTAGAAGGAACGTTTTCCAAAAACTCCTTCAAGCAAGGCTTTCATAAAAATTTCTCTGATAATGCGTAGTAAAATTTAGCAATGATGTTTACAAATACTTTTAATAATTTATTTTATGCACTTAATTTTCAGCTACAAACATTTTAAGAGCCGTGGCTGAAATGGATTAATTAAAACAAATATTTGTAAACATTATTACTAACCCTTCATTTCATACAATCAGATTTAATATTATGATAATCTCACGTGATGTTTAATTTTTTGCACAAAAAGTACTTTCTAAAGTGTTTAGAATGGAAGTAAGTTTAATTTTTGATTAAAAAAATTCTTTTATTAATTAATATTTCTGAACAATTTTAATCAATTAATTCTAGCAAAACATTTTTGTTGTTAGGAATAAAACGCTTTCTTCTTTCAGTATGCAACTTAAATCGTACTTTTCTGACAATATTGGTAATGTATGTACTGCTTTTTAATGAACTCCGTATGTTGCTCTGTCGGGCGCTGTGTTTTATTGGACGACGCTAACTTCTACCGCAATTAATAACAAATAATCAGGGTTTCTCAGAAGAAATATAAGCTCCCATAATCGAAATGAAAGACTCCAAAGTAGCCTACTTTTCTTGCCATTCCATGCTAGATGGATATCAGTGGGATCAACACTGCTTGAATTCTTTCGGTAACGGAACTAAAAATAAACCATTAGGCCTACAAATATCGAGCGAATTAAATTAACTCTGTTTGTAGGACCAACGAACTGTTTTCTGAGGTTTAGATTAAAACACGCCACGATTTATTTATTTTTTTGCAAATAAGTGTCTTACTTGTTCTTCATGCGGGAATCAAAGTCACTTTGCAAGCTTTAAAAAATTTCATACTGAAACATTATTTGTCATGAGGCATATAAGGTCAATTTTACGGTTATCTAATTAAATTGATTTTTTTTTCAAGAAAAACTAGAATATGTTTATTCTATACCCTAAAGCGTAAAAAAAAAAAATCAAATATTCACATTTTATTAAAGCCCTGCTAAAGATCTATTTGTATGTACGTTGTGTATTATTCCGCCTTATGTATAATTAACATTGCTTTGTACCTCATCACTTTATACATGCGTTGGTCAAGTGAAATTGTGAAATCATTAGAAAAGTTAATATGTTACAAATCTGGTTAATTTATACACCTCGATGCGAAAAAGAAAAACAGAAAGGGGGAAAAAATAATTTAAGTTATCACAAATGGCTACCTAACACTTTTAATACGATGTTAAGATATGGAACTACTTTCCCTCCATCGTTACCACCAACTTTATTGGGCACATGTCACTCAGTTCACCCGTTAAAATATATGCAGGCAGGAACAGTGAGTTTCCTATAAGGTTGATTTCAAAAGGTTGAGTTCAAAAGTGCTCACTTAATCGTGAACGACCTTTAGGCAGAATGGTACCTAACACTAACAAATTATTAATTTCGGAAATTCAATCCCGCTGCTGGCAGTAGTAGGAGCGTGCCGGTCGTAGATACAAAGGGACGTGGCTTTTGATAATCAGATTAACCCTTTGATATTAAAAGGGTTCATCCTTAATCCGATCCTAATCCTATCAAAAACCATTAATCCGATTTTAATCCGATGAAAGTTTTTTTAATCAATCCGATCTTAATCCAAACGATTATATTTTTTAATTCTCATAGCATAAAATGGTATGAAACTTTGTTTGATTCAACCAATTAATTTAATTGAATTAATCAATTCAACATTGTTGTGTGATAAGTGTACAATTTGTTGTACTTTATTTTTTTCATATTTTTTTTTGGGTTAGGAGCGCAGCTCTTGGAGATGTTGATGCTCTGAGCTCTGGCGTCGTACTGAGGTGTGGTGTGTGGCGGAAAGGATGTATATAGGGGAGCGATGTTGTCGGGACGACGACTGCGACTCGACTGAGGGAAGTGGTATATTGTGTAGGGTATATATAGATTTTTGTGCAAGAGTGGCATAATTGTTTTTTTTTTGTTTGGAGGGGGATATTGCTCGTAGACGGTGTTGGTATATAGGCGACCTTGAAAGATAGTATTATTCCTAATGAATAACAGCACTGACATAATATACGAGAGAAATTTCGGAATCTTAAAACAATTATAACCTAAATATATTTCAAAAGAGTTCTACCTATCAATATAAATAATGAACAAAACTACGGAAATAAATTGGTCTCATAAAGAAACAAGTGCTAAATGATCACAACTATGCGAGTCTCCAGGTGTCTTAGAGAAAATTAATTAATCATCTACAGCGAAAAAAAAATTCCCTATAAATTTAACAACAGTCTTCCTAACCACACTAACAACAGATTTGAAAACACGTAACAAATTACACTACTAGATGCCTCAGAGTTCTACATGTACCTTACATGATTTTAAAACACATCCACCCACCTGTGAGACTGGTGAATGAATGATGTCAGTATAGGATTTGCAGACTCCTCTAAGCTGTTTCGAGTGGCACTTGGCAGGTGACCTATCACAATAAAAGCTTAGCGAATCCCATAGCTAACACTCGTAGAGGAAATTCTGTAATGGAATCCACACGTTAAAAGAAATTAATTTATTAACTCGTGTAAAATAAAAGAAAATGTCTAATAGTCAGTAGTTTTAATATACGTCCATAGCTCAGGAGGTCGCTGCTGCACTGACTTGGATATACCACTTATGTAGAATTTTAAGCTGAACAAGGTGTTTAGAGCAAACAGAATCTGTGTGTGTGTTGGGCTATGTTGGATTATAGACTGAGCTGAAAACTCGGAAATTAATGACAAGAGATGTGAATTAGTCTAATTACAAAATGAGTGTTTCCAAATATATTAAACCATTGATGTTACTATGCTACTATCCTGTTTTTTAAAGTAATTAAATCATACAAGCACCTCTCCCAAAACACATCTGGTCAGCTGTGAAGTCAGTCAAGGAATGACTGCAGTGTATGATGTGCACCAACTTATAAGCTGTTAGATACATGGAGCGTGCTGCCAAGTTGAAATTATGGCATAATATCTGAATATAGCTCACATACTCGAATTTTCAAAATAATTAATATTTCTGACGAAAACTCGTTTACTGAAAACTTAAAGATGGAAGCTAATGACTTGAATACTCTAACAGACACCAAACGATTTACACACTACTCATACGCATTATGAATTTTATCTAGAAAGAAGGCCTCCCTACCAAGCTACCATTAACAACAAACAATTTAATCATGTCTTCCTGAATATTTCACATGAAATTTTTTTAAAAACTTACCCAAATTTTAAATCCAAGTTTCATTTTTAACACAATTTCCATCGAAGCATTAGGAGGCTTGGATGGTGTGAAGGACTAAATCCAGCAACAATTTATAGAAACATATTATACATTTTAACAAGCAATCAAACTTCCTCAAAGAAAAATCTATTAAAAATAACGGACCTACTACATCGACCTGAATAATGTTAACACAAATTTCTGTTAAGTTTGGGAAATTTACTGCACTTGATTTAAAAAAATGTGAGTTGTAAATTCTATAAACTTTTGTCGACCGAGCTCAGAAACGGGGTTTACATGATAAATGCTTATAAAATTATTTAAAAATAACGGACCCACTATATCAGCTGAATGAGAGGCGAAGCCTGCTGACCACCTGCCTCTTCGATTGTTCCACCGGACCGTGGCAGAATACTATGACTGGTGAAGAGATGCTTGAAAGTAGATAGTGACATATGTGTGTATCCAGAGTGAGGTTTGGCGTAAAACTAACATGGCGCTGGTCAGTGAGAGCTGGGCAGATCACACCTGCCTGCATACACCCCTCTCCCACCTATATACCAGACAGTGTCTTCAGTTTGCTCGAGGACTGTCTGCACCCCAATGGCGACCCCCTCCCCCATCCAGCCCAAAATGCATCTTTGTCCAAGACGACAGGTTCCATACACCTGCTATCAATTCAACACCATGCTATGAAAAATCTGCTTATCGCTATATTCCCCACCCCCTCCAACCATCTGCCCAGAGCATGTGTTTTCCAAGACAAGAACTGCCTCAGCTAACCATTCCATGCATTCCCACCCCAGAATGCTTCTTTATGCACCACATCTAGAGACTCAAACTGCCCAAAACCAATCAGACCAGCAAATTTTGAACTTACTCTGCTGGTTAGTTCCTCCCAGCCCTCTGCCCCACAAAATTTCACTTTTGCCTGTCCCTTGACTTGTTCAGAATGTAAGCATCCTCCTATTTTTCGAGACACAAGGGATAAAATTACATCCAGCCAAATAAAATTAGCTATCCAAGTCCCACAGATGAAATTAATATCATTGAAGTTGAAATTTATTTTGATTCCAAGAAAAGCATTTTAATCCCCAGATAAAATTCCAAGAAATGTCTTATATTTCATCCAGTAAACTCTATCCTGTTTCCAGCAAACTTATTTCAGTTAATCTAGGAAACTAAGTATATTTTCACACAAGAGATATTCTCACTCGCTAAATTTTTATATTAATAGAACATCATTATTTTATTCCAAACATGCATCTTTCGATTTAAGCAATACCCAAGCTAAACTTTTTTCAACCATTGAAAACTTATGTTAAACTCATGTTAAAAGCAAATGTCTTTAAACTCAGGGAAATAGTAAACATACATATTCAATCTGTTTTAAATATTTGTGCTTATTTTTACGTGTAGATTTTGCCATTAACTTCCAAGCCTAGAATTTCGACTGTACTATATAGCATAAAATGATTATATTTGAAGTTATTTTATCTACTAATACAACCTTTTTCAATGTAATATTACAGAAATAGCACGAATCCAGCTTGAAATGAATGATATTGAAGCTGAAAGCTGTTAAATTAAATGATATTTTAACTTAGTTTCTAAAAAGGTCAAAATGTAAGTAAATTTAAAGTAACTTGAAAGCCATTTTTATCATAATTTGAGTTTTTTTTTTAAAGAAACCTTTCTATTTTGTTTTCTGAGTTTGTTAAAATATGAACATGTTTTACCACCAGCCATCATCGTGCTGAATCTTCAGCAGCAGCAGTTGTAATCTGTTTTTGTGTGATTATATATATATATATATATATATATATATATATATATATATATATAATGAAAAGTTTGCTCGCCTCTTGTTGCTGTAGATTTGAAGGGCAGCGGGAAATGTTCTTTGAGCTGTTGGGTATAGCTATGAGGCCTTTCTGCCTGCTCTGAAAATGTATTTATGTTGGTCCACTCTCGGTTTCCCATGCCCCCCAGGAACCTTCAACTTGAGCAGCAATCTGACGGAGGTTTTCTAGAGATTCTAGTGTTCCCTATCCTTTGGTTTCAAATTCACTTAGATGTTGGATTTTTTCTCCATCACTTTTGTAACTCCCCTCAGCCCTTGAAAGTATGTTTTTTTTTTTTTTAATTTCCTTAATGGAAGTTTCATGATTTAATTTGTTAACATTTTTTCTTCCTCATGAAGAATGTAGCAAGAAATGTTTATTTTTTTCACCATGAAAGTGAGCAAAAAGGTATCCTGCTACCTGACTTTAAATACAAACCAACAGCTTACCATCTTGGCTAGACATCCACTTATCTTAAGTTTACCAAACATTTGCCTTTAAACATTTAAGAGATTAATATCCAGTCATATACAAGTACGTTGTCTTCAGACACATCCCATTTCCAATCATTCACATAACAAGATATTTAAAAAATTAGTGAAATGAGGAATGACAAACTAATGAATAGCAAGTTACAATATTTCTTTTTTAACATTGAAAATTCTTTTTTATTTAGAAAAAAAAATTAAAACACAATCTTAGTTAACACATCCAAGACAAAGACTCGATACATATTACACCTCAAAATCATACAATTCATTACAAACTTTTTTATTTTTACCATTTACATGTCAAAGCCATACAAGCTTAATAACCAATACTCCATCTTACATCTTAAAACTGTCAAATAATCAAAACAAATCATAATACAACTGAAAATGTATAGGTCATTACAAACTTTCAGTGATTTTACGTCTGAAATATAAAAAAATTATTAAAATCTGAAAAAAAAAATTTGAAATGATGAAATACTTTATACCGACAATGATTAAACTGAAAAAAAATCCTAGCCATATTACAAGTCAAAAACATTAAATTCATTTAATTTTAACACATCATGTGACACTTGAAAATCACTTAACCTTGACACCATATCACATCTGAATATCATTACAATTTTAAACTGAAAAATTATCGAATTATGCTTCATTACTGTAAGTTTGAATTTACTTTAAAATTTCCATTTTGGGTTAATAGATAAACAGAATTTGTATTTCTTTACAGGAACAACAGATGGTGGTGAAGCAGGTGAAGGGGGTGATATTGGCGATAATAAAGGACTATATATTATTGCTTGTGGTGAAGTTATGAACAAAGGAGGATGTGGGGAAATTAATTTATGCTGCAGTGATTCAGGTGACAATAATTCAGGAGATGGTAGACTTGGAGTAGGTGAAGACGTAAAAGTGAAATGTAAAAATTCTTCCAACTCTTGTAATAAGTAGTTGTTAGACATATCTTACCACACATCATTTAAGGGTGTAATCCTTAAATCTAATGGAGTGCAACAAGAACAGATTTGTGGTTGTTTTACACCTCCCTCGCCTGATTTGATGTCTGTTGTTTAATTTAGAGCTTTCAATTACAATGTTGAAGACATCGCTGTAGGTGTCGATAGAGCAGGCATTGCTGTAACTTCTCCCAAAGTTGGAGGCGACATTGTATTTAGTCCTAATGCCGGAGGTGACTGACAGTTCTGAGGAAGGCATTGGCAAGAGTACCGGCTGTAGTGTAGAACCACTTTCCTCATCCTCATTCTCCAAAAAATCTAATAAGTTAGTTGCCAAAGGATCTGAACAGTTCATTAAATCAGGAAAATAATACCAATTAAAACATTCAGGTGCTCTGTTAAAGTATTGGGTAGATAAGCAAAGAAAATAATTTTCATAGGACCACGACATCACAAGACGAACAGCACTGACAAACAACTGGAAACAGTGGACGAGGCCATAAAGGCTAAACCCCTATTTATAAAAATTCCAATTCCCAGGTAAATGCACAATAAGCATGATATCTTCCCTCCAACCATAAGTCAGAAGGTCAAACACCCACTCCCCTCCCTTCCTGCACCCTTGACTTTCAAGTATCTTCAACCTTCACCTACAAATTCTGAGACAAACTTTTCTGCTAAGTTTCATCCTCGGAGAAATGAATAACATTTATTTATCAATAAAATAAATTCTTTTTCATAAAAAACAATACTTTTTAATTATTAATCAATTAAAACGAATAGCAAATGTGTTAAAGATCAACACACTCAATGAATCGATATTTAATTCAATTTATAGAAAAAGAGAGTGTAATAATCAATGAAAAATCTTTTATACTTGCTATAATCCCTCTTTAAGATTCTCTAAGAATAGTTACACTTTTTAAAGGAAAAATTATTTAATTTTTTTTTTAAACTTTAAATGTTTTTACTTTTTATTATAAAAAACTATTACATTTTTAAATATTAAGACATCACCTAATATTTCTGCAACCTTAAATTAGCATAAAATATATTTACTTTGAAAAAGTCATATCAAAGTCAAGAAACATATTATATTTTACGAACTAATATAAGTAAATATGTTCCTGTTTTCTTAATGCACATAATGTTAGTCATATTTATGCTAAACATATGCATTTATCTTCCATTAACGTTTACAATCATGTTTTCACTATGGTTAGAATTTTATTTATAAGATATTAAAAACTTTTTGTAATGGTTGGTGTGTAAGGGGAAGTAAAACTTGTTTCATAAATAATAGTTAATTTGTTATATATATATATATATATATATATATTTATATATTTATATATATGTGTGTGTGTGTCTTGTGTATTTTATAAATTGTGTATATTTTCCTGTGAAATGGAGGTTGGACAGTGAATAATAATTTTAAAAAGTAGAAAACATAATATTTTGCTCGAGAGTTTGAATTCAGGTAGGAAGGCGTTATCGCCTTGCTTTCCTCGATGGTTAAAATTGTTGATCTGAGCTGGTCTCCCTACCAGGGGATGCAGAAGACTTTTGTTGCCTGCTTTGTGAAAGGTTGGCACCTGGGTTTTCTCCAGAGTATAATAAATGTCAAGTGCTTTCTGCAAGGCTTGTTGGTGTCAGGCATATACCCTCTGTGATCTCATTTGTGGTTGGTAGAATTGGAAAAACTTGAATTTAAACCTTGAAGGTTTGTGACTGCTCAAATCTTGGTAGTACTGGTATACCTGATTAGCTCTAAACATAATTGTTTTTACATGTCTGGAGACATTAGCAAATGCTATAAGTATACCAATTCGAAGCAAGTATGTATTAGTCAGCTAATTTAAGTTTAAGAATCTATAAAATTGAGCACATCTAGATTTTTCATTGCAATACTCATATTTGTTAATGCAGCATAGTTTGAAAGAAACTCCAAAAACTTTTAACTTTTTAAAATCTCTCTATGTGTTGATACAATTTTATCAACATTTTTGATTATTACCAAAACAAGTTTATTTATAATAAAGGATAGGTTAATTAAAAATTCATTTTAAGACATATTTATTAATAAAAAATATATATACAAATACAGTCTATTTCTCAAATTTATGTACATTTTGATACTACAGGTTAAAGATGTTAAAAAGATAATATTTTTTCCAAAACAAAGTCGAAATGATTTACTCCAGTGGGTTAATAACTTGCTGGTATTCAATTTACACTTCGACCTCTGTATGCATGAACAGGTGATTTTGTGTTCCTGTTGATCCATCTTTTAGTAGTATTGTATTACATACAATAAAATGCTTTTTATGCTAAATTTCACTCATTAGTTCTCTCATCCCAAATAGAGCCCTATCACTCGAATAATATCTATGGGTAATTCAGGAAGAGAATCATCATAATCAGTTTCACCCCAGTCAGACATTATTGCCCAAGTTAGCATTAATTTAAAGTTTGACTCTGCCCAGAAGAATGTTCAATTAGATCTGTGTGTTTAACATAATTCTTTGATCAATGGACAATTGTATTATTTTTTAATATATGTTACTTTCCTGTTCCACACACTTCCTAAAATGTGTTTTTGTTTGAGTCTACCTATGTATATTTCAAAATAATTTAGGTAATTTTTGCAAATATCTTTAATATTCTCATACTCCATACACTCACTCTCCCATTTTAAACAATGGTGATGGTAACCCATCTATTAGTTTTCTTGAATTTGGGAGTTAGATATTTCCAGTCAAATTAATGCTTTGATGATGATTGAAATCCTTGAACATTGCAAAACATATTGTCATAGCTGTATCTCATTTTATACATACTCTAGTCATTATCTTCACCAGTTAATATTTTACATTGTAACTCGCTAATCTATCATGAATTATCTGAGCATTAGCTTGTGTACTTGTGCAAGAATTGGTGTATTTGCAATAATTTCAATTAATGAAACAATTACTCTATTGGTAATTGTGTTATTTTGTTTACTTACATCAAATACAAATAATTTTCCTCTGGTTTTAAATGATTTGGGTTCTAGGATTGGTAAACTGATTTTGTTTTAATATGTTTCCTGAAACTTTGAGTACATATAATATTAAATAAGGAATTCCACATTTCCAATGTTCAAATTTTAATCTATATAGGGATAAGCTTGACTGTTTAGATACAGTTTAATATTTTTCATATCGGAATTATTAAATATTGATCTATCAGCTTTTAAATAGTTTTGTCAATTTGTTTGAAAACAAATATTGACAAATTATGGTTTCTCTGATGAAAAACTAGATTTAACATTCCAAATTACTTTTTGTGATGTCGGTAGCATTTGAAATGCCTCCAATGTCCATGATATGAATGCAATATCTAGATTCTTCCTTTTTTCGATATATCTAAAAAAAAACTACACTTTCATGAGTGTTAATTTCAATATGTGGCATTAGCCATTCAACAGTATTTAATTAAAATGTTACACCTTCCTTATTATAAGCTGTATCATATATGACACTCAAATGCATATTACCAAATATAATACATAATTCTTGTTTAGCATTTAATGTTACATGTTTATTGACCTCAGGGAAGCCAAGTGCCATACTTAATGGTATAACAACTTTGTGTTTTCTGCCAGGGTTAATTTGCAGTGTAAATAATTACCATTGATCCACCCATCCATAAGTCCTGTATAAAATCATTTACAGTTCCTGAGAGATAGTTCTTAATAGTGGAAGTAATTCCAACATCAGATGTTTGGTCTATTTAAACACCATTGAGCATATATGAAATTCTATTGTTTAAGTGAAGTATTCAGTTTCTCAGTATTCCAGTAGTTACTGGATTAGTTTCATAGGCTGTCATTTAATTGTTCCTCTAAACCTGAAACTTGATTTCGATGGTAATGTGCAAGTATTGTAATTTTGTATAGCAATCCTTATTTCTGATGGAAATGTATACACACCTGCTAAGAATGGTTCATACACATGAATTACTGTATTTGTTATTGCATCTCCATAACTGATAGATTCTTCAACATTAGTATGTCTTCCATTTCAATAAATGGTATATCTTAATTCCTTTAAAAACAATTAGTTGCCTTGTGTTAAATTCACAGATTACTTATTTGAAGTGAGCATTTTATGCTTGCATTTACATCTTTTTATACTTACTTTCTTTGTAATATGTTGCTTGATGAGATATTTCTAAAAATAACATATTTTTTAAGTAAATATTGGGTGTTAGACACAATACCCATTTTGATTGTAATAAACACTGAATGCAAATGTTTATATAGTTTTTTTAAATGTAAACAGATGGAAATTTCTTCATTTCTAAAATTAATCAGTTTACCATGAAACAACTATTTCATTAACCCAATTCACTATTATTGGAATATATATATGTGTGTATATATATCAATGTATTTTGTTTTTATATTATTTTATATCCTGGAGCCATCACACACATGAAATCATGGAGTATATTTGTTAGTTTATCATACAAATATGAACCATCTACAGTATTAAAATTTACTAACCAACAATATATTAACATGTTTTAATGATTCGTGCAATTGATTAGCTGGACATACTCTCTGTTTGTTACCTAACATATTTGCATTTGAATTGTCTTCTGTGAAATCAATATTGGCATTACTATACATCACAGTAGTTAATGTATTTTGATTTCCATGTAAGCAGGAGTGTACGTTTTCAGATGTTGCTTTAATAAACATTTCTAAATCATCTAACTCATAGGATTCTACCAGTATCACAATAGTATCTGTTTTTTCACCAAGGTTGACTGTAAAGTATTGATGGTCTATATTGATGTTTGGCATGCTGTTTTAAGTAACGAATTTGATAAAATATATTTGACATTGTCCCTCAAACTCCAAAGCTGGGAATTATATTGATCAGAATTGCGACAAGTTTCCACTTGATATGAATGTAATTGACATATTACTAAAATGTTTTACTAATATATTGGCATATATTATTTAATGTCGAAAACATAGACATAAATGACAACAATTGATTGTATTTGGTAATTATTCATTTTGTAATTGTATCTTAATTGCATGTTTTTTTTTCTTCAAATAATTGCCTATTTCAATTGGAGGACATAAATTTCGAAAACTGTCATAATACAATGATTGATTGATGTTTTTAATTAATGCAACCCAATGTGTTCTGTTGTTTTGCTTCGAATCTAAATTAACAATCATACATTCATGAAGGTTTGGTATTTTTGGTTATTCTTATCTCATATACACACCTTGGGAATAGGGAATTCCAGTTTATTTACAAATACTTTCATGTCTTTGTTTGTTAATGCACATTTTGGAAGACTATTTAGGATTCTCTGCATTTTTTTCCAGGTTTGAAGTTTTTTTGTCCTTGTCCAACTTTATAGGATGTCAAATACATTCCTTTACCCTTTGATTTAAATGCTTTACTGATAGCCGAAACTCCTTTGAGGATTGATCTAAGAGCTGTTTATGCTGGAAATAGGAACCAAATGATTCTTCCTTTTTTTTTTTTTAGTTTTGCATTCTAAACCCATTCCATTTTTAACCTTTGCATTCATGACTTTCTCAACAACACAGGCACCTAGCTTTTCACCAGTCGATGTAGATTGATTCTTCCTTATACTTGTATCTTTATCATCTAGTATTGTATCCCCTTTATGCCTTTCTTTCAAATTGTTTGTTTGATCATAAACTAGATCATGTTTTTACAAGCATTATCCAGAGAGTTTATTCCTTGATCATTCTGTGCCAGATGTTTTGCAAGTTTAGTACCAGGTCCACATAATTGCCATTTGGTAAATGCAACTTAAAAATGGTAATTTATTAATCAATGTATTCAATACTCTGTGTCCTTTTTTGACACAATTAGAACAAGACATATTTGCAACTGAATGCAAGCCTTTAATTAGACCCTTAATTTTAGTTGTAAGTTAGTATGTTACATTATGTAATACTGTAAAAATGAAGGTTATAAATCAAAATGTATATCTACCTGTAATTGTAAATACAAAATAAAATGTAATTGAACAGAATCATAACATTGTTTTACCATTTAATATACATTGTATAATAAGTGGTCCTTCTTCATGTGGAAAAACGTTTGTTATTTCGCTGTTGGAACATCCAATTGAACTTAAATTTGAAAATGTATATGTGTTTTCTAAAACAATAGAACAAGAGAAATATCAACAATTAGTGACTATTTTGTCAGTAACTGAAGAAATGGGATACTTTCCTTTTACAAATAATGAAGATATTGTGTCTCTGTATGATGCATAACCCAATTCTGTGTTTATTATTGACGATGTTTGGTGCTAACCACAGGGTGAAATACAGCAATATTTTAGTTTTGGTTGACGTTCAAAGGTTGATTGTTTTTATCTATCTCAAAGTTATCCACATATTCCAAAACACAATTTGCACAATAATGTAAATATGATAATTGTGTTTAAAATGGACAATATGCATCTGCAACATATTTACAATGATCATGTTTTAGGCGATATGACATTTCCAAAGTTTAAAGATATGTGTTTTTACTGTTGGAAAAACAAATATTGTTCTCGTGTGATTAAACCAACACTTCCTCTATAGAAAGGCAGATATAGATCAGGATTTTACAGTTTTTTACTTCCTAGGCAAAAATAAAGAGTATTTCATGTTATGGATGTAGCATTATAAAACACAATAATTATAATAGTTGTTTAACCAAAACTCGCGATAGGAATTGTGATATGAACAGACATATACTGCATATTGTTGGTATGGTTGTGAAAGATACAGATGTGGTAAATAAATGTTACATGGAAGACTTAGACACCATCATGGCAAATATGTTTAAATCACAATCGAGCAATGTTCAAGAGAAATTAATAATGTTAGTTAATGGGTTTGATCATGTTTATAAAAACGCAAGTGTAATTGGAAACATTTTAAACAATATTGGTAATTATTTGCAGGGTAATGAATTCAGAATAGAAGAATGTTTAAATGGATTTAGTAAGGAATTAAATGGTATGAGGAATATACTTTCTACAACACAACCCGCAGAAAAGCAAGATAATTTAAGACTTGTAATTAATGAAGTGGTAAGCGCTAGTATTACAAAACAATTTTAAACACAAATGAAAGAATTAATTAATTATATAAGTGATGAATTGATTGATAAAAAATGTGGTTTAGTTACCCAAGCAGATCTGAGAAAACAAAATAATGATTTTCAAACACAATTAACTTATTATATTAATGATTTAAGAGTTAAAACTACAGCTAAATTTGATGCTATTTTAAGTAAAGTCGATAAGATTGAAAAAGTGCAAACTAATCGATCTAGTGTAGCAGTTAGTCGAACTACTGCATCAGTTCGAAAAGCAACGACGTGATGCATGTATAAATAGCTGAAATTTATTGTAATATTATCAAACATGCTTGCCTCTGCTTCGGAATTACACAATGTTATATCTGCTGCGAAGGAGAAATATTTACAAGCCAAATGAGCCTATATGGAACAGGATGTTTTAAATGAAGAAATATTTAAACCTGTTATGAGTAGAATGGATGTATTACATTCTGTGTTGAATTCACCAAATGAAACACCTTTGGAAATTAAATCGGATAAAGAAGAACATTTGAAGAAAAAGAAAAAGCAACCCCTTTCTTATTTATCAGGTCGATATTTAGCTTTAAAACATACTTCAATTACGCGCGATACAACATTTGGTGTATATCGAAATGGAAACACATGGTTTCTGGGAGATTCTGTAATTACATTTTTGTCTGATAATAGAATTAAAATTGTTGATTACATAACTGATGTATCAAGGTTTGTATGAATTATTATTTTAAAACATTCCAAACAGATATTGTGACACTCATTTGGAGAAATATAAAGAACTTCTTTGTAGTACAAATGCGAATAACTGATTCGGAGATGAAAACCATCCGAAACTACATTTAATAGGAGAGCTTGTCGGAAGTGGAATATATAAATATGAAATTGATAACTGGTTTTCTCCTGTATATTGGGACAATCCTAATTAATTGGTAGATAGATTAAAACTTCTCATCATTTCAAGAGAATCTGGTAATAATTCACATGCAAACAAAATTGTTTCTATTAATGAAGAGTTGAAAGAATACGGATATATTACCAATAAAGTTTAGTAATATTTCTGAAGAACTTCATCCTCCAGCCTTGATAAGATATCCTAGAAGAAGAGTTATTACTAAAGGGTTAAATTTATTTTCTTCAAGCCGATTTGTGTGAAATGACATTCTTTTTCAAAATTTAATAAAGAATACAAGTATATTTGAATCATAATAGACTTTATTCTAAATATGGTTGGGCTATACATTTGAAAAACAAAACTGGGAAACCTGTTAGCGATGGAATGAAGACCATATTGAAAGAAATAAAACTAAATTCGCTCCAAACCGACACAGGAACCGAATTATTGTTCTACAGTGTTCTGGAAACTAATGACAGAATACGGTATCAATCACTACACATAATATTCGGAACTTAAAACCAGTGCTGTTGAATGATACAAAAATCGATTAAGCAATTAATATACAATCATTTCACATCGAGGGAACTTACAAATGGGTGGATGTTTTGCCGGAAATAGTTCAATTTTATAATTCCAGGCGTCATAGAACTATCAAGAGGGCACACAAAGAAGTTATGGACAATAGTTTAATGAAAACAATTTATAATGTTAAAGTCATCGACAAGAGAAAATAAAAGTTCAAAGTTGGCAATTTTACGAATTTCGAAGCATAAAGGAATCTTTGCGAAAAAAAATTACGGTTAATGATGGACAGCCCATACAAAGAGGTTTTCACGAACAAAAATTAATAAAAGAAATGGATAACGTTATATAGGAAGTACATTAATTAACTTTATTTAAAAAATATAATAGAGTTCCGTTATGGCCAATGGCCGAGCACTGATCAATTTTGTAATTTCTTTTTTGTTGTTTGTTGTTGTATGATCACTATATTCAATAAGCCCCATCATTGACTGTTGTGCTCTACCTAATCATGACTCATTATTCAGATACGCCCTTAGACACTTTCAGGAATGAAACTGAATATAAGTCAATTTCATAACAGTGCCCTAGACGTATCTAGGTGCAATTGCCTATGTGCAAGGCACTGCACCGCTACAGCCGAAGATTTGTGTGCATTTCAGACTAAAACGGTGGGCCCTGGCCTGTTTCAACGTGATGCGTACTTTTTGCAAACTGGATCCCAATAAACTAGCATCAAACGTTCGTTATTCCTGTTGGTAAAATGCTGTCTGCGATATCAGGGTGGCCCTCCTGTAATTTTGATTACAATGTGAGTTGTTGGTGAGAGTTCGCCCTTGGGATGAAGGTGCCGACAACATAAAACAAAGTTCGGAGTGTTGTAATATTATTTCTCTTCGTTTGCGATATTTTGCAAAAAGAAATACAGTTCAAGAACTCGATCGTCAAGTGCGTGTCTCCCTTAATATTTAGTTTAGGTAGAAAGTGTCTCGCATATTTCCCACTTTTTTTGCATTACGTATCGTCTCACGAAGTTTGTTGGTCGAATTCCGTCCCAACCAGTCCAAACACACATGGTTACGTTATAATTAAATTGCTGGCCGTACATTCATAAAAGCGTTAACTTATATTTGTGTTGCTTTTTTTTTTTTTTTTTTTCATAGCCGGTCCTATTGTTACTGCGATGTTACCACATCGCCTAGATTTTACGTAAACATTTCTAACGTTCAAGAGAAGACGCCAAATAAATTTCCGGCCATGAACGAGAAAAGAAAATTGCGCCTTTGCTCATGTATTCCTTTTTTATTTTTTTTTTTCTAGATGTTATGCGAGCGCTTGAGCTTAAAAAAAAAAAGGAGGAACAATAGGAAGAGAATATTAAAATTAAGAGCTAGAAGTACGCAGAATGGAAAGATCAAAAGCAGCACTTATTCATTATAATAAAACTCGATAGGAAGAAATAAGTGGAAACAGAATCAGTAGCATAAGCAGCCAATGAGAGCGAACGCAAAGAAGTTACCAAAGGAGACTCGAAATTGAATTCTGCGAGAAAGAGAGTAAAAACTGCAAACAGCGTCAGTCTCTGGTGGAAGCGGTAGACGAATTCATGTTCAAATGGAACGAAGTTTGCAAAAAAAAAAAAAAAAATGCGCCGTATCCCAAACCCACCACTTCAGCACACAGACTATGCTGTAGTTCTGTAGCAAAGCAAGGCGAGCCCCAAAGTAGTTCTTCCGGTATAGAAATGACGTCAAGATAGTTTTACAAATGTATCTTATTAAAACACGAATAAATGCGATAGCTACAGTTAAAATTTACAGGAGCTGGAAAATGTAGTTGTGTAAATTTTTTTTACCGAAAACTTATATTCAAACAGACAATGTCATTGCATGTGTAACCGATTCCAACCAAAGGTGGAGATTGTCACGCAAAGCGTCCATTGTGGTCTATATATAGAAAAAAAAACTCATGGTTTATGGACTCCAATAGTTTGATTTTTATAAAACCTCTAAATAACGAGGACATTACTAAAAAAAATATATTAATTATACCGGCACATAAATGATCAAATGTCTGTCGCAAGCATAAATTATGGTTCCTTTTTTAAAATGTTCCAAGAAAAAGACGTATACCTTAATAGGCGCGGTAGTAAAACACATACTACATGTCCAACGGAATGCCATTTAATTGAACATCTATCTCATTGTCATTTACAGGAATTTATTTATTTTTTGTTTATTGATTATTGAAATTCTCCGATTGGCTACTGGGTGCTGCGAGAGATTCTCTATTGGCTGGAAGGACCACGGTGGCTGAGCGGTTTGGCTGCTCACCTCCCACTAAGGCGAACCGGGTTCAATCCCCGGCCGAGTCACTCCTGGATTTTCGGTAAGTGGGAATGTCGGCGGATTTTCTCGGGGGTCTCCCGTTTCCCCCGCCCTGCATACCCACCTCACTTCATACTCATCGGATCTTAAGACCCCGAAGTTAAGAGCCGCCCAAATATCTTCACTCGCTCACTCTACTGGCTGGATGGCCGGCCTTCTGGTAAGTATGAGATACCAGGTGTTGGAATGGCGAACAACGTTCCAGCATGTTGCAGGCATGTGACGTCATTTTGGTGACGTGTGAGGCTGGAGTTGCGCGTTATAAGCGGCCATTCTCGCCTCTGTTGTAAGTACTGTGTGATGTAGCGCTTATCGTCGGGCATTATGATTGTGAGTGACCCAGTTTCGAACGATAGAAGACGAGCAGCGGGAGAAGTGTCCAGCGGAAGGGAAGTCTGCGACTGCGAATATCAAGCAGTGAAGTGTGCGGCTGGCAGGCTGGACTATTGGATTATATGCGTGAGTGGAATACGTTTTAAATGATGGCAACAGATAGACTGGACATGTGTTAATGATGAGTACGAGTTAATTGTCTGTAACCAAATATAGAGAGACATTAAGCACATTAAACAGAGTTGAAATCTACATTAAATATTGGGCTCACTGTTAAATTAAAATGGCTGAAACAAAATATTTTATGTTGTAAATACTAGTGGAGTGAATAAATTGGAAATCAAATTTTGTTTCTTTTATTTTTTTAAGACCTCCATTCCTCACGAACTCAGATACGCCCCTCAGATGGCCCACGTAAAAATATATTTTAACGGGCCATTGAATTACATGCGCCCAGTAAAGTTGGTAACGATGGAAGGAAAGTAGTTCCATATCTTAACGTAGAATAAAAAGTGTTAGGTAGGCATTTGTGATAAATTGAAGTATTTCTTTCGCTTCCTCTTTCTTATACATCGAAGTGTGTAAACGAGCAAATTTGTGAAATATTTATCTTCATGGCAATTTCACAGTTTCACTTGATCGAGGCAATTTCAGATAAGGTGGGAGAATACACAACGATATCTTAAGCAGAGGTTTGGGAAGTGCACCGTTTACTGTGGACCTTCTTTTGCGCCCACGACAACTGTAGGTAAGCCTACCTCGTCTGTATGGCAAAAAAAAAAAAAGTGAAAATTGTCGTAGAATGTATTTATTCAGTGGCATTAATGCATATTTCATTTGTCCCTCCCCCACCACTTCCGCTTGAGCTGTAGATGATAATGAATCAGCCCGCCCATTCCATTCCACGGGCGATGTGACACAGGGGTTGAACGAGTCACAGGGGGGACGGGGGTGTCTGGGAGGCAGCAGACGCGACAGCCGTGAGGGATGGGAGTCCGTAATCAGCAGGACGCGACCTTGGAATATTGTGAGGGCGGCACTCATTAACACGGGCGCAACCCCGCTCCGGCCATCAAAGCGAGCGCGATAACATCCCCTCCCCCCGCCCCCTTTCTCGGTGAATCATGGTTGCTTCTACTCAGGTGAGGAACAAAACGAGTTTTCTTATGGGAGAGTTTGGCATGAAGAAAATTTTCGCAGGTAGGCGCGCAAGTGTTCCGGAGAGATTACTTTAAATTACAAGTTGCGTGTATAATAGAGAAAGATTTTGCTTGGTTGCGATGTTATTTTATATTTGATGCACGACTATTGCAATCGTTTTGTTTTTAACGGACAAAATAGAGAAAATCCGGTAAACATGCGACACTAGCGCTTACCTAGTGGCAAAAAAATGGGGTGTGGCTGTGTTGGGGACACGGCCGTTTGCTTTGCGTGAAAACGTCTACGTTGACGCGCTCGGACGCCTTGATGTTTATTTTACGTCCCCGGCACCGCTTCACTCGATCATGTGGGATTTTATTGGTATCACTGGATTGCTAATGAGATGCTCTTTCCAACCGTATACGATTTCTGTATTTCGACTTGGCTTTTTGACGCGTATAGGTCGAAGTTGTGTTAAGTTTTCTTAATATTTAACATTGAACAATTACAATTTCACCTGAACCACGCCAAACAAATGTTTTTATACACGCAATCGATTGATATTGACGAGAGCTGTCGACTGAAACTCGAACGAGCATCGTTGTTTCGCCTAGTCAAAAGTTATAATACGTGGCGAAACGAACTCGAAATTGCATCGTCCCCCCTCCCTCCCACCCAAACACGATGCTTCACAGTCCTCACCCAATATATTATATTCTTTAATCCCTTGGCAATCGAGTGGTGTAATTGAATTTTGAATGTAGACGATAGATTCGGAGTTGCTATGCCAAACTGTATCCCCCGATTTTGTTATCATCGGATTTTCTGGATTGCCTCCCGCTATGGTCGCAAATTTAAAGAAGTATTTACGTCAAAATATTAGTTGCCAAATTAAAATCATTGAGGGTCCCGACGTGCAGTACAATGAACCTCACGCGAACGTAGGCGATGGCGGCCTACCGCTTGTTGCCACTTGTCTAACCTCGTGACGTTGCAATTGCGAGATTTCCCAGGCCAGAACTCTGTAACAGCTGACCTCCCGTGTCGCCGGTCTGTGGGCGCGGGACGTTCTGGGTTCGAATCCTAGGTAACGCATGGGTTTTAGTTCGAGTTAGATAATAATTTAGGTTATAAGCCGCCCCTTGATAGGCCATCAGACATAACACTTGGGGACGTTAATCCCTTTCGAATCCAGTCCATGAACTCTGTAGGCCTTACACTTACGGACCTCCCTACACTGTTAAAAAAAAAGCGTCCTTCATTTTACGGAAAAGTGCTGGTAAAAATTTATCCAGAGGTGTCCGTAAACTCTCCGTGAAATCTACGGACTCATTGATTTTCTAAAACGGACTTTCCGTAAAATTCACGGGACCTCTCCTTTGATTCCCTAGTTAGTTTTCTGTGCGCCTAGTTTAAATATTTTTTATAACTATTTTATTTTAATTTTTACAATGTGGGTGTTCTACTATGTATAAAGAAGATACTCAAGAAAGTTTAAATATTTCATACTTAAGCAAGATTTGAACTCGAGTCACGACCCTAACCGCTTACCTACAACTCTCATGTGGTGAATCTTGCACAACATTTGAATTTCTATATTAGTCACATAAGCAACTTTTTTAGTTTCTATTTAAGTTAGTTTATTTTAAGTGTTGCTAAGTATTACATACGCCTGTAGCTACTTTCTAATTTTTGAAAGAACAGGTCTTAGTGAGATGGATAACCTTAACTGCCGCAGAAACGATCTTTTCTGGTTACAGCGGCGAAGAAAGCTTCGAGTAGACTCGCCTTTGTTCGTGCCCGAAACCCAAAGTTAGGCTATATATAATACGGAGATTTTCCGAATTTTGTATTTACGCACTTAACTTCGTTTTTTCGTCATTGCGGATTGTGATTCCGTAAAAATTTCCGTAAATATACGGCAAATTTTAACAGTGTAGATGTCATATTGGTTTCATGATAAGCAGTCGTATCTATTCCTATTGTTTAAAAACAATTCACTGTTTCATTTGAAAATTTTTTTTACCGCAGAAATGAAAGCGTTTTTTTTTTGTTGTCAATTTACAAAGTTGAGGGGCCGCGGAGACTGGGCGGTTAGATTACTCGCCTCCCACCTAGGCGAAGCGGGTTTCAATCCCTGGCCCGGTCACTCCCGGGATTTTCGCAAGTGCGATGCCGCTGGTCTCGGCGGGTTTTCTCGGGGATGTCCCGTTTCCCCCGCCCGCTGCATTTCGGCGCTGCTCCACTCTCGCCTCATTTCACCCTCGTCGGATCTCAAGGTCTCGTTGTTAAGAGTTGCCCAAATCTCTCAACTCAACTCCAATTTTTAATTTGGTCATTGAAACGTGAATGCGGTCGTTGAAATGTGCTGAAGCCAGCAAAAATCGCTGTAAGTGGCCTTCTGTTTACGATATTTATTCTCGTGTTAAACAGTGTTTTAAAATGTAACGGCAATGCTGTATCTTTTCATGCTGTATTAAAACCCTTATAGACACCGCTTGAAATTCCAGGAAACAGAGCATACGCAAAGATTATTTGTGTTATTTTTCCATCGCCGTTTTCGTTCTTCCTTGCAGCCGTACGTGACCTTGATGCTTTTTAAAATGTTTGCTAGGCAGACCCCTTAAGTAAAGGCTATTCGCGGTAAAATCAGCACTTTTGAAAGCCCTGCTTAAGATCTATTTGTATGCACGCTGTCTCTTCGTCCGCCTTATGTAAAATTAACATTGACACGGGCCTCAGCGCTTTATTCATGCGTCGGTCAAGTTATGTTCAAAAATTATTAGGAAAGTAAATATTGTAAAAATTTTCTCATTTTTACACTTCTATGCATTAAAAAAGCAGAAAGGAAAATAAATAATTTAAGTTATCATAAATGGTTACCGAACACTTTTTATTCGACGGTAAGATATGGAACGACATTCCATCCTTCGTTACCAACTTTACTGGGCGAATGTCACTCACTGCGCCTATTAAAATATACGCACACAGGGGCAGTGACTTTTATAAGGTTCATTTCTAAAGTGCTTACTTTATCGTGAACAGCCTTTACAAATGCTGGCTCTAGTAGGGCATAACTAAAACACAGGTACCGAAATAGGATACGTAATTAAATGTATTCCGTCTTATCAAACGTCGAAAATTTTAATCCGTGTAGTCACAATGTCTTACATACGGGACATTGAGCGGGGCGCGGGTTTTGAAGTCTCCGCTGAGAACAGCTTTTAATACCATCCAGTATGTTAAGTTCCTCGCGATGGGAGGAGAGATTGATCACTCGTTGTTCAAGCTATATGTTGTAGTCTCGTAACAACTACTGCCAATAATATCAAACGTAAGCATTTTTCTTTATCGGTTCCAACATGACAGCTAGTTATACTTTGGCAAGTGTATAATTTAAAACAAAAAATATTGTTGTACACGACGTCTAAAATTAATTATGTGTTTATCTGTGACATGTGGCTACTAAGGTTGGTTTAATTAGTTGGTTTAACTACTTAATATTTGTAATTACAGTAATAGTATGATAACAACTTATACTTGGGTATAAAAACTTCACATGATTTCCTTGCTGGGACAAAAGTGACAAAAGAATTTTTTTTCTTTTCTTATTCTTCCCTTTTTTTTAGTGTGTATGTGGTTGAAAGATTCACAAAGAGAAAAAGAAAGACATTAAGAAGGTTTTTGAAACTATTTTAGCAATTTAGGACAAAATTTTTATATGTAATTCTTTAGCAGGCAGTTACACTCATTGTCGAAACAATTTTCGCACCATGGAGAAACCGTTGGAAGCAAATAAAATTTGATTAGAGTTGTAGTGGCGACAAAAGAAAGAAGTGTTTACAGTATCGCTGCATTAATTAAGGTTCAGCCCACCTGCTGCAGATACGGAAAGCACATTTGGTGCTCGTCGTACCACACGTTTCCCTGATACAAGCGTCGATGTGATCGGACACGGAATGAAACAAAAGTCCGCGTGATATTCTGCAGCGCACTTGCCCTCGGTTGTTGGAGATCTCGAAATTATGACCACTTCCACGTGAAGGAAGCTGGCGTCCTATCTGATGCCACAGATGTTCGATCGGTTACAGACTGACCGGATGAGCCTCGGAAGTGAAGAAACATGACGTGAACAGTCCTGGGGGATTTGTGTGTAGGCGAGTGTTATCGCGATTGGCTTGCTGTGTGCTGACTCATTGGTACTTATTCATTAATTATACTACATGGGGGATCAGGATGTTTTTTCATCTTACCACTATGCGATCAAATACCCTTGTGGCTTTACCAGTGGCGAACGATTATCACACCTGATGGTCCTCCAGATCGTCATGGGACTAATGGGAGTTGTGTGCGGCTGTAAAATGGGGCAGTGATTACAGCTTTCCCTTGCGGTCGTGCAAAATCTTGCTGGGTGGACATCCGTTATCAAAGAAAAGTCTAATATGACGGTAAATGTAACACATTTCCAATCCATCGCTTCTTACCTCTACTGACAACACTGCAAACAGCAACATTGAGGTGTTACTGGCAGAACGCTAACCTAAGCGTCGGAATTGCAGATTTGCCTTTACTAGAACTCTGGAAATGAATATAATCGAGATTCGATCCTCCAATGAAACTATTACATCTCGTAGATGGTGAATAAGGAAGCTGCTGTCTCTATTCGTGTCCGTCTGACAATTAAACGATCCTCCCTCATGCCTTCCATCAGCATATTGCAACCCTGTTACCCATCTTCTTTCAAAATCCGCGAGTGTTGTACACTCTACATTCGAATCAGTGGAAAGCCACTGATTTGCAGTAAGATTCAACTATTTGAATCACTGAAAATGGCTCCACTTATAATCAATGGAATACCACTGATTGTTTCAGTGGAAAAATTTCACTGATTGAATTAGTGACGTGAAACTATTTCACTGATTGAATAAGTGACGGCCGACAGCAGTGGATAATTCAATGTTCTTTTTATTGAATTTAGCCAAATAATTACGTGAAATAATCGTATTTACGACAGTTCACGATTTATATTGCGCAACTTACCGTAACCTTAAAAAGTAAAAAAAAATTAGAGGAAAATATATGTGTTATATTCAAAATGAAATCGTGAATATTTGAATTGTATGCCCTTACTTTTCGTTTTTGGTTTGATTGGTGCCGTTAGGATTGTTAAAACGAATAGTAGGCCTATATATGAGTGCACTCTCTTCACGAGATTGTATGCAGTTTAAAGCTTCAAACAGAGCACTGTGATGATTACTTATGAAAACGAGACGAAAGACGTAAAAGTGGAATGAACAACTGAGTGCTGATATTATCTCGTAAAATAGTGTTTTTGAAAGTATCTTGTATCGATTTTATTAGTTCATCCATCATTGTTTCACTTGATACGCATTTTAAGAGCCATTTTTTAAACTTCGTTTGACGGCCTTTTTTACACACTGACTGATCCATCAGTCAAAAATAAAACACTGAATAACAGTAAAAAAAAGATTGATGAATCGGTGGAAAATGTCACTAAGTCAGTTAGTGCAGGAATCGGGCAATTTTACACTGATTCATCAATTAAATTCACTGAAGTGACTGTTGAATCAGTTAGATACTTTTGAGTGCTTGAAACAGTGATATCCTCACTGATTCATATATAGAGTGTACCTTACGTATTCGTGGCGTGCCTTTTGCTCTTTGATCACACGTGGAAAATATCATGCATGCCACATTATGCGCGCTGTTCTGGAGAGTATGAGTAGGCTACATGTACGCCACACGCAGAGCGACAGTAGCGGCCTGGCATTACATCTAGTATGCGGAACCACAGAATATTTAATCATTCGCATATAAAAATTTCCTAGTTGCCAAATTATTCGTACAGGAAGTGTCATTTTTTATGGCAATTGGGGTATATGTTAAAACGGTTATAATTGTAGTTGTAATCACCGTTTTGTGGCCTAGGCTGGCGACGATCTTTATATATTGGATTTGTAGCAAGAAGTTAGCTAACACTAGTTTCGCTGCTTGCCCATCTCAAGTGAACATTTTCAATCCCGAATTAGCAGTAACTGCATTGTCCGTGAGCAATAGCAGAGCAGACTGACAGCATGTTGTCGAAATTCCTTCGGCGAAGATCTCGACTTAACTCCCGACTTATATGGTTATCGTCGTCGTCGGCTCTACGTCAGTGACTGAAGCCAATCTTCGACATGACTCGGAAAGTTCTGATAGCCGGGTGAGTTCATGGTGGTCCGAGATGAGCCATAATCAGGTCCAGTTATCTTCTACTCTACTTGCACGAACGCACGACGTGGAAAAAAAAAAAACACAAACCTTTGAAAAACTCCTGACTCACTGTTATAAGAGAACATTTTTCGTCCCTCGTGATTAATACACAACTTTGACCATTGCGGTGTAGTTAAAAATTCGTGTCGCGTAATCACTCGCAATTGTGACTCACCAATCGCTTCTGCCGGTCGTCGACTTAAAAGACGACAAAGATTCGCACATCTCTCATCTTGACTTGGTGCGGTGTCCAGTTTCCCCCTCCCTCTTAAACTACAGTCGACCAACCAATTGCGTCGCTTGCTCTTGACCATTTTATTCGCAGTCATAAGGGTTTTCATCTCTAGAAGTGATCCACTTACTTTCTGATATTAAATTTCGACACAAATGTAGATAATTGCTTTCGTCATTTCCATACTCCCTTCGATTACGAATTGTTTTTGTATCTTCCACAATAGAATGCAAATATGCCAGTAAAGTTCGATTTAACAAATAGTAAGATATTTTAATGTAAACGGAAGTATAAGTATTGTTACGTGCTGCAGCTGGCGCCGACACAGCTGTCCCGCACTGTAATCGGAGACCCACCTCGCTCTCCCCTCTTCCTGGAACGATGCGCTCGCGGTCTCCTGACTTCCCCTTCTGGGAATCCCTTGAATGCCGGTAGCGGCGAGACTTGCTGGCGTCACAGACCTCCTCTCGCCTTCTAGAGTTTCCGAGTTTGGCGACGACGTAATAATGTTCTGGTGAGACTGGCTGGCGCCTCAGCCCTCCGCGACGCATCACGCGAGTTCGGGAAGATTCTAGATGGCGGCCTAAGACACTATATACACTGCCGCAGCCCAGCGGCTGGCAGTCTTTGACGGAGGCCATCTGGCAAGTATGCGCGAGTGAAGTTATGTGTGGACGATGACTGGACTGGAGACTGCAGGACGACGGCGAATGAGGTGTTCGTGGCTTGAATGGACGAGAAGGTGTGAAACCAACGAGTGAAGCCTACTGTGCCTGAGGACGTTTAGAGGACTCTAGAACATTGCGACTGGCGGGACATGGACTGGACTGAGGTGGGACTGAATGGAAGTTTAATACTAATTTTATTGTAATATTCGAACTGTCAAATATGGACGCATAAATGATAAAATAATTGAATAGGTTGATACACTGTATATTGGGACTGATCTTTAATTATTTAATTTCATGGATTTATTTGTCGTAGTTATAAATTGTATTAATTGGTGTCAATTGTGAACAGGAAGTGATTTCAATTTACCGTGAGAATTTGAGTTCAGAGAATTTTGCCGTAGTTATTGTAAATAAAATAAGGAAATTATAATTAATTATTTTATTTCAGTAAGACCTCCATCCCTTAACGATTTGGGTATAGTCCACTTAATTTCTAGAGAGATAAATTGGAACAGTATAAAACCCTTGTGATACATGACATCTTCAAAACAACCGAGCACGTCATACATTGGATAATTTTTCAAAGTTTTGATTCAAATTTCAGCACAACGGAATTTCCTAATGCAGGGGAAAGGCGAGACTTCTAGAACTGGCAGCGAAGGAGATGACTTGAAAAATCTCTGGCGAGGGAGTGTCGAAAATAGCGCGAGTTTCCGGTGAGCAGTGTTAGAATGAAGGGGGGGGGGGAGAGAGAAATGAGGAAGAGGGTGAGTTTATGTTGCAGCGGGCGGAGAGAGATAAGGCACGTAATAGAAGCACACGGGGAGCAGAAGGAACGTGTGAATGCTATCTTCAACCACCTCTCTCTCTTCTCCCTGTACGCTGGTCATCCCGAGTCTTTCATCCGGCTCCGAGGGACACCGCACCCTCTCCCCATAACGCCCCCAACCATGTTTCCGAGACTTTGCTGCTGGTGATAAACTACTAATTGAGACCGGGGGATGTTGTGAGAGAATGACCAGGGGTGCGTAAGAAGTATTTTCGTCCCGGCAGATATCGCGAGCGGACTGCGCCGAGAAAGACCAGAGCCCTACTACAACCGTAGAAGAACCATAGGTAGGGACACACGAATTTCGTGAAAAGATTTCAAGACCAGTTGTATTTCATGACACTTTAGTTCAGATCCACTTTCGTGAAAAGGACGGTTCCCGTATAACACGTCTTAGGTGTCTGCCAGCGAATCACAGATCAACACTATCGAAGTTATTCAAAAGTGATTGGCCAGTCAGGTAAGATAATGTCACCTCGCAAAGACATGCCTCCAACGAGGATAACAAAACTACTGATACGCCCGTAGCGTATTGAAATCTAGCATGTGCGGAAATCTTTTCGCGAAATCAGAGCGTCTCTAACCATAGAGTAGGGCCCGTTCTACAGTGCACGGATACGTAAGAAAGAGAACTCGGAAACGCAAGAGGAACAAGCCGACGACTTGGGATGAATTTAAACCATTCTACAATACGAATAAACGCACAGTCTTGCAACATACGAAATCAAAAATACCCAGCTGTGCCAAATTACACATTTCATTTACAGTGTTTAAAAATGAGCAAATACTACCGCCGAATCATGCGCACTTATTTATTAACATGAAAATGATAATCGCCACGGAAAATCGAAGCATTTTTTGCCGCGTATACCACAACGGCCACGAAAACTAATGCCAACAAACCAAGTACTCGAGTCCTACTGGCTACACGGATCCATGGACACGGAGGAGTTGGGAGATGCCCAGTGTTACGATCTTATAGAAGAGCCCTAACTGAGAATCCACACATGAACCCGCCAGCACAACTTTAGTGTTAAACAAGGACGTCAGGAATTGCGTCAAAGCAGCGCGACAAGAGCCAGCAGTTATAACACCCTCCACCAACCAGGGCAAGAGGCCAGCTATGTCTAAACGTTGAACAACGCACCGATATAGGCCGACGCGAGGCGCGCCCCCGCATGTTTCCACGACCGACCAGACTACAGGGAAGATCACAGACATGGGTATGTCCGCCCAACGTCATCCGTACAACAAGATACAGCCTCCGGCGTCATGTATCAGGTGGCGACTGTCCAACGTAGATATAAAGATATAAGGCGTCCGGTGCTCACAACTTTAAATGTAATAATAACATAATATTAATTAGAGTAGCTCCCCGTAACGCCTAGTGTTGTATTGTATGTGTCACATATCGTGAATAAATCCCTTCATTTACATGTAAGCTCTGCCATCTACAGCTACGAGCCCCAAACCCCCGCAGTTGATAAGATAAATGGCCGTAAGCCAATTTATTTACAACACTAGCTTCCTTGCGTGTATCCTTACGTAATGCGCGTCCGCGTGTGTGTCATTTTAGAATGCGCCTGAGAGTGCGCAGTAGTCGCTTTCCCGTGTTCCAACATCGCGACTGATTGTCTGCCACATGCACTGCAGACTGGGATCACGCCTTTGGAAAACGCCGCTGTCTCTGCATACCGACTGGCGCACGCCCTGTGCAGTTGGTAGCGCCGGAGAGAAGGTAGTTAGTTACACGCCTTCACGTCGAACTGACCCAGCGTTGAGCAATCTTTCTGTGAGTACCGAAATTATTTGTTTTGATGCCTGTTTTATTTTACGTGAGAATTAGTAAGTTTTTTTTTTTTTATATTTACTTTTCTAATAATTTTATAGTTTTCTTGACCGACGCATGAATAAAGTGATCGAGCCGGTGGCAATGTTAATCGTACGTAAGGCGGAATAATACAATATGTGCATACAAGTAGGTCTTAAGCAGGTGTTTGAAAAGTTCCCAGATTACCGTTAACAACCTACATAAAAACAACGTAGCTCGAATTGGTTGTTAGAACACTGTCCATACTCAGTAAACAAGTGTTTTGGGATGTCCGTATAGTCCATTCGCGGTTTCTTAGGCCTTTCTTGAATCAAACCTTTGAAAAATCTCCCCATGTATGATGTATTTAGTTAATTATTAAATACGCCCTATATCACAAGCGTTTTATATTAATGTTCATAAAAGTTACTTTTTTTTTCCTGTTAAATTGAAATGTTCTTAATATCTTATGTATAAATTATAACGCTTAGTTGATAAATAATTTGAATTAAAAACAGGGAGAAAATAGGTATGTTGGTAGCGTCTAGTGAGAAACAGTTGATATACAAAATATCATTACAACTGAGTGCGCACGAATGTGGTGCGTTGTCCCTCTGGTGTAATTCTCCAGGCCTAGTTAAGCTTAGTTTGCACGAGGCGGAGGAATATCCTTGAAGTAGAACATTGGCAGGGCTTCAGAAAAGGCTGGAGTAACCGTGAATGGATCACACACGCCCCATAACATATTTGACTGGAAGCTTGTGCAGTTAGTCAAAGTATTACCACGTCTTTGGTAGATGGCTACAATGAGTGGGTAGCACTCCACCAGTTGGTGCCGTGTCGTCACCATTATGGCGTCTGATTTGCTGGTTTGATCGTGACGTCGCATAACGTTGCCGCGTCGTTAACGACTGCTGCTACTGCTTCACGACGAATGTGGCCAATTTAAATCTTTCGCTGGGAGGCGACTGGAACTTTGCACGTGGTTGGCCATTTTACGCGCGTCACGAAAATCGTAAGCCAATGAGGTGCGTGCCCATGCGCAGGCGCAGTACGGAATGTCTCGGATCGGAAAGTTATCGCAAAAAAAAAAAATTATGTAACTTATCAAGTCGGTACTTTCAAGTAACAAAATAAAATTCGTTGGTAAAGAACGTACTTTCTTCAAACGTCAGCATAGATTTAAATCAGTGAAACGTGTGGTTATTCGTAAACGAAGTGTGTATCGCCTAACGTGATTGGAAAAAAATAACGTAAAAGAAGAAATAAATCGACATCCGAAAATTATAAAGAAGAAATTTGTTGATTGTGAAATAAGGGAAAATTGAACTTGGGGAAAACAGCGTGGCTAACAGCAAACTAAGAGTTTACCTGCCGTAGTTCTCCCTGATCGTAATTGACTAAACACAAAGACTAGCGGCGACCGCTTTGCCACATATTATCAGTTAAATGGAACTAGTCTCAAGAATATGACGACACTGATATAGACCGTGTCAACTCACAGAACGGTACCTGTATGGCAGCAGCAGTTTATTAGCACACACACTGAGCGAAAACGTGCCACAAATCACTCTTACGCTGTTCCCTTTTTTTTGAGTTTTTATAACTGCAGTATAAATTAATTACATTTAGAGTTTTACAGAACCTGAACGGTAAATCTGAATCAGTGAGCTCAAACAGTAAAGTTATTTTACTGAATCTTCTCCAGCTATCTACTAGCGAATTACTTGATTGCACTGAGGTTCTACTGACTAGCCAGTAAAGTTCTCTGGGAATCAGTAGAAATCACTGCTTAAATCGTTGAATTCCGGCAACTCATGTGATCATTAGAATTTCGCAGATTCAAGAGCAGCAACAGATCTGCAGTCAAATTCGGTGGTTTCGGACTGTTTCAACTCTTTCGACTCTAAAGTGCAGGCGGTTTAGGCCTGCTGCAGAACTACAGAACTGCAGGGAAACCACAAAATAAAATACATACAATGAAAAGAAAATGTGTTACTTTTTATATATTTAATCTCGAACTTTTCTTCTGCTCATTCTAGGATACGAAGAATGACCGATTAACTCCTAAAGTTAAACATGCAATATACAACGATCACCAAAGCGTTTCTTTTACGTGACAATTGGATTTCCCCGAAATGACTTCATGTTGTAAATCAAACGGTTTGTTTTTTTCCCCTGAAACAATAAATTCCCAAATCACCATCGACCCTTTTGTGTACAATCGTTACTAAATATTTACGTGCATCAGAGACGAATAATTAATAGTCTGGAATTAATTAGTAGGGAATCTGCAATGCTTTCTACGATCGGAGAGCTTCTCAGGATTATAGCAAAGCTTCGGGTGATTAAAACGAATAACTTAGAATTCCAAACGTTTGAACATTATAAATGTGCAAAGTAAATTCATAAAATTTATTATTCACCTTTGTGTGTGCGCGGAGCAATGTCTTCTGTTCAATTCACATTGGCTTATTATGGAATCACGACTTCCCGTCGTTATGATAACTACATATCCGTTTTGTGGCTATGTTAAACATTTTTCTTTCGCCAATCATAGATTGCTCAATTAATTTCTGCTTTTCCTAATATAACGCAAGGAAAAAAACCGACCGATTCAGAAATTAATTAAAATGATTAATTTGTTGCTTGACATCGTAAATGCGTCACCTCGTTTTGAGAGAATTTATTGTCATAGTTAATTTTCGTACTAAGGTTAGCATCCCATTTTTATTACCGGCAGATTAATGCCGGATGGAAAATAGCACTGCCGACAACCCCTGCTTATAAAATAATTTTTAGATACTTAAAAGGACATGAATAAATTGTATATCGTTAAAGTGAATTACTTTTTCCCTGGTTGAGGTTGTTAGCACGAGAGTAGCAGGTGAAATCTAGCTGGAAATAAAAAAATTATATAACCCAACAATTTTGTCATTCTAAACGCGGAGGAATTCATACGTACGAGCCGTAAACGACGTAAAAAAAAATATATGCGTGTGAAGAATTTCTCCAAAATTTACGTACGCACGCTAAAGCCTTCGCTATCTCGGTAAGAGCGTGGTAAAATAAAGTTATGTCCCACAACAGTTATGGCGCGTGGCGAAATAAATTTTTTTTAATGTAAATGTCTTATTGCCGGGGTGTTTTACGGCCTTGGGGCGTTGTGTGTGCTGACGGCGGTTAAACGCGACTCGACCCTCCTACCTCTTACTACCCCAGCAACCAGCCCGACGTGGCACAGGTGCTCACGAAATCGAGAGGGTTTTTTTTTTTTACACCCCTGCACGGGTTCCAGCCCTCTAGCCCCGGCTATTGCAGAGATTTACTGCGGCTACACTAGCGGTAGGGGGTGAGTCTGGGGTAAAAAAAAAAAATGTCCAGCCACGGCAAACGAGGTCTGGGGGCAGGAAGGCGATTTCTTGTATTTGAAGGAGGGGGGGGGGGAGAGATTTCTGTTAATAGCCGACGCAGGACAAGGTCCTGGAAAATAAGTGTTGGAGAAAGGGGCAAAAAATACGCCTTCCTGTATTTTCGAGGGCGACGGATTAATACAAAAATCAGTCGGGTCGCACGAGTTCCGTGTTAATAATGACACGCAGTTACGAGATTCCATATTTTGGGCTGAGGAGAAGAAGTGAATATGGTTTCTTTCCCTTGTTGACTATGTCTCGTAATGCGGAGAATAGAATAGCTGGAGTGAGTGAAATAAATATTTATAACAAAGTGTTTATGGTTATCCATATGTCCTACAAATTACATCTGGAGAGGGGGCAATATGACGGTATTACTCTGTAATGAATTATTATTGCTGTATTTTGTGTATTTTTCTCGAGTTTTTGTTTTCAAGATCAATTAAGGTCGTTGGGTCAAGGTCGAGTCCGTTTGCATCCAATATGGTGGTAGGTGTTTTACAATCAGTGTAGTTTCGCATAGCATGAGTGAAGAGATTTGGATGGTTCTTAACAGCGAGGTCTTGAGAGCCGATGAGGGCGAAGCGAGGTGAGTATGGAGCAGCGCCGGGACGCAAGAGCGGGGGAAACGGGAGATACCGGAGGAAATCCGCCGACCAGCGAAAATCCGGAAGCGACCCCGCCAGGAATCGAACGCGGTTCACCTTGATGGGCGGCGAGTAGTCTAACCACTAACCGTTATAGGCTGTTCACGGTAAAGTGAGCACTTTTTAGGGCCCTTCTAATTTTTTCCTTTCATCCAATTTCCATCTTTCTCCTGCTTTTTAATATAAATATTGCAATGCGACTAATAAACATCCTGTATACATTTCACCACCCTCATAATTTAATGCCTGAGATTGCAATAAGATGTATTTATTAATGGTTAATGCCCGTTGGAAGGGTCTTAAAAAGTGCTCACTTTACCGTGAACAGCCTATATAAATGATAAAATACGAAGCATAGCAAAGTATACCACGTAAAGTGGCCTTTGGCCGTGAAACGAGCAGGAAACAATTCCATCTGCCTGCCAGATGAAAGATTCAGTCTGCGCGCAATGTAGACTCAAATACGGCGCTTTCGCTTCGGATATATACTCTCCCGCGCGCAGTGAAGACCGTGCGCGCGTGGTGTGTGTATTTTGGGGGGGGGGGGGAAGCGAGTATTTCAAACAGCATAATATAAGCAGCCTTCTTTATTCATGAGTTTCCACCATTTCGCTCTCTCGCTCGCATCCGAAAGGACGACTGTACTGCCGTTCTTGGCGGAGCCCATCCGTCCGAATTGCTTTCCGGGCCTGCATCACCCGTGTAAATATGAGTGATTATATATACACACACGCGCGCGCTGGATGTTTCAGTAAAACCGTGCAAAAAAATTGAAACTTGGAATAGAGGCCACATCATGGAACGTTGGTCCAGCAGGCTAGCGGAACGAAATATGGGCGTTATAACTTGTGGGGGATCCCTGTAGTATGTTTTGACGACCTCGTCGTTACAGGGTTTTTTTTTACGTCTGTTGTGAACGTGCTAAAGTTGGAAGTGTGCTGAGCCACTACCCCAGAGGTCCGTGGATCGGAATCGTGCTCTGCTACCATCCTTAAGAAACCTGAAACCTCCAGTGGTAGAGGGCGACGACTCAAAACTGTGCCACTCAGCTGACTGTTTTTTTTATTTTTATTTTGTGGAGAAATAAAACTAAATTTTATTACTTTAGTATACCGCCCTAATGACGTCGGGGGTTTATCGCGCGGATGAACCCACGTTGTTGGCAAATCTTCGAGCAGCAAATTGTGAAGCAGAATAGCGCAGCTTTGAGCCGCCCTCCACCCCAGCGGGTTTCAGGTTTCTCAATGCGAGGTTCATCTGTCGTCCGCAAGGCGGCTCTGTCGTCCCTGCGTTAACACAGCATGTGCGTGTTATCAACGACAGACGCAAAGCTCGTGGGGATATTCGAACGCGTGGGGCGGGATTTCGCACGCCGTTGTCATCCATGGCCGTAGCTTACAATAACTCTTTGTGAGCCACAAACTGATACGCTAACATCGGTTCGTCAGTGGAGTGGTCCTGTACGGTACTACATGTCGACAGTGTGTGCGCGCATTGTCAATAATCTAAACAATACGGACACCCGTGTTCGTGTTACACATGTTTGTGCCGCATCTCCTTTCGTGGCGCTGCCCCTATCACAAGTTTCATTTTCGAGAGCTTTTACTGAAATACTCTAATACAACGTGCAAACGAAAGTATGCTACATACTTCGAGAGGTGATTGAGTATGTGAAAACGAGAATAAAATATAGGTTGTTAAAAAAAAAAAAAAGATGGGTGCCGCTTACATGAAGGGTAGTAGGTATAATATATTAAGGATAAAACGTCGATAAACCTATGGCCGATTCAGTTTCCCCTCCACACAATCGGCCTTCAAAGCTAATCGGTGTTGCTACGAATAACGGAGTATACATATCGGACGCGTTCACACAGAAGGTTATTGTTGGTGGATGTGTTTCATCGCCAGCTAAGTGCGCCAGCGGTGAAATGGAATGTACTCAAGCAGAAAAGTCGAACATGAAAATAATTTATGGGCGCGCTATCGACGACACACGAAAGGAAAATTCATTTCTACGGCATTATGAGTGTCTACGGGAAACAGTGGGCGATCGCTTCGCGCCAACCGCGACGTACTTGAGAGAGAGAGAGAGAGTGCTGTCATCCATTGCAAGATACCTGCAAGGCTGTGTTGACACCCATAGTGCACACGTTGAACATTTCCAGTGCCATGCCACACGCACTAGGCAGTGAACCTGCCATGTATACTCCGTCTGCCATAGCAAGTTCAAGTTCCCCGCCCCCCTAGCTTTGGAGGGCGAAGATGAATCGGCCAAGCGTTTGTTAATGTTTTTCCCTTCATATATTGTGTACTACTCATCATGTAAGCAGTGTCCATATTTTTTGACGTGAATACGTCTTTACATTTGCAATCATAGTGGGAGGCAAACCAGAAAATCCGATAACAAAATCGGGGTATACAGTTTGGCATTGCAGCTCCGAATCTATCGTCTACATTCCAAAATTCAATTACACCACTCAATTGCCAAATTATCAAAGAATATGTTACGTTGAGTGAGGACTGCGAAGCATCTAGCTCGGGAAGGGGGTGGGGGGCGCAATTTCGAGTTTGTTCCGCCGCATCTCATAACTTCCGCGTACTATATATAACTTTTGACTAGGAGAATCTACGACGCTCGCTTAAGTTTCAGCCGACAGCTCTCGTCAAGATCAATCGATTGCGTGTATAAAAACATTTGTGTGGGGTGGTTATCGTGAAATTGTATGCGTTTAAAGTAAAAAGAAATTAAGAAAACTCAACACATTTCGACCTGAACTCTTCAAAAAGCCAAGTATAAATACATCAATCGCATACGGTTGGAAAGAGCATCTCAAAAGCAATCCAGTGATACAACACAGCCTAACACAATTTTTTTTAACAACCTGTAAATATGCAACTTACGGGTTACAGGAAGATATTTTAAACCCCCATGTCACCTCGGGAGGATCAAGCCGAGTTCCACTCAAAGAATATTAAAATTTTCAGGTAGGGGCCGCGGTGGCTGAGCTGTTAAACTGCTCGCCTCCCATCAAGTCGAACTGGGCTCAGTCCCCGGCCGGGCCACCCCGGATCTTCGCAAGTGGCAATCGTGCCCGACGCAGCCGCTGTTCGGCGGGTTTTCTCGGGGATATCCCGTTTCCCCCGCCCTTGCTTTCTGGCGCTGCTCCATCCTCACCTCATGCCTCTTATCACTCTCATCGGCTCTCAAGACCTTGTTGTTAGGAGCCGCCCAACGTACACTCAACAACTCTTTACAGGTAACACGGGAATTATCTATTTTATTATTATTTTTGAGGATATGTTTAATAAATAAAACATAGTATCCGGTCGCAACTGACATCGCGCGCGTTCATAAATCATCTAACTACTATGTCCTTCTCTTCCGCCCGCTCGCGCGGGGCGTGCCAAGATCAGCAGCGCGGACCAGCGACACCTAACAATATGAATACTAAACCGGTATTGTAAGAAATAATTTTTATGCAAATTGTATTATACTTAGTGCTCACGAATGCGGAACGTTGTCGCCACGGTGCAAATTTCTACAATCGGTTAAACTTAGTTTGCACCTGGCCAAGGAATATCCTGGATGTAGAACTTCAGCAGGTCTTGAGAAAAGTTATAAATAAACATGACTAAAGAGACGTTTTGTCTCACTGCAATGGTTAGGAGGAGATATTTTGTCAAGAAAAGTCAGCCTACACACAAATTACTTATGCAACGTCAAATTCCGACAAAACAGATTTTTTTTCGCACCCGTAGTTTCTCAGAACTCGGGGCCCAGGGATTCCTAGTACATGGAGCGCCACAGTGGTCTCACTTCCACTCAGTTACCGCGTGTGTTTCAGAAACCAAATAAATATTAATTAAGTATGTAGTTGTTTACTTTTGACATCGGCGTAGTTTCTGCCGTATCTGCGGCACATGCGCGGTAAACACCGTAATCAACCAATCACAGGTGACGTTTCACGGTAACTCAGATGAGAAAGTCGCCAGTTAAGGATGCCAATGCTTTTTTTTTTTTTTTTTTTTTTATCCAAAGCTGATTCGGACACATTCATAATCCCATAATTTCCATTCAGCCACGACTGCATAAGCAAAAAAATATCACCGAAATATTTCTAAAAACATTTACGATTCACAATAATATTTAATCGTGTAAATTGGGACATGATTTTTCAATGCATTCGTTTTACTTCCCTTTGTCGTATGGTTACGCAAAGGATGAGTGGAGTGAACTCCAAATCAAACTGACTACGGTTCTACATTCAATTCTCTCCCCCTCACGTTCTTCTTATTTTTCTCCTGTTCCACTCATTGGATCAAATTCAATTAACTATCCCGGTGTTCAGCTCCAAATGGCACAGTGACTATCAACTACGAATCGGCGAGATTTACAGCTGATTGCATAAGCTGTAATTGTGTGCATTGTGTGTGGCCTTAATTGAAACAGTAAATTATTCGATGCAGTAATTCACCCCTATCGAGTGCTCACCCTGTCCTAAGCCCCAGCACTTGCGAGATGCAGAACACTTAGTCTTATGAATAAAACTTGTTTTTTTTTCCCCCTATACCGGCTGGCTTTAAGGCCATTTTTTAATTAGTACGTTTAGTTTACTTACAGCTCACGTGATCAGATTTAGTGCACTAAAACTGATGATTTTGTAGTTTAATATTTAGTTTTTAGAATAACATCGAAATTACTAAATATGTACTAATTTACCAAATAACGAAATCACCAAATCACCAATATATTAGTTTAAAATATTGATTCACATCATTAGCACACGTGCAGTTTTGGTTCAAGTTACCGCAATATATACTATACAGTTTAATGCTGGGCTTTCATGTTCTTATTGAATCACATTAATTTCTTTTTAGGATTATATAAAGTTAATCTAAAGAGTTTTTGACATAACAATTTAATTTTTTTTTTTTTTTCCACTTCAAATGCCGAACAGATTACTTCCAAAAGGATTCTAATTGAAACCTACACAAGATTGCAAAGTACTAAATAACGAAATGACCAATTCGAATACGTCATATGTTACGGGGATAAAACTCGAAATATTTCTACTCGCGTCGAGATAAGGCAAGTTCTAAATATTGACACACTAGTGCATAATTTTGTATCGGCGTTTGCGAACTGCAAGTTGCTCAGCTATCCTAATGCAAAATGTCTGTAAAGAAATAGTACATCCCAGGCATCTACGACATTTCTTGGACAGGAATTATTTTTATGAAACGGCGCCACAAATCACGGTTACTTTCGTCTGCAACAACTCTTTCTATCTTGTTTTTCCAACTCCGTCTATAGCATTCAATTTTTGTCGACATATCTCTAAACTTTCGTGACACACTACAAATAGATATATGAGTAAATGTCACAAGAATTCATTTTTTTCCCTCGAAATTATAATCTTATCTGATAAAGCCGAGTGTTGGGTATTTCCATATTTTGAAGTAAATATAAGAGATCTGCAAATGTTAAATATTTGCATACCTTCTTTCACTTTTAATTCTGGCATCTACTTATGGGTTTCTGGTTTGAGTAGGTATTACTTGTAAGTGGATCCTAATCTCGTTAGGTATTAACGTGAATTAATTTTTAGATTAATAATTTGTAAATTAATTTATACCTGTGGGTGTATATCGTAATTTCCAGTGAATAGGTTATGTAATTCTAATTAGAAAAGTAAAGAAAACATGGTTTATAAGTACAAATTCTTGGAGTAATTTCTAGCAACGCATTAGTGTAAATCAATACATATTGGCTGGCATTTGACTGTAGTTGCTACATCGAGATTTTCATAATCTGTAGTAAATAATAAGTTCTTTAGTCCAACTTCAAACGCTCTGGTCATATGAGAAATGCTTTACCAAAGTCCAAATTTTTGTGTTATAAGGCATCGAGAAATGAAATCTCTCACAACGTTTGATGCGTATTATTTCGTCAGACAATTTTCGAATCTGGTATATGGATCCACGGAACACGTGTATTTAAACAGTTTATTTGCCGTTGTCCCTTCTCTATTTTCGCGTACTGCCGCTATCTGAGTATTCACATACCTACTAAGCAAACTGAGACGTAAATAAACTGCATTCAAATTTATATTCATTCCGTACACACCATGCATACTTTTCATTTAACAAATGGAGTTCCTGTTTTTTTTTTTTTTTTTTTTTTCGCGAGTCTGTTATTTTTTGCCGACAACGTAGTTTTTTTTTCCCCCCCACGAGTCTATGTTTCATTTGTTTACTCACCGTAACCACACAGCCGTTCGCTAACACACGCGCAGTTTTTAATTATTCTTTTCTTTTCCTTGCCGTGTTCTTTTGACGTGAGTTCACGAGCGAACCGAAATGAAAACAAAACGAACAGTCGTGTACAGTTTAAAAATGTCCACGGCTTCATATCGGTCGGCCTGTCGAATCACGAGCGTTGTGCGCCTTGACATGCGGCAGTTCGTTTACAACCGAAACCAATTTCCACGGGGAAATAATTGTCCTGTACGCTCGTGTTTAAAGAAGTGCAAATTGCATCGCTGCGAGGGCCGCGGTGGTCTGGTGGCCAGACTACTCGCCTCCGACAAAGGCGAATTGGGTTCGATTCCCTGGCGGAGGGAATTTTCGCACGTGGGAATCGTTGCCGGACGATGTCACTAGCCGACGGTGCATTTCTCGGGGATCTCCCGTTCCCCCGCGCACTTGCATTCCGCCGCTGCTCCATTCTCGCCTCACTTCACCCTCATCGGCTCTCAAGATTTCGATGTTCCAAATCTCTCCATTCCACATCGCTGTTAGCGAATGCTAATTATGAAACCATGGTTGGTTCAGTGATTTCAACCTTAGTTGTGGTATAGGCCACTCACTGTAAAGTGAGCACTTTTAGAAGCCATCTCATTTGGAATACTAATAAATTAATTTATTTTATTTTAGCCTTAGACATTAACTTTCAAGTCCGGTGAAATTTATACACTGTGTTTATTACTTACATGGCGATATTTATTTTAAAAAGTGATGGAAGAATAAAAAAATGGCTGATTGGAAGAAAGTAAATAGGGCCTCAAAAGTGCTCACTTTACTGTGAGCAGCCTGTAGCAGGCTTGACCCCAGGCCTGGACAGGCAAGGAGTATTTCGCACTGGAATTCTGTCGTGTTAAGTGTGAGTCGTAGCTAGCCGAGGCCATTTGTCGCTATCCCCAAATGTACAATATAATCCGCTTGAGTAGCAGGGATGCTGAAGAGTTGCTAATGGAAATACAACCCTGCTTAATTCCCGGGTGAAAGAAGGATTGGCGCGGATACAAAAATAATCAGCAATAAAGTTTGTTGCATTTAGTCTCTTTCGGTCAGCACGACGATGTCAAAAGTTTGCACTGTTCTCCGGTGGAACCTCGACTATATCTAGGGGTGACTTTAGCTTCATTTTTCGAATAAACTAAAGTAAGGTAGAAAGCAGTGCTCCTGGACTACCCTAACTAAGGGGGTCGGTCCCCAGGAGAGACGGTTTTAGTGAAGAATTCGCCTAAGGTCACTATCGCCGATGTCCAAAGTAGTTCGTCTCGCTGCTATCGCGTTGCCGCTGCTTGCACACGACGCCGAAGTAAACTAAAGTAAGGTAGAAAGCAGTGCTCCTGGACTACCCTAACTAAGGGGGTCGGTCCCAAGGAGAGATTGTTTTAGTGAAGAATTCGCCTAACGTCACTATAGTCGATGTCCAAAGTAGTTCGTCTCGCTGCTATCGCGTTGCCGCTGCTTGCACACGACGCCGAAGTAAACTAAAGTAAGGTAGAAAGCAGTGCTCCTGGACTACCCTAACTAAGGGGGTCGGTCCCCAGGAGAGATGGTTTTAGTGAAGAATTCGCCTAATGTCACTATCGCCGATGTCCAAAGTAGTTCGTCTCGCTGCTATCGCGTTGCCGGTGCTTGCACACGACGCCGAAGTAAACTAAAGTAAGGTAGAAAGCAGTGCTCCTTGACTACCCTAACTAAGGGGGTCGGTCCCCAGGAGAGACGGTTTTAGTGAAGAATTCGCCTAATGTCACTATCGCCGATGTCCAAAGTAGTTCGCCTCGCTGCTATCGCGTTGCCGCTGCTATCGCGTTGCCGCTGCTTGCACACGACGCCGAAGTAAACTGTTGCGGCTTCTTCAATAGTATACAGTTTGTTGTGTGTGTGTCAGTCTAATAATTGGTCCCTCATTCCGCCTCCTCGTACATCTTTAGAGGCCAAACATAATTTTGTTGTACGCCCAATCGGACATCCCATACTCTGTTACAGGCATGTTTCATAACGCTCTTCAGGTGCCTAAATTTTTCTCGGTGTTTGTAAGATATTTTATGGTTTCGTAATACAATATCAATAGAAATTTTAATAAAAATGCCAGGTTAGTTTTAAAATATTTTTGCCGACCGTCTTACTAGTCTTCAATTTTGTGCAACACAAAATTTCGAAAAAGTAATACGAAAAATACATTTAATTTTAGCTGAAGTTTTTTATTTTTCCGTGTTCCTAGTTTCTTAATTATTAAGATTTTATCAGTAAATTTTGCTTCTTGATATTTTGTCAATTTTTTGTATTTATAAAAGTGAGCCAGCATCCTCATTTCACATCTACTATGAAGGGTGTTTATATTATTTTGTGGTTCCATATCTGTAAATTAACACACTGATGGTAAATAATTTTTTTTAACTAATAGTTTTTAATATTATAGTTTTCGTATTTTTATTTTAAAAAATATATACATTTGAAATCCACTCTTCTCCCTGTACAGGCCTTTTTTAAAACTGCCTTAGTGAACGGGGTTCACTGTTAATTCCGGAGCTTATTCTACTGTGGTTTTGACGTTCATGTGTGAGATATTTCCCGTATAGCGACCCTCGAACTAACTCCTATAGTTTGAAGCGGCAGTTAACTTTCGCATGTTCTATGAACCCCTCCCCCCTCAACACCTAAATTTTTCTCCTCCTGTCTTTCTCTTCCTAGAGAGTGGCTCTTTTGTTCCTGAATTTTTTATCTGCCTGCTTGTCTTGTGGTTTATGAGCTGTCATTTATATCAGGTCCCCATTTTTTTTTTTTTACGCGCGTACGTGAGGAAGGTGTTTTGGACAAGTTGGCGCGCCATCACTCGCAAATGCCTGGAGGCGGGTAGGAAGCTAAAGGCTGGACTCGCAATAATCCGTCGCATCCGTCAGTCGTCCGTCCGGCGGTCGCGTGATCTTCAACCAATCGTAGGCCATTTTTTTTTTTTCATATCCGTCCATTCGTCGGATAGTGACCCAACTTTTGACTTTCGACGGACGGACAGATGAGCCATCGCCATCTGACGACATACCTTAGACGTTAATACGCACTTTGAAATAAAACGCAAGGTAGTGGATCTGCATTTATTTATCTTCGGTGTTAGATTCATTCGCGATGGTGTTTTGTTTTGTCGACGTACAGTAACAGCCGCAGGGAGTTGTTTCGCGCTGAAGGTTATTACCGACATTCCTGTGCAGGAACGAAGCAGGTAACCTTGAAATATATTGTTAACCGACAGCAAGATGGATTGCAGGCTATAAAGCGTGTTCCATCTGGCGACTATAAGCTCTAATTGTATCTGACAGCCATTTGTTACAGCTGCACAAAAATAAAAACCAGTAAAAACCGCTTCATCATCAACAAGGTGTGTCAAATAGAGAGCAAGTCATTTCGTCTCTCATAAACGTAATACTGTGAGAAATGCAAACACAACTTAAGCTGTGCTTTATCACCTTTCCGCGTCGTACTATGAATAGGCCCAGTATTCATTCGCATTTATAAAGAAATTGTGTTTTCGAGGTGTGAATTTTACTGCACTGCATTTTCTTCCATCCTTTCTTATGGTTGATTACGTTGAACCAGTATGTGGAAATATAGTTTTAAAATACCATAAAGTATTTTATGTTGTGAGGCCTAGCCACGATTGTCCTTTTGTGTGACGTCGCTTGTAGCACGATTACGCACATGTTGACCTGGCCGATTTTATGTCTGGCTGTAAGGCAAAGCATTCATTGAAATATAAACAATAAAAATCAATTGGAATTAGAATCTAGTATATTTTTCGTAGATTGCTAGTAGGAAAACTACATTAAAGGACAATGGGGTGGGAATTTTCAAACCATATCAATCGGTGTACCTCAGTTTTCCAACATAAATTACTATTTTTTATACAGAACTGCGGTACATCATTCGTAGAAAGTCAGTATTAGGTGATACCAATGACTGCATTCTTTCGTCATTTAGATGATGGTGCTTTTTTTTTTTGCTTCATCATTGCTAATGATAACTGGTCTCCTATGAGGTTATAGTAGATTACAGCTATAAACGTTCCCAGCCTTGTTTCCTTTTAACTGGGGAGTGTATATTCCATGGTAGAACAATCCTAACTTAATAACCAGGTACCACAAAAATTTTTCGAGAGATATCCCATGCACGTGTAGGCAAGTCGCCTTTTCTATTGGATCACAGTTTATAAGATACGCCCCCGAGGACTCTGGGAAAATAACAAATCTTCAAGGGGGGGGGGGGGAGGGAATAAACACTGAAACACATACTACTCGTCTGGGACAGAACTGTCAACCCACTGGGACAGCAGCTATATCATGTTCACGCTAAACTGAGCACTTTTGAAAGCCCTGCGTAAGATGCATTTGTACGCACACTGTGTAATCTTCCACCATACGTATTAGCATTGCCAAGGGCGTGATCACTTTATTCGTGCACCGGTCACGAGAAACAGTGACATTGATACAAAAATTAATATCTTACATTCTTACGCCTATTATTACAAAGTATACCTACTTGGCCATACTTGTAATTAAGAGCTTTGACGGGGGGAGGGGGGGGTTATAAGTGAAAATCATGATGGGCACTGCAGCCAGAAGTAAAGCACTGAGTGGGTAAATTGCCAGAAGAATATCTGGAATGAAGCCGGGTTATTATTGTGTTAAAAGAACATTACAATTACAAGAAGCTATATATTATCGGCGGGGCACTTTGTACATATTTACGATAACCTAATGAGAGCCTGAAAGTAACTGGGCTTTTCCCACCTGGTGTTGAGTCCCGAGGCTGTTGTACTGAGGCGGTGTTACAGCGGACGGCACAGCGAGCTAATGGGGGACGCCACCCGCCGCTCAGTAACGTCAAATATTCACGTCGCATGTTGCAATCCTCCCTGCTTCCTGGTTGGTAGTAGGGGTTCTCGCCTACCAGCGTTTGGCGAGGCGCCGCCCTGTTTGCAGCAACCGCTTTCCTGGTTTGTCCTTAAGTGATAGGGCGGGATCAGGCGGTGATGTAATTGAAGGCGCGTTCACGCCAACATGACACTACATGCATTAAACAACAGAAATAAATATAAGTCATATCGGTATTCACAAATGTTTACCTGACATCGTTGCCGACGTCACTGGGCGAATGCCAGTCAGTTGGGGAGATCAGTGATTAAGGGGAAGTGGACGGACATGAGCGATTGAAGTAAACTGATGAGCGTAATTAGAAACGGGAAAACATATCAGTATGGACGTGTATCGCGTAGAAGTGGTCTATAGTAGAGAGCGTTAGAAATCAATTTTAAAAAGAAAGTAAAATGATTTGAAAGTGTAGTAACATAGAAAATATGTACGTATGAAGCCTTGCAGACGCTCAGCACCGATTAAAATGGAGAGCGCCCAGTTGAAACCTGACGTGAGACGGTTTTACCTAAGAATAAAGTATATTATAATTGTCATATTGTTAATAACACAGGCATATTTTACTCTCAACAATATAAAATACACTATGGGTTCTAATAGGGTTTAATGTATAAAATAGATTCTGTATTACAATCCCCTCCATTCATTTTTGACGTAACTATAACGATTTCGACTGCAAACCTTACTCCAAATAGATTTCGAAATGTTAATACGCATATGGTTTGATTAACTAAAATATTTGTTGGAATCGTAATAAAGTCACGATGCAATTCCTCTGAAGTACGCGCACGATTAAAGTATCAATGCCGTATATTTTTAAAGGAAAGATAAGTTTGAAATATATTATAAAACATTAAACAAGTCCATATACCAGCACTGTGATGAAATTCCAAGAAATTTTTTTATTGTATTTTGGTGATACTAAAAATAATTTTTACCTGACTTTTTTTACCTGTACATTTATTGAGTATCCTTATGAAATTTGACATAGGGTCCAAATTAAATTCGCATAGTTCCATTTAATTTACTTCTGAAAACTAGTTCCTTATTTCTTTTTGCTTTATTACGATTGAGCGGATTCTGCTATAAATACGTAAACAAGAGATTAATGGCCACAAATATAAATATTACAATTCGCTTATCATAGCTAACGTTAAATTTAACGCATCTAATAGCAATAACTTTTTATTCAAAGAACTGATTCCAAATTTGTTTTATAAATTATAGAACAGTTGTATCATATGCTGTTCGCACAATGCATATATGTGTGGCGAGCAGTGATAAAAATATTTGAGGGGAAAAAACCCTTGAGACTACTCCAAAAAACTCCCTTAGAAGGGAAAAATCTGCCAGTTAATTGTTAGGTATTTTAGGAACTCAAGGCCTTCTAAAAAAACCCGTAACATTGTTTTCTGACTTTATTTTGACAGAAAAGGCGTAAAGCATTCGGAAATGTAACTGATATACAAATTTCTACTATAGTTTAGAGCAGTAGGGGCGTGACGGTTCTACCCCACTTTGACTGATTGAAAGGGTTAAATTGATATCAAATGGTTAATTAAATTAATTTCAAAGCATTGATCAAATTATAGGGTTAATCAAATTAAAAGGGTAAAATGTATTGAAAGGGTTCATTTTTAATCCAATTATTTTTTCAGGTGTAAGTGTGTGCTAAGGGATAATTTTCTTTCATTCTTTTTTGTGGGTTGGGTAGAAGCTCTGGTACGTCCTCATCCTTGGAGCTCTGGCACTCTATTGAGATGTGATGTGTTCTGAGGTGTGATATATATATGGTGAGTTTTGTGCAAGGGTGGCATAAGTGTAGATTTTGTGTCTTGTAGACGGTGGTGGGAGATAGGCGACTCTGAAAGATGCTATCTATGTGCTGTATGTTAGTAGTGACAAACGATTATATATATGGCGAATGTTTCCCAATGTAATTAAATGTTACACACAAGAGAAATAATTTCAGAGTGTTTAAACGAGTTATACCTATGAATAAATTACACGAAGGACTCGTCGAATCGCAATATCAATATAAATAAATAACCCGAGAGAGAAGCATAATTATCACAACTATGTGAATAACATCTGGTGTCGACAAGTGCTAAACGATCAGAATTACATGAGTATCCAGTATGAAATTAATTAGAAAATCAAAAAAGTTCTTATAAATTAAACGACAGTCTTCCTAAACACAAGATATAAGAAAAATGTAACACTACATGATGCCTCTTGCACATATCTGACAATATTTTAAAACATGCCCATCTGCTTGTGAGACTGGTGAGGAACTTTAATGTAATCCACATGTAAAAATTAATTAATTTGATAACACACATAAAAAATAAAATGTTTAAAATACGCCCATTAACACGTGAGGTCACTGCAACACTGATTTGGATATAGGACTTACGTCAACTTATAACCTATGTTTGGTTATAGACTGAGTTGAAAAACTCGGAAATTTTAATAAAAATACAAAACAAATGTTTCAAAATAAATTAAACGGCTAACGAACACAAGTATGTGTCTATTATTAAACGAATAAAAAAACATGTAATGAAATCGCACCGAGAGCTCCCCCAGAACACATTCGACCGCCTCGGAGGCTGGTGAATGAATGAAGCGCGCTTACATCGAGAGCCTGGCTATATATACATGGAGTGTGGTCGGCAGCTGACAGGCAACTGAATACACTATTCGTCCTGCAACAGAGAATGAAACAATAATTTTTTAACAAAAGTTTCACTATTTTAAGATGAATTCACTTTTTACCACAAATTATTTCTTTCGAAGTATAGGGACACTCGGATTGTTTAATCCCGCAAAGCGCAATCGTGCAACACTTTATAGAAACGTACTATATATTTTTTAAAGTAATGAACGTACTGCAAATTTTAGTTTCTGTTAAGTCTGTGGAATTCATGGCCCTAGTTACCGAAACGACAGTTGAAAATCATTTCGAGTTTCGTCGATTGAACAAAGAAACCTAGTTTACACGAAAATTATTTTATTCCCGATAAATTATTATTTTTTGTATTAAAACGAGAATTGCGGCTCTCATACTCCGAAACCAGCTGGCCAACACTGCAGATTGGGGACCTTGCTACCCCTTGGTTGCATCACGAAGCAGCCGCGCCCGGTGAAGTCGAAAGAGCCGATGTATATGTGTATCCTGGACAACTATTGTCGTGAAACTAATATGATGGCAGACTGTGAGAATGGTTCATGTAGCTCCTCACTGCACCCATCCCCCCTCACCCACCCCTTGTCGAGAAGATAACTTTGTGCGGAAAATACAGTTTCTATCCAAGGTCACGGAACAACGCCCCAGAGCGCGTCTTCCGGAATCTGTCCCCCTCCCCTCCAATGCATAGTTCGTTTTCAGAGGGCTAACCTTTCGAAGGCACACATCCTGCCATCGATCACAATGCAAAAACCTGTTTAGCACCAACCGCCCCTTCTTCCTACACCAACCAATAACATGTATCTAGAGGACTGGCCCCTTCCAACGCCATGTTTCGCAAAACCTGCTCCTTCAAGGTCAGAAAGCATTTTCGGTGGATTACTGCCCTGTTCACGGAGGTCGCTGCACAACCCCTGCTGTCGATTCAAGGCCATGCACCTCCCCTTACACCACCCAAGAACACGTTTTTTTCTGATATCTCAAGAACTGGCCGGTCCACACAGCCCTGGTCCCCCTCCCTTCACTGCCCACCCAAGAACGTGCATTCTCCAACACGAGAATTGCCTCACTGAGGAATGGAGGTTTGCTTCAAGGACAAAGCCAGTCTTCTGTGCAGAAAGTTTGGGAAGCCTCCATCCCTCGAGGCAGCAGCAGATTTTGAACTGACCTGGGCTAACTGACTACCCCTCTCCCCTCTGCATCTCAAACTGCTATATCAGCTCCAATCCTGGCGTATTCCCAGCAAAATAAAAAGAATGTCACAAGTCCTGCCGATGAAACTTTATTTTCCTCAGCATTAAGAAATACATTCCAATTGTCTTTAATACACAATAAATTAAATTAAAATATAAACCATTTTAGGTAAAATTTTAAGTTTAATCCTATAAATTTTATTCCATTTTTCAGCAAACTTTTTTTTCACGTTTCCAGCAAACTTTATTTCGTATTCCAGCGAACATTTTTCCCGTTTCCAGCAAACATATTTAAGTTTAAACTAGTCAATAATTAATTTTCATACCAACACAACTAAAAGACATATTTTTAACTAGCTAAAAATGTTTTCCCATGATCAGAACCACACATATTTCCACTTACACAAGTTAAGCTTAAAACACCATTATTAGATTTACACAATACTGAAGTTAAACTTTTTTTAACATTAGATACTTATGTGAGACAAACTCACGTTAAAAACCAAATGTTTTAAAGTGTTAATTCATCTAGCAGAGAAAACATACATATTCCATCTGTTCTTAAAATATTTGTGCGTATTTCATGTGTAGTTTTACCCAGTTCTGGAATTCGATTCTACTATCTACCATAAAATGTGTACATATTTACACATTTTTCTCCCTAGAAAATAAATATCGATGTGATATTGCTGAAATAGCACATATCCAGCATGAAATGACTGCTAGCGAAGCTGAAATTAGTAAAATTCCACGATATTTCAACTGATTTTCCTAAATAGCCACATTTAACAGAAATTTAAAGGAAAATGGCAGCCATTTTGAATCCATTTACTTTATAAGGATGGATAAATTAATTTTTTTCTCAGTGTTGAGTCGGCATCTCCTATGGTCACTTTGTGTTCGGATGCATATGTGTGCATAGCATTAGCACTAGTGAGACTTAGGCATTTACTATGTCAACAGACGTCCACTAGAACAACAGGCGTCCACACTGAGAACAATGCCAGATGTCTACAACAATAATGGCAGGCGTTTACTATAGCTCAAGACATCTACAACAATGACAGGACTCCCCACCGAGTATGACACCAATTGTCTACAACTTCAATACATCATCTAGATCTACAAGGGATTTTATCTCTGCATCAGCAAAAATGTGGGGTTGTAGTATCCATGTGTATTTCTCTTGTAAGTCATGATAAACATGTGAATATTTTGCTGATTCACGCGAGTGGAAATGCCGCTCATTTGCATTTTGTCTGTATTAAAAGTTTGTCCGGCTGGTTGTTAGTCAGCTGAGTAAGAGAGCAAATAAGAAATTTGTTTGCGATCGATGCCTCCAGTTCCTCCAAACTGAGAATAAATTCGCAAGTCACACTATTCTTTGCCAGCAACAAAAAGCTGTTCGTAATACTTTTCCCACTGGGAAACGACAAGTACTTAGAATTTAAAGATTACAGCAAACAGCCGCTGTTGGGTTTCGTCACCTATTGTGATGCTGAAAGTTCGCCTGAAACCCATGTCTACTTCCTTACCAGATGATGAAATGAGTAATACAACTATCATTAACCAACATGTTCCATATGCTTGTAGCATTTTGTTGGTATGTTCATACAATCCAAGTTTATCTAAATATTTTGAGTTTGTGGGTGCAGATTGTATGTACCAATTAGTTCATAATTAGTTAAACTTACAAAGTGGGTTGCAGGAATTTACAGTGTGATTTTTCCGATGAAGTCAAAAACCCTGCTGATGAAGATAGCTTGGTGGCTCAGAATAGTTGTCACATTTGTAAAGAAATGCTCGGTACAGATGATATTGTGGACGATCATGACCATCTGATGGGCAAAATCTGAGGTCACGCACACAAAAATTGCAACTTGAATTTCAGACTGCCCAAAAGACAACTTGTCGCTGTTTTTCATACCCTGCAGAACTATGATGCTCACTTTATCTTAAAACCCTTGGCTGAACTTCACATACCACAACCCGACAGAACCATTGTAATTGAATACCTGGGTAAAATTCAAGAGATTGGAATGACACTTGAAAAATACAAATGTATTACCAAACGAATTCCCAATGGGATTGATTTCAAAAGAAAGGCGAAATATTTCAAATTACAATTTATTGATTCATTCCAATTCATGAGCACCTCTCTGGAAACTTTGGCAGGCAATTTGCTACCTGCATAATTGAGTATCACCTGCGCAATGTTTCCAGACAACACCCAATTCGAATTGGCAAAACAGAAGTCTGATGAGCAAGTCACTCCCACCAAAGCATGCATTTCAAGCATTAACAATGAGGATTATGCACATACCCAAGCTGCATGGGATGTGTTCAACTGCATAAACTTGTTACAGTATGCCATTCACTACTTATGTGTGGACACTTGTTTGCTGGCAGATGTTTTTGAGAATTTCAGATCTGTATGTGTGGCTCATTACGGTCTTGACCCCGCCATGTACGTTACATGGGATGCTTTATTTTCAATGATCCAGACATGTATCTTTTAGTAGAATGCGGGCTTAGGGGCGGTATTACCCAGGTTTCAAAAAGACACGTGGAAACCAACAATATTTACATGGGTGAGGACTACGACCCCAATGTGGCATCGAAACATATATGTTATTTCGACATCAATGGGCTGTACAGCCATACAATGCCATCCAAGCTTCAGATTGGCAACTTTGAGAGGGCTAAGGCTGACATGTTTTCAACATGGGATTTTTCAAGAATGGTGAATTACAGTGACACTTGTTTTTTCACCGAAGTTGATCTGTCTTTTCTGGAGGGGTGTCATGATACACTATCTGATATGCCTTTGGCCCCAGAAAATGGCGTACCTCGAATGGCTCGCATGATAAACTTCTTTTAACATTTTTGCTGTGAAAGAACTATGTTATACATTGGGAAACCCTGAGGCAGTACTTAATAATCGAGGCCAAACTTGACTCTGTTCATCGCGTTTTGTGCTTTGAGTAGAAGGCTCGAGTGTCTCCATACATCGAGTGTAACATTGAGAAACGTGCTCAGGCTGCGAACGCATTCGAGAAATCGTTTTTCAAGTTAATGAATAATTCCATTTATTGAAAAACCTTGCAGAATGTCTGCCAGGAAAGGGACACCAGAGTCGTTTCGTGGGGTATGACCCGATCTACAGGGCTGCAGAGCTGATAGGACATCCTACATTCCAGGCAAGGCAGATTTTCAATTAAAACTTTGTCCTTATCGAGATGTCGAAGAGTTCTGTTGCATTCAACAAATCTTTGTACACTGGTTTTGACATTCTTGTTCTTTCAAAATTAACACTTTATGAATTTCATTTTCAATACATATGTACAAAATCTCTTCTACCAGCCTTGCCCTTCTCTATGTGACACCGATTCCTTGGTATAATCTGTTGACATTTATGAAGTAATTACCCCAGATTTAAAGGTGTGGTTTGATACATCTAACTATGTGCTGGATAACACACAAGGATTCCCTCACTAGAACAAAGGCCATACCAGGGTGATGAAAGATGAATGTGCTGGGTGCGTCATCACACACTTTGTGGGTTTACGTCCCAAGTTTTATGCATATGTTGTTGGGAATGAACAATGTATACAAAACATGTTTCGGTCTCTCAGGTACGAGGATTATCGAGATTGTCTCGAAAACTGCACAAGGATTTTGGGGACCCAATATCAGTTTCGTTTGCATGCTTATCGAGTCTACACCGAATGCATAACTAAGGTAGTGTTGTCAGGTATGGACGATAAGCGGTACATTGAGGCAGATGGAGTATCAACCTTAACTTGGGGGCACTACAGAGTACCTAAGTATTTTTCTTCCTGTCTACAATAGTTTTAACGCCATAATAAATGCAGCCCACCCACGACACCACAACTGCCACCACCAACACACTGCCGATGACGTCCATCTACCACCATCACCACAGCTATCTACCACGACCATCATCACAGCTATCTATAGCTGCCCTCGGCATCTACAGATATCTACAACTGTTTGCAACATATCTTGCATCACCATTCAATGCTGCTGTTCCCTGTTTGCCTATATGTAAGACATGGCTACACTATCAAGAATACAACTGTATTCAATACATTTTTACAAAAATAATAAGAAGAAATTAACAGTCTGACAAATCAACGCCTGGAAACTCCGTGTGTGTGTGTGTGTGTGTGTGTGTGTGTTATACCCTGTTGAAAATTACCCCAGATGTGACAAATGAACGACCATTTGTGCGTGTCAGCGAACCCCCCCCTCCCCATCCCATGTGTCGATAATGTAAATAGTCGCTGTAAATAGATAGGAAAAGGATGTCAATCACAACAATGTATTATATTTGTAAATATTTTGTTAATAATTTTTGTTCTCGTTATTCATTAATTATATTATCTATGTAGAAGATTTTGGGATTTTGTAACAGTAGTACTAGCAGTATTATTAGTAGTAGTAGTAGAAGTATCTTTAAGATGTAAATAACTTTGATGAAATGTTTGTTAAATTAAATCATAAAATATCAATCATAAAATGTCTTGTTTTTGATCAAATATCTTACTGTGGTTAAAAATGTTTGGTATTAAGTTTGTTACATGATTCTTGTATATTGCATTCTGATGCTTTGTTTTAAAGTATGTGAAAAAATGTTTTTTGTATATAATTGGTAAAACATAGTATGATTGAAATAATGATTCTGTAATTAAAATCTTGTATGAACATTGTAAATATTTTAACTCTTGAGGGTGATTTTTGAAAAAAGAATTTTGAATAAAATCGTTGTATGTTAAAATGGAATACTGTGACTTGTTACTTATTAGTTTGAAAATTTCCCATGTCATTATATAATATCTTGTGAATGAGTGGATGTATCATAAGTACTTGAATATGACTGTATTTTAAATGAAAAAAATATATTCTTGAGACGAGTTGGTGATGGTAAGATTTTTTGAGGTCTGGAACTTGAAAAGATTTTACAGTTAGGTTATTTTTTTTTGCTCACTTTCACGAAGAAAAAATATACAAGTTGTCTGATTCCAATTTGACGAGGGAGAAAAAATAACATTTCAATTAAAATTTAATTAAAACACACTCTGAAGAGCTGAGGAAATAATTACAAGAATGTTGAAGATAAATGAACATGCCTGAATGAATGAATTTGAAAGGAGAGGGAACAGGCTATTATCTCGAGAAAACATTACCGGGTCGCTGGTCAGCTTGAAGAACCCTGGGGAATTGAACCAAACCGAGCGTCGCAGAAATACTTTTTCAGGGGGCAGGCAGAAAGATCTCTTGACGACACGCCACAATGTTCCCCGCTGCCCTGCAACTCTACAGCTGGGAGAATCCAGCCAAATTTGGAAATAAAAATATTTTTCTCACAGCAACAAGATTACTACTACTGCTTCTGAAAATTCAACATGAAGATGCTTGCTAGTAATAACACAGTAATACTTTATACAAAGTCAGAAAACAAAATTGAAGGCTGTTTTCAAATAAAATAGAATTCAACTCTTTCACAAACATGAATTATTCTTACAATAGTGAAATTTTCGTTTTAAAAAAAATTATTGTTTCGTTGTCTGTTGTAGGACGAATACAGAGCTTTTCTCGTAAATTTCAACTCAACCATGCTCCATGTATATATAGTCAGGCTCTCGACATAAGCTCGCTTCACTGATTCACCAGCCTCCGAGGTGGATGGGTGTGTTTTGGGAGAGCTCCTTGTGTGATTTCGTTACGTGTTTAGTCATTTTCATTAACTTGCGTTCGTTAGCCATTTTGTTTTTTCATTAAAATTTCTGACTTTTTCACCTCAGACTATAATCAAACATAGATTATAAGTTGACATAAGTCCTATATTCAAGTCAGTGCTGCAGTAACCACTCGAGCGAATGGATGTATATTAAATGTTTACTTTTGTACATGTATTAATAAATAAATTTATTTTTACATGTGGATCACGTTTCTAAAGTTCCTCACCAGTCTCACAGACAGATGGACGTGTTTTAAAATATTGTCAGGTATATGCGAGACGCTTCAAGTAGTGTTACATTTTTCATATATCTTGTCTTTGGGAAGACTGTCATTTAATTAATAGGGACATTTTTATTCGTTGTAGATCATTAATTAATTAATTCCATACTGGAGACTCACATAATTGTAATCGTTCACCACTTGTTATTCCCATAGTTGTGTTCGTTCGTTATACTTCTCTCGTGAAAATTATTTTTCTAACATACAGCTCGGGGCAGTAAAATCACGTTATAGACGTATTCATCTCTTTATGTTTAATTTATTTTCATTACATAATAATTTCTTTATAACACCTGGAGACTCACGTAATTCCATTCGTTTCTTTATGAGACCAGGTAGTTATACTTCTCTCTCATGTTATTCATTCATATGTAGAACTCATTTAAACACTCTGAAATTCTCTCATGTGTAACGTTTAATTGCATCCGGAAACAGTCGTCTATTGAATCATGTGTCATTACTAACACGTAATCCCATCTTTCAAAGTCGCCTATCTACCAACACCATCTACGAGACACCAAATTTACACGTATGCCACTCTTGCACAAAACTCACCACATGCATACCCATCCCCAACACGCCACACCACATCGGGTGCCAGAGCTCCTCCCAAACCCCCAAAATAGAAAGAAATATAATTGTCTCTTAGCACACTCTTGCACCAAAAATGATTGGATTAGAAATAAACCATTTCAATACATTAAACCATTTCGATGCATTAGACCATTTCAATACATTTAACACCTTCAATCCATTTAACCCTTTCAGTTTGATTAACCCTTTCGATTTGATGGCCCCTTTCAATTTTATTGCCCCTTTCGATTTTATTAACCCTTTTTATATCAACTTAATAAACCCTTTGATATCAATTTAACCCTTTCAATCAATCAAAAATGGGGTAGAACCATCACGCCCCTACTATTGTTTAGTAAAGTAGAGGCTGAATGCAACTTTGGAAGTGATTGATAGACTTGGTTTTTGAACAAACTAACCGACTCCTGAGGCATTGAACGCATGAATTATACTTTTCTTTACCGGCAAATTGGGACACTTCCATTCTGTACATAACAAAAGTTTGGAAAATTCTGGTGTCATAATAATCGACACATTTTTTTTCCCCCAAGAGCCCACGGGGATATTTAAGCAATAGGAAATTGTGAAGAATACGAGTACACATATTTTTGGCTCAAAAGGCATTTTTTTATTATACACATTGCCTTTAGCATGATGTCTTCCGCCGCGATAATATGTACAATTTAAGACATAATAAATAACTCGAGAATAATGCATCACCCTAGCAAGACTGGCGGAAATATAAAAGGATTAGTTACGATTGCCTTGACTTTGTTTTTCATATTGGCTTCCCAAAATATGCAGACATCATTTTAAAGTGTTAAACGTTGAATTTATGTCTCAATAAGTAGTATTTCGTTTTAAAATAATAGCATTAATATTAATTTTAATAACACCTTGTATTCCGTGGTGGTTTATCCCTCAACATGGTAATACTGTTGGCGAGATTCTTGTCTGGGAAAGTGGTTTACGCGAAGGATATGATGAAGAAGAGGAATGAAGGGGAAATTGTGCACCCCCTCCACTTACACCCCTACCCCCTCTTTTAGTCCCTCGCCCCTTGCACACGCCTTCCCTTCTACTTATTGTCTCCTGGGCGGTGCGGCAACCCTGTGGCACACGGACTAGCAACAGACAAGAGGATGTGTGTGTCACTTATTCCTGGGGCGAAGGACTGACAGCTCCCATCTACTACATGAAGGAGGGGGATGGAGGGGTTGGAGACCTGTTAGCTCTGCGCCCTTGCGACAGGCCAACAGCTTCTGCGTTCGTTCCCCCGCCACGTGTGGATGACAAGAGTACACTCGAGCAAAAAAGTGCTGCGAGTGACACTGGATACGGCATTCAGTGTTCTTGTGATCTTTGGATGAATAGTGCAGTGGGGGTGAATGACAAGATGGAGATTTTGGGACATTCGCCATTGCGATGCAGATGTCTGTCATGGAAAAACAGGACTGAGCACGAAAAAAAACTTTAAAAAGACAAGCAACCTATGGACGAGAAAATAAATATAAGTTATGTATACAACACTGGAAAATTCCAAGAGGACATAGAGTAAAAAAAACAGAATAGCAACTAATTACGAAAAATATATGTATTTATGCCCTATAGATGACCAACAGATAACACATATAAACCAACACAGGTAAGAAACCTGCTGACAAAATAAGTAAGAGCAAAATAACACAACACAACAAAGAAACACACTAAAGTTTCCAGTGTTGTATACATATGTTTATTTTCTCGTCCATAGGTTGCTTGTTTTTTTTGGTGATCAGTCCTGTTCTTTCCATGAGACATCTGTATCGCAATGGCGAATGTCCAAAAATCTCTATCTTGTACAGTGTTCTTATTGAGCACCAAAAATCGATGCGTGCACCGACATTGGAGTAGCATACACACTGGCATTATTTATTACAGGCTGTTCACGATAAGCCGACCACTTTTCAAATGTCTGCTTTAAGATCCACGTTGTATATTCTTCCACCAAATGTGAAATTAACATTGCCGTGGGGCGTCATCACTTTATTCATGCGTCGGTCAAGCGAAACTTGGAAATTATTGGGCCAGAACTCTCAGTCCTACGGGGCGCGTCACGCATGTTATGGGCCAATAGGAAAAGTAAAACGAACATTAAAGCGTTTGAATTATATCTTGTCCCCAAAATGATTCGCGAATTTTCATGTTCTTTACTTACGAGTCCAACAGACACTTTACACACTTCTTGATAAAACGCGAAGAAATTATGTTATGGTTTCTGGTTTCTTTCCACATATATATATATATATATATATATATATATATATATATATATATATATATATATATATATATATATATATATATATATATATATATATATATATATAGTTCTTTTACTGAAACCAACAAGGGGCTGATAACAGTTTATTCATTCATATATTCGTTCACTTGTTCGTGAATTTTTTCAACAAACTATCCATTTATTAATTCATTCATACATTTGTTTTTAATTAATTATTTATTAATATAACTAAGATTCCGAAAAATATCTGACATGCAGATGTGTAATGGCTTTGTCAGTCGTATAAAATGAGTACAGACAGGAGAAGAAATAAATTTGTCTTACTAACAACGGTCCGAATTTTTATTAACGGTATATAGCATACATCTAATAATAAGTATTTGTGTAAGGCAATTCACAGAATATATACTGAAGAACGGATTAAATAAATCAATGAATTGAAGTAAATATATAATGCTAGTTAGTTTTCCTCATTGTAACTTTCTAAAAATTCATCAATGGCATGACATCTAGCAATAAGTTGCTGCCGAAACAGAGTAACCAAGTATTCGGAATTGTTTCAGCAGTATCTCCCTCAAGGAAATTGGATCTCATTTACGAGCAGTATGGTAACGAATTATTTCACCGATTTTCTCTCAAATACAAATTGTTAGCATAACTGATAAGGTGTTTCAAAATAGCTTAAACGCAGGCGAAATATTTATATTATTACTATAATAATTGTTATTAGAATTTTTGATCACTGTGTATGGAAATAGTTTTGAGATATGTGCTGCACAATACATAACATTTGAATAATTGGAAATCGAGAAAATTATAAGTTATCTGTAAAAGCATTTGTGGTTTTAATGCAAAAAAAAAATCAGGTTTGATAGCTGATCTTCAATTTTAATAATATTAAATATACTCTCTTCGTAATGAATTGAAAGCTTGACCGCAATTCATTCTCCTTCCACTCGACAAGCAAAATAGTCCAGAGTCATAGAGTGATGAGTTTTTGGGCGGCTCTTTAACATCTAGGTCTTGAGAGCCGATGAGGGTGAAGTGATGTAAGTATGGAGTAGCGCCGGAATGAAACGGTGGGGGGGGGGGGAGAACGGGAGATCCCGAGAAACACCGCCGATCAGTGGCATAGTCCGACACGATTTCCACTTGCGAGAATCCGGAGTGAACCGGCGGGGGGACTGAACGCGTTTCACCAAGGTGGGAGGCGAGCAGTCTAACCGCTCAGCCACCGCGATCCCCACAGACGTAGAGGATCCGTGCTTGGGCGCACGGATGTCCATGGAGTAATGGATGGGGAGCATGACCCATTGCTTCTGTTAGCGCAGGTCTCTCAAACCACGTGACTCGTCAAACAGAACTAGTGGCTCGCTCTGGAGTCAATTCCAACGAGATTCCTTCCCCGCTGAACAGGAAAATTGGAATTTTCGGAATTTCGACTTGCATCTCTCAGTGCCTCGACCAAGCACTATAGGCGATCGTCAGTGGGAGTTTGGAATCGAACGAAAATTGGCGAAATGTTATAGCGCAATAACATAAAAGAAGAAACATTTTTTCTTGGCGGAGGGAGTGGGTGGGGGTGGGGGAGAGAAATCACTGTGGTTACCAAATCTGTTAGTCATAAAATGTATTCAGCATTCATTGTTGACAATTTTTACAAGGCACATTATATCACATTTAATAACTACAGTATCAATGAAATATATTTATTTGTTTACCGTGTGAAATAAATTGTAATTTTTTATGAGAATGACTACAGTAGAGATAGTACTACAAGAAGTAAAATGATAATCGTTTCTAAAATACGGGATGACTCACCTAAAACTTGCATCGTAATTTTTTTGGAGATGAAAAGTGCTATTGAAGTACCTGCTGGTTTCACAGAATTGAAGTTTTGACATGGGCTCATAACTGCAGCTCAAACTATAATTTTAATAAATAATAGAATGTATATTTCTTGAACAGAATTACAGTTTTTCAAATGGGACAATTTTTATTCATATAAAAGAATAAAACTAGAGGAAATTAGAATGTCAATGGTGTTTTTCGCAGGATTATACTTCAAGCAGTTTACGTGCTATCGTAACATGGCACTTTTAAATACCAAGAGTAGTCGGCTTCATTTGACTGCTTAGTTACAAGCCTATAATGTTCGTATATGTGTTTAGATTTTTGTATCCTTTACACTGATTACACTGGGGCATCCTTGTCAGTACTTGGTGATATTTTATACTACCTAGCCATAGGACGTGCTAGAAGGTGTTTTTTACTAATACTCTGAATAACAGTTTTCTCTTCCTTCTTGATAATTCACAGAATTTGTTTATTCACTTTTGTGTTTCTTAAGAGGGTGCTGACAAATTGTACAGTTAAATGGAGTAGACAACTTTAGGTATTTAACACTGTCATATTACGATGTCACGTAAACAACTTGCACTAAAATCTTGCAAAAACACCCATTTCCATTCTAATCTCCTTTAGTTTTATATAAATTATATGATAAGCATTGCTCCATTTGAAAGATTGTAACTTTCTTCACGAAATACCCATTATAGTAAGTATCAAAAGTTGCGTTAGGGCTGCAATTATGAGCCCTTGTCTAAACTTCAACTCTGTGAAAACAGCACATCAATAGCACCTTTTTTTTTTTTTTTTTTTGACATGAGAGACACGGTCTCACCCGCCACCCCTAACGAACGCCTCCTTTGAGGATACCCAAGTTAGCAGCCGCCAGGAACCCATCCATGGATCATCGGCAGACGGAACCTCATCACAGCATCCACATCTCGGCAGCCTCCACTCTCGCAAAACAAACCGACAGACGCATGGCAACATCTCAATTTGCCCAACTTCAAACACAATATTAACATCTGCCCTCGATTTACTATTCTTGTTATCATTCCTTCTCTTCAGTACTTTCCTATCTCCTCCTCAGAGCGTAAAGAGACTCCTACTACTGGGACCAGACCCCTAACCAAAATACCTATTCAAAAATTATCTACCAACAAAGTGACCACGGCTAGTTTTGAGATGGTTACACATTACAACATCATTAAAAACAACTTAATACCAAAAGTGTATAAATTTAGAAAAAAAATGAAAATGGGCATGAAATCTGAGAAACTCGGCTGCTGAAGTTCAGCCCAATATTAAAAACATATTTACAAATTGCATGATAAAAACCTTGAACTTAAACAAAATACAAAATTTATTATTACATCTCAAATCTCACAATTCAAGTATACCAAGAACAAACAAAATAAAAGAACAATCCTTCCCCAAATATTCATCCACGCAATTTCAACTGTGTTATATGAGCCTTTACTTTTACTTTATGAGCCTTTACTTTATTCCTAGGATTCCCCATCTCTTTCAACTCCTCCGTAACAGGAGTAAAAAATCTTAAAACCACAAAAGGACCTACATATTTCGGAGCCAGCTTGGAACTGAAATTGGCTGCCTTATTACTAAGGTAATGCGTTTCTAGCATAACCTTAACACCTATGTTAAATGAGACTTTCCCCCTGATTTTTATTATATTGCAAAGCGAGCTTAGTATGATATTTCTTTAAGGTTTGTGTTGCTTCATTCCACATAGTTTCAAGGTCTTGGGTCCGATTTACTGAATCATACTATACTGTAGATTTTTCTCAACTTCCGAAACCAAAGTTAGTAATTGGCTTAAGGTACTGGGTGGCGTAGCAGAAGTGAAGAAACGACTGTATTGAGGCAATAAATTACTAAACATTATTTGCGTAAAATGATCTTCTGAACATGGGAACCCAATTACTCCTACTATATTAATAGCCTCGATAATTAATTCCTTCGTAGATTGACTTACCATCCGATGTTTATCTAACAGTTTTAATTGAAATTTAGTAAGTGTGACTTCACTTGCAACCACTTGAGAAATAGCATTATGCAACAGAGGAACGTCCCAATTTTCTACTCGCGCTAAACTAAAAATGGGTTGCAATTCCTCGGGGACATTAAAGGTCGCAGCAGCGTAAACCACCTGGCGAGAACAAAAACTCATAAAAAGAATAGTAATTAATGATACGAAAAACAACACCGCCGCATTTACCTGCGTATTCTTCAACTCAGGTAACTTTGTCCATGAGCCCGGCTGGCAAGTTTTTCAATGCTTTGAAAACTGGCATTGACTCACCCACGCTTTCGGCTCAGTCACCAGATCAGGCAGCTCCATCTCCCATTACGCTCCAAAGCCCTGGCCTTGACGCGTAAATCATCATTATACAGATATATAATGAAAAGTTTCCAGCAAAACGCGTAAATACAAGCTCAGTTGGACAGGAATTGCTATGCCATCTACCCCATATCACAACCTTACCCTGCACAAGGTATGCGTTTTGACAAAGCTATCAAACATTCACAAACTTAGTGCGCCACACCTGGCAAATTTAGCAGAGAGTGTAAGCAGCCTTCGTGACGCTCTCTACATCCTGTACACGGGATGACACGACCATCGCAATGCGACCAAAATAGAAAGCGGTCATTTCAAAAACCGTAGGAAACAGCAGTAATTTATTTGAATGGATTTAAAACGCATGCAATTTATGATGAATACCAAACTAATATACATATGTAGGGAAAAGCTTGTATTTGACAACTACGTATAAATTTCATGCACAAACTAGCACACAATAAATCCATATTATAAGCTGCCACGCCATTTGGTATTCTAATTTCAAAATGGCTATTTGCTTCAAACAAGATAAGGCTCAAAACAAGCCCTTAAAACAGAACGTTTTTACAAAACTCCTTTAAAACTAGGGCTCTACTACTAACATAACCCTTTCATAAACGTCTCACATGGTTTACAAAAGTACTCTTTCTAGTGTTATCACGTTAAACCTGTTTTACTTATTTTCCGTAAACACAGCTACAATATTTCTTACAGAAACATTCATATTCTTTCAAAATATTATGCATCCTGAAGGCTCAACTCCTGACATGGCAAGCTAATTTACAGAGGCTGAAAACATTAATAGTTAAAAAAAACTAACAGCCTTTCAAGCAAACTTTAAATTCATTGGTGAAAATTAATAGCCATCTTAAAAACAACATCGGGCCTACCAGAGTAACTGATGTTATCAGCTACTACTATCTACCATTTGAATTTGCCAATAAGGCCCTACGAAACATTGCGAAAATACTTGGCTTATCTGTCCTGAACCCCAGCAGTCGAGTCTCTGGTTACCAAACTGCTGCTGGGGGTATATATAAAACAATAATAGGTGGAGAAACAAACTTCAAGCCTCGGCCCCTCCCTGGAGGTGCGCGAGCAAGTAGGGGCTCCTCTCCGCAACACCAGTGCTCAAGCGGAGAGTTTGAGAACTAGGGTTCCCGCGCCACTCAGATTAACCAGAGAGACATAACCTGGCGGTCTGTAGCGACTCGGACTCCCGTACGCAAATATCAAACCATATATAACATGAATTCCACTGCAGGGTAAAAATGTTATTACTTTGAAATGCGTAGCACGTAGCACACAATATGTCTCTTTTCATTTTCTGTTATGTCCATATTTTGGCAACTCCAGTTGAAAATTACGTCATACAAGTGGCCAGGACACACAGATGGCCAAGGCAGGCAGCAGTATGAACGCTCAGCAGTCAGATTTGAGGGGGGGGGGGGGCGAGACAGGTGAAAATCGATCATATGAGACACACGGTCTCATATTTGCGGCAGAAGTTTTAGGAGACTCGTCCTTAACAGCTAAATAATGTTCTGTACCCTGACAGAGTCACATGTTCCAAAAGTAATCTCCGACATAAGAAATGACAAAAATGTATATATACTAAATCCAAGATGGTGTTCAACTCTCCCGCTTATGGTAAGTATGTAACAGGAGTCATGCAACTGTTACGTACGTAAGATTAACTTATTTCATGATGACTAAATTGGCCTTATACAAGTGGTGATTTGGGAAAATAATTTTTTTACTCATAATAAATCGCGCATTTTTTTGCTAGCAGCGGTGAATTTAACTGCTTTAGTGAAGTGGCCATTTTTAACAGAAAAAAATTCAGTACTGATTAAGTAATACATATTTGATAACCTGATGTAAACTGTGCTGTATAGTTGACCTAACAAACAACATTTTCGCACAAAATTTTATCCGTGTAGCTACTAAGTGATGAGAATACGGGTCACGGACTGGCAATTCAATTTCTACACCGTATCGCTTTCTTCCATCCCATCAAGAAAAGACGCACCCGCCCTTCGCGCTCCCCTTTTTCCGAAGGCAATCACTCCAGTCGATGACATCTTCCGCCTAACCAAACGCCGATTTCAGTCTCTGCTTCATCTTGGGAGAGCCGATAAGCCACATCGGCCATTTCAGCTGGCTGTGAAGTTTTAAAGTGGCACTCTCGACCACTAAGCTAGTGCACGAATTCTTTCAGTGTAACGTGTTCGCTTTATCGCCCTTAGACAACTTGTTCCTACGAGAAGAATTAACTAAAGGCTGTTCACGGTAAAATGAGCACATTCGAAAGCCCTGCTTAAGATCTACTTGTGTGCACGCAGTGTATTATCCCGTCTTATGTAAAATTTACACTGTCATGGGCCTCATCACTCTATTCCTTCGTCGGTCAAGTGAAACTTTGAAATTATTAGAAAAGTAAATATTTCCCGAATATATTCTTTTCTACACTCCTATACCTTAAGTACATAGCGAATCAAAAAAATTACAGTCAATAACTTGAACCACTCACCTGCCACACCTTTACACGAAGTACTGAATTTCGTAAATATGAATTTTACACGAAACTGACGGACCCGCTTTTCTTAGTTTCAAGTCGTGTTAGAGCGCTGGCTATCTTGTATTATCTGCAAACGAGGCAGCAACGAAGAAATTGAATTATTTTCGTCATGTGCGTGTTTCACTGTGAGTGTACAGAAGGTTTTGTCCTGTAGCGGAATTTGAACATGAATCCAACAATCGGCACTCCACGAGTGGTTCGCCACTCACCCACAACTATTTTACACGAAGTTGTATTGTGAAGATGCGGTTTTACACGCCTCGGGTATCATCGGCATTGTTCATGTCTTAAAACCGATGCCATAAGAATACGAGAATCTTCCGTATTTTATACTCACGGAGCTCCGTTATTCGTCATCACGGACGGAGTGCCTTTCCGTACATTAACTCTACATCTCCATAAACGTTCCCGTAAATCCACAAAGATTTCTAACATTGTGCTGCTAGATATGGTGTTGGTGAAATAAAAATGCAACTAAATAAATGCCTGTGTTCCACTTTAATTTCGAAAAACACACTTCAAAAATGCCTTTATATTGTATGCCTATTTTTTTGTTACGTTGCTGCTCTCTGCAAAATCCTACTGCTTACTGCTTAAGTTTCCCCAAACCCATTTACAAACGTTTTCCATCAATCGGTGGCCATATTTGTTTTAAAGACAAAGGGTATAAAATATTTTTAATGTTGTATGTACAAACGGGAGAGCAATGCTTTATTCAACAGTGTGCCTGTGTAAGACATGCGCTATCAAATTTAATTTTAATTTTAAAAACTTTATATTGCTATTTTTTTTTACTAACAGTGAATTGATACGTAAAGTGTAGTGGAATCATATAAAATTCGCTCATTGTTTTGTTACTATGTTCATAACAATTTATTGCCAATTTGCTTATTTCGTTTAAAAATCAAGGCGTCCTAAAATATGTTTATCTTAAATGATAATTAAATTGTGCAGAGTATTACGGAACATCTTCATTAATAAATCAATACAAAAATATTATTACAGGCATATTTTAATTGTCATAAAACGAATTTCACCAAATTCAGTGTGTTGTTAAGAATGGGATGGACCCCCGTGGGAACCTCGTGTCCGAAGTCGAGAAGCGAGGGAGCGATACGGGCGACATTAACACGCACGCCTAGCGCCTCATCGCTCCTAACGCGCAAGGCGTGCAGTGTGTACGTCGTGACGCTGTACTGTGCAAATTATATCTGTAACAGTGGGGTATTATTACACGCGATGAACGACCACGGATTAAACTACGCCCGTATTTTTGTACTTTTCTCTTGCCACGTAAGTAGACTGCATGGGCAAGCTTTTAAAAATGCGATATTTGACCATTTTCACGAATTATTTGTCTAAGAATGCACTTAATATGCCAAAAGTAAAAAAAAAAAAAAAAAAAAAAAGGGGGGGGGGGGGCATTGATAATTAGTTTTTATATTTTCTGTCAAAAAGTCGTATTTGCAGAACATTTATTTTCCGAGATGCTCGTATTCGCACAAACAACTGTTTCACAGAAATGCGGGGCTCCATCCCCCTTTCAAAGGAAAATCTTGAGTAGAGTAATATTTTGCTGTTCAACTTTTTTTTGGCTTACTTAAAAGTTTACGTACCAAGTAACTTAATGACATAGTCGACTGTTATTCAGCGAACATCAGGTTTACGCCCTTGAAACAGCGTACGGCGTAGGCAAAATGCCACACAGGCCGATGGATTGCATTGTGCTATAAGACATTCACAAAATGGCCACCACTGCGTAACCACTGGAGATAGAGCCAGCATCAAACTGCAAAATGCACGGGGGAACATTGAGCGCGCTGTAACAGTCCACTATAAGATATGGTTAAATGAGAGAATTACAAACCAGTAAAATATTACGTAGGTTTTTAAGCAGACATCTTTTGCCAGGAGACAAGTTCAAATATCTTTAGCTGAATAGTAATTTTGGTGAACTAATAGTTTGTGTGAGTTTATTTTTCCTCGGGCTTTTTCTTTACAACACACGTACGTGTTGATGCAACATATTCACAAGCAAATAGAAATTGCTCCAGAACATACACAAGTAACTACAGGAGGTTACAAAAATTTATGCACAGCATTAAACAATTAAGTATAGGAGGTTACAAAAATCGTAGTACAGGCAGATATAGGATGATTCACAAACATCGATACCAAAAAATGTTAATACTGGTTACACATTATTCCACAAAAACATATATTATTCCTCAAATAAGCCTGTTGTTTACCTCAAATAAGAATGTTAATTCCTCAAATATGATCGTTTATTCCACAATTCCTCAAAAACACCTAATTAACATTTCAACCAAATTCAAACGAATTAATTGGTTTGAGGAAGACATAATATTTCACATTGAAAAATATTCCTATCGTGCAATGTTTACTTGAAAGATTCTTTTTTTTTTTTTTCGCTCAGGTAGTAGGGTTAACTAAAATTTATTTTCATCCTTCTCGGGTGTTTTCAGATATTACTTCATTCTATGTAACCTCTTTCCTTGAGTGCTCCTATGATTAAAACAATCTCTTTTATTCCGGAATGTTCCCTGTGTTTTGTGCAGGTCAATCAAATATCTAGGTTTATTAACAAGTTCATTCAGGTCTTCGGATAATATGTAGTCATTATTCGCAGTATTTGTTGAAGGGAAGTTCCCGGCCTTCTTCGCATCGCTAGTATAAGACAACTCGTTGGTGCAGTCATCACTGCTGACTCCACCTGGTGTTTCATCAACAATATCGACTTTACTTAGCTTAGAAAGAGGAGATGCATTGCTACATACAGACAGTGTCCGCAGAGAGTTGCGCTACTTTACGTCGAAAATCGCTACGTTCACATGTTAGTGTGTATTTCACACAATCCGATTCTATGTCATTTCTTGTAATTACGTTAGTACTCTCTCCTTCTGTGTTATTGTGTGGTGTAGATGGTATATTTAGTTTCTCAGCAGGAAGATTATTTTTGCAGATCTTGACATGACGATTCAAGTTATCAGTTCGATGCGAACTGGCCAAAATAGTTTTTGCAGTTAGGAATCGGACGAAAAGTGTTATTTTAACATTCGCTATTCTCGTGTCTACGTATAGGCGAAAGTGTAAATTTTCCCATAGTATTTGCACTGTAGACGATTCGGTGATGCCTACATTAACATTAAGGTAGATTAAATGAATAATCTTCGATGTAAGGAGAAAGTTAACTTCCAAACAGATGTTCACCTCACAATGTCAGAATGACAACTAACTTGTTTCTGTCTGATTATGATGTTTTTTAAAAAGTAACATGTTTAATTAATGACGATAAAATGTCTTCCGCTCTAACATTTGTATGTTAATTGTGGTAGCATGACATCACGTGATTAAATCTACGTATCTTGGACGGAATACGTCTTCACTTGTTATTCGATTAAAATGAATAAAGATTAATTGAATTTTAGGGATGTATAAGGCAGAGAGATGGCTTTGGAAATATTTTGTAGGGAATTTTTTAAGAATTTGTTTACTAAACGATTGTGTTAGTCGGAGGCTAGTCTGTTTAGTAAGCCATTTTGAGCTGTGATTGTCTTGACGGTATTCTGTTTAAAACGTATATATGTAATACTAATTTCGTTTTTTTTTGCACTAATTTTTGTCTGATAATTCGTTATGTCGATTCCATTACTTATATGTAATAAAGTTATTTGTTTCGGGTATCTCTTTATGATGTAAATAATTTGTTAACAGTTGGAATTTACTATCCTAAATTACGGATTATACAATTACAAAATGGCCACAGTTTTCCTTTAAATTTGCTTAAATTTATTGAAATATCGTGAAATTTAACAGATTTCCGCTGCGCTAGTAGTAATTTCGAGCTGGATACGCGGTATTTCAGTAATATTACGTTGAATAAATAGTATTTGTAAATAAAATAAGTTCAAATATACTCATTTTATGGTAGATAGTAGAGTCAAAATTCTGGATTGGGAAGCTTTTGAATTAAAACTTTTGGTTATAAGTACATGTTACTGTCGTAGAGAAGTCTACGCTTACTCTGCTGTTCGAATAAATATTTAGAAACATTTACTTGTGTATTGCTTGAATCGAATGAGGCGTGTTTTCAAACGATGTTCTAAGTTTAACTTGATGCGAGGTTTTCAGTACTTAAAAAAAATTTAACTAGTCAAAATATGTTTACCGTGTAAACCCCATTTCTGAATCCGGTCGACGAAACTTGGTAACATTTTCAAATATCGTTTCGCTAACTAATGCCGTGAATTTCACTAACTTAACGGAAAATTGTATAGTATGTCCGTTATTTTAAATAATTTGAAATAATATATAGTATGTTTTTAATAAAGTGTTACGGAATTAAGCCACCAGTCTCCTTGAGCGTCGACGGAAAAAAAAAATTGTGTTAAAAGTGAATTCTTCTTCTTCTTACAATAGTGAAACCTTCGTTAAATATCAGGGTAAGTTTTAAAAAAAAATTAATTATCTTTTCATTGTCTGTTGTAAAACGAATAGTGTATTCAGAGTTTTTGTCGTGAATTTCAACTCAACCGCGCTCCACGGTAATTACAGCTTATAAACCGGCGCACGTCATACCCTCCAGTCATTCATTCACCAGCTTTCCAGGCGGATGGATGTGTTTTGGGGGATCTCCTGGTGCGATTTCATTACGTGTTTTTTTAAATTCGATTACTGATTGCCGTGTACTTGTGTTCGTTACCCGTTTGATTAATTTGGAAACATTCGTTTTGTATTTTCGTTCATTTACGAGTTTTTCACCTTAGTCTATAATCAAACGTAGGCCGACGCAGGTTATGTTTGCTCTCGACACAGCTTATAAGTTGACGTAAGTTCTATATCCAGGTCAGTGCTGTAGCGACCTCCCGAGCGAATGGACGTGTATTATAATCACTGGCTGTTAACCGTGATTCTCGTTACGTGTTTTTAATTTCAACTATTGTAATTTATATATTAGTACGTGCGTCGTAAACATAATTTTTATCGTAGGCATAATTGTTATCCATTTGTCAGGTAAATCGTATTCACATCTCATTCCGAGTAGCTATATCATCAGTCGCCTGTCAGATGAACTCCACGTACCTAAGAGCTCATAAGTTGGCACACATCATACACTGTAGTCATTTCTTCAGCGATCTCCCGACCAAACAGACATGTTTTAAAATCATGTAAGGTATGTGCTAGAGGCATCAAGTAGATTCATTTTTTTCTTCTTCAAAATACCTTGTTATTGTGATTAGGTTGACTGCCGATTAATTTATAGCGACTTCATTGCTTCGTTAATTAATTTCATACTGAAGGCTCATGTAATTGTGATCGTTTAGCACTTGTCGACACCTGGTTATTCATAAGTAGAAATATATTTCGTTCAAACACCCCGAAGTTTCTCTCGTTTGATAATCATACGTAACGTATTCTCTTTCCGTTTAATTACCAAAAAAAATGCCTATTTCCCACCACCATCTTCGAGCAATATCTCCACCAACCCAAAAAATTTACACTCATGCCACTCTTGCACAAAACTCACTATATATATATATATATATATATATATATATATATATATATATATATATATATATATATATATATATATATACACACACACACACACACACACCCTGTCCCCAAGACGTCACACCTCATCGAGTGATAGAGCTCAGAGGGTGAACATCTACCATAGCTGCTCCCCAACCCACAAATAGAAAGAAATAAACTAATAGATTTTACCCTTAGTACACTCTTGCACCAAAATATACACTTATCAACTCACACAAAAAATCTATCGGATTAAGGATTAACCCTTTCAATCAATTTAATCAGCCCTTTCAATCAATTTGGTATCAAAGGGTTAATCCGATTAATCAAAAGTGGGGTAGAATGCCCACGCCCCTACTACGTGCTCATGTTTTCTTTTATAGACGTTATATTTTACGAGCTGCAGTTTCGCCTAATTTTATTGCGTGTTATTTGATTGTTTTAAAATTTCTCAAGGTATTGACTTTTTTAATGTGTATTGCATTAAATGTAACATAATTATATGTAAATAGTCCAGCCTGTACTGTTGCATAAGGTAATTTCTAACGATCTATAATCGAAAATTTGTAAGAAAATTTTTAAAAAGTTAAACCAGAAAAAAATATTAAATATTCTATTATTGTAAGACAAGGTTTCGATTTGCCGGAGTGATGGTGCATTTTTTATTTTGAATGTATAAAACGATTCAACAGTGCCAGAGAAAGAAAAAACATGTGCATATCAAAACTTTATGCCTCTACTCGATATGTTCCCCGGCGAGCTGTAAGCCGGTGGAAACTGTTTGCGCCCTTACCACATATTGATTTACCAGACTGATGGGAGCCGGTCTCATCCGCCCAGAGTTTCCTGGAAAGAAAAGTCCGATAATCATTCTGTTTTCCTTCGCGGAAACGCAAATTCTTCTTGCACTGGCTTCACAGAGGACTGGAGGATGTTTGATATAAACACCTCACAAAAATTGGGTGTGGCTGTGTTGGGGACACGGCTGTTTGTTTTGCGTGAATACGTCTACGTTGACGCGCTCGGACGCCTTGATATTTATTTTACGTTCCCGGCGACGCTGTTTTCAACTTATCCCAGGCATGTTCACTGAGTTAGTGCACTCTCTGTTGATCACAAAAGAACTACCGCCCAAACAATATTCCAACTTCTTGTGGGGTGTTCTAGATGTGCAAAGTAAACTGAGCACTTCTGAAAGCCCTGTCTAAGATCTAATTGTACGCAAATTATGTATTCTTCCGCCTGATGCAACATTAACACTGCAGTGAACCGGATTCATTATTCATGCACCGGTCAGTTGAAACTGAAGTAATGTGAAGTAATTGCTGTGTATGGTGTAGAATTTGCATTTAATTTTCACTCCACGTAAGGGTGTCGATATGAAACATTAAGCTGCTGTAATTCTCGTTTTATATTTCTCGTTCTCATGGACACTATAGTTTACATACGCAACAATGGGACAACACAACACTTGAGTGATCAGGCTGCACAACTGACATGCAATAAATCAACGGGAAAGGATGTGTGTAATTGCCTGGTGCAGTCCTGGGCCGGTAGAGGAATAAGCTTATTACAATTAGTATCCTCTAGAAACCAGCATTTGGCACGTACACTATTTGTGTACGTTCATATTCCTTAATAATATTACAAACACCTGAATAAATGACACAAAACAAAGTTAATCACACCAAACGAATTTCGCATGTTCAAAATATGCAAAATTGCTAACGATTAGATTGAACACACAAACTCCCACAACAAACTATTTAAATATGAACACATGAAAAAATATATATATTTTTTACACTCGCTCAGGAATGAAATAACCATAGTACACTAAATTACTCACTTTTCCTCCATGAATCCAGCTGTAATAATTCCACAAATCAATAGAAAATAAACAATTTATTTTCAAAATTAAAACTACAAACCCAAACAAGCGAAAAATCCCCCCCCCCCTAATTTAATGACCACCCACGCAGCCCAAATCTCCAGGTGTCATAAAATTTTCCCCCTGACAAAAAACCTCTCCAACACCAACATACACATACACTAAGTCACATATACTTCGCCCTCATCGGCTCTGCAAACACGCATCAAAATGATCACCCAAAAGTCAATTAACCCATAAGTATTATCATTTCACAAACACATCTTTCGTTAGCTCAGATGACCATCACAATTGTTCGCCTATTGTGAAAGCCTATTGTGAAAACCTATCGCACACATATCCCGTAAATTAATAATAATAGAAATGTTTCAATTTAAAAAAAAAAACCTAATAATTATCCGAACACGCCAGACTTTAATAAACAGATTAAGAAGTGTAATAGGTAGGAAATGTTCAATGTCTTGTGTTACCCAGGTAGCTCGCCTGCTTGGATAGAACTAACCTCTCCTGAAACCAAGCAGAATGCGACACTCACTCTTTACACTGCGCGAGTCAACCCTCCGCAGTCTCCCAACACTGCCAAAGGAGCCGCTCCAATATTTCACTCCTCAAGACAGGTGGGAGAATTGGTAGGGGCGAGTTTGCTCCTCGACCGTCGAGACAAACCTGCATTGGCGAGTAACTTGCAAATGCCACAGCCCAAGTTAAATGTAAAGGGAATTTATTCTCCAAAAACATTTAATGTTAATAACACAATTCAGACCAAAATCATTTTCAGTAATTGAAAAAACGGGTCTTAACACTCCGTTAACGTATTTACTAAAGAGTAACCTTCAAGTTGTTATTTGAAAAGCTACGAACTTAACTGATACTCTTATAATGTTTTGTTAAAAATATTGTTAAAATATAATTTCAAAAAAATTATAACATGTAAATAATCCAAAAAAATTTGTCTTCCTTACCAAAAACTATACGGAATCATGTACATTTCATGCCAAATTTCAAAATTCAAACTCATATTTGAAAAACCTGCATTCTAAAAATTTCACAGTGAGAAGTATAGTAACGAATATTACTTCCGCACACGACAAATACATCGAAAGGGATTTCATTTTGTAAAAATCGTAGATATGTTAACTAAATATTACATGAGTCGCCATTAATAAATCTATAAAGGTATTACAAAAATATGTAGACGTCTTTGTTATAGAGTAGTTATTTTAAGTACTGTAAACTTACATTTCCAACAGCGAGAGTTTTCAGTATAGCTTGTCTCACCATTAAAATATCTTCAGAGTTCATTCACAACATTTTCTCGAAATTCTCCCATTTCATTTTATAAAATTTATGTTAGTTTACGCTGTAAAAACTGTTTTGGAGACTTCTCTCAAAGTTTTGTTTAGAAACAGTTACACTTTTAAAAATATGTATCTTTAATTAGGTGTAAAAAGTATGTTACAGCATTTCATTTCAATATTTAAAAAATAAGTGTGTATACCATCCATTTCAGCATATATTTGAAGAAGAAGAATTTATCTTCACAACAGTCATCACTCGTAATAATTTATTATCTTTTATATGTTAAAGTAAAAATCATATGATTGTATTTCCATGGAAACTTTTTAAAATTAATATTTTTTTGTTTGTTTGTTGTCAGCTACTCACTCTTTAAACCTGCTCTGTGGGGCAAGAGTCCGTTTACCTGAAGTTGTCCCAAGCAAATTTCCCCTTGCCCTGCTCCACCATGGGTTTTTTTTTTCAAGTTCAGTTAGCCTTTCAAACTCCCCTTCATTCACAATATTTTCTCAAGTTTCCCCCTCGTTCCAATACTTTTCAGAGTTCATTCATTTCTCGACCACTTCCATTTTCAGACTTGTTGGTGTTCACATAGTGTAAAAGTATTTCATCTCACCCACAAATTACTCAAAGTTAAAAATGTATTACAAATGTAACAAAAGGAAATCAAACTACTAAATATCAAGGCACACTATTTCCTTCGCCATAATAAAATTATTTTTTTCTAAATAATCCTTAAATTTAAATTTACAACTTTTCCCAAAAAGTTACAACTTCACAAACTGTTAGAACAGAAGACTTTATACAACAATAGAACAATCTGATATTTACTAAAAAAATCACTCCTCACAACTTCTCGCCTCTTTTCAAACATATTTTAAAAAAAATTAAAATCACTTCTCACATCTCTTCACAATCTTTCATAAATATTCAAACTCTTCTTCAAAGAAAGAAGAAAATAAGTAAGTCTTCTCTAAAAAAAAACCTTTCAATTGTTTTTAAACTTTGGATTTAAAGATAAATGCCGTCTTTTTGGGATGGGAGGACAAATAACAGGCAAAGCTCTACCAGGAGGAGAAGGGTTTCGAATGGGAGGGAGGAGTGACAGGACTGTAACAGATTATCGGCAGAGATCCTGTGAAGGCTGGTGGAGTTGGTGATAGCCCATCATTGAAAAAGTTGAAATATTCAGCAAGCTCAGAAAATAAAGACGGTTTAGGAAGAGGTAAGTTTCTACAGCTCAAGTCCAATGGTTCATGACATTTCCTCTTCGTCTCGACATATCGTTAATCATATTTCGGCATATGCAAATCGAGAACTTCATCATACCTTGAACTGTGAGTTAAAGATGTGTTGATGGCTCTGGAGGTGCCAAGTCCAACCTCAGAGGCAGCGCTGGGGATGCTGGGATCGCCATTGTAGGAGATAGCACTGGGAGTGCCAAGTCCGCCCTCAGAGGCGGCGCTGGAGGCTTTGGGATCGTCATCACAGGAGATGGTGCTGAAAGAACCAAGTCCATCCTCGGAGGTAGCGCTGTATGCCCCGGGATCGTCATCGCAGGAGATGGTGCTGCCAAGTCCATCCTCAGAGGCAGCACTGGGGGCGCCGGGATCGTTATCGCAGGAGATGGCACTGGAAGCGCCAAGTCTGTCCTCGGAGGCGACAGTGGAGACAGCATCATCACTCTCGCTGGAGACATCATCGTTCTCACTGGAGGCGATGTTGGAGATACCGACAGTGCTGGAGACGCCAGTGAAGTTAGGAGAATAGCATCAAGGCCCGACCGATCAAATTCCACAAGCTCCTCCTCGAGAGCTTGAGTGGACATACCCACAAAGTATTCTTGGAATATTTCTTCTTAGAATATTTATTCACATATACGAGCATTCTTCTTTACTCATTTAAGCAATACACTTTAATATGGTGAAGTTCATATCTGGAGACTATGCTGGTGTTAACATTTTAGTTAATGATGCAGGGAGACGAACTCGGAATTCTCTCAAAGTATGTCCAATTGGTTTATTTCTAGATGAATCGGTGATTCACTGACTGTAATATTAGAGGACTCTCACTTTCTTGAGGCAGATGGAAGCTTGATTCACTCATTGAAGGTGGCTAAGCTGAATTTATTATGATACAGAGTGTAGTGTTGCAGAAAAAAATATTTTTTATCTGTACCTCGGAGCGAGTAAAGAGAATTTGCCATCATGAGAGGTCTTGAGAGCCGGTGAGAGTGATGTGAGGTACCAGTACAGTCTCTTATAGACACTAAGGTGGATTACTACCAACCAGTGGTGAACGGTCGGTATTGGGGGATAGGCACGGTCATTTTTGTCATTAGTTATAAAGTCCATCCACTTCCAGAAGCACTAAATTCTTCAAGTCTGGATGTTAATTAAGGTACTATGGTAAAGTTATAAAGGTCACTAATATCAGTGGAATGCAGGATGGGAAGTGATTCACTCTGAAAATGAAACATCTGCATAGCACCTTCCTCAGCCAAAAAGGATTTCAGATATTTACAGGTTATATTTACACTATGAGATATTGGCCACGGTGATGCCATTGTTAAATCTAGCAGAGGATACCTACACCTTGAGAAAAATGTTTGAAAGTGTATATCAGTATCTGTTTTGTCGTTACATGTCCTAGTGTTTGTCATTCTGCATGCAAAAGCTGTGCTTAGTTTTTCATAATTGAGAGGTAACAAACTATTTCTATCGAGTTGGAAAGCGAGTTATTTCCTAATCCTGTATAAACGATGCGATGTTTTGGAGGAAATAAGTTGTTACAGGAGGAAATTTCAACTGTTGAACTGATTGCCGAGCCGATTGCTGAGCCTTCGTAGCCGATTGCAGAACCTGCAGAGCCAATTGTAGAGCCTACAGAGATGATTTCGGAGCCGGTCGACCTGATTAAACAGCCGATTGTTGTTGTTTAGAATCAGTGTTGCAAACTTTACAATTTATTTTCAAAATATCGGCTCGAAAAAACTGTTTCAGGGAGAATTTTCACTGAAACAGCGTTCTTGAATTTTTCTTTCCACAAGTCGTTCATTCATGACGTCGTAAGTTCCTCAGAACTGTAAATGTTTTACCACAGAAACGACACAACAAAGCCATCATTGCATCAATACTTTTACAAGTCTAGAATGGAACTGAAAGATGCAAACTTTGTATAGGCAGTTGTATGTAATTCGAGGAATTATAAATTCTAGGAAGCAATTGGAGTATATTATTCGTTTGAAAGTATTAAATCACTTTTAAACCTTTATTGTTAAATTTACATAACATTTTGTTTTCAGAAATAATTTTGTTGCTAGAATTAGTTTAAATGGAAATATTACAATAATTAACGTCTTTGTAAAGTCAGTAAAACACAAAAAAAAAGTGGTTTCAAACCATTTATTTTGTTAAAAGTACATTTCATGACAATAGATGTTTACAAAAACACACATTTACATCATTACTTCCCTTCGAGAATAATTGTAGTATTTACATCTGTTTGATTGTCTTGCAGTAAAAGAGCGAATACATTTCTTTCACTGTAAACAGAAAATTTTGACAGATCAGAACAAGATATTAAATTGTTACATTGGATATTTTTGAAACGAAACAAACAAGAGTTTCCAGAGATGCAAAAAACAGTTGAGTGGATAAACAACTTGTTTACAAAAACAGCAGAACTGTTAGTTTCCAAAGCATTTTCTAAAAGGTTTACTCCAATGTGCTAATAACTTGCTGATATTCACTTTACATTTTAATTTCTGTATGCACGAGTATGTGACCTCATTCTTGTCTTGATCTATCTTTACAAACTAGTGTATTAAATACAAGTACTTTTATATACTAAATTCCACTCATCCCAGATGCCATATCACTTGTATTATATCAACTGGTAACTCAGGGGGACAATCATCATAATCTGTTTCACCCCAGTCAGACATCAATGAACATTTTAGCATTAATTTAAAGTTTTCCTCTGCTGAGAAGAATGTTGAATTAGATCCATATGTTTTGCGTGATTGTTTGAACTATGGGCAATTGTATGATTTTTTAATATCTGTTACATTCCCATCCCTCTCACTTTGCAAAATACATTCTTGGCTGACTCCACCTACAGATATTTCCCAATTATTTAAGTATTGCTTGCAAATCTCTTCAATATTCTCATACTCCATACACCCACTTTGCCAGGTTAAACCATTGTGATGCTAGTAACCCATCTATTTGTTTTCTTGTATTTAGGACTTTCATATTTCCAGTGGAACTGTGGTTTGAAGCTGAATAGCGCTGTGGGTTCTTCCATATCAGTAATATCCAATTATTTAATTATACATTTTTCTGGGGATTTTAATCCTTGTACATTGCAGAACAGCTTTTAGCAGTCGTGGTTCATCGCCTACTGACTCAAGTCATTATCTTTGCCAGCTTATATCTTACATTATAGCTCGACATACACATTAGCTTGCATATTTGCTGAAATTGGTGTATTGGCAATAATTGTGTTTCGTGAATCAATCACACTATTGGTAATCATGTCGTCTTGCTTCCTCACATCAAATACAAATAACATTCATGTGGTTTTAAATGGTTTAGGTTCTAGGCTCGATGAACCTGTTTTGTTATAATAAATTTCCTGGAACTTTGAGTACATATCGAAGCAAATATGGAATTCCCCATTTCCAAAGTTTGCATTTAAATCAGTATAGGGATAAGATTGACTGTTTAGATACAGTTTAATATTTTTCATATCACAATTATCGAATACTGATCTATCAGCTTCAAAATTGTTTTGTCGATTTATTTGAAAACAAATAACAACAAAATCGTGGTTTCTCAGATGGAAAACTTGATTTCACATTCCAAATAACATTTTCTGATGTCTGTAGAGCTGGAAATGTCTCCAAAGCCCACGGCCTGAATGCAATATCAAGATTCTTCCCTTTTTCGATATATTTTTAAAAATTAACACGTTCACAAGTTTTAATTTCAATATGTGGCATTAGCCATTCGACACTGTTTAGTTCAAATGTTACCCCTTCCTTATTATTAGACATTTTGTATATAGCATTCAAATGTGTGTTACCAAATAGAATAACTAATTCTTGTTTAGCATTTAATATGACATGTTTGTAGTCCTCAGCAAAACCTGGGTTTATTTCTAGTATAAAATTATAAGCATTGTCTCCACCCAGCCATTACATGTGTATAAAGATCATTTACAGTTCCCAAGAGATAGTTCTTTATCGTGGAAGTAATTCCAACATCTTGTGTTTGATAGATTTCAAAACCACTGAGCAGATATGCAATTCTATCGATTAAATGAATTATTCTATTTCGTATAATTCCAGTAGTTAGTGGAATAATTGCATAGGCTGTCTCTTTAATTGTTCCTCTAAACCTTAATCTTAATTTCAACAGTAATGTGTAAATATCATGATTTTGTATAGCAATCCTCATTTCCAATGGGAATGTATACAGACCAGCTTGGAATGGCTTATATACACGTGTTTCTGTATTGGTGATTGCGACATCATAACGTATTGGTTCTTCAACATTAAATATGTCTTCCATTTATATTAATGGTCTATCCCAATTCCTTTAAAAACAATCTGTTGCTCTGTGTTAACTTTACAGGTAACTTGTTTGAAATGATCGTTTTATGCTTCTGTTTAAGATTTTTATTGTTGCTTTCTTCGAAATATGTTTTTATGAAGCACCTCCTTATGAGTGTATTGTCTATTATACACAATACTCATTTTGATTTAAATAAACATGGAATGTACATGTTTATATAGCTTTTTTCAAATGTAATCGAACTGTAATTTCTTTGTTTCTAAAATGAATCAATTTACCATCATGATCGACAATTTTAACAAATAATTCATCCACTCGATTAACTAATACTGGAAAAATATCAATGTATTCTGTTTTTCAATTATTTTGTATCCTGGAGACACAGCACATGTGAATTCATGAATTGTATTTGTCGGTTTTCCATTCAATTATGATCGGTCTAAAATATTAACATTTATATGACATACAATAACCGACAGTATATTAACCTGTTCTAATGATTCGTGCAATTGATTAGCAGGATATAGTTTCCTTTCGTACCCTAAAATATTTGCAATTGATTTGTCTTCCATGAAATCGACATCGACATATTACTATACATCACACTAGTTAACGGTTTTGGATTTCTACGTAATCGGAATTGTACATTTTCAGGTAATGTCGCTTTAATGATTGTTTCCAAATAGTCCAACTCATAAGATCCGACTGGTATCACAATCTTGTACATTTTGTCACTGTTGTTGAATGTAAGTGAGTGGTTGTTTATATCTATATTAGGTATGCTGTTGTAAGTGACGAATTCGATTAGACTTATTAACAATTGTCCTACTAACTCCAAAGCTGGGAAATATACTGACTGCAATTGGGACGAATTTTCACTTAATATCAACAAAATTGACATATTACTAAATGGTTGTACTAATACACTGTCATATATCCTATTTATAGTAAAAAACATAAACATAAATGTCCACAATTGATTGCATTTGGTAACATCCATTTTGTAATTGTATCTTAATTGTGTGTTTTTGACATAATTCTGTATTTCAATTGGAGGACATGAATCTCCAAAACTGTCATAATACAATAACTGATTTACATTTTTAATTAATGGAGCCCAATGTATCCATTCATATTGTTTCGAATCTAAATTAACAAGCATACATTCGCGAAGGTTTAAGTTTTTTTGGTAATTTGTCTCCCAAATACACACCTTGGAAATAGGGAATATCCAATTTCTTTACTAATACATTAACCTCTTTGTTTGTTAATGCATATTTTGGAACACTATTTAGGTCGTTCTGCGTTTCTTTCCACATTTGGAGGTTTTTTCATCCTTGACCGACTTTGTATGGTTTAAGATACATTCCTTTACCACTTGATTTACTTGATTTAGCAAGATCTAAAACACCTCCCATTAAAGCTCCAAGAGCTGATAATGCTGTACATATGGATGGTAATATTCCACCTTTCTTGGTTTTTCATACAGTTTTGTATTTTATGGCCATGCCTCTCTTCACCTTCGCCCGCATAACTTTATCCACGACCCAAGCGCCTAGCTTATCACCAGTCGATGTGGACGGATTCTTGTTTATATTGGCTGCTTTATCAGCTATAATCATATCTACTATATGTCTTCCTTTCAAATAGTTTGTTCGATCATAAACTATATTGTATTCTGTACACATGTTATCCAGAGAGTTTATTCCTTGATCGTTCCATGCCAACATTTTTGCAAGTTTAGTACTTGGTCCGAAATAATTGTATTTTGGTAAATTTAATTGAAATGGTAATTTATTAATCAGTGTATTGAATACACAGCATCCTTTTTTGATATGGTTAGTACAAGCCATTGTTTTCAACTGAACACAAACCTATATATATACCTGCATTTATAGTTTTATGTTAGTATGTTATGTAATACTGTGTAACTGTGTAGAAATGAAGGTTATAAAACAAAATCTACATCTGCCACTAATTGTAAATACGAAAGAAAATGTTATTGGACAGAAACATGGTATTCTTTTATCATCAATATGCGGTGTATAATAAGCAATCCTTCTTCATGTGGAAAACTTGTCTTAATATATCGTTGTTGGAGCATCAGAATGGAATTAAATATGCAAACATGTATATGTTTTCTAAAACAATACAACAAGAGAAATATCAATGATTAGCTAGCATTTTGTCATTAATTGAAGGTATGCAATATTTCCCTTTTACAAATAAAGAAGACATAGTGCCTCTGTATGAATCATTGCCAAATTCCGTATTTATTTTTGACTACGTTTGGTGTGAACCACAGGGCGAAATGCAACAATATTTTAGTTTTGGTCTACATTCAAACATTGATTGTTTTTATCTATCACAAAGCTATGCACATTTACCAAAACATAATTTGTGTGCAAATGCAAATATGGTAATTGTGTTTAAAGTGGACAATATGAATCTGCAACATATTTACAATGATCATCTTTTAGGCGATATGACCTTTACAAAGTTTAAAGATATGTGTTTTTACTGTTGGAAAGGCAACTACAGTGTTTTAGTGATTATACCAATGCGTCCCCTATATATATATATAGGCAGGTATAGGTCTGGTTTTGACAATTTTTTACTTCCAGGAGAAGAACTATGTGTATTTCAAAGTTTGCACATGGCAGTATAAAACACAATTATTACAATAGTTGTTGAACCAAAAATCATGATGGGAATTGTGATTTGTACGGACATATATTACATAATATGGAAATGGCTGTGAAAGATACTGATGTGGTAAATAAATGTTATGTGGATGATTTAAATACCATTATGCTAAACGTATTTAAATTGCAATAGAACAATATTCAAGATAAATTAATAAAGATAGTTTATTTGAATAATGTTTATAAAAACACAACTGTAATTGCAAACATTTTAAGCAATATTAGCACTGATTTACAGAGTAATGAATTTAGAATAGAAGAATGTTTAAATGGATTTAGTAAGGATTTCAACAATATGACAATCATAGTTTTTACAACACAACTTACAAAAATTCAAGGAAATTTATGAGTTGTTATTAATGAAGTGGTAAACATTACTATTACAAAACAAATTGAAATTTGAATGGAACAAATAATGCAATGTATAAGAGATGAAATGATTAATAAAAGATTTGATTTAATTATGAAAACAGATTTGAGAAAACAAACTAATGATTTGGAAACACAAATCAATTATTTTATCAAAAATTTGAAAGCTAAAACTATAGCAAAATTAGATGTTTTAAGTAAAGTCGATAAGATTCATAAAGCCCAAAGTAATCGACATACTACATCAGTTAGAAAAGCACTGACTTAATTTTTATATAAATATATTGAATCTAAAACAAAAAAAAACATGTCTGTGGCTGCTTAGGAATTACATAATGTTATATCTGCTGTGAAAGAGAAATATTTACAAGTCAAATGAGCCTGTATGGAATGGGATGTTTTAAACGAAGAAATATTTAAACATGTTACGAGTAGAATGGATATATTGCATTCTGTGTTGAATAAATATAAAGAAAGAAATTTGGAAATTTTAATGGAAGAAGAAACTTTAACGAAGAAAAGGCAAATGCTTTCTCAATTAACATGATGTTATTTAGCTTTAAAATTATCTAAGTCTATGCACGATACGATATTTGGTGTTTATCGACCTGAAAACAACTGGTTGCTGGGAGATTCGGTGATTAAATGTTTGCTGAGAATAACATTAAAATATGTGATAGCATAACTGATGTCAGTGAAGGATTATTTGAATTATATTTAAAATCTTTCCAAGTGGATATTCTGACACTGATTTGCAGAAATATAAAGAACTTATTCGTCGAACGAATGTTAACATTCGTTCAGGAGATGAAAACCACCCAAAAATACATTTAACAGGAGATATAGTAGGAAGTGGAATATATAAAGATGAAATTGGCATCCGCTCTTCACCTGCATATTGGAACAATCCTAACGAATTAGTCAATAGATTGAAACTTCTCATCGCTTTAAGAGAGGCTGGTAATAATTCACATACCAACTAAATTTTTTTGTATTATTGAAGAATTGACTGAAGATGGTTATATTAACAATTAAGTTCATTAAAATTGCTCAAGAGCTTAATGCCCCTGCAAGGGTATGATATTCTACAAAACCAGTTATTACTAAATGCTTAAATGATATTTTTCAAGGGGATTTGTGCGAAATGGAATTGCATTCAAAGAAAATAAGGGATACAAGTATATTTTAACTGTAATAGACATTTGTTCGAAATATGGTTGGGGTATACCTCTGAAAAACAAAACTGGGAAACAGTTTACCGATGCAATGAAGGTCATTTTGAAAGAGAGGATGCCCAATTTGCTCCAAACTGACAAGGAAACCGAATTTTTTTGTGTGCCATTCCAGAAACCAATGACTAAATATGCTATTAATCACTATGCAATGTATCCAGAGCTTAAAACCAGTGTTGTGGAACATTACAACAAATCGATTAAGCAATTAATATATAAACATTTCATATCGAGGGGGACTTTCAAATGGGTTGATGTTTTGCCTGAAATAGTTAAATTTATTATTCTAGATATCATAACACTATAAAAATGGTTCCCAAAGAACTTATGGATAGTATTTTAATGAAAACTATTTATAATAATGTTAAAGTCATCGATAAAAGAAAACCAATGTTCAAAGTTGGGGAATTTATACGTATCTCGAAGCAGAAAGGAATCTTTGAAAAAAATCTATGGTTAATTGAACTTTTGAAATATTTAAAATTATCTCGATTAGACAAACACATCCCGGAATGTATTACATAGAAATATATAATGGAGAACCAATACAACATGGATTTTACAAACATAACTTGCAAAAAGTCAGTTCTCCAAATGAATATTTGGCTGATAAAATCATTAAAAGGAAGAAAGATATGTCCTTGGTTCGATGGAGAGGATTCTCAAAAGTACATGACTCTGGGGTTCAGAATCAAGATCTTAAAAGATTGTAATACAATGTTTGTAAAAATTTCTAATTCAAAATTTAAGAATTTAAATTATATTATATGTGTTTTTTCATTTAATAAGCCTCTGGATGGGGATTGGATGTACACTTTATTGTGTAATCAATCCCCTTTTTGATTGGATTATCGTTTCATTGGATTAACATTGGAGTGATAATCCCATGTGATTAAATCCTTTTAATAGTGATGTCATCACATTTAGGTGATAATCTTTTACATTTGATATTTAATTCGATTGGTAACTCTGATAGATTCGTTTAATTGGAAATTCGCATGCAGGCGATGATTGAGTGTATTTGATACGTATTGTAATTCATTGTGTTTGGGTGGTAATCTCTTGCATTAGATTCCTATTACATGCGACATATTTGATTGTATTTAGTGTTACATTTCTTAGAATTCAGATAAAATTTCGTGGAATTTTACAGCTTAAGTACATTTAAGCCGTGATTTTTTTAATTCGTTGAAATTTTCTGGAATTGATATATATAATTATGACCTAATTCATTGTTAGTTTATCGGGATACTTTTCTGTGTTTCTAATAGTTTTTAGTAGGTTATATTTCTTTGCTTTTATCAATACAGTTCTTGGAAGTTGGTAAGTTTTAAGTGAGTAAAATAATATTCCCACACTAAAAACATTTTTGATGGTGTGCCCTATGACATAATTTTTATGGTGTAACATTGAATGTGTTTTTGACAGTGTTGAGTACCTCACAGTATTTTTCTAATGTGTATTTAAAATTTAAGTTTTAAATACTGAACTTAAACTGAAATACAATATTTTCTATGTAAAACAAATTGTTTCTGCCAGCCACAGTCTGTGCGCTCCAATTGTCTGTGAAATGTAAATGAGGCAAAGCAAGCAGGTCAAGGGAAATCGTTGTGTAAAGTGGACATGAGCTGCAGACAGGGCAATGTGCATCGTGGAGTGCAGTTTTTGGGTGCTGCATGGGGCGCAGCGACAGAGGAAGTTCTCCCTCCTAGTCCTATTGTGCAGGCACCAGCATCGAGCATGAATCAGGCTCTATGTGTGAAGGGAAGGTTGTCGGGAGAATGGAAGCAGGCGGGTATCTATAGTGGTGCACGATGCTGACAGCATTAGTTTAGTGAAACAGTCTCTTTTCCCTCGCCCACTTCCCACTTTGCATATCTCCCACCTGTGTTCGACCCGCTCCGACCAATCTGTATGCAACTAGGCAGTTGATGCAAATTTGACTCAGTTGCAAAAAATGACAATCGAGGGCAGGCAGGTGAATGACCCCCAGGACACATTGCTCTGGTAAAGGGTTCAGGGTAAGTGTGGAAGTTTGGGGTGGGAGGGGTGGTAGGCAAGGTCCTCCCAATCGGAATGCAATTAGGCAGTTGACCCCATCTTGCCTTAGTGCTGAAAAAAGGACTAACGCAGGCAGCCCAGGGTAGCAGTCTGGCGAGAGGTGGGAGAGGGTGCAGGGTAGGGGTGGGAGGGGGTGTAAGGAGCTTTGGATCGAAGTGACCTCAGCTGCTCCCAGTGTCTGCCATCTTCAGTTGCTCATGAACGCTTGGAGGAGACAGACATGTACAGCTCTCCCTCTTCTTCACCGCACCTTCAGAAATTTGGTGGCCGACGAGCTTACTATCGGAGGTTGTCTCAACTATGGACCGGCCACCTTCTCTAGTGATAGCCGCAATTATTGTTTTCATATAAAAGTATTTTATCAGGAAAATATACATTTTCTTGTGTTAAATAAATATTGTGATAAGATTTTCAATTTCTGTGTTCGGTAGACGAACATTCCTGAAATTCAGTTTGCGTTAACAAGAGTGCTCTATTTACGGAAATTTGTAGTACATCCGTTATTTAAAAAAATAATTTTATCTTCGATGATGTTTGTGCATTTTTTTCATTACATATATAAAGTGATGTGGGATTAAGCTCTATGTAAGTTGGTTATTTTGAATAAAATCATTTGGGGTAAGATTTTCTAGTGTTATATATTCTACTTATCAGAATAGATGTACCCTATTGTGTCGTGTTTAAATCGTATTCAGAGTTTTTTTTTTGCCATAAGATATTATTCACCAGGCTGAATCGTGTAATTTGTACGTGTTATTTATTCATACTGACCAGCTGGATTTTGTTTAGTGAGTTTGCACTTGTCGACATCAGATGTTATTCACCTAGTTAAAATTCTCTTTCAGAAATTATATTTCTATTCTCGAAACTCACATTACGTTTAAGACTCACATAATTGCACTTATTATTCATGTAGTCATTTGAAATTTGCGATTCGGTGCATGTAATTTATTCATACATAGAACACTCTGAAATTCTCTAACGTTTAATTGATTGGGAAAACAGATCGTGTGTCATTACTAACATGTAAATCCCATCTTTCAAAGCCGCCTTTCTCCCACCACCGTTTACAAGCAATAATCCTCAAAAACATAAAATTTACACTTAGGTCACTCTTGGAAATCGTTTAAACACTCTCAAATTCTCTTGTGTGTTAAATATATTCGTAAAAATCGTCCATCTACCACCAACATCCCTACAAGCACATCAAAATTAGAAAAATTAGAAAAAAAAAATGACCCTTAGTGCATTCTTGCGCTAAACTCTACACCTATCTAACACATTGCAACCCACCACTCTGGTCAGCGCCTCCAGAACACCACATCGTCAAAATTGTACAGAGCTCCTGTTATCCCCCCCAAAAAAAAAAAACAAAAAGAAAGAAAGAAAGAAGTACAAGAAAAAAAATTAACTCTTTCAATAAATTTTTCCCCTTCAATAAATGTAACCCTTTCAATTTTTTATCGGATTAAAATCGGGTTAAGAATTTTTTAATCTGATTAAGGATGAGCCCTTTCGATCAATTTAATTAACCCTTCGATATCAAATTGATAATCCAAATAATCTAGAACCATCACCCCCCCCCCCCCCCCCTTTACTGTCCTGCCCTGCGTCTGACGTTGCTGGAGATTGCTAGCGAAGAGCGCGTGTGGCCTGCGCTAGCTTAAGCGGGCCTCAGGCACCAGCCAATCAACAATCAGGATTTAAATCTGCTGACCAATGGGGATCAAAATTGTTCAAACCACCCACATGAACCACTTTTTACGACCTAAATGCTGGAAAACCAAAGAATACGTGATCTCGGAACTGAGATATAATACAATAATAAGTAGAAACACTTACAAAATTGAGATCACACCAAAACCAATATTAATTATATAAAGTAAATACACAATGAAAAATGAATTAGCCTATCCAAATTACACATAAATATTATTGCCACCATACATCTAATTTTTAAAAACCCTACGTGTTAAGAAAAATAATATTAATAAAAATAAATAAAATGTACGTAGGCAGTTAAAATCATAGTGACATGTGTGAAAAATGTTACATAAAATCTTGCATGACAATATGTGTAGTAATAACAGGAGAAATTAATATAAGTGAATTGTATGCATAAAAACCATATTTTTATGGGTGTTACAAAGCACCTATAGGTTTTTCACGTTAAAATGAGCACTACTGAAAGGCTTGCTAGGGATCTACTTGTATGCGCATTGTGTATTCATCCGCCTTATGTAAAATTAACATTGCCATGGGTCTCATCACTTTATTCATGCGTCGGTCAGGTGAAACTGCCGAATTATTAGAAAAGTAAATATAGTATAATATTTGTAATTTTTACACTTCGATGCAAAAAAGCAAAAGAAATAAATTAACGTACCACAAATTGGTACCTAACACTTTTTTTTTTTTTCGAAGTAAAGATATGGAACTACTTTCCATCCATCATTACCAACTTTACTGGGCGCATGTCACCCAGTGCGGCCATTCAAATATATGCAGGCAAGGCCAGTGAGTTTATTCTAAGGTTGAACAGCCTTTACATACCCAAATTAACTGTATGAGGTTTCCAATAACCGTACGACTATTTTTTTTCTCCTCGCTGTCATGTGAAGGTGAGCTGTGGTTCTTGTACCCCTTCAACAATGGCGCTCGAAAAAAAAAAAAAATTACAGGATGATTGAAGGGGAAGGGAGGAATCGTAATTAATGCCTCCCGTTGCATGTAAGCAGGGCGAACACTGCATGTGTGACGACAGAGAGAATGGAAATGGAAGGAGGCCTTGCGGCTCGAAACAGCGCTGGCTTTCATTGCGGTTGACGAGGCGGCATATGTGTGTGTGTGTGTGTGTGTGCACGCGCGCATGCGTGTCGGTAAACATGCCAGAGCTCTCGTGGGAGTACCTCTAGGCATAATACAAGAAACGAGGCCGTGACAGAATTCCTCCTTTCCCCCCCCCCCCTCAGTTATATTCCTTGTCTAACTATAGGTAGCTCTGTAATCGGCTTCCTCTAACCCGTGGCGCCATCACGCGACAAGCCGAGTATTGTACGCCAGCCAGCATGCCTTCCGGTTTTCAAGGTTCGGTCAACGATCGCGTGAGACGGTTACACCTGAAACGTATGGCTCAACGCGGATGCTCCTCTGTATGCCCAGCCAACCGCACACGAATAGAAATTAACTCGATTCAACGGACTTGCAATGAATATTATGTAGATGACAGTTTTGGCGTGTTTTATACGTGTGCAAAAGAAAATAGCAACGTGAGTTTCCTTTGCAAATAACTTCTTGTACTTCTATTCTTCTGCAGTTCTGTTGGACGACACACGACACACTCATTAAGTGCACCGACCCTAGCAGGTTCAAACGTATGCAACAATAATGTGATCAGTGGGAGGCTGGCATGAGTGGCTCGGTTCTCCGCACTTCGTGTAGAAGAAAACGCAAATATATATATATATATATATTAAATATAAATATTTTGATTAGTGAGAGTCTGAACCCCCCGCCACAGCAGTAGTATTTTATAGTAAATTCCGAACCACGCATGTTTAGGATCGTGCTAAAAAAAAATAACTAGCCCTGCCTCAGTGACCCGGTGGTGGGTGCCTACAGTATGTTCGCGGTTAATCGAGGGTTTTTTTAACTCCCTGCTTAGGTGTTAATCCTTCTTCCTTATGTAAAATTGACACTGCCGTTAACTGTCTAACTTAATTCGACCATCATCGAAGACAAACCTGTGTATAAAACAGGAGAGCCTGTCCTCAGCAGCCGTAAATTTAAACATTACATTCCCAGTATAAGATCAAATCGCACAACTATTTTTTTCTTGATTTTCTGCCACGTTAACTGGGGGGGGGGGGGGGGAGAAGGGTTCTGCGTGCCTGTGTCAAATACTGTACAAATAAAGTATACTGTGTATACTTTAGCGTATACGTAGCGCTGAAGAGTGATTATTCTCAAAGGTTTATTTGATAAGTGAACGACCTATGCGTGGAGCAATGGAAGCCGGTTTCTCCACATACAGTGGTTACAATCAAACGAGGTTAGAAAAATGTATAGCTCTCCCGATTAATATTTTCTTATAGCTTTTCAAAAAAAAAATTTTATACTTATTTTTCTGTTCATGCAGGATATTTTTCTCTTATCAATCGAGGCCGTGTTCGAACTGACTTTTAACTTATTGTGTAATTCGTGATGTGGTCTGTTTTAATTCGAATGCTGTCGGCATTCGCTTGTTCAGCAGTCGTAACAACACATCAAAATTTTCGCCTCCTTTTTTTTTATGATTTTAACTGAATAATGCGTATTTGAGGGAAATTAAATGTTTGTAACTAAATGTTGGCCTATTCTACGCTGAGAAAAATATTTGCTAAAAGGGAATGGCATATTTTGCCTAGTAGCAACCAAAATCTTTGCTTGGCGAAACAAAATTATTTGTTTGATATAATTTAGTTGTTTCAACAATGTTATATTGCTGTAATTATAACCGGTATGCACCGCTGAATCAAATCAGTTCACAGGTTTGGCACAACAGTAGTTTCTTTTAACCAAATAATTCTATTGAAATTCATCATGACCTCAAAGGAACTGCAGGACCCGGCAGCCAGACATGAGTACGACGGAGAGCTTGATGAGAAGACTGGAGATGGCGGTGGAGGAACTTTTGAACTCCGTAGAGGAGGCGACACCTGTCTCTCGTCGACGGAGGCGCCGAGAATGCTGGAACTGTGGGCAGGAGGGACACTCTGCTGTCCAGATGTCCCAAACGAGAGTAGGCATCGAGAACCGGTCAAGGGAAAAGCTGCACGAACAAATGGAACTGACGATCGCAATAATAATCATCCAAACCACGGGCCCATCGAAACAACTGGTAACATCCGACCTGAGGAAACGAAGCAGTATCGCCATATGGTGGTGAGAAGAACAAGGATACTGCAGTCGAACTATGTAAGAAGTCAACCAGCAGCTAATGCAGGCGAGGAAACGAGAGAGGTCCGGTTTTCAGAGGGAGCTGCTCATATGCGTCTTCAGAAGAAGGAAGACGGCCAGCGGGGCAGGGTACGAAAATATCGCAGTGTCTAGTGACATCTAGAGGAATGCTCGATGTTAACCAAGAGTTGCGGGCAATGCGTTCAGACAAGGACGGCAAGTGGCTGTATGAAATAAAACGCCTTCGGGGGAATACATCTCAATACTAAGGATGTTGGGAGGGCCCTTATCAATATTGAAACAAGTAAGTGGCACTGCCTTCCAGATCTGTCACCGGGACTCCTGGAAAGAAAATCCTAAGGTTGTGCACATCGACCGACTGGCGCTGTATGAAGTTCCTGATTCTGTAGAGTATGTTAGGGACGAACATACTTAAGGAGGGGGCAGTGTTATGTGCTATAACTGCCACCGACTCAGCTGCCCCGCGCCGTAATCGGAGACCCACCTCGCCCTCCCCTCTTCCTGGAACGATGCGCTCGCGGTCTCCTGACTTCCCCTTCTGGGAATCCCTTGAATGCCGACAACGGCGAGACTTGCTGGCATCACAGACCTCCTCTCGCCTTCTAGAGTTTCCGATACGTTTAGCGACGACGTAATAATGTTCTGGTAAGACTCGCTGGTGCCTCAACCCTCCGCGACGCATCACGCGAGTTGGGGAAGATTCTAGGTGGCGGCCTAAGACACTATATACACTGCCGCAGCCCAGCGGCCGGCAATCTTTGGCGGAGGCCGCCTGGCGAGTGTGCGCGAGTGAAGTCGAGTGTGAATGATGACTGGAGATTGCAGGACGACGGCGAGTGAGGTGAGGTGTTCGTGAATGGACGAGAAGGTGTGAAACCAACGAGTGAAGCCTACTGTGCCTGAGGACGCTTGGAGGACTCTAGAACATTGTGATTGGCGGGACATAGACTGAACTGAGGTGGGACTGAATGGAAGTGTAATACTAATTTTATTGTAAATATTCGAACTGTCAAATATGGACGCATAAATTATAAAATAATTGAATATGTTGATACACTGTCTATTGGGACTGATCTTTAATTATTTAATTTCATTGATATGTTCGTAATTATAAATTGTATTAATTGGTGTCAATTCTGAAAAGTAAGTGATTTCAATTTATTGTGAAAATTTGAGTCCAGAGAATTTTACTGTAGTTATTGTAAATAAAATTTGAAAATTATTATTAACTCTATTATTTGATTAAGACCTCCATTACTTAACTAATTTATTATAACCCACTTAATTTCTAGAGAGAGAAATTGTAACCGTATATTATTATTTGTTGATTACAATGCCGGACAAATTTATTACTTAAGAACTTTTTAAAACTATTGCAAAATAGTTTAATGAGAATTCTAGGAGTTTCACATAAATAACTAAGCATTTTATCATATTACAAAACATGGCAGGAATTTACTGGGAAGTGCATACTGCAAGTGTCCATATTTATGTTATTAATACAGAACTCATACTATGTGAACCATATCTTGTTATTTTGTGTTACTCAGTTACTCATAGACTTACCAAATTAACTCTGCCGTTATTGAAAACCACTTTAGCGATGGTGTGTATACATCACTTGCCCCCGCACCGCTAGATTTACTGTTTGTCACTTTCGCTATCTCCTGTTTGAAGGTAGGAGGTAAACTTTTAATTTTTTTCTTTACATCTGCGACTGTCAGATGTATGTTATTGTCCTCCATACAATCTATTATAGTCTGGTACGCAAATTGGTGGCTGTCTCTATTTTTGTACCCTGCATTGAAACAATCCCACAGTACTCCATTTTCGCGATAGAGTTCAACTAATCTCACTGTCAGGTCGTCAATCCAGCGATTAGCCATTTCGTGAAATTGATCACACTTCCTTTACGGCGACGGCATAACGACACGTTCACACAAACGAGACGTGGAACACGATAAATTGCTGGGCCACAGCACGCACGGTCCAGCAACTGGCCCTTTGTGTTCACAAGTGTCTAGTGACTGTCTGTGTTGAGTCAGTGAAAAGGTGGGGGAAGAGGCCACATGGTGGGGTAAGGCCAGTGGGCCAGCGAAAACAAAATTCTTCCAAGTAGCTGGCCCGTTTTTTTGGGTCAGCTACTAGCCCGCACTGTTCACACGCTACCAGCAGCTGGAACATACTGCTGTGTTCGCCTAGTCAGCCGATATCCTTTCCTATTAGATCGCTGGGTAACTGAATTCCAAGGCTGGTGACTACACTAAGCCTGGCTGACACAAGGCGGCCAACGTGTCCCAGCTTCAACTACTGCAAGAGGTAATTGCTACTATCTCTCCTTCACAACTCTAAGATCACCTAATTAATATCCCTTTAGTACATCTGTAACTCCACTGGGGTTGATTACGGGAGCTCTAATATTACTGTAATTATTAACTTCAACAAACAGCACGAACAACGATTTATTGAGATACTAATCTTTTCACAATACAGGTATACAAACAATATTCAGATAATTATACTTCGTTGTCCTGTAAATAATTAACTTTATATTTTACTTTAATTCTCTATTTTAATCGCGTAACTTCCCTTTCGCTCTACCTTGCACCTTACTGGAACCACACCTACCACTGGCTCAGATCGGATCGACCGAAGCTCCTCCGGGACATCCTGATGCCGTGTAGTGGAGATGAGGTGGTGCAAGGACGTCTCCTGACGTGGATGATGGCGGCCTGGATGGGAATCTGGACCAGCTGACCTGCGACCCAGGGACAAGCGGCGCCTCGCGTCGATGTCACCTCTGGATGCGTCTTCTGATCGTCGCCGATATTGGACCGTAGAGGCAGTGGGCGGCAGCGGGCGGTTTGCAGCCCTATTTATACTGTAATCTTCTCCCCTGACGTAAGTCGGGTGTTGCTGGGCCGGACCTCCACAACTCCCCTCTCCAGGAGTGTGGCTCGCACACGGCCTGGATTGGCGAGTGTGCACTTTACATTGCCATTCAGACTGCATGTCATTTGTGGTACCAACATCAAGTTACTGCCCCCCTCCCCTCCTTTCTATTGACCCGTTTCAGGTCAGCTACTGGAAGCGTGTAAACCACGCTATAGTTCCCGGAGGTTGTTGGGGTTGGCGGCTATCGACGATCGGACACACCCATTCTGCGATCTTCCCTTAATGGCCTGATGAGGTAAGATGACGCGCCCAGCCTTCTTCTGGCCTACATCGACGCGTTGTTTGGTAAGTTATCCCCGATTGCTGGCCGGCGGATGGAATTTCTGCTGCTGTCCTCTTCGCATTAAGTTGTTGCAATTCCTGTAGTCCTGTCATACTTTCGTAACAAAACGCTCTGAAAAAGCAGATTTTAGCAATTTTGGAGTACTCAAAAATGGTGTTTCTAACATACCTGGCGTCTTGAAAGAAGTCAACAGCCCTCGTCTGAGATGTGTATTCTATTCGTAGATCAGCACATTGGGTCCACGTTTAATAGTTTCGCAGAAAAAGGTGAATTTATAACATCCTGTAACGCTGATCAAGCGCCAGGGGTCTTTTAAAAAGCTTCCCTAAACATTTATATAGGCTGTTCACGATAAAGTGAGCCCTTTTGAAAGCCCTTTCGTTTGAAAAAAAAAAACAATAAATATATTTTATTGTAGCCTGGGAGGTTAACTCCATAATACGGTGGAATATACACGCTATGTTTATTACTTACATATTAGTATTTATTTTAAAAGGTGGTTAAATAATAATACATGGCTGAAAGAAAAAAGTTACTAGTGCCTCAAAAGTGCTCACTTCACCGTGAACAGCATATAATAAGCTATAAGACAGTAATTCAATATGGCGTGTGGTGGCCGCCTGGGTAGGCCGCCGAACGGAGTGCAGAGCTCCAGCAGAAAAAGTTGTATTAAATAACCGTCCAACGTGCCTTAGTGGGGCCTACTTAGGAACAGCATTTAAGAAACATTGCGCATCTGTGTGCGTTTTCGAGTTCCTCCGTTTCTCTCTAAAGCATGCGTTTGCGATTAGTGAAAATGGCTCAAACGAGTGTTTTCGCGGTCATTTTTATGTATGAACATTCCGTTACAAAACATTTTAAAAGGAATAGGGACGTATATCAAACCCTTATTAGTATTATTACGTCGTGAAATAGTAGGGTTTCAGCTGAAAGTCTAATAGAGTTGCGTTATCGACGGCAAGACTGCGCGTAGGTTCAGTGCTTTGCACGTAGAGGCGGTGATGCACTAGGCGTGCGTGTTAGTGTCGCCCGTATCGCTCCCTCGCTTCTTGACCATCCCACTCTTAAAGAGCGCAGGTTGCCCTCGTGAGAACGGGCGGGACCCGAATCCTCAAGGACGCCGGAACGTCCCCTAACCTACACCTTCCCCTTGCCGCGGCTGCTTCATGACTTCTTCGCCGTGACAGGTTAGGCCACCTTCCATCCATGGACCTATTGACGCGGCTCAAGAGGTCAGATTATTTATTGCAGCGGTCCCAGCCGACAAATTGGACGTTCCGCCTTGATCTGCCTAACCCCCTTCCTCGTGACTTCCAGGGTCAATCATGCGACGTCTTTTTTTGCAGCTTGCGCAATGGGCCTGGGAACCGATCTTTCAAATAGCGCGGGCGATCACACATGAGTTTATTGTCTGATAGCTTCACTAAACTTGGGAGGTAGTCGGCGTGGTTCTGGCCATATAGCCCGTATACTAAAGACACGGCAGGCCTATTTTCATCAGCTGCGCGTCTATCGAGCATTGATACGCCAGCTTAAAACACCGCTCAATCTTACACGCGGCAAACTTGTGAACTGTTTACTCTACGACAGTCTAGGCAGTGAGTGTTCTGCTAATCCAGCTTATGCCCGGTTACACCAACATCTTCCCCGATCCAAGATCGAATGATCCCAGTTCCGAACCAGGATCCAGTTTGATATTGGTTCCAAAGTAAAAGTGTTGCATCAACGAAATTTCATGATTCTGGATCTCCGATTCGTCAATCATGGTTTCATAGTGAGAGATCGAGATTTAAGTATGAGACAAATTTTGCTATTGGTTCGTAATGTATGACGTCATGGAAGTAGGCGTATTTGTCACTACAGATAGAACTAGATTTACAATGTTTTATCTGTTTTAAGTGAATTATTGTAGCACGAATTTTACGAAATAATATTCATGTGCGTATAATGTTGTTTTAATTTTCCAAGAAAACACTCGAACGTAGTGCTATCTGATGGCTTATTTTCAGACTACATTTGTCGACGATGGCTACTGATCTCGGATCGATATTTAGAACCCCCCGATTTCGGCGGTTCGAAATGAAGTTCATTTCGATCTACAATCCAGCTCTGAACTCGAATGATGCAACAGTTTTCCGTGTAGATCTTAGATCCGATCTCGGATCGAGTAGCGAACCACGAAAGTGCAACCGGGCATTAGTGAATGCTAAACATTTTAAATTGCACCTGGGTCTACGCATACATTTCTAAGGGTATACAATAATGCATTACCATAAAACGAAGACTACACATGTACTTAACGTTATCTTTGAATTTCGAAGGATTTATAGGGGGGTGGGGTGGAGGAGAAAGAAGGCCGATGGGTCGCTATGGTGTAGTGGTTAGACAACTTTCCTCCCACCTCGACGAACCAGCTCCCGGATTTTCGCATGTGGGAGGGAATTGTGCCGGATGATGTGGGCGGGATTTCTCGGCCATCTCCCGTCCATTGTTACCAACTTTACTGGACACATGCCACTCAGTGCGCCCGTTAAAATACATGCAGGTACGAGAAGTGACTTTTTTTCTAAGGTTGATTTCAAAAGTGCTCACTCTATCGTGAACAGCCTTTACAGGCTTTGCACTTATAAAATAACAGGGCCAACACTAAAAGTCCCGTAGGTACACGTAGCATGACGAGAACACTACGTTAGTTTTGAGCCTTGCGCTTAGAGGCGATGGCGCACTTGAAGCGCGTGGTATTTTCGCCCTTAGCGCTTCTGCGCTTCTGGGACCCAAACGTGGAATAAAGCTTCGGGTAGGTGAAAGCATTAAATATGCTATTTATTTTTTTCAAATGGCGAAGTTTTAAGACTGTAGAACTTCGAGTTTGGTTGTCTCGGGTAACAATTCCTTTTCCTTGTTGGAGTTTCTCCGGTCTGGAAAGGAGCGCGAGAGGAAGTGATCCAAACATGGGATTCGCTGCGCTTCAGAAGCACGCCATCTGGATCAAATTAGCTCCCGGCAATCTGTCGTCGACTAGGAGGGGGACTACCTAGCTCCCACGACTCCGCGTTAACGCGCCGTGTAAAAAGAAATACAGCTCCGGCTACATTTACCACTGCGCACACTGTAACAATCTCCTGACTGGCTAAGGCCCGGTTGCACCAACATCTTCCCCGATCCGAGATATGATGATCCCAGTTCCGAACCAGGATCCAGCTCGATCTTGGTTCCGATGTAGAAATGTTACACCAACGAGATTTCATGATTCTGGATATCCGATTCGTCGATCTTGGTTCCAAAGTGAGAGATCGAGATTAAGGATGAGACAAATTGGTTCGTAATATATGACGTCATGGAAGAAGGCGTATTTTTCACTATCGATAGAATTATATGTGCGATGTTTTATCTGTTTTAAATTAATTATTTTCTACAAATTTTGCTGAATATTATTCAAGTGCGTATAAGGTTGTTTTAATTTCCCAAGAAACCAATCGAACATAGGTCTATCTGTTGGCGTATTTTCAAACTACATCTGTCGACGATGGCTGCTGGTCTCGTATCGAGATTTCGAACTGTCCATTTTGGCGGTTCGAAACGAACTTCATCTCGATCTCCAGTCAAGCTCTGAACTCGAATGGTGCAGCAGTTTTCTGTGTCGATCTTAGATCCGATCTCGGATCGAGTTTGTAACCATGATGGTGCAACCGGCAACCGATCACGAGACTTGACAGTGATGTACCATTATTATATTAACACTTTGAGGTGTGCACACATTTACTAACAGTAGTGTATCAAGATTGTGATATATACCATTTCTGTAAAGTAAATAATTTAAATATAGAGTATCAAATTTTAAAAAAATCTCTAAAACAATTTAATTTTTTTTAATTTAAAAAATTAAATTCAACTTTTTTTTTTTTTCAGTTTTAAAGTAAAGTAATTTAAGGGGTGGTTGCCATGATTTAATGTTTAAATTTATACTTTGAACATACAGTATATTTGAAAATCACCATTAACATTTTAAAAATAAAATTATTTAAGAGAAAAATTATTTTAATGTAAAACTTTCTAATTAAATGATTTACTATACAAAAATGGTTTACATCTCAACCTTCCTATACTACTACTGACATTCAACACAATGTAGAAGCGAGTCGCTTATGTATACTATTGAAGGAAATGTTATCATAATGCACCAGTCTAATAAATATATCTTTATAACCGCGAGACGTTGGAACTCATAAGGGTTCATGAAGACCTGTTATGTGGCAAGATATACGCTGCATAGAACAGTACGGTATGACGTTGACGATCGGCATTTTATGTAGATGTATTGTAAACAGTGCAGGTACCCAGAGTTCCGTGCCCCATTACACAAAGGTTGCGCTTAGAGGAAACAAAGGAACACACATGACGTGATGACTATTCAGTCAGTCATCCGTGTGCAGTCGAATACAGTACACCGCCAGGTGAGAGTTGTAATGGAAATGTACTCCGACAACGATAAGGCGGAAGTGTTCGCCATATTCTACGGTACACCGTATCACGTTCAAGCGAGTCGTACTGAAACACACACACACACATTCACACGGTTCTGTTATTACCATTATCAACCGTTTGGTATGCTCGCTCGCCGTTCATTCTGTTGAAGGTCGGGGCGTAATGCTAGTCAGGCGGAGCAACTCCACAGAGAGCGATACCCTGACAAGACCCCGCCGTCCAGGCGGATGTTTTCCCGTCGTAGAACTCGCACAGATGAAACTTGCTGAGGTCGCTGTTCTCGCTGCTGTAGCAGTTAATCCGCACGTCAGCACACGCCAACTTGAAGCCGACATTGGCATTCCGGAAACGAGTGTACGTCGCGTTCGTGATCGTCATACATTCCATCCCCATCGTGTGCACTTGCACCACGAATAGCCAGAATCGTGCGGAGTTCTGTCAATGGGTACAGCATCGAATTATCCTCAACCCGAACTTTTTTTTCGGATGTTCTTTTTACCGAGGAATCGTCGTTATTCAACTCAGGCCAAGAGAATACGAGAAACATGCATTATTGGGTCGTCGAGAACCCACGATGGCTTCGACAGTTGGGTCATCGGCATCGATGGAGAGTTAACGCCTGGTGTAGGATGGTTGGCAATAAGGTCATAGGACCTTATTTCGTGAATGGTAACCTAAACGGCAGTGAGTATGCCACCTTCATACCTTCCTCGTCTTCTGGAGGAGATACGTCTAAGGAACAGGACGATAATGCGGTACTAGCATGCTGGATGCCCAGCACATGATGCCGTGTATGCACTTCGTGTTCTGGAGTGAAAATTTTCTGGTAGGTGGATTGGTCGTGGAGGACCAGTTCCGTGGCCTGCTCGGTCTCCTGACCTTAACCCCCCGGTCATTTTTCTTTGGGGCTACCTCAAAGGCGCTATCTATCGTGATATTCCAACAACTCCTGAGAACATGCGGGAACGTATTGTGCGTGCTTGTAATGCGCTTCAGCAGGCAACATTGGAGGAATCAGTGTTGTCAATCATCAACCGACGGAACTTGTGTATAGCCGCCAATAGCCACCACTTAGATAGTACTACAAACGGGCAGTAGAGATCCCACTTTCTGTGTCATATTTAACTTTCATGTTATGAAAGTGTATAGAGTGCTACATGTTTAAATAGGCCTTTACAAGCTTCGTGAACGTTTGACTGAAATTAGTGCTCGCATCTCACTTATAAATGAAGCTATAAGGCTGACTCCCCAGCAGTATTATTTCTCCCTTTCAGTTATACAAACTTTGTGTGAAACAATTTTTTTTATTTGGATCCCCGGTAAGGTATTAGTATGGGTCGTCAAGATAAATGGGGCACTTGTATGTGTGTGTGTGTACACACATACACATATGGAACACCAGAATATCGAGTTTTATGCTTCGTTTCATTTACATTTTACAGAGGTACGATTTGTGATAGTTTTAGTAATTACGAGGTACAGAGGTACCCGGGTGATATATAGCAATAATGTTAGTTCGGTGACAATATTGAACTAATGGAAATATATTTCATCGCATTTCGTAAAGTATATTCCAGAAATCTGCTGCACTTTTGAAATATTGTGCCAAACGAATTTTCGCAAAAAAAATTTATTTCAATCGAAATTTTAAACATATAGGACATCACAATCGGATCATTCTGTATAATGAAGTTATAAACTGACATTTCCAACTAAGCAGTTAGTGTTTTAGAAAAGAATGCAGCAGATTATGTGCCATTGAAAGTCTGTTTCCTTGATCAGCAAATGTACACAGCAGTTCGATATTCGTGCATGGTTTGGAGAGTAAGTTATTTAACGGATTGATTAATTATAGCATAATTATTAACAAAGGCCATTATATTAATCTACTACTGGTTATAACTTTGTTTTGATTGTTAGAATGAATTTGAAGCAAATATATGTATAAAAACGCGACGATATATTGGGTATCCGTGCGATTCACGTGCAATCTAGCACAGATACGCTTTCTTCTGATTAATTTTAGACATCAATTATGCTTATTTCCATACCTAATCAATTTGTAGCGTTGATTGTCTACTCATTACTTTTCATTACACTAGGTAAGTTTGATTTTTTTTTTTTTCCAGCAAGTCTACACACTCTTGACTATTCAGTTTTATCATACATTTTAAAAGGTCTTGCGAATAGCAGGTAGAAGTAAAGAATTTCATAACGTTAATTTTTCTTGATGCCTCCCAACGGATATTTTTTCTCGTCAAATGTTAAGTTGGCCTAGATACATTAATTAAGTTTGAAACAATCATTATGCTGATTTCAAAACGTTCCTCAGCAGGAGGGTTTAAATTTTTCGTTCTGCGGACACTTGTAAGTTATACATTTTCAATCAGTTTTTAATTGCAAGAAATTGCCTGAACTAGCAATAAAGTCCACGAGAGGGAACGAATAAAAAAACATTCTTAATGTTTGCGGTTTATATATATATATATATATATATATATATATATATATATATATATATATATATATATATATATATATATATATATATATATATATATATATATATAGCAATAAAGTCCACGAGAGGGAACGAATAAAAAAACATTCTTAATGTTTGCGGTTTATATCTATATATATATATTTATATCTATATATATATAATATAGAAAGTCTGCTTCCTAGTATAGGCTACGTCTGATCAATTTAAGCTTTCCTTGTGGTAATCGTGAAGCAATGAAGAGCAAAAAAAAATTGTCTAGTTTCAGTCTTTTATTGCTTCCCACTTCACCATCTCTCTATTTAAATAGTTATACCCTAATTATAATTTTTATTGTTTCGAGATGCGTACCAACTTTTTATTTACCGAAGGAAACTGGCAGTAAAATTTTAATTATATCTTTTCTGAAACTTTTCTGGACTGCAGTAGATCCTTGTAGCTGTCTTTCTACAGTAATGTAAATAATAATTTTTAAATTTCCGTAGTTTACTCCGAGAGTTTAAACTGGGAGTTACTGACACGATACTGATCTAAAACGGCACCAGCCTTCATTTACAGCCATAAGGGTTGTTAAATCATGCACGCGTCATTATTTAAGTTCTCGCAAGTGGGTGATGTGACGGACATTACTGATATTTCTCGCGGAGCTCCCGTTTCACCCGACCACTACATTAAATCCCTTCTCCGTCATCTTACGTCAGGTTATGCTTCCGGTTGGTCCAAGCCAATGTCACAGCAGTGAATGTTAATCGCCATCGCCCCACGGTGCTTATATTAGGCCTAGTTAGCATTACTATAAGCTATTCACGGTAAGTGAGTACTTTTGGAAGCCCGCTCATTTGTAATAATAGTCAATAAATAGATGTTATTGTAGCCTCAGGCGTTAACTTCCGAGTGCGGTGGAATACACACACTGCGTGTATTACTTACACGGCAATATTTATTTAAAAAGGTGGTTCAAGGGTAAAAAAAAAATGGCTGAAAGGAAAAAGTAATTAGAGCCACAAAAGTTCTCACTTTACCGTGAACAGCCTATATCAATGTTTGATTGGCCGAATGTCGAACAACGTGACCAGGCAGAAAAATATATGACAAAGAATTCAGCATCAAGTGAACTGTAAATACCAATATGTTAACAAATACGTGAATTTTATAAGTGTGTAACATACAGTGTTTCCGTGAAGGAATCTTATTTAACAACACTAACATTCAGAAATAACATATATGATTTACGAAGGCCTACACTAACTATTTCCATAATTAAAGTTGCAAACATAATTCTTGTAAATAATTATTAATGAGAACATTTGTTTGCTATGAAAACTTGTTTCGTGTAGACCTAAGTTTATTTAATAATACATTTTGTACTGTAAAATAATCAAATGCACATTACATATTAATAACATAATATTCTAGTGATGTGTTATACATTGATTAACTTGTCCTACAATGGAATACCCTTTGTCCCAACTTCGGAAAACGGGTACCCAAAAATTTCTAATACCCATAAACTATGCCGACGATACTGGTTTAAATTTTTTCCCCATATATATATATATATATATATATATATATATATATATATATATATATATATATATATATATATATATATATATATCTTGAATACTATGAAATTGAGAAATATTACTAAGCCGATATTAATGTTACTAACTGGATGCGCAAATTGAACAGTGTATTACAGAACAATAAAATAATGTGTGTTTGTCCTTTGCATACCCTTAATGGGGCGTGACAATTCATCGGCTTATGCGGAAGATAAGTAAATATTGACTTTTGTTTTGTTAAATAGTATAACCTTAGGTTATGAAGTTCTTGTTACACGGCCCGTTTTTTTTTCTTTGTATTCAGTTTTGTTTTATTTTTCAGAGTAATTAATTTGTTTATATATATATATTGTTTGTAACTGTTAGCAAAACGTGTTTAAGGACTTAAGTTGGCTCAAATATCCGAAGCCGGTCGTCGTAAATCATCAGCGTAAGTATGGTTGATTATGTTCATAATCCCATTCGTTGGTCGCCGGGGCATGATGGTGTAAGTTAACAAACAGCGATAATTCCAAAAGTTTAATACAGCTGAGATTACGTTTATCCTTAGCTTCGCCTCGTCCTGTGGCCGAGTTCTGCTGCTCCTCCGTAGTTTAATTGCTGAATTAAGGTTGGCTGTTTGCGTTCGCGTTGAAGGAAACAGGTTTGTTAATAACCTCCAACTGTCCTTTTTAACGACGAAAACCTCGTGAACGGACGCTACAAAATAACAGTTACATATTATTTCGCGAGTACAGTGAGGAGATGCTGAATGCAAACTGCGATCGCGAGTACAGTGAGGAGATGCTGAATGCAAACTGCGATCGCGAGTACAGTGAGGAGATGCTGAATGTAAACTGCGATCGCGAGTACAGTGAGGAGATGCTGAATGCAAACTGCGATCGCGAGTACAGTGAGGAGATGCTGAATGCAAACTGCGATCGCGAGTACAGTGAGGAGATGCTGAATGCAAACTGCGATCGCGAGTACAGTGAGGAGATGCTGAATGCAAACTGCGATCGCGAGTACAGTGAGGAGATGCTGAATGCAAACTGCGATCGCGAGTACAGTGAGGAGATGCTGAATGCAAACTGCGATCGCGAGTACAGTGAGGAGATGCTGAATGCAAACTGCGATCGCGAGTACAGTGAGGAGATGCTGAATGCAAACTGCGATCGCGAGTACAGTGAGGAGATGCTGAATGCAAACTGCGATCGCGAGTACAGTGAGGAGATGCTGAATGCAAACTGCGATCGCGAGTACAGTGAGGAGATGCTGAATGCAAACTGCGATCGCGAGTACAGTGAGGAGATGCTGAATGCAAACTGCGATCGCGAGTACAGTGAGGAGATCCTGAATGCAAACTGCGATCGCGAGTACAGTGAGGAGATGCTGAATGTAAACTGCGATCGCGAGTACAGTGAGGAGATGCTGAATGCAAACTGCGATCGCGAGTACAGTGAGGAGATCCTGAATGCAAACTGCGATCGCGAGTACAGTGAGGAGATGCTGAATGTAAACTGCGATCGCGAGTACAGTGAGGAGATGCTGAATGCAAACTGCGATCGCGAGTACAGTGAGGAGATGCTGAATGCAAACTGCGAAGTCCGATTTCGATCCCAGATTGAAGAACAGAACAATAAGAGCTTGCGGATGGCCTAACAAAAACAATGGGTGGCCCGCCTCCTTGCCGGCAGGGGTGTAATTTGCATCGGTAGTCGGTCGTGACTATAAACTTGGCTTTGTTACTTTTATCATTTGTGTAGCCGCTAGCCTACACTGCAAAAAAAAAATCATCACGGGTGAAGGAAACTGTCTTAGGTAGCTAGCTAGCCAGCCATTCTAACGTTTGCATCTTCAAGAAACAGTGTCATAAACAAATATTTCACTCGTTAAAAAAAAATTAATAAACTACCTTAGGAGCTACATGAACGGGAATTAAGAAAGGGCCCTCTCGTTACAAAAAACATCGATTTAATCGTGACGGAGAATGCCGGTGATAGACATCTCGATTAAAGTGAGAACGACTTGGTGTTCTAAGAGTTCATAAATTGATTTTTAGCTGGAATTGATAGAACTTAGTGGAGTGGAATGGATGGTAGATAGTTGGGCTTAACGTCTCGTCGACAGCGAGGTCGTTAGAGACGGTGCAAGTTGCACAGGGAAGAGGGATTGGGGAAGGAATCGGCCATGGCCTTTGCTAGTGACCCATCCCATCATTCGCCTGGGGTGATTTCAGGAAACCATGGAAAACCGAAATCAGGATGGCCGGACCGGGAATCGAACCCGGGTCCTCCCGAATGCAAGTCCAGTGAATTGCCACTGCGTCACCTCGCTCGGCAAGTGGAAAGATTTGGGCAGCTCTTTCGCTGTTGTAGGCTGTTCACGGTAAAACGAGCCCTGTTGAGAGCCCTGCTTAAGATCTACTTCTATGCACGCTGTGTACTCTTCCGCCTTATGTAAAATTAACATTGCCACGGGCCTCATCACTTTATTCATGCGTCGGTCAAGTGAAACTGCAAAATTATTAGAACAGTAAGTATTTTACAAATCTGTTCATTTTTACTCTTAGGCCTAGGTGCATTAAAAAACAGAAAGCGAAGAAATAATTTAAGTTATCACAAATCGTTACCTAACACGTTTTATTTTATGTTAAATTATGGAACGACTTTACATTAATCGTTACCTACTTTACTGGGCGCATGTCACTCGGTGCGCCCGTTAATATATGCGTAGGTAGGGGCAGTGACATTATTCCAAGGTTTATTTCAAAATTGCTCACTTTATCGTGAACAGCCTTTAAGATCGTAGCCTTGAGAGCTCAATGAGGTGAAACGAGGTGGGCATGGAGCAGCGCCGGAACGCAAGGGCGTGGGGAAACGGGAGATCCCCGAGAAAACCCGCCGACCAGCCGAATTGCACGGCACCATTCCCACATGCGAAAATTCGGGAGCGACCCCCGTCGGCAGTCGAGCCCGGTTCTCTTAGGCGGGAGGTGAGCAGTCTGGACACCGCACCACAGCGATCCCCTTCACCACAGTACTAAATCCTAACATTATATAGTAGACGAAGCTGCAAGAGGGTCTCTCCGTAAGTTTAGGGCCAACTAGTTCATCGCTATTTTTATTTCTGAAATATTCGAAACAAATACGCCATCATGGTGCGTGAGGTTGGAGGAGGAAAGTGAAGTTTACAGCGTATTCACATTAACTCTTCCAACATTTCTGAAGCCCTGATGAAGTTCTACATCCAGGCTCTTCGTGAGGCATATTTTCTCCGCGTGTAAACATGATATAAACCAGCCTGGACGAAAATACCAAAAAGAAAACATTTCACCCTATCTGTGCGCTGGACGGACATGAAAAATAATTATTTTCATACATAACAGTGAAATGTGTTCCTAGCAATGATGTCTGAAAACCCAAATGCACCAGTAAGAAAATTTCCAAAAAAATAACACTTAATTTAATTATTTTCATATAAGAGCCATTTCTTCATAGCCATTTGCCAACATACCTCTTTTCTTTGTGCTTTTAATTTATATCAGTCATGAAATAAATATTTACAGACAAAATATAAGGGAATGTTTCATTTACCCAAAAAGAGGTTTTTTTTTTTTTTTAACATGACCGGAAAGCATTCTGATACACGAAATATTTAAAAAAACTGGCAAATCTTTCTTACTATCACAGTCACTGTACTTCACTGATGTAACAGTGATTTCTACGTACATATTCCCAAGGAGTCGCGCCGGTTCGATTTCATTGCGCTGGTTGGGCTCATAGTGAGGTAATGGGTTCGACCTCCAGTCGTGCCATCCTGGTGAACGTTGCCACCTGCCAGCAAGGTATTTCTCGGAATACGCCCGTTTCACCTGCCATTGAATTGTGTCGCGGCTCCAACTCAACGACCATCCCATCTTACCTTGGAAAATTGGTCCGTAGATGTACCTACCTTGCTTCCGAACCACTTCACTTACCATAACTTTGAGCGACATTTTTAAATTGTTTAACTATTTTAATAATTATGTTATTGAACGTAAGCTAATAACTACGCACGAAATTGAAAACTATATTTCAGATACTCACGGGTATATACTTAAGAGCATATATTATATATATATGGTTGTGACATAGGCTGTCCACTGTAAATTAAGCAATTTAGAACCCTTGCTTGAGATCTTCTTCAATGCGCACATTACGTATTCTTCTACCCTATGTAAAATTAACATCACTGTGGGCCTAATAATTTTATTCGTGCCTCAGGCAAGGGTAATTATAAAATATTTGACAAATTTGCTAATTCTTTCACACACACATATGTGTGTATATATATATATATATATATATATATATATATATATATATATATATATAATGTATGTGTGTGTGTAAGAATTAGCAAATTTGTCAAATATTTTATAATTATATATATAATAATTTTATTATATATAGGTGTAAGAATTAGCATATATGCGGTGAACAAAAAAAGAAAATTAAGGATATAATATATCAATATTTCTAAATGTATTACCAGACGCTTATAAATAGAGACCTGCAAAATTCGCGTTATTATTTGGAGACTCGTTGAACTTTAAACACGTGTAAAAATGCAATACGTTTTTCATTGGACTATACTTAATTTGACACGCCTTGGGTAACTCTTCGCCAATAAATGAACACTTCATAGTTGTGTGCCCCAATCTCGTGCTCTTTAGTCAGAAAGGGCGTGGCTTCACATCTGTGAAGCAGCCAATGGTGAAATGATGCCGGCTCCGGTGTGTGTGTGTGTGTGTGTGTATATATATATATATACACACGTGTGTGTGTGGTGTATATATGTATATATACATATACATACATATATATAACTGTGAAGTTCAGCCTGATGCCAAATTACAAGGCGAATTTTGCATGTCTCTACTTATAAATCAACTTTAAAACGTGGAAATACCTTCCCTCCGTAGTTCCCAAGTGTAATTTTTCATAGGTTGATTTTAAAGTGCTCAATTTACCGTGAGCAGCTCTTAACAGTACGGGATAGACTCCAAAGATGTGTTAATTTTTGTGTAATGCCGTGTAGTTGTAAATTGTGCATTAAAATATTTCCAGCCCATTTCAACTTTCAGTTGGAATTAGTTGTCATAAGCAAGCATTGACGTGTCATGCTGATTATCATTAATATTGCTGCACGGATGTTAGAATAAGCCCGAAATAAGGAAGATAAATATTTTTTGGTGACGTAACAAATGTGGTGTTTTTATATCACGAGCATGTTTGATGGCGAAACTAAGATTTAACTGACATTTATTTCGTACTTAACCAAGTCTTTAAAAATCAGGGTTGAAGTTGTCACTCAGCGTCGGTGTTGATTAGTATAATTTATAAATATTTATCAAAAAATTGTGCTCGGATAATGACTTCCAAAAAAAAATCCTCAACCCATTTTACAGTGTGTTTGTCCACGTCCTTCATGCTCGGACGCTCCTGTATTATGAACAACCTTCGCAGTTTCTGAATGCGCAACTGGTTCTTCTTTTTTTTTTCTTCCTAACCAGTAGATTTTATCTAAACAAGCCACGTCGTTCGGCATCCAGTCCACTCCACAACAGACTAACCACTGCCGCAGCGAGGCAAGGAACTATATACTTACACCTGTTACCGCCAAAGAAATGCTTTCTCGTGTTTTTGTTCCTCGCGCATAGGAAGAATAATAGAGGTGGAAAAATTATTTTCTTTCTACGTAAATTACTTTTGTGAAGAGCGAAATTTCATGGAGACGACGTTATAAAAAGTAATAGTTTCTGTGATGCAAACACAGCTCTACGTTCACGTTAAAATGAGCATTTTTGAAGCCCCGCTAATGATCTACTTTTAAGTACTTTGTGTATTCTTCCGCCATATGTAAAATAAACATTGCCATGAACCTCGTCATTTTATTCATTTGTCGGGTCAAGTGAAACTGAGAAATTATTAGGAAAATAAATATGTTATCAATCTGCTCGTTTTTACAATTCGATGCATTAAAAAAACAGAAAGCGGATGAAAGCATTTAAGTTATCACAAATGGTTAACTAAAATTTTTTATTCGATGTTGATATATGGAATATGGAACTACTTTCCATCCTTCGTTACCAACTTTGCAGGGAAAGTGACTTTTTTGTCAGCTTAATTTTCTTAAAAGTGCTCCCTTTATCGTGACCAGCCTTTGGTATTTGTAAGCAAGACTACTGTTTAGAGCCAAGGTATATTCCAGGCGTCTTTCTACCAATCTTTAGCGATCATTCCATCAATCTTTCGCAATCTTTCTCAATATTTCCATAAATTTTTCCCAATATTTCACATGCATTCGTAATCCTCCTCCTCAGTAATCTCTCCATCAATGTTACAATCTTTCGTCCATTCTTTAAATCTTTCTATCAATCTCACATTCTTTCCCTCGATGTTCCAACCTTCCCATAAATCTTGCGTCCAATCTTTCGATCATTCATCAATCCATAATCAGTCAATGTGTGTATCTCCCCAAATTTGTATTTGACGACACCACTAGTGTTTTGTATGCAGTCCACTATCTATTAATTTTTATGCTTAAATACTTCATTAATATTCTTTGCGTTGATCTGTACTTCAGTAAACGGAAATATTGCCAGATTGTTTCAAAGTCCACGACGTTGGCTGCAGGTGTCGTGTACGGGGGGGGTCACCGGCTCCTCCTGCTGCTTACACCCGCCGAGGACGTGGGCTGCAGGTGTCGTGTACGGGGGGGGGGGGGGGTCACCGGCTCCTCCTGCTGCTTACACCCGCCGAGGACGTGGGCTGCTGGTGTCGTGTACGGGGGGGGGGGGGGTCACCGGCTCCTCCTGCTGCTTACAGCCGCCGAGGACGTGGGCTGCAGGTGTCGGGAACGGGGGGGGGGGGGTCACCGGCTCCTCCTGCTGCTTACAGCCGCCGAGGACGTTGGCGGCAGGTGTCGTGTACGGGGGGGGGGGTCACCGGCTCCTCCTGCTGCTTACACCCGCCGAGGACGTGGGCTGCAGGTGTCGTGTACGGGGGGGGGGGGTCACCGGCTCCTCCTGCTGCTTACACCCGCCGAGGACGTGGGCTGCTGGTGTCGTGTACGGGGGGGGGGGGGGGGTCACCGGCTCCTGCTGCTTACACCCGCCGAGGACGTGCAGCAGCGAGCAACCACCGGGTCGCCTTGCAAACAGTTCGCCACGACGCGCCGTTGGCTGGAATCAAGAATCGAAATTATTCATTTGGTAACCACGAGTGCAGAAGACGTGTGCCACGCGTCCACCGAGGTCGCCGACGCGAGTCGTTCGCGAAACCCACGAGGCAGTAGTGGCGAATCCTCGCCAGGGGCTCGCCGAAAATCCGAGGAACTACGCCGACGGGGTTTTGTCAAAGCCTGGGTTTTGCTAGAAGTGGGTAGGGGGAGGGGGTGGGCAGACGCACGCGACCTCTTGATGGCAGCGGGGTGAAAAGGGAAGGGGTAAAGGCCCACACGCCTCATCTATTATTTACACAGCGCAGCTACCAGGGAATGTCGCGGCAACAAAAACACGTTTCCCCGGGTTTGTCCTGCTGGGGGGTTGGGGGAGGCCGTCTGCTTCTGAAGTTGAGCCATTAATAAGAGAAAGAGGGCCCACACATACACACAGTCGGGACCTGAGCCAGTTGAAGGCTGGAGACAAAGGCCAACAGCGCAGCATGGGAGGGGGTGCAGGAGAAGGGTTGATTAAAGAGGGTCATTGGGCTGGGGGGGGGGGGAGGAAGAAATCTTCACGGACGAGTTGGAGATCTTATTCGGATCCCGCCTCTAACTTTCCTTTTTGTGTCTCTTTCTCCGTCAGGCTGTTCTCATTCTCGGGAGTTATCTCCCGTTAATAGACACGGGACGCGGCGGCTGGAACTGCAGAAAATGTTTCTCACAATTCACTTTGCGAAAAGGCGTATCTCTTTTGCGAAGAAGGGAAATTATATCTTTAAAAAAAAATGCCCTCTCTTCATCCGCCGTCTTTCCCGCGGAGAGAGAGGAGAAGAAAAGAATGTATGTATATATACGCGCGAATCCTTTATCTTTGATGTTGATGTTTAATCTTTCACGAGAGGCGACATAAGGACGCTTGGAAATGAGAAAAGGCCATCAAAATAACCGTGAGAAGCCCGGGGTGGGGGAAGTTTACTTGATCGAACTTCGTTTTGATGTTTGTGTGCTAATTAAAGACGCTCCTGGAACTGCGACAGCTGTTGTGTTTCCCCCACCCCCTTTTTATTAGTTTTCGAAAAAAAATAAAATCGAGGGTTATTTGCGAGAGAGGCTTTCTTCGCGTCCCCCAGATCTCTCTCCCGCCCCTCTTCGTTTCGCTCGCGCTTTGAGCCGGAGTTCGGCAGGGACGACGACGATTTCAATCGAACGACAATCGAGATATCGATTTTGAAACTTCCCTTTTCCGCAAATGAATCTCCAACGAGGAGCCGTTCCATGGTAGACGGCAGACGTAAGGCTCGATTCACGATGAAAAACTTATACGTGATGAACTTTGACGTGTAGAAGTGTACGTAAAGCCCCTGTCGCACTGTGAAATTTTTTCCGTCAAACTAGTTCTAATAAGTTTGGTCAAATAAAGTTGGACGGTCATGACGTCATCGACACGTCATAAAAGCCGCCATATTTGTCTGAGAATGTTGGATGACTTCATTTTCCATCAAACATTTGAAGATTGGACAGATTTTAAAACTTCTTCGGTGTTTGACTGTCTCGGCAAATCGGAATCGTGCACGACAAAAAATGAACGTTCAGACACTTTAATATAACGAGCAATTGCTGGAAACGAAGTAGGTTATGAAGATAATTAAGTAATGTAGGAGCTGTATGTGCTTGAATGCTATGTTAAATAAATATTGCGCATAATATTGCGGAATCAGAGGCATTGCATTTCATTGCGTAGAAAATATATCTCATAAATAAAATTTGAATTGAGTAAAAAAAGTGAAAATAAATTTAATTTCTTCCTGTAATGGTCTGCATGAAAAAATTAAAGCAATATCTCAGTATGAAAATCTTTTAAATAGTAATTCAAATTAGATTACCTCGGTAAAAAATTGGACAGTGGGACGCATTTCTGAAAATATTCAAGATTATTCCATAAACTTTGTTGGAAGGAAAAATTTCATGGCCGTGTTTTGTCTTCAAATTTTACTGTCGAATATAGTTGAAGGGGAAAATTTGACCGTGTAACATGGCAGTAAGGTCTTCAACCAACAGAATTTCAAAAGTAAAGAAGAGTAAGAAGTGAGTTTATCTGTTGCGTTTGTTTCAATATATTATTTATAAATATAACTTGAAGTTTTATTTCCTTTTACTCAAATTTGAAATACGTTTGATTTATTTCGTAGTAAATCGCTATTTTACTGCAGTCAAGTTGATTTATAGTAGTGTGTGATTGGTTGAACATACTATAGTGCGAGCACGTTCACTATGAAACACAAATAAATTTTTGTACACGTTTTATGCAGACTTTTCTTACGTATGCGAAATTTATCGTGAACTAAGCTTAACAGTTTAACTGTCGCACGGTGTCTCATTATTAGCCGTTGCGTCTGTCCTGATTTTTAAAAATCAATGGAATAATTCAGTACAAATATTTTTTTCAGGACACTAATGAAAGTTGATATGTTTGCCAATTTAAAACAATTCGAATATTGAAACATAAATGTGGTATAGGCTGTTCACGGTAAAGTGAGCACTTTTGTGGCCCTAGTTACGTTTTACTTTCAGCCATTTTTTATCCTTTAACCACATTTTTAAATAAAAATTGCAATGCAAGTAATAAACACTGTGTGTAGGATTCTACCTCACTAGGAATTTAACGTTTAATGCTAAATAAAATATATTTATTGGCTTTTATTCCAAATGTGAAGGCTTTCAAAAGTGCTCACTTTACCGTGAACAGCCTACGGTGAAGAAGTGTCAGTCAGCGAAAATTGTTGAAAGTAGTCCTCTGTTTACGATATTTCTCTTCTATAAAACAGTATTTCAAACTATACTGACCATGCTGTATCTTTTCTGAACATATTGCTGTATTAAAACCCTTATAGATACAGCTTAAAATTCTGAGGTAACACAACATACGCGAAGCTTGTTTATGCTATTTTCCATCGCTGTTGAAATGCTTCCTTGAGGGCGAATGTGTCCTTGAGGCGTGTAACATTGTTTACTAGGCAGGCCCCTTGAGCTCGAAGTAAAGCAACTGCCTATGGAGCACTGCACCTGACTATACAAGGTGAAGAACTAATAAAAAAAAGTTGTACAGACACCATAAAAACTGTCAGAAAAGTGCGATTTATGCTGTATATGAAATAAGCGTGTGTATATTTTGTAACATTATAAAATATTAAACTAAAATACACTATTTAAATACAAAAATGATAATCGATTTAAAAAGTCAATTTTTACCCTAATTTGAGCGCATTTCCATTCTGGATACTTCAGAAAGAAAAATTTGCAAGGAAATCTTCATCATGGAATATCATCATAATGTTTACTATGATTGAGTGTAAGAAAATTGTAATATTATTGTAGGAAATAATTTTTATAATTATTTTTATGTGCGTCCATTTGTCACAAACATTTATGGCTGAAACCGACGAAAATAAAGTTAACTATCAAATTGATATTTTACATTATTACAATGATTTCATTTCATCACAGCAAATATTATGACGATCTTTATTGAAGAAAGTTTGCTTGCAAATTCTGCTTTCCGAAGCATCCAGAATGGAAATGCGCTTACATTTTGTTAAAAATTACAGACTATTTTATTGATTATTTTTTACATCAAAAAAGTATATTTTATTAAAATATTTTATAATACAAAATATATACATTCTTCTTTCATATACAGCATAAATCGCACTTTTCTGACAACTGGCATGATGTGTGTACTACTTTTTTTTATGAGTTCTTCATTTTGTATAGTCGGGTGCAGTGCTCCATAGGCAGCTGCTTTGCTTCAACCTTAAGTTACTAAAGCCACAAATGTCTCCTTCAGCCGAGCCAACAGTCCAACCACGTGGCTGAGCACTGTTTCGGCTCGTGAGGTTAGAATTTGCCATCCGTCTGTCTTGAAAGTACTTGTCATTGTGACTCACTGACTGAACTTTGGTATACGCAGTTCACGGTAAACTGGACATTTCTGAAAACCCTGCCAACGATCTATTTGTATGCGCACTGTGCATTCGTCCGCTGTATGTACAATTAACATAGCCGTGGGCCTGATCACTTTATTCATGAAACTGTGAAATAATTAGAAAAGTTAAACATTTTTTTTAAGTATGCTAATTATTACATTTATAGGCCTGGGCCATTAAAAAACCAGAAAGCAAAATTAATGAGTTCAGTATTCATAAATGTTTACGCAACGCTTAATTCAACGTTAAGATATGGAACCATTTTTTCGCCGTCGTTACCGAGTTTAATGAGCGTATGCTAGTCAGAGTCCCCATTAAAATAAATGGAGGTAAGGATAGTGAAATTTCCAAAAGTTAATTTCAAAAGTGCTCACTTTACCGTGAACCGCCTTTATCCTTGATGAGGATACAGTAGAATATTGTTTGTCATCACATCATTACTGAGAGTCGCGATGAATCTGAGAAACTTCAAAAAGGTCATTTATAGTTTTTGTACGTATTAGTTTCGTTCAATCTGCAAGCTTTATCCCTTGATACTTTCACAATGCCGTAGGACCTACGAGATACCGATCATTCAACAAATCACGGAACTAAAGGACCTCACTGAATAACTCAAGTGTTGTACATCTGAAATCTAAACACGACCAACCCTTGGAAATGGCTTGTAGGCAGAAGAATTCGCGGATTATTTTTGAGACAAGCTAAAATTCCAAACACGTGTGTTTATGTAACTTTAGACATTGGTCCGACGGTGTCTGAACTCCTCCTGAAGATTTCCTCGTGATACTTAAGGGGGCTGCAGTTTGTTTTTTGAATTAATGTCACGTTCAACAAAAAAAACAACGAGCAATCCACCAATGAATGATGATGTCGTCGGAAAAATTGTGAGCAAAACTCTGGGCTCTTAAAAATGGATGTGAGTTACGCCAGCAAAGCACTTTTCGGCGGATACAGCTCGTGGTCTGCGAAATGGGATATGATAAGTAACGAGGAAGACAGCAGTCAGAAAGCAGTGATAGAGCTTCTTTCGGAATGTGACAGGGATGTATTCCACGTCATCAATACACTGCTTCGAGTGTTAGCAACTTTGCCTGTCAGTGTGGCGACTGCAGAAAGGACCTTTTCAACTCTGAAGAGGATCAAAACGTGGCTGAGAACAACAATGGCAACTCATCGCGATATTGCAATAAACCCTGGCCAGGTTATTGGTAGATTTTCCATGAGCGGAAATCGTAGGCTAAAGTTTGTTTTGTAAATGCAGTTACATTATAAAATTATTCCTGAACTGTAAACATTATTTATAGAATTTATACAAGCCACATAGTTAACTGAAAAGTAATTTCTTTAGTGTTCGTTAATATGAGATGTGAGCTTCATTTCTGTCAATAAGGAGTAGAAATATACATACTTCCACTATTTTGTTATTAATAGAACATACTATAACTATTTCTTTAAGTAGGCTGTATTTTCAAGTAATATAAGAATAGGATATGTGGATTTCTAATGCAATAGATGAGAACTGCGATTATTTTAGTGTTACTTATTGTTAGCTTTCATAATTGAATGTTAATTAAAATTATCTCTTAATTTATAAAATGGCATTTTGATAGATGTTTTGGAATCCGAGATAACAAAATTCACATTGCCATTTTTTAAAATTTATTTTAGTGTTTATTTGTTTGTAATTAGATATCATTAAACAGGGCAGATTCCACAGTAAAACATTAATTGTAAAACCACTGTTTCTGAACGCTACTATAATAACTAATCATGAAAATATTACCAAATGAGCTTGTATTGTTTTGTAATCTAATGAAATTGTGTCTTTTTCGTCTCTGCGTTTGTTGACAAAGTCATACTTGTCAGTAATCATTGTGCGTAGCAGTGCCACGGGGCCGCCGACGTGCTGAAAGCACCACGTGCTGAAACCGGTCCTCTAAGCGGGTTGTTTCGCGTAGGTGTCCCGTACAGTGTCGATCAGCAACTATTGGAACAGACTCCACACGCTGGAGACATCACTTTGACTCACTCCAACACGTGCGGCGACATCCACTCGTCGCCAGCCCTCTTCCGACAATGTGACAATTCGCACGCTGTCAGTCGTCAAAGTGGGCACTCGTGGCATGTTTACCGCAGTCCTACACGTACTGTCTCCACATCACTGACCATACAAGTGATGTTAAATCGACCGAAACGCCATATGCCCCCCTATCGGCCACTTGTCGTGCCTGCTCACGTGTTAGTAGCACTACGTGCCTCAGAATTGGCCTACGGTGCATACGGTAAACATGTTGGGGGTTCCGCGGCATTAACCATGTGGCATCGTGATATGCAAAAACGTTTTTTGAGCACTGTACTATGGCTTGTCGCAGACGAAATTTTACTAATGATCGCTGAATACATTTTATGTCTTGAAACAGGTTACATCTCGATTCCTACAGAGTCAGTTGCTCAAACTATCAGGACCGAGGAAGGTAGCTAGCATGGCCTATAGTGAAAGAATGACCGCAAAATTCCGTGTTTCTGGTTGTATGCTATGTTCTACTGTCACGTCATATGCTCTATGCCTATTTTTTTTACCTGACTGTACGTTTAAATTACTTTTTAACATTTACTGCAGCCACCTACACACCACACAATACTGTTACCTTTGGTTGGTACAAAAGCCAGACAGTCTGCTACATGACCAGTCCTCAAAATCGGAATCACTGCTCCAATCTAAGGCTCTATCCGACTCAACATCACGTGGGCTGACAGCAGCAATTGGGGACGCACAAGGGTATAGTAACTCAGGAGGTCCAGCCTGATCAAGAAATACTCTTGGTGCAGACTCCTCTTATAATTCTGTTAAACTTATTGAAGAATTTGAACTATCTGATGAAATACTAATAATTTCTGGCTCGTCAAACCGCTCGCCCTTTACGTTCAAGTAAAGCAACTGTCTATGGAGCACTGCATCCGACTATACAACGTGAAGAACTCATAAAAAAAAGTAGTACAGACACCATAACATATTTCATAAAAGTGATATTTATGCTGTATATGAAAGAAGAATGTATATATTTTGCAACATTATATAATATTATATTAAAATATACTTTTTTTAAATCAAAATAATTAATTGATCGATAGAGTCCGCATTTTAAACTAAATTTAAGCGCATTTCCTTTCAGATACTTCAGAAAGCAGAATTTGCAAGAAAATCTTTGTCATGGCATATCATCATAATATTTATCTTGATAAATGATTGTAAGAAAATTGTAATAATAATGTAGGAAAAAATTTTATAATTTATTTTATGGGCATCTATTTGTCACAAACATTTATGACTGAAACTGACGTAAAAAAAGTTAGTTGTAAAATTTATATCGTATAATATTACAATGATTTTATTACACATGATCACAGTAAATATTATCACGATATTTTTTAAAGAGGATTTTGTTGTTTAATTCTGCTTTCCGAAGCATCCAAAACGGAAATGCGCTTGAATTTTGTTATAAAATGCGGAATCTACCGGTCGGTTAATGTTTTACATTTGAAAAGTATATTTTAGAAAATTATTTTATAATGTTGAAAGATCTATACGTTCCTCTTTCATAGGCAGCATAAATCGCACTTTTCTGATAATTTTAAGGTGGCTGTGCTACTTTTTTATGAGTTCTTCATGTTGTATAGTCGGGTGGAGTGCTCCATAGGCAGTTTCTTTACTTCAACCTTAATAGCTGGCCTCATTTCGCACTGCCAAAATGGACGATTAGCCTCAACTACAATGACACGATTGAGGAACCAATCTCTATTAAAGTCTGTTCACGATAAAATGAGCACTTTTGAAATCAACCTTAGAAAAAAGTCACTGCCCCTACCTACGTATGAGTAACGGGCCCAATGAGTGACTTGTGCCCAGTAAAGTTGGTAACGATGGAGAGGAAAGTAGTTCCGTATATTATCGTCGAATAAAAAATGTGAAATAACCTTTTTGTTAACTCAAATTATTTCTCTCGTTTTCGGGTTTTTTTATGCAACGTAGTGTAAATATGAGAAGTTTCGTACAATATTTACTTTTCTAATAATTTCACAGTTTCACTTGACCGACGCATGAATAAAGTGACGAGGCCCATAACTATATAAATTTTACATAATGCGGAAAAAAACACAAGGTGTATACAAGTAAATCTTAAGCAGGGCTTACAAAAGTGCTCATTTTATCGTGAACAGCCTATGTGTGGAGGGTCATAGCTCCCAAAAGTGTATTCGCAGAGATGTGCAAACTGTACTATCTCTTACTGCACTCTCTGAGCAGTGTATATAGGCTGTTCACGATTAAATGGGCACTTTTGAAAGCCCTACTTAAGATATACTTGTATGTACGTTGTGTATTCTTCCACCTTATGTAAGATTGACATTGTCGGTGCCTCTACGGAGCCAGTGGAGAGAGGCGGGGTTACCCGCCAAGGTCGGACATTGCCTCTCCCGCGTCGCTTGGAATGCGGGTTTTCCGACCAGCCCGGCGGACTCTCTCATTCTCTCTCGCTCCCTATTACTCTCTCTCTCTCATCTTTGCGTCCTACCGCTTGCAGTCTCTTCGAGGAGCCCGCCCACACAGATCCTTTTGCACCTGCACTCCGCGGTTTGATTGTATCTCGTTCACTATGCTCTCGCCCTTTCATCACTTGAAACCCAGGTTCGTTTAAGCAGGACTCACTAATATCTGTTTCACCAGTCTGTCGCCCGTCCGTCAGGCGGTCACGTGATCTTCAACCAATTGAAGGGAAACTTTTTTTTCCCCCATCCGTGAATCCGTGAAATATTTCTCAAACTTTAACTTTCGACGGACCTACGGATGGGCCACCGCCTTCTGACGACATTACGTAGATGCGAATACACTCTTTGAAATAAATTGCAAGGAGGTAGATTTGTGTATATTATCTTTGGTGGTAAATCGCAAGGCGGTGGATTTGAGTATATTATCTTTGGTGGTAAATTGCAAGGCGGTGGATTTGTGTATATTATCTTTGGTGGTAAATTGCAAGGCGGTGGATTTGTGTATATTATCTTTGGTGGTAAATTCAGGAATTTAAAATACTTACTTCCTCTTCGTGGATAGGCCCTTAGCCTGTTCCGACCTCAGATTTCAGACCATCTCTTCATGGGTCGGCCAATATTTCTTCTTCCAGTAGGATGGCATTCCAGGGTAAGCTTCAGAAATTGTTTTTAACCATCCTTAGAACGTGGTCTTTCCAAGTTACCCTTTTTTGGGAAATTCTATCATTAAAAGAAAAAATATTCAATTGTTGTCTAATTTCTTTATTCCTTCTTCTATCCTTCAGGGAATAACCTATCACTGATCTAAAGAAATTCATTTCGGATTATTTTAATTTTTTTTTTCTGTATTGTACTTTATTTTCCCACGTTTCATTACCATACATCAGAGCCGGTACAGCCATCGTTTTATAAAACGTAAACAATAATTCAGTATAAATTCTTATCGCGTAAAAAAATTATTTTCTCAAGATTTTTCTCTCTTGAGAATGTTTTCCAATAAAAATATACCTCCGACTAAAGAAAGATCACTATGTTATACTGTCACCCTGAAATTTTGTAGTACAGAAGGATTGATGGTCGACGGATTGTTATGGGTAGCTTTCAACTGACGGATGAAAACACAGACGGTTGACAGACTTACGGGTGCGACGGATGTCTGTGAGCCCAGCAATACTGGCAGAGTCGCGTCCCTGATTTTCGCACGTAGTGAGCTTGTCGGGGGGGTTATGGTGTCTCCAGAGGCGATGAGGGGTGAACTGAGGTGAGTATGGAGCGCCGCTGGAATGCAAGGGAGGGAAAACCCTCAGACCGGCGGCATCGTCGGGCAAGATTCCCACGTGCGATAATCACGGGGAGCGATCACGCCGGGGATCGAACACGGTTCCCCCTTGTTGAGAGATGAACGCTCAAGCCGCTGCAATACCGCGGCCCCTGTATAAGTTGTAATAGGTAGACACCTGCAAGATTCGCGTTATCTTTCGGTAACATGATGGACTCCACTGCCTTATAAACAAGTGACTACTGTTCGTGATTTCATTGGCCGCTGCACAGTAATCAACGTCACGTATCTGCCTGATCTTAGAAGCGATTGGCTACTCCACCGCTGAATTTGTATTATTGGCTCAAGAGCTCTCCGTAGGCGTGCCAAACATATCTTCGGCCAATGACTGAAGTTGGTCAAACGCATAATAACTTGGAGTTCAATCTGCCCTTAAATAATTACGCTAATTTTACGTCTCTTAGTAATAGATCGCTGGTTTATCTCGGGATGCTCCGCGTTTCCTCTTCCATTGCATTCTGTTACAGCTCAGTCTTCAGGGAACTCGGTATGTTTACCTACGAAAAGAAAAAAAACAGCACAAACGAGGGCGGAATGGTACTTTAACATAATGAGGTCTGCACACATGTACTGGTACTTAAGACAAATTACAAGTGAGTCATCTATATCCAGTACTGCAAGAACACCGGTTCTGTTGGTGTCTATGTTAGAACTCACCATCGTCCTATTGGTCCATACCACACCGGACACTACCCTGTACTATACAGCGTTCATTATTGGCCGGTCATCAACCAATGAAGACCCGAGCTGATACTGACCCAATCAAATGTCCTTTATCGTACAAAAGGATTTACAACCATTCGTGTCATTTTTAGTGGCTATAAAAAATTCTGTCATTAGCAATATCTCTGTTACTGTGATGTCGTGTTGAACACTAGCCGAACAAAGACTGCACATCCATGCGAGTTTTGTTCTGAACAACAAAGATATTTCCAAATTAGATTTGCTCGAGTGTAGTCCACAAACTGATACAGATATCACGCGTGCTAAAAAAAAATATATCATTTTGTTGCTCTTCAACATCGTTAGAAGCGGCTTTTCCAGATCGCCGTAACTTGAAACGTTTTTTCCTGGACAGTAGGGGAACTACGATAGGATACTGTACTTAGCTTTGCTACACACTTTCCGCCAATAAAATGACGGGGTCGCCACTTAGTCTCTCTTTAAAGTAGGCTGCACGCGGCACGACGAGAACACTGTACGCCAATAATTAATTTTAAATATTGCGTAAGAATACGCAATGTTCACACAAGCGTTGATCTTAAACAGGGTTTTCAGAAGTGCTCGAATTTACCGTGAATAGCCTATATGTTGGTTATTCACGGTAAAATGAGCCGTATGTAAAATTAACATTGCCATGGGCATTACAACTTTGTTTATGCTTAGGTCATGTGAAACTGCGGAATTATTAGGAAAGTAGATATACAGTATTATACAAATCTTGTAATTTTTACACTTCGATGCATTTAAAAAAAAAAAAAACAGAAAGCGAAATTAATTTATTTATTTATCACAATTAGTTACCTAACACTTTTTATTCGAAGTTACGATATGAAACTACTTTCCATCCATCGTTTCCATCTTTACTGGGCGCATGTCACTCAGTGCGTCCATAAAAAATATGCAGAAGTGGGCAGCAACTTTCCTTCTAAGGTTGACTTCAAAAGTGCTCACTATATCGTGACCAGCTTTTAAATACGTGCATTCAATCATTCGATACCATTACATCGATGCAGTTGATGGTACAGGAAATTAGTGGTATGAAATATGTGAACCAACTGGCTTGTGGCGAAAAATGGCGAAGTCTGCTCTTTCCGCAAGCAGAACGTTTCGGCTTGGGCCCAGTTTCGGGCGTGGCTCGTGCAGAGAACGAGGGCAGGCTTGTGATTGGCCGTTCTGGTCTCCTGTGCTATCAGTTGGGCGTGGTCGGTGTATATGTAAACGAGCGCAGCGGGTCAGGCAGAATCGGGCACAGTGCAAAGGCTTTCAATCGCAGAGCTGGGACGTAAAAATGCACGTGCATTTCTCAGGAGTGGGAGTGTCAGGCCTAGTCCACAATAACTGGTCCGCGGACGCCTAAAGGCTGTTCACGATGAAGTGAGCGCTTTTGAAATGAACCTTAGAAAAATGTCACTGCTCGTGCCTTGCTACGTATATCAAAGGGTTCACTGAGTGACATGCGCCCAGTAAAGTTGGTAACGATGAACGATGAAGGGAAAGTAGTTCCATATCATAACGCCGAATAAAAAGCGTGAAATAACCATTTGTGATAACTTAAATTATTTCTTTCTCTCTCTCTGCTTTTTTTTAATGCGTCAAATCGAAAAAAAATGAGCGGATTTGCAAAATATTTTCTTTTCTAATAATTTCACAGTTTCCCTTGACCGACGTTTGAATAAAGTGACGAGGCCTTTTTTTTTCTAAACTACCTTATTCTAAGTGTTATGTGAAGTTAAGACCCGAAGGTAGGACGGGATTGTATTGCGTCTCAGGGCTAACTAACCCCTTACGCCTACTAGGAAAAATCATGCAAGGAGATATGCATCGCAGCAAAGAGGGATTGGGCAGCCATGGCCTTCACTTTGGGGCCATAACTACCTCCCTCAGTGTACTTAGAGCTAGTCGTAACTATGGAGAGCAAGGGAAAAACCGTCAAGCGAGACGTAAAAACTCTTGCGACAGAGAAGTAAAAATTCAGAATTATTTCATGCATTAAATTAAATTAAATAGAATGCTACAGGAGACAGAGTGTAAGAAAAACATGCTCTTTCTTAATAGGGTTGAAAGTACTAGTAGAGAGGGGGCGGGAGCTTTGTACCGTGAACAGCCTATAACTGCTGATTGAGGCACGTGACCCTTTGACGTCACAACTCGACGTCCCTATGTCCCAAGGTCCCAAGATCATTTGCCAACTTCAACTTTCGTCCGCGGACGCACGCGCGGAAGTGTTCCAAATTGGTTTGTTTTGTTTACATTTGATCGCGCACAAAATGTAAAAGCAAAAAATAACCTATTGATATCTAATTGTGAAGACTGAAAATATAATACTCGCTATTTGTTCAAAGCAATAACATTTAGTCTTTAATAAATAAACAAAAAAAAAATGTACTGACTAAAGTAAAAAAAAAATCTACATTAAGTTAAATCAAAGGAAAATCAATACGTACTCGCTCGCATGACTCAAATTAAAAAACAAAATTTAAAAAAAGCTATAAATATTTATATTTACGAGTAATCTCACGCAATTTATTGACGCGCCGTTAAGGGTGCACTCTGGTGATACAGTGTCTAGAAACTTAAGCTTCGGACGGCTTCGGATTTGTTGCACTCTGGTGCCCGTGTCTAAAAGCTTAGCGTCTGAAGTCGTCGTCGTTATTGTAGACCTGCACGTTGAGAGGCACGAGTCCGCGGACCGTCCGACTGAGGACGAGCTATTGTGGACAAGGCCTGTTCGCGACGTAGGCGCCAGGTGGCGGACATGCCTTTGCGGGATGGAATTTGAGTTCCCCCCCAACCCGGCTTCATGGATCCGAGTGTGGTCAGCGCCGGCCAACCACAAAGGCCTTGCCACGAATCATAAGTCTGACAACAAGGTCAAATATACGGCGTTGCTCTTTCTTTAATCCGCATCCGCTCCACCCTTCATCCCACTGCGCACTGTCTCCCGAGTGTAAAGGCTGTTCACCATAAAGTGAGCACTTTTGAAATCAACCTTAGAAATAATCAACGTCCCTACCCGCATATATTTTAAATGGCGAACTGAGTGACATGAACCCATTGAAGTTGGTAACGACGGATGGGCAGTAGTTCCGTATCTTAACTTTGAATACAGGTTTCAGGTAGCCATTTGTGATAACTTAAATTATTTCTTTCACTTTCTGTTTGTTTTAATGCATCGAACGGTTAAAATGAGCGGATTTGCAAAACATTTTTTTTTTTTTTTTTTTTTTTTTTTCCCTTGGCCGACACATGATTAAAGTGACGATGCCATGGCAATGTTAATTTTACATACGGCGGAAGTACACACAATGTGCATACAACTACATCTTAAGCAGGGCTTTCAAAAGTGCTCATTTTTACCGTGAACAGCCGTACAGTAGAAATTTGTGCGGCTCTTAACAGCGGGGTCGAGAGCCCATGAGAGTGAAGTGAAGTGAGCATGGAGGAGCGCAGGAATGAAAAGGCGGGGGGGAAACGGGAGATCTCTGAGAAAGTCAGCCGAACCAGTGGCATCGTCCGGCACGATCCCCACGTGCGACCATGTAATTTGTTTCTCCTGAAAAGTTTCGGCGTTCTAGTAATTACTAGTTCTTCTCTACAAGTGTGATTGTTTATTTTACAAGTAAACAAAATGTTAAAAAAAAAAAATGAATATAAATTTACTCCGCTGAAGAAGATCAGAGAAGCTATATCTTTTTCGGCGCTTTTTTTTTAGATAAGTTAACAAAGCCCGATATATTAAAGAATTTTGAAAATATTCGATACTGTGGGATGGATTTTGGCCTTATATTTCGGGAAAGAGATGTAACCTACTTATGGAATACATTCTAGTCAAATTTGGAAAAAAAATTCATATCGGTAAAAATTGAAAAATGCTATTTTGCAACAGCATTAGAGGTTGTTTTATGTTAGATGCACCATAAAATAAAATACCTACACTCGTTTTAGCTGATATGAGTGAGGCGCATGTTTACGTAAATTTTTTTATTTTTCTTTTGTATTATACATTTGTCAGTCGATAATCTCCTGGACTTACCAATAACATATACTGGAAATATAAAAAAATAATATGATTGTATCCAGAATTTAACAGCAGTTAGTGAGGTCATTGTATGCACACAAATTACACGTGCACTCTTTACCTGAATGTTTTTCGATATCTCTCTCTGATACCTAAGTTCATCAGTTTTGCTTCTTCTGAATCGCGTCCAAACATTTCTGTTTATAATCCACAAAAACAAAGTATGAGGAATTCTATTTATATCGTATTATACGCCAAACCACCCGTCATTAATAACCTGTAGAAATTTCAACTCATCTGTCCATTCTTGTAAGAAACTTGTGTTTTTGCAAGTGTTTGCGTCAGGCTTGTAGGTTCGTGAAACCGAAACACTTGTAGCTATACAAAAATTCACTTTCAAGTTGTGAAAATCGACTTGTAGTTACTAGTAAATGCTTGTAGTTGTGAGAAACAGTCTTTTTTTTTTACTGCTCACGAGTTTGCAAGTCTGTTCACTTGAAACGTGAAAACTTGTAGTTTTGCGAAATGGGCCCCCTGGTGACACACACTGCTCAAACATTTTCAGCAATACTGGAAGGTGTCGTTACGCTGCCTGCTACGTGTTCAAACACGTTAAGGTTTTCCAGCCAGCCCGTTTTCCCTCATCGGCTCACAAGACCTCGTCATTAAAAGCCGTCCAGATTTCTTCACTCACCGGCGTATTCTTTAAGATTTCCTCTTTGTGGGGCATTCAAAACTATCAGAAATCAAGGAAATTGCTATAGCGAAATAGAAACTCGCCTTCTATTGGCGTCTCCTGATACTTCCGCTGTTTGTTTGAAATTAATAGGCTACTTGTTACATGCAAGTTCAATGTTACTCAGTGTCATAATAATCCATTACTACAGTAAGTTGCCGTTTGAGAAATTATCTCCAACATTTTTTTTTTTTTTTTTTGAAACGGTGGGCAACGAGTCGTGTATTGAATTAAATCATTTATATATTAACATTTTCCGGTGCAGTCATACGGAGGCTTGAACAGCGCTAGATTCAGCGCCCTACACATCCGGTATCGCTTGTGGGAATGGTGGTGGGCCTGCCTAATGAATACGGGTTTTCTCCGGGTTCTCCTGTTTCTCAGTCGTGGGAAGTCATCTTTTCGAGTTATGTTTTCAGGGATGATGGTCTTCTACGGGACCTAGCCAATAAGCACAGTCTCCCACTCATATTAGGACTATTTCAACTTTAGGATAAACCTGCCTGTATGCTCGTTGTTCTTGTTAGTCTTTTCAGATAATCCTGCAAGATTATTGCCAAAATTCTTAAGGCGTAAAAAATATATTGCAGATAATGAACCACGTGTTTGCTATCGCCATCTTGAGTTTTGAGCATAAAATCAACACCAGAACACTTCAAGTAAATTTTTAAAAAGTGTTCGCCCTCATTATAACAAAAGTTCTCCATCCCATTTTTACATTTGCAGTTTCCACCATCTCTGATGAATTCAATACGATTAACCGGTATATGTCCTTATAAGTAAAACACCTGGTAATTCTCAGATGTTGTACGAACTGAACTGTAGCTGTTAGAAATTGTATTGATATCCATGCTCCAGGTGAGTATAGGCTGTTCACGGTAAAGTGAGCACTTTTTAAGGCCTTTCCAAAAATTTTCTTTCGCCCAATTTCTATATTCCTGCTGTTTTTTAATATTAACGTTGCAGTGTGATAAATAAATACAGGGTAAACAATTCAGCACTCTCGAAAGAAAACGCCGGTGGCTGCAATAAGATAAATTAATCAGTGCTTAATGCCTCTTGGAAGGGTCTTAAAAAGTGTCCACTTTACCGTGAATAGCCTATATTTACAAGGACAGCGAAGTCGAAGAGTACACTCCGAAATATAAGCATTTCGTTGGTATAAAAAACGTGGAACATTTATTAATTTATTTTTTTGCAAATGATCGTGTTAAGCTCTCATAAATATATTATTTAAAAAAAAAATCTATTCCTTTTTATTTGGCAGGAATTTGTGAATAAAAAAGGCATGGCATAGGTAAAGGGGAAGTGAAAACCTTTCCAGGGGATTAATTTTCTGAACAGAAGGAACGTTAAAATATTAAAATTTGTAACATATCCTGTACAAGAGTACGGGTCTCCCTTTCCCCCCTCCCCCATCTAACACTTCCTAAAGTGTTTACGCGCACCAACGGTATGTAATCAGTTCGACAAATTTACGGAAGCTTTTAACGTCCGGGCTGCTGTGGTCCTTTCTCATTTCCAGCATTTACGTAATCAGCGAAGGCTGGCGGATGACAAACGGGCCCGGGATGCCAGCCGCAGCGGCTGCCAGAATCGCCCGTGGCAAGCCCGTTCCGAAACTCGCACATATTTCTCCATTCGCCTGTTATCTGAAACTCGCTGCCTCTTCTCTTTCACAGTTCTGCGTTGTCAGCCGGACATATGTGGGCTCCTGCTTTTATTTGCACCGTACCCAGTGTACGGCAATTTCGTTAATATATATATATTTTTTGCCCCGAACGTACAAAAAAAAATTGCAACTGTGCCAGTAACAGACACGGAACTTTCATAATAAAACGTAAAATTCAAGCCAGTAAGGGACGAGTTTATATTTCTGATGTTAAAGCGAGAATTAAATATAGGAACTAAAATTGCAATAGTGTGTTAGCTTTCCTAGCAATGTATCTCCAGTTGTGAGTGTGTCTATTAATGTTACAATTTTAGCTTAGAATTAAAATATATCTTAATTCAACATCGGAAAATCGCAAAGAGCGGATTCGCACCTAAATAGTCCAAAATTTTAATATCTGTTATCAACTCTGACAGCGTACGTAGTTCTGTGAAACAATTATATATTTCCTCGGTATTTATACATACACGCTTGTGAAAAATGCAACACAATGAAGAAACCATCGGAATGGAATTTATTACACGAAATACAGATAGTATATGTAACGAACGATTGAAATTTCGGAGCAATGCAACAACACTGCCTGCAAAAAAATTAGTATAGACTGTTCACGGCAAAATGAGCACTTTTGGAATTCCTGCGTAAGATCTACTTGTATGCCCGTTATGTATTCTTCCGTCTTATTTAAAATTAACATTGCCATGGGCCTTATCACTTTATTCATGCGTCCATCAGGTGAAACTGTAAAATTATTAAAAACGTAAATATTCTACAAATCTGGTGATTTTTACACTCCGGTGCATTAAAAAAAAAAAAAAAAGCGAAAAAGAAATTAAGATATCAGAGATGAACAACTAATACACTTTTGATTCGATGTTAAGATATGGAACTACTTTCCATCCATCGTCACCAACTTTACTGGGCACATGTCACTTAGTGCGCCCGTTGAAATGTATGGAGGCAGGGGCAGTGACTTTTTTTTTCTAAGGTTGATTTCAAAAGCGCTCGCTTTATCATGAACGGCCTTTATGTTGCGAACCCTTCACGAGCTGCAATAATAGCTGGTACATGTGGCGTCGAATCAAACAATCCTCGGATGTGTTCCTGCGGAATCTTCTGCCGGGATGCTTCTACCCGAGTCCGCAGTCCATCGGTATTGGCTGCTGGGTCAGAACGACGATACAATTGCCGAGCAACCATGTCCCAGAAATGTCTCGTATGTGACGTGTCAGACGAACGTGCAGGCCAGGCAAGAAGCGGTATCTGTCTCGCTTCGGAGACGAACTGGAGATTCTTGGCATGTGGTCGGGGCGGTTGTCGTGTTGGCACACGGCTCCAGTAATGTGCTCGAGGAAGGGTGCGGCTTCAGTCTTCACACTTTCCTGATGCAGAGGCTGCTGCTTTGCCCTTCCAGGCCCACTTTAATTGACTCTCTCAGGCGTTGCGAACAAAAGAATTTCTGATGCGTGCTGTACTTAAGTCGACACAACACTTGTTTCGTTGCCACAGCCAATGAGCTGTAGACGATAAGCTCGGCTTCAGTTACATGAACCAATCATAACCTAGACCAGTGAGACGGTTTGAAAATAATTTCATCACAGGTAAGATCATTGGTCGTTGAGCTTCGCAATCTGTAATACATGCCAAAAATTACCTACACGTGCGTAATGTACAGAATTGTGTTCACTGGGTCTGAGTCGGTTAGAGAGCCTACACTCTAAGAAACTATTCAAAAATTGACCATACTAGTGTATATGCGTAGTGGAAAAGCAGGAATGGTAATGTTTTCCCCCAATGCATTCATTGCTCAGGAAACAGTCGAATGCATAGGGAAGTTCCCAACTTTGTCTAGTAGCGCTGCTTAACATTCCTGTAGCTGCAACTCGATATGTGTTGTGTTATTACCATACAGTGTATAGATTAAAAACTTCCATTACAGTTTAGGAAGTTTGCCGGAAATTTTGTACACTGTACATTTCGTATTATAGGCCATTCGCGGTTACTTCGCACTTTTCTGTAGATATCCCTCCGCTTAGTGCTAGCAAAGCTTAACGGAGTCTTAGAAAATTACAAGAAAGGGACAGCGCAACATATTAGTGCGCGCTCAGTTTAATCATATTTTGCATAAGAACTATTTCTTACTAGGCATTGCCAACACATCTATTTTATCCTTATTTTATTCATATTATTAAAAATCATATATTATAATTTATAAATAAAATATAAGTAAATAATCAATTTTACCAAAAAAAATAAGGCACTGTTAAGTCGACACAAGTATAAAACGCTTGTGGTGTATGATACATTTAGGAAACAACCAAACACTTAATACATGGGTGATATTTCAAAGGTTTGATTCAATAAGTGTTAATTAACTAACAGCAGGACAACTAAACAGAATGTAAATAAATGTTATGACTAACTGGATCAGTCATGTTAGGTAAAAATACTCAGGGGGAAAAAATGCCACGTATGCGCAGTGCTGCAAGAAGTCATTAGAAATAGTCAATCTAATTTATGACCGGAGAGTGGTGCGCAACATCATAGACTTTCTAATTCGCTGTAGGTGGAACCTAAGCAATTGCAGGGTCTACTTACAAATGGAGGAGTCCCAGTAGGCCTAAACAAGCAACTAAAGGCTGTTCACGGTAAAAATGAGTACTTTTGAAAGCCCTGCTTACAATCTACCTGTATGCACGTTGTGATTCTTCCACCTTATGCAAAATTAACGTTGCCATGGGCCCGATCACTTTTTTCATACGTCGGTCAAGTGAAACTGAGAAATTATTAGGAAAGTACATATTTTACAGATTTGCTTATCTTTATACTCCGATGAATTAGAAAAAGACATAAAGCCGACGAAATAATATAAGTTATCACAAATGGTTGCGTAACACTTTTTATTCGACTTTAAGATACAGAACTACTTTCCATCCGTCGTTACCAACTCTACTGGGCGAATGTCACTCGGTGCACCCATTAAAATATATGCAGTTAGGAGCAGTGACGGTTTTCTATGATTGAATCCAAAAGTGCTCACTTTACCGTGAATAGTCTTTAGCTCGCCGTACTCCGGGCTCAATTCCCGACACAAATATCTGGCGTAAGCTGTCGTTGGTTGTTGTGTTTAGTCGGCGTGGACTTCTGCTTCCCCCGCCTTTGAATCCCCTCTCTGCCCCATCGAATAATCTCAGAACACCAACTTCTGCCTTAAACCTACTTGTGCAATTGTTTTTTTTTTTTTTTTAACAGTGTAATATCCGAACTATTTTCCTCAAGACGACCTTTTTACACGATGTCGCTAAGGCGCTTCGGCACTTCGATGTTCCGGTTTCAAATACCGGGTACTCCAGGATGCGTCTATCCTTAGATGTAAGCTAGGTTATTTAAGAGTGCAAGTCGCCGCCTAGTTAACCTTCCCCACAAAAAAAAAAAAAGCTATGGCGTTCGTGGTGTGAGAAACATTTTATTATTTTAGTATTTTTAATTTGTACCAATCACCACTCATTTATTAGGCAATAAATGTTATTTTCCTGAAAATAAAAAATTAATTGCTTCTCGTTAACTACATGAAAAAGTCTCTTTCATGTTTTTTGTATAAATACACTGATTGCCATAAAAATTCGCGCGTCAACAAGAGCCCGTGGTATTCAACGAGTATTTTTTTTAAATAGGATGTTACAGTCAAGGAAACAACTGATCACACTAACATTGCATGAGAACGATGGTCCGCCCACCTGCGACACAGAAGAATGACGTATTCTGTGTCTTGTCACAACCACCTCGTGTCTATACGATTGGGCAATGGACTCAAACAAACGCTGTATGTTGTCCTACGGCATATTTTTCCAATGGATGTATTAAGTTATGCTTCAATCACAATTGCTTTTGTGATTCCAATCACAAATGTTCGATTGGTGTTAAATCAGATCAACGGGAAGTCCACCGAGGTGTTGAAATGTGATATAAACACTCCTGTGCAGCGAGTTTTGTGTGTTGGAAACTGGCTCCTCAGCACTGAGCCTCTAGGGTAACACATGAGGCGACATAATGTCTTGGAAATCTGCATTACTTGACTCTCGCACCACTTCCAGTGGCACATTCTATCATATGAGCACTGATAAAAATTTCCGTATATTTACGGAATGTTTTACGGAAATGTACAGTCTATATACGGAAAGGCAATACGTAATGACGAAAAACGGAGTTAAGTCCGTAAATACAAAATACGGAAAGTCTTCGTATTCCCTTTGGCTTCGAGTTACGGGGACGGACAATGCCGATTCTACACGAAGCTTTCTTCGCCACTGTAACAAGAAAATTATCGTTTCTGCGGCAGTTGAGGTTATCCACGCGACTATGACGTATTCTTTAAAACATTAAAAAATAGCATCAGGCATCTGTAACATTTGGCAACAATAAAAATACACTAAATTTAATAGAAACTGAATATTTTCTTTTGATTTTTGAAAATAAATATAAAAGTTATACCACAATCTTCAAGTGAGAGTTGTAGGAAAATTGTAAGAGTCGTGGACTGGTATCATTTTGACTCTGGTGCAAACCTCGTTCAGTAAAAAATATTTTAACGTTTTTAATACAATTTTTATACACGGTAGAACACCCACATAACGAGAATTAAAGAGATTTTCATTATCTCTTTTTATTTTAAACGGAAAGTCCAGAAAACTAACTTGGAAGATAATGGAGTTGTTACGTGAAATTTACGGAAGGACTGTTTCAGAAAATCAATGTGTCCGTATTTTTACGGATAGTTTACGGGCACTTCTGGATAAATTTTTACCAGCACTTTTTCCGTAAAATGAAGGAAATTTTTTTTTACAGTGCGGTGGTTACCAACATTATAACACCCAGTAGCAGGGAAATGCGCCGCTGTTAAGTAAGGCAAGGTGTGTCCTCGCCTGCGATCCTGCAAATCCTGTCAAGTTGGTTATCTGTTCCGACAGAGAAGCGTGACTCGTCGCTAAAGACAGTACGTCGCCAATCTGTAGTACATATCGTATTGCTCTCTGGAAAACACTGCAAACAGAGGTAACAACATTGAGCAAAGAACGGTAAACCAAGTAAAGTTTATTGGGATTCGCAGATTTGACTCTTCTAGGCACGTGGAACTACTTTCGGTAGAGATTCGTTTATCAACTGGAGCTGCTGTGTGTGGCGGATAAAGAAGTTGCTGTTAATGTTCGTGCATGTTTCACGAGCGCATGGTCTTCTTTCTGGTGGTCTGTTGAGGCCGTCAAGGACCGTTCTGTCTTGTAAAGTACATTCACGGGACATTTTCTCCCGACATAGCCTTATCGTGAAGTTAGAATGACCGAACTGACGGGTAAATCGGCCTTTTAACGTGATTTACTATCCAGCCTCTGGCAAACTCCGTCGCTTTTTCTTACGTCTGTCTCATACGTCTTCTCACCATGCCAATCGCTCATTAATCTCACCTGGCAAGTATCATGTGTGTCATCACATGTGATAACACATCACACAGAGTGTAACGGCATTGTTGCCTGTATAAATTACAGAATTCATTCCAACAGAAAATGATATACGCCACATGAATGTATCTGTCAATATAGAAAGAAAATATTTTTTTGTTGTTTAATCTTATTATATTTTCGAATATAAGAGAATTCTTTAATATATACAATCCGAAACTTTCTCCAAATTTGTGTTGAATAAATTTTATAAAGCACACTTAAGTTTAAGTCAAGACAATGCTTTTCAGTCTCCCTTGATTTTTAATGTGTTTTTTTTTTTTTTTTTTTTTGTTAATTTAATTTTTTCCTCCATAAACAGTAAAATTTTGTTCTCGCAAGTTATTTTACAATAGCTACGGATTATATACATATATTAGTTAAAGTAAATAATATTACATGTAATTTGATACAGTTTAACAGTTTTGGTACTTATAAACTAATGCATTATTTTCTATATAGTCATGTAGCCCCAGTGAAAGTTTATTTTATATCAAATTTGTAATGTACTGTATAGCACCGGAAAAACTTCAGGACGACAAATTGTTTATACTTTTTATTTATCGTATGTACGTTTTTGATATTTTTAGGTGTTTATTCTAAAAATCGCTACAAACGAGGGCGTTGGCGTAGGCAGTAATGCAGAGGAATCTTTTACCGCTGATCTGGAAACTACACCGCCCACAAAATCATAACCTCGCTACCCTGGAACATCAGTCTCCGGGATTTTTTTTCTTTACGCCCTTCCCCAATGCCGCGTAATTTATGGACTCTTCGTTGCGAACGCGTGGAGCAGACGCTGACAGATGGCGCAGGAAAAAAAAAAAGCCATTGTATTATGTTTTTTTTTTTTTGTTCGTTTCTCGTTCGTCGTCTGCCGCGGCTGGAGTTATGAGCGACTCGGCTCCTCCAGTTTCATCGATTCCTTTTCTTCTCCCGACTACGGGGCGGCCACCCCATTCGTCTCCCGTGGAAGTCGAGATCTTGGTGGTACCGGTAACAGCTTCGCTGCACTGTCTAGGACTTGGGACGAGAGAGAGAGAGAGAGAGAGAGACAACGAAGAAGAGGAATTTGCTCTCAATTCTCGGTTAATCAGGCCTGGAGAGTTGTTTTTGCTCCATTCTCCCGATATATTGTGGAATCCCGGAGAGCGGAATTATTTGTTATTATCGATTCTCGGCTGTCTCCCCTCGCTTAATACACGCCGGCGGGAAATAGGAAAAATTCCGGGCACTAAACGCAAAAAAAAAAAAAAAAAAAAAAGTCTTTGCGCCCTACGCTGTGCTTCAATCAACCAGTACTTGAACAGTTCTGTGCACGCCCCTAATGTGAAGTACTTTCATACTCCAACTCAAGCTCGCTTCGTTTAATGTTTAGTATCGAGTGCCAACATAATTTATTTATGTAAGTACGGTTTCTTCTTCATGTTGTCTCTTGTCGCTGATTTGCATCGCGCGAGCAAAGAGTGTGGAAGAGAGAGTTGTAAAATGATACGCCGGCGGCGTTTACAAAGGCCAGCTGGCAGGTGACGTTGCGATAAACCTCTTTGTATCTCGTACTCTCCTGTCCTTTAGCAGATTGAATTTTTGTATTCATCTGAAGAATGCCCTGGAGATTAGTGACCTAGTTTCTCTCAGCGTAACTCGGTGTGCGGCGAAACTTCCAGATCAAGGCCAGCGATATTATTTAAGAGCGACGGGCCTCCGAGCCGAGAGTTTTATGAGAGTAGGGAGTCTGGGCGATTGAACGACTCTAAGCGAGACGACGAGCCAGGAGAGCAACGAGTGGCGACGGTAGTCACCAGCGGGAATAGAATCTGCGACTGCGAGGATCGGTGCAATGAAGAGTGCGACTGGCAGGTTGGACTATTGAACTGGGTACGTGAGTGTAAGACATTTCAGAGACATTGAAAAATGCTTTAATTAGAGTTAAGATAGAGAATAAATATTGCTCTCACTGAGAAAGTAAAATAGTAATACTGGATATAGATATTTTAATGTTGTAAATAATAGGTGAGTGAATAAATAAAAAATAAAATTTAGTTATTTTATTTTTACTAAGACCTCCAACCCTCACGAACTCGGACTCGCCCCTCAGGCGTCTCGTAAACTTTTTTTTCATATTTTATTAGTGTTGAAAAAAGAGCGAAATGCAAAATGACAAGTCATTCCGAAAAAAAAAAAAAAAAATATTATATGATGATACAATCACAGATGTGTATTCAAATGGATAAATGCTTTATTGTCCGGTGTTGTATTAATTTTCTATAGCTCAATCGCAGATATATAATTGAATAGTATCCAAAGAGCAGTTATAGATAGGGGCACCTTTTTTCACCCCGAAAAGATATCAGGGCAAGTTGAGTTCCAACGCACTTTAGTTCAGAACCTCTTTCGTGATTGGATCATTTGAATTTTTACGCGTCTTACCTCTGTCTGTCAGCGAATTACGAACGGTCAGTATCGGAGATGCTTGATTCTGATTGGCTCACTCATGTAACAGACTTGTCTTCGCGCAAAGAGAATTGGCCAATAGTCAAATGAAGACTGCAAGTGTGCACATGGAATATTGTAGTCTAGCCTCCGCGTAAATCTTTTCTCGAAAAACCGGTGGCGCTAGTTACATCACAATCTTTTATATGGAACATCACTCTCTTATGTAATTTCCAAGTGTGGATGTATGAGTGTATTTTGACAGTCTAGACCATGGTCTTACTATTGCGATTCAGGGAAACAAAAGATATAACTTAAAGCGTTCTCCGGGGACAAGGTTACTAACATGTTAATTTTTGTAACATGGTCTTTCGCGAAACCCGCGGGTTTGAACCTCGTGTAAGCCATAGGTTTTCGTGAGTCGTTTTCATATTTAAGCTTAAACTAGTATCTACGTAATCCGTCACCCTCTTCCCATCAGCCTGCCAACATAAACAGCAAACAGTACACTGGGAAATTACTTTGTGGCTCCTACAAAAATGTTGTGTTGGTATACACACAGCCAAATTATTTTTTGATGAACACAAATTTTTTTAGCTATCACCCCCACTAGAAATTTATTTTGCGGTGGCTACAAAATATTTTGTGTTCACCACAAAATTATTTGACTGTGTATATACCGACGAAACATTCTGTAGCAGCCATAACGTTTTATTTTTTCAGTGTAATAAACACAGCTAATTCCGGGTTTATTTAACAAGTTAAAAAAAAAAAAAATGCACGTGCACTGGCTGCTTATATATAGTATGTTTACCGGCAACCCCGTGCATATGATACAGGACATGGAACTGAAACTTTCATTAGAGAGAATTCACGTGTGGTTTAGCATATGGGGCTTCAGTGTGTTACAGCGCTTCAGACATAGAACGTGCATCAACTACACCTTTAATCTGTAGGACACCGGCACTAACCCAACAAGAGCATGACACCGTGAAATACAAAAAAAAAAAAAAATTGGGTTTGGCTGTGTTGGAGACACGGCCGTTTGTTTTGCGTGAATACGTCTACGTTGACGTGCTCGGGCGCCTTGAAGTGGTTTTTTTTTTTTTTTTTTTTTTTTCCGGCACCGCTTCACTCGATCAAATGGGATTTTATGGGTATCACTGGATTGCTTTTGAGATGATCTTTCCAACCGTATACGATTTCTGTATTTCGACTTGGCTTTATGGCGAGTATAGGCCGAAATTGTGTTAAGTTTTCTTAATTTTTTTACATTAAACGCATTCAGTTTCCCTATAACCACGCCACACAAATGATTTTATACACGCAATCGATTGATCTTGACGAGAGTTGTCGATTGAAACTTAAATGAGCGTCGTATATTTCCCTAGTCAAAAGTTATATCACTCGGAAGTTAGGAGACGCGGCGAAACGAACTCAAAATTCCTCCCCCACACCCCCTTCCATGCCGCGCGCGATGCTTCGCAGTCCTCACTCAACGTAAAATATTATTTTATCCTTTGGCAAACGAGCGGTGTAATTGAATTTTTATTGTAGACGATGGATTCGGAGCTGCAATGCCAAACTCTATCCCCCGATTTTGTTATCATCGGATTTTCTGGATTGCCTCCCACCATGGCTGCAAATTTAAAGACGTAGTCGGGTCAAAATAGCTTCGAGTTGTTGAAGTCCAACCTGATTACACAACGTGCATCGGAGGCGCAGAGATCAGCTCACACGATCAAAGGTACTCCCGTTTACTCCGCCCTTGCATTCCGCCACAGCTCCATCACCACTTCGCTTCGTCCGCATTGTCACTGAAGACCTTGGCTGTTACGGGACGTAAGTATTACAGCCGCGGTGGGGATTCCTGAGGTCATACCTTCCGCAGTTATTACTGGAGTTTCGACGGGTGTGAGATCTGGTGACCGCGGTGGACATGTAACAGCCCTACTTCTGCAAATCTAACGATTTGTATATGTGGTTCCGCACAGTTTTTTTTTTTACGAACGTCGGAACCCCTTCATGTTTCAGTATGTTTAACTTGCTGAGACACATATGTGACTTTAGTATTTGCAGTCTAATTAATATAGTTTTTATTAGTGGCAGAACACGACAAACTAACCACATTTATAAGTTTTTTTCTTATCTACTTATTCCCGTATTTAAGGGTGTTTTCATAGTAAAGTAACCACGGACACAGTGGATACTGTTAGGCAGTGAAATTTGTGGAAGCATAAATATATAGGCACATCTATGGCATCCGTTCTACGCCTCATATTCACAGTATGCATTAGAAAGAAACAAATTTTAGTGACAATCATTTTGAAAAATACGTTTTGAATAAGAAATTTAAAATTTAAAACTTAATGTCATTTGTTGCTAAAGGATTTTCATGATAAAGTGAGGACTCTAGAAATGAACCTTAGGAAAAAGTCACTGTGCTTGCATGAATATATTTTAATGGACGTACTGAGTGACATTCACCCAGTAAAATTGGTAACGATGGAAGTAAAGGAAAGTAGCTCCATATGTTAACGCCATATAAAAAGTGTTAGATAAACATTTCTGATAACTTTAAATTATTTCTTTCGCTTTCTGTTATTTTAATGCATCGAAGTTTAAAAATGAGCAGATTTGTAAAGTATTTTCTTTCTTAATAATTTCGCAGTTTCATTTGACCGACGCATGAATAAAGTGATGTAGTCCATGGCAATGTTAATTTTACACGAGGTGGAAGGATACACAATGAGCATACCAGTATATCTTAAGCAGTTGTTTAAAAAGTGCTCATTTTAACGTTAACAGCCTAAAACACGAGATAAGGTATACATACTAGCGTTTACATGAAAAATGTGGGTTACATCTTGTACGCCGTGTGTATGTATAAGGTTACAATTGAAATGGGCACAATGGTTCGTGTCTGATGCTGTTACAACACGATTACTAAACTTTGTCTAGTCGTAACTGTGCGGAAATACGCGACTTTCACCCGCCATTGTACTTCCTGCATTGCTGAGCTCAATTTTAGTTGCATGCCAGTACTACCAGATAACTTATCCAGACATGCGTTTTCTGGGATTGTCCGTTTCTAGTGTTACGTGCTGCAGCTGGCGCCGACTACGCTGCCCCGCGCCGTAATCGGAGACCCACCTCGCCCTCCCCTCTTCCTGGAACGATGCGCTCGCGGCTGTCTGCTTCCCCCTTCTGGGAATCCCGTGAATTCCGACAGCGGCGAGACTTGCTGGCGTCACAGACCTCCTCTCGTCTGCTAGAGTTTCCGATACGTTTAGTGTGACGACGCAAGAACGTTCTGGTGAGACTGGCTGGCGCCTCAGCCCTCCGCAACGCATCGCGCGAGTTGGGAAGAGTCTAGGTGGCGGCCTAAGACACTGTATATACTGCCGCAACCCAGCAGCCGGCAGTCTTTGATGGAGGCCGCCTGGCGAGTGTGCGCGAGGGAAGGAAGTGTGGACGACGGCGAGTGAGGTGTTCGTGGCTTGAATGGACGAGAGGGTGTGAAACCGACGAGTGAAGCCTACTGTGCGTGAAGGCGCTTGGAGGACTCTTCAAAATTGCGACTGGCGGGACATGGACTGAACTGAGGGGGACTGAATGGAAGTGTAATACTGATTTTATATTGTAAATATTTGAACTGTCAAATATGGACGCATAAATGATAAAATAATTGAATAGGTTGATACGCTGTCTATTGGGACCGATTTTTAATTATTTAATTTCATTGATTTCTTTGTCGTAATTATAAATTTTATTAATTGGTGCCAATTGTGAACAGTAAGTGATTTCAATTTATTGTGAGAATTTGAATTAACAGAATTTTGCTGTAGTTATTGTAAATAAAATAAAGAAATTATAATTAATTATTTTATTTGATTAAGACCTCCATCCCTTAACGAACTTGTTATAGCACACTTAATTTCTAGAGAGAGGAATTGCAACACTATCATCCCGAAAATTTTATGATTTAGATTTGGGTAACGAGTTTGAAAATATCTCACGGTCAATTTAATTGTTTTGCAGTTAACCTTAGAAACAGTAGCTGGCCTTTGTAAACGCCGCCAGCGTATCGTTTTACAATTCTCTCCTCCACAAACTCTTCGCTCGCGCATTGCAAAACAGCAAAATGGCGATAACAAGGATTGTTTTAGATTAAGGTTTGAAGAGTTTGTTGTATGTGTGGGGATAAATAAACACATTTCAAATCTGGAAATGTATTTACGGAACTGAAATTCTACAGATACAATTAATTTAGATTTTTGAGATAGTCAAATTAAGTTGCAAAAAAACTAGATATCGCAACGTGTAATAACATTTACAACTCTAGAATTAATTTTTGTTATCGTATGTAAATTTGATTTATTACAAATATACATGAATTGATTGAAGAAAATATTGTAAATCTTACTATATGTCAAAATTTAAAAAAATAAATAACTTACGCAGCCTTAACAATACGAATATTAAACATGGTAATTATACAATTACGAAACCTGTAAAACAAATATTTGTATTATAACACTTTTTAGCACTTGAAGTTCAGGATAACAGCACACGGAAATGTCCCAACTTCTAATCTGTTTATGCGCTAATTTTCTAATATTATAATTTGTTGCTTGTTCTCGTAAACGAAACATTTTATATTATCTGTTCGCAACATCTTGTAAGTGGCCATTCACAAAATCGTATTAGTAAACTGGCAGTGTTATGAGTTCCATACGCGTTTCCTCTTGATTCACGCAAAAAAAAAAAAAAACTACAAAAGAGTACAAGCATATGAGTATTTATAGGAGCAGATCATTCCATTTTATTTCATACTAGAAAAAACATACGTCACAGCTTCAGGTGTTTCCTTTTGGCTGAGATAAACTGGCATCATTAAGTTCTGGCATGCTCATATATATACGTATTTCAGTAACCATCCGAACTAAACTACATGCGGACGCATGAGGCTTAAACTGAAATACACTGAACGTATAAAGTTTAGTGACGCTCGCAATTTCCGCTAGAGGATGTGGCTGTGATATTTAACTTCTAGGCGAGTCTGTACGTACAGCCCTAAGAATGGCATTCAATATTTTTCTTTTTCAGTGAACACACTATATGTAATTATATACCTTTAACTTTCTTATTAATATAAAACGTTATTTTCACGCGTGTGTGGCTAAATATTCTTTAATTTGTTTCTCTTGTTTCAGGTAAGGAAGAAATCCAAATTTAAGGGAGATTCGATGACAGCACATGACAAAATTCAAGGTAATTATTGCATGTTACATTATCTATTTAAATAAGCGACGTCGCAAGCTCGTTTAAACTTATGTCACGTTACTAATACTGTGAAAGGGGGGGTGGGGGGGGGGGGGGTTACATTTGGACGGAACTCTTTGGAAGATGTGAATACATTCAGTGCTCCTTGGAAAGGAAAACCTTTCGTGACTGTCGCCTTGCATCAGTTAGCTTTATACAGAGTGTACCACTATACCGGATTCGAGCGTTTAAGGCTTTTTTTTTTTTTTTTGCAAAAGGGGAACCCGTATTCGGTGTTGCAGATTCCAAAAAGGAATACATTCGTCCCACGCAAGTTAAGTTTCAAACCGTCGCCCCGTTACGTCCACTTTCGTCGGTAGACCTACGTCTTTGTAGCACAAAATAGGAACTATTTGCACTTTTTTGAAAGGATTAACTCTCGCTGCGCGATAGCCGCAGGCCAAATCAAACTTCCTTTGAATTGCAAATTCGTACTCGAAAGACCCGCTATGCATTAATTAAACGTCTGTGTTGTATGGATTTTTTAGTAAAGTTTTCCAATGTTTGCTTGTGGATGTTCTTCTCGTTTAAAAATTAAAAAGAAAAAAGGCATTCTTAGTTATGTTTAACGTTTAGACTACGAATGAATTTAACTACGAGCATTTGACGTACAAGGAAGCTTTGAAGGAAACATGTTAAAATTTTGCGAGTTCCAATTCCCACTACGCTGGTTTCTTTGGCCAGACACTTGCCTAAAATACGACACAACGATATACAGTAAAATGTATAGGCTGTTCACGGTAAACTGAGCACTTTTGAAAGCCCTGCTTAAGATCTACTTCTACGCACGTTGTGTGTTCTTCCGCAATATGCAAAATTAGCATTACCATCGGCCTGAACAATTCATTCATGGGTCTATTAAGTGAAGAAGATAAATGATCAGAAAAGTAAATATCTTACAAATTTGCTTGTTCTTAAAATAATATATATTTAAAAAACAGAAAGCAAAAAAAATACTATTTCAGTATTTACAGAAGTTTATCTACCATTTTAAATTCAACGTTAATGCATGGAACTACTTCTCCTTCGTCATTGTCGTTACCAACTTTACTGGGCGCATATCAGTCAGCGTGCCGGTTAAAATACATGCAGGTAAGGGCGGTGGCATTTTTCAAAGGTTGGTTTTAAAAGTTTTCAATTGACCGTGAACGACATGTAGGTTATCAGGGTTAATAGAGCACTTTTGAAAGCTCTGCTAAAAATCTATTTTCTATTAACCGTGAACGACATGTAGGTTATCAGGGTTAATAGAGCACTTTTGAAAGCTCTGCTAAAAATCTATTTTCTATTAACCGTGAATGACATGTAGGTTATCAGGGTTAATAGAGCACTTTTGAAAGCTCTGCTAAAAATCTATTTTTCGCCTCACGTTGCATTCTTCCACTGCGTGTAAATTTTGCATTGCCATAGGTTTAGTGACTTTGCTCGCGTGTCAGTCGAGTGAAAATCTTTAAATATTACGAACATCAATGTGTTAATAATACGCCATTCTGTACTCTAGTATGTACAGAATTGCCACACAATGTCAATACCTGAAACTATTTTGTGTAATTCGTTGACACCGTAACGGGCAAGGCAGCATGCCAGTGTGGACAGCAGGGTATAGTCAATTCGCGGTTTCTTCGCACGTTTTGAGTCAAACATTTGAAGAATCGCCCCATGTATGACGCGTTTAGTCATTTCCTAAATATGTAATGTATCACAAGCGTTTTATTTTTTTTTACCTAACATGAAAGTTTCTTTATTTTCATTAAATTGAAGTGTCACCCGTATTTTTTATATAATTCTAATTTTTTATTTATAATAAATATGAATAATAACAGTGAGAAAATATGTGTGTTGGTAGCGCCTACTAAGAAATAGTTCTTAAGCAAAATAGTATTAAAACTGAGTGCGCACGAATTCGGAGCGTTATCCTTGGGTGTAATCATCCAGACTTAGTTAAGCCTAATTTGCACGAGGCGGAGGAATATCCTGGAAGTAGAACTTTAGCAGTGCTTAAGAGATGTATGAAGTAACCGTGAATGATTATATAGAGTTAAGGGGTAGTGATTTTTTTTAAGGGCTCACTATAAAAATTTAGTGTAAATTTACACACACAAATTTTTGGTAATTTCACAATTTGTATGTGTAATCTGTAAAAAAAAACTACAGTACGTATAATTTTACACACACGTACTTAAAAATCCAGAAAATAATTCATGTCTTCTGGCGCAAATACATTAATGTAAGACTTAATAAAATAAACCCATTGTTGGTGTTAATTTTCACATTTTGAAGAATGTATAAAAGTACATCCACTTACAGTATTTAAAACCTAAGTTATGTATTGTTGCTTCTACATAGTCGTTGTATGTACACCCAGTGTCATTTTTATTTTTTTTTTCTAACTACGCTATAACTAAGTATTAAGTGAAAGCCCGGTGGGAAGGGAGGGAATTTATTGCATCTCAGGGCTAGACCCCTTACTCCTACAAGGATAGGAAATCATGCAAGGAGACATGCATCACGGCAGAGAGGGATTGGGCAGCCATGGCCTGCGATTGGGGCCATGACTACAGAGTGTGTGTATATAACATACTAGTGTTGGTAGAGATGAAAAGCTAGTAGAGAGAGGGGACGGGAACTATATTTCCTTTCGCCTTGGCAACTGGAGGGAGACACTGGCTTCTAACCAGAGAGGTGCTTGCACACACCTCTGGTGGAGGAAGGGGCGCTATTGGGCGACTTCCCCCGACTACCCAGCAGAACCTGAAAATTAAAGATAATGATGTGAGTTGCCAGTAAGCATCGGGGCCACAAGAGCTGAGCCAACGCTTACTGGTTTTTAGTTATCCGTGAAGAGACGGTACAGCCTATGAAAAGAAGGGATTAAGTTATAAATCTAAATTCAAATTAACCTAGATTTAGTAGTAACATATGTCCGCGGGGACATGTGTGTCTAAATCTAATGCTGTGCTACCTTGCAGCGGCCAATCCCTGCAGCCATAGTCTGTAACAGGGCGTATCTACGGCCATATGCTACGAGTGCACGGAGTTTCGGATAAGGGAGGGTTGATTGGTTGACGCAGGGGAGGTCTCTCACCAACTGCAGCAGAGAGCCACAAGTCGCCACAAGCCCTGCAGTTATTTGCGGGTATAACTGTTCATTGGCTGCCTTGGACTCGGCAGTGGCGGACAAAAGGCCAAACCTACAAACAGCTGGCTGGGAAGAGAGGCTAAATTAATTAAAACTAGTAACTAATCTAGGCTGAGCTGCCCCTACAGTGAATCTCAGTTTATTCAACCGCAATTATAATTAGAACTTAATAGTTAGTTGGATGAGGGGGGAGGCTGTCACCAGCTACTGCAGGGAGCACACTATCGCCACAGCCTCCTAAGATTTTGCAGATAATCCGACGAGAGGCAGCCTTGGAATCGGCATCGGCGAACGGGCCAAACCTACAATCAGCTGGCTGGGAAGAGAGGTGTATTATTCTAAATAAAAATTAATTACTTATCATTTAATCTATGTTGATCAGTCCCTTTAGGACTGCTCAGATTACTCCTCTACAATAGACTATTAAGGCTGCACAGGCGCTATCAAAATGGAAAATGCAGTGTGTTACACGCAGGGATAAGGGGGCCTATGCGCTAAGCTCGACTTTGATCGTTTATAGCACTACGTTTCATCTATGTCATACTCTCCAAGGGCAGTAATTAATGGATTGCCATGGTCTTCATTTGATTGGTAAATGTTTAGGGCCTGTTTTCGAATTACGTCTTGCAGCAGTTCTTGTTTAAGCTCTGCGTGCAAGCACCTGTTAGTGACATAGCGTGATGCATGTGCTGCCATCCTAAGGCGTTTATTCTGTACCACTTGTAGTGAATTGAGATGGGTTTGTGAGCAGTAGGCCCAAACAGGGACTGCATAAGTAATAATGGGTCGAATCATAGTATGATATAATTGAATCCCAATTTTACGCGACAAACCAGAATGGTAATTTAACAGTGAATATAAGGCTTTCATACGGGCATAAGCAACAGTTCGCTTAGACTTCATATGTTTCCGCCATGTCAGCCTTCTATCCATTGTGAGGCCAAGGCATTTTACCTCGTCTTTAAAAGGAATATTCCCCCCGAAGAGAGTAAGTTGAAGGTTGGGGGGAGGGGTGTTGCGGCGCGCGAAGACTAGCGCTTCCATTTACCCACGTTTATTTTGATTCGCCAAAGGCGAAAATAAGTTTCTAGCTCATTGAGCTGTGCCTGGGCGCGTTGAATGGCAAGTTCGCCCGGCGGGACCGAGTGTAGATGACAGTGTCATCTGCATAAATTCCTAAATTGATATGCCAATTAGGGGGACGCGGAATATCGAGGGTATATATATTATAAAGGACTGGCCCTAGGATACTGCCCGGGGGGACTCCTGTCCTAATATTTTTCTTTTGATATATTGCTCCTTCAATGGATACAGAGAAGGAATGTTTATTAAGATAGGATGCTAGAAGCTTGATATAGCAATCTGGGGAATTATTTTGGTACAGCTTATAAAGAAGCCCCGCTTGGAAAACCCTGTCGAAAGCTTTTTCCACGTCTAGGAATACTGCAACCGTATATTGGCGCCAATCAAAAGTATTAGTAACATGTTCGGACAAACGGACTAACTGGTGTACAGTAGAATGATTTTCCTAAAGCCAAATTGCTCATTAGGAAACAAATTAATATCGCAGATACGAGTGTTTAGGCGGCGCAATAAAACTCGTTCATGAATTTTAGGGAGCGAGCTAAGCAGGCTGATTGGGCGGTAGTTTTGTAATTGAGTTGGATCTTTGCCCGGTTTGGGAAAAACAATTACTGAGGCACATTTCCAGGGAGTAGGGAAGTGGGCGAGAGTAAAAATTGCATTAATGCACTCTGCTATAGCCTCAAACATGCTGTCAGGCAGCTGCTTGAGTACTATAGCCTGCAGGGAGTCGAACCCAGGTACTTTTCGGGGTTTCATATATTTAATAATACGCTTAACTTCCTCCGCATGCGTGGGGTGTGGTTCAGCCACTGTGGGCTGTCTCAGACGCACTCGGGGGTCCGTATAAATACGGGCCACAAAAGCTGGATCAGCTGGATTTATATTGGGTTGGAAAACTTGCTCTTATTGATTGGTCATAGTCTCAGCCTCCTGCTGAGGCGTATAAGCCACTCCTGCATTGCCTTGAAGAGGCGGGATTGGATCACGCTTTTTTGTAAACGCTTTTGTCATGTGCCACAGACTATTACCCTGGGAACATAAAGGGGACAATTTATTATTCCAAATTTCAGCCTGCCAAGCAGTGATTTCAATATCAATACGCTCTCTAATATTATTTATCTGGGCTTTTAATTGCCGAGATCTAGTGCGGGAATAGAGCCTACGCAGCCTATTTTTGCGCGAGATAAGCTCCCTGATTTGACCAGGAAGCTTATCTGTGCTAGTCTTCGGTGTTTTCTCCGGGACAAACTTATTAATTCCTGTCTGAATTATATCTGTAACGTGTTCCACAGCAGAGTCTAAATCGTCGGGAGTACTAATTTGTGCTGGGAGATCAATTTCATCGTCCAGGTAATCCCTAAAGCCCGGCCAGTTCGCATGCTTATAATTTTTAATTTTACGAATGGGTGTATTGTCCGTGTCGATTTCATCGAAAGACAAGCGGACAGAGTAATTGTCCGAGCCCAATTCGTGGAGCACTTCAAAATATAATGCCATATTAAGGCCTTCATTACGCACATATCTAATATATCGGGCCTATAATTTATTTGATGTGGATCAAAAGTACGTTCGCTGAGCGCATAAACAACATAATTATCTTGCTCCTGATGTCTGAAAAGAGTATTCCCATTGGCTGTGCGCTCGGGACAGCCCTAAGTGGGATGTTTAGCATTTAAATCGCCAACAGTTAGTAAAACAGGATAAGAATTAATTAATTCATCAATATTTGCACGCAAAAACGTGAGGCCTGGCAGGCAATAAACTGAATAAATCGAGATATATAGATTTCCTAATTTAATAGTGACACCCACAGCCTCAAGTGTCTGAAGTTGCAGTATTTTCGCGGAATTGCATGTAATGGAGTTACGAACTAATATTAAAACACCGCCACCCCGATTGTCGCGGTTTTTTCTGTAACAATTAAATCCAATTATTGAAAATGTATGCTGCGGGTTCAGATGTGTTTCATTTACTGCGATAATAGGGATCTGGTGGCGAGAAATAAAAATCTATCAGCTCTTGTTTCTTACTGCGAATGCCATTATCATTTCAGTAAGCAATACTATTGACTAAATTAAACCTAAGAGAGGGCAGACTGGTGTCATGCCCTCTAGCAGCAATCAGTGGCCTTGGTGGTCACTGAGAGGACGAATCCCATGAAGGCCTGATCTTTGTCGCCCTGGCTTCGCATAGGATCCGTCAAAATATCTAATAATTTGAAGACACACTCCAGCATCACCATCAATGCTGGGGTCTTCTGGGCGAGGGGGCTGTTTTTAATTTGTGAAAAAATATTATGTGTGTCAACATGTGTGACATCGACTGGAGCTGTCTCCAATTGTACTGTCCTGGTATGGATTTTTTTTTATTGACGAGCCCCCATATCCCGCTACGCCAGCGTGAGCACCTTCACAGTTCTGTGTGCCCTCCGGCATGCATGTTAGTAGCTAAGATGGTTGGAGAGAGGGAGCGTCTCAGGGCAAGCCCTTTACGCCTTAGGTTGGGTTTAATTAATGAAATGGGCGCATGCATCGCGGCTATAGCAGGGTTGTCTGGTGCCATGGCCGCAATTGTAGCCATGGACACACCCCGAAAGAAGAAGGGTCTAGTAAGGGGCATAAAAAAACCAGGCAAAGCGGAGATGGCATGGAGAAAACTATGCGACAGTCGGGGAGGAAAAAAATTATTCCTTTTATTGGATTAGGGCTGGAGAAAATAGGGTAGTGTTAGTTCGCTAAGATAGACATTGTGAGTTTGATGAAGGGTGAAATGTGTGCTGGTTTGGCCGTTTTCCGGCATTATTTGTACCGGCGGCGAGCTAACCTGCGCGCCCAATGGGCGCGGAGGAGCTGGCCTCTGATTGGCCGAGCAGGTTGTGGAGCCTGCTGTGGCTGCGACAGGGGCGGGGGTGGAGGTCTGCGACTGCTGTTGCTCGTCTGAGATCTTGGAAGTTTTATTTCGAGAACTTTTACTCTTTTTTCGCTTCCTTAGCTGGCCGTGAATTGCGAGATTGCCTATTATTACACGCCGCAGTATGGTACACTGTTATAGGCCTTACATCTGGCCGTTTCGATTTGGTTCGCTGCGCTGAATTGCTCGCCACTCCCTGTGAAAAGAGGGGGGGGGGGGGGGGGAGGTTGTCGCCGACATTTCCGCGGCTTTCCTCTTTTTTTTTCCGCGGCGTCCTCTTCCATCGCGACAGATGTACCGTCCGACATCACTAGCGGGAGGGGGTCCCCCTAAGGGCCTAACACCTATTCTCTTCTTTCTTCACCTTGAAGGTGAAAACTAAAATTATCCTAAAATAAAAATTAACCTATTACACAATTGGCCTCCACAAACTCATTTCCCTGGCCTCTTCCCTTGACCGGAAGCGAGGCTAGGGGAAATCAGCCGCTTGATAATAATTAAATTACCCTGGCTAAGGGATGTGCCTTTTGCCTGTGCCCTATAGGAGAGCACAGGCCTGGTGTTGCTGAACTCGCAGCTCTTCTTCTCGCAGTATTTACTACACAATCGACGCGCTCACGCAGTGCGCCTGTACTGTGCACAGCTAAACCACCTTTCAATGAGTCAACAGCACAGAGCGACTGCCAAGCACGACCGACCTGCAGCGAGCACTGCTGCAGAATGCCCAGTGTCATTGTATAGTTGTACATCTTAAATTGTGTAATTTTACAATGACCATGTGTGTGTGTGTTTGTGTTCGTGTGTGAACTTGCAATACAGTCTGGAGTATCTGTGAGCGTATATTTACACCTATAAATTTTACTGTAATTTTGCGTTTGTATGGGTAATTTGCTAGAACGAGTACAGTATTTGTAATATTACACTAATGTTCCTGTCGATTAAAAAATAACTGCATGCATTTGTTTGAAATATGCGATCTAGCGGTAGTGATTAGAACTAATACGAACTCCTTTTGTGTGTTCAAAAGGAGATCTTAATTCCCACTGATGGAATATGCTGCCTTTTGTATGTAACCACGCATTCTATATCTGAAGTCAATTATTACCCACATGAACATAATAAAAATGCATATACAAAGTATAGGTATGAATTAACATGATGCAATTGTAGAAGGACATATGCTGACTGTGAAATTGCTTAGCAAACCAATGAAAATAGTACAGTGAATCTGCGAGTTTCCTTATTTTGTTAGTGAGAAAATACACATACACATAGGTGAAATTACAATTGCGATGTCCGTGTTAATTTTCTTGCCGTGGAGTGAAAATACACGAGTGTTGCAGTTTATTTGTCGCTGCATAGTAATAGTCATTTTATACCGTTCTACGTAAATTTAGTTGTACAGCGCTCACGTTATTTCACTATTTATAGGCTAAATTTACATGGATATGGAGTACAAAAACATTAACACTTGTAGGTATAAAATTACACTGACATCAGTGGAGACACTGCTGCCACATACATTTGTGTACACAATTTTTTTTTGCAGTGTTTCTTTGAAAAATTTTTCACTTTAAGAGGAAGATCTGATAGGTGACGCTTTTCGAGTTTCGATTTGCATTTTACCCGCCTTAAGTGTAACTCTTAGAAGTATGTTTTTAAATAACTGCGTTGGCAAAAGTAAGTTATTAGTTTCTCCAGCATTTTTTCTCTTATTTTCACTGAAGTTGTAATGTTTTTGTCATTCACCTACATGTTCTTATTTTAATTTTTTTACATGTATATTTCTTTTAATAATGCTTACAGTACTTTAGACTTTTTATGGGTTTCCGTGCAGCATGGAAAATATAACGTGGGTGTAATTTCTATGCAGCTTTCTCTAAAATAATATATTTCAATTTTTTTATATTTGCAAGCACAACGGTAAAGTATGGTAGCACGACTTTATAAAGAGTGTTCACGATAAAGTGAGTACTTTAGAAATGAACCTTAGAAAAAAGTCACTGCCCCTGCCTGCCTACATTTTAACGGGCGTACTGAGTGACATTCGCCCAGTCAATTTGGTAACATGTATGGAAATTAGTTCCCATCTCAACGTCAAATAAAAAGGGTCAGGTAACCATTTCTGATAATTTTTTAATGCATCGAAGTGTATAAACGGGAACATGTATGAAGTATTTGCGTTCTTAATGATCTCACAGTTTCATTTTAACGACGCATGAATTAAGTGATGAGGCCCATGCGATGATAATTTTACACTAACTTGTATACGAGTATATCTTAAGTGGGGCTTTCAAAAGTGCTAATTTTACCGTGAACAGTCCATGCTTGTTAAAACTCAACGTTGACACGCGGGATAACCCACGCACGTGGGTAACTCTGAAAAAGGAAGGCGAACTTCATAACGGGGCCATTACGCCGCCTCGCACGGTAGCAGAAGAATATCCTTCGTCAGACAAAACTGTCTCGAGCCCTAACAAGTTCGTCCTGGAGAAAATAACTCCACTGCAGTTCGCGTCACTTTTTCCCATTACACTTCTTCCAATACTTCTTTTCTGCGACTGTCAGTTGAAAGTTCTTCTGGTTTTTTTTTTTTTTTTTTTTTGTCTTCTAGTCTCAAAGTTGGTTTCCATAGGGAGGCGTTCGGCACCTTGTCAGAGAGTTAGTTGATTTCTCTTCCCTGGGCGAAGGGGGAGATGCATCTAGCGTCTTGAGCGTAGTCGTTCCCGGGCACCGCGATCTTTTACACCACAGGCCGACCGTAACGACATCTGTGCGCAAGTATCACGCACTGAGAAAAAGATTTTGCTGAATCTAAAAAAAAAAATATTCGTTTGGTGCAACCAAATTATTTGTTTGTATGGGGGCAGTGAAATATTTCGTTGTTCTCATTTTGTTGCCCCCGGGACAAATATTTGGCTGGTGCAACTGAAGATTTTTTGTTTGGCTCCACGAACATTAAACAGTTTGGGCTGATGCAAAAATAAATGTACAAGTTCGACCGAGTTTCAAACCTAGGTCACTTGCGTCCGCGCGCTACGCCTTAATAATTGCCGCTATTGTGACAACTGAAGAAATTGGTGTGCTTTTAAACAGATGTACTGCAAACATTGGGCAATATGTACAAACAAATATTTCGAGTTTTACACCTTTAGTTTTCAGTTTCCTATCGAATTGTTTTATTAATGTGTTTATACTATTATTAAGCATAAATTGATGCACTAACAAAGACTTTTACTACACTAATTGTCACAAAAAATACCAACAAACTCTCGAACTGTATTTCCGAACGAAAGCAGTCAAATGAGTGGCGAAACAAATATATACAGTTGATTCAACATGATATTTAGTAGACAGTCTAATTTTTTTCGTCCAACACAGAGATTTTGTTTATTCAACATATATTTTGTAAGACGAACAAAAGTAATTTTGTTGTTATTTCAAATTTTTTTTTGCTCAACAATATATTTGGTTAGGACAACTAAATATATTTTTGGCCCTATAAATTAGATATTTTGTTAGATTTTCTCTCAGCGAGTGCTTTTTTGCGCATTTGGTTGTTAAGGCCATATTTCGCGATGGTTTTTTTTAATTTAATTATCTGAAAGATATTTATATAAGGACCACATAATTGTAAATATTTGTAGTCAAGTGATTATCGTTTTCAAAATATAGCGCCGAAACGTCGAAGATTTCAGAATATGGGAACCCAAGTTTCAATCCTTCTAACTGACTTTGCTGACTAAATCACATGCCATGTGATCTATATCATATACGCAACATTTTAATTAAGTATCAAGGATTTATTCAGGATGTGATTCTTAGAAATGCGACAACCCAAATAAGTTATAGTCATTTAAGATTAGACTTATATGGACTTTGAAGTGCGAAAAGTATTTGTTACCTTCAACCGAAAATATTATTTCTTTTATCCTGTAAACTTTCATGCTGATTACAAAATGTATTTTAGTCCTTAGTTTATATTTTTATTGGCCGGTTTATTTTTACATCGTATAACCTACTCAAGACAATGCTTTCTATAACAGAACAAGTTTCCTTCCTTGACGAGAACTCGCAGATTATATTCGAGACATCTGAGAGAGGATAATTTATTTCATATCAGTAAATCAAGAACTCCTTGAGTTAATTATAAACGCCGGCAAGCGTTATGTATCTGTATCAGATCTGTAACATTTAAAAATTAATAATACGTTACAGCACAGCAGCGCTTGTTATTAACTTGGAGAAAATATCTAAGAGAAAAAAATAAAGAAATAAAAAAGCATGGCTTAAGATGATTAGCACTTCCTTCCACTAAAATTGATTGGCTAATTTTCTACCCGCGTACAAACGGAAAAGATTACGGCAGTCTCCGGACAATAACACCTTTAAGGTGAGTCCACGCGGTCGAAAGTAAACTGCGACCAGACAGTGCAGACGACAGAAGCCAATAACAGCGATTCTCGTTGCTTCTGCTTTATCAACGTTGACTACGCCGAAAAATTCTGCACAACCATAATTTTTTTTCCGTGCAGACAACCCTGATGATAAAAAAAAAAGGGAGGGGTTGGCCTTTGGAGTTAGGGTGCCGGCTACTTACAAAAAGGGGTTTTGGGTTCTGGTCCCTGTGTTAGCAGAGTGAAATTTTTTTTTTTCGTAAATTATATTTTGAATTTTTTTATTTTTTATTATGCTCTGTTATTAATATATCGCATTTGTTTTCTAGAAGAAAAAAAAAAGTAACTTTATCCTCAGTAATGTCAGTTGTAATATTACAAACAAATGTCTTGCAGATTTTATAAGAAAACTCTTTGTAGATTAACAAAGGATTTTCTTGGCAGCTGGGTTTCCGAATATCGTCCTTATACAAGTACTAAAAAACATCTAGTGTGCTGTGACGTGCGTACTGTGGCGAATGTGTAGCTATCGACAGTGATTTGTTTTTGAATGGCTCATCCGTGAGCAGACATCAGACCAAAACACTTGCATATTAAACATTAGTTTAATTTCCGTGGGTGACGGGGGAGCTGGGAATTGCGTTTCACTTAATCGGGCGAGGTGGCGCACTCTCCGGTGCTCGCGGGTCGAAATTCCGCGCCATGGCACGGGTTGGTCATTTTTCCCGCTGCTGTCGCCGTTGCCGTGTCTGTGGGCTCCGATCGGCGTTCGGGATATCATCAACGTCATTCTATGCGTGAAGGCGCACATGTCACAGAAAAAAAAATAAAAACCTTGTTAAAAATGTGGAGCGCGTGTTAGTACCCGTTCCTGGCACCGCAGATTCATATTTTCCAGCCTGGAACAGTTCTTCTCCCCGTAAAGCCACTGCGTGTCTGCTTTCGTTGATTAAGTGATTTTACTAAAGTGATTGCATTTTTAAATGTTACCAGATGATGCTCGAAACACCTATACCAGACGAGGACGATGTTCGAGCTTTTATTTGAAACAGCACTCTCCTGTGCTATATGACTATTTTAGTGTTTTTTAAATAGTGGCCTAACCATTAAGGTTAGTGTAAACGCGGCGATTGTGGAAGCTTCCCCACAACCATACCAGCATCATCGCAGCAGCATGGAAGCAGCGTGCAGGTAGCGTCATGCCCGAGTTGCTTCAGGTGGCTTCATTACGTCCAGATGGTCATTACGTTTCCCTATGTAACTGCCTTTGCACGCATATTACGGCAGACGTTAAAACTGCTAATGCTTCCTTTTACAGCAGGTCAGTTAGTTCCTAAGTTTTTTTTTTTTTTTTTTTTTTTTTTTTAAGAAATTAACCTATTGCGTTGTCTCCCACTCACAGTATTCCCTGGGCCATCATTATGTGTATTTTACATCATTCTTTCCTCCAGCACACACACAGACATACGTATATGTGTATTTTACATCATTCTTTCCTCCAGCACACACACAGACATACGTATATGTGTATTTTACATCATTCTTTCCTCCAGCACACACAGACATGCGTATATGTGTATTTTACATCATTCTTTCCTCCAGCACACACAGACATGCGTATATGTGTATTTTACATCATTCTTTCCTCCAGCACACACAGACATGCGTATATGTGTATTTTAAAATCTTGCGCTAGTGTTTATGTGAGCACGGTAGAGGCCAACAAGATTTGCTCATTATCATTCCGCAGCCACTACGATTCTTCACAAAATTATGGTTTTTTTTTTTTAAGTTAGACTAGATTTCTTATTTCTAAATGTTGTTAAAATTGCCTAAGGCATTTCCAGGTTCGTGAGAGTTAAAAGGTCTTAAAAAATTAACTAATTTTAATTTCTTCATTAATTTTTATAATGTTACGAAAATACACACAGATTTATATAATACAATTGCTTATCGCTGTTATTAACAGATGTTGTTCCTATCAGTAAGCGCAATTTTTTAAGTCACTCTCTATTATAATTTAAGTCCTTATCAGTATGTGTATACTATAGACTGTTCACGGTAAAGTGAGCACTTTTTGAGGCCCTTCCAAAAGGCATTAACCCTAATAATTATATTTTATTGCAGTCGCTAACGTTAACTTTTGAGAGTTAGCTACATTCACTTAAAAGATGTTCGCGATCAAGTGAGGCACTTTTGAAATCAACCTTAAAAAAAAGTAGCTGCTCCTACCTGCATATATTTTAATGAGTGCACTGAGTGATATGTGCCCAGTAAAGTTGGTATCGATGAAGGGAATGTAGTTCCATGTCTTAATATAAAATAAAAAGTGTTAGGTAACCTTTTGCGATGACTTAAATTATTTTTTCATCTTGTATTGTTTTTACGTACAGAAGTGTAAAAATAAGGAAATTTGTAAAATATTTTCTTTTCTAATAATTTATAGTTTCATTTTACCGCCGCAAGAATTACGCGATGAGACACAAGGCCGTGTTAATTTTACATAAGGCGGGAGAATACACAACGCGCATACAAATAGATTTTAAGCAGGGCTTGCAAAAGACCTCAGTTTGCCATGAGCAGCCTATAACCCTCATTGATAAGTTTCACATATAAGTTCAAAATATTCACTGCCATGCATGTACGTCATTCCAAATGGCCGTATATCACGCATCAGGTTCCACTTTCTTACAGTTCAGCAGTTCATTCTCAGTCTTCGCCCCCCCCCCACCCCCCATGGTCGCACGCTGCTGTACTCGCATCTCACTGCGCCATCGTCCGTCGCGTCGTCCCAGTGATCGAAAAGACTTCCCACAACTGACCATTCAAGGCTCGCCGACACAGAGCCACGTCGCGACTTATATAGCCGAGTTGCCCTGGCCCAGATATTTCTCCGCACCTCGAGTTGCGCCGAGTCAGGTGACGAACAGAAAATTTGCGCGATGGCTCCCAAGTCATTCATTTCGTTTTTCACATATGCGAGTGATGTAAATGCCCTCGACGTTATCGCATCCCGTGTTCTGACTTCGCTTCCCCTTTTACGAACACCAATGGCGCTATCCTAGCGAGGATTGCACTGTAAACGTCCGAAGGGGGAGGGGAAGTGCGCGCGGATGAAGCAGCTACACTTACTGTCAGAACCCCGAGTATTTCGCAGATTGATGTGGCAACAGGCTAGGCATTACAGTCCTCTATACACTCGAGACACTATCGTCTGCTTATTGGTTGCTGCGATCGAGTGAAGCCTTCGTGCAGGACTGTTCAAAGCTCGCTCACCCTACTTCTCCTTGCTTATTACTGGCTCACGCTTAAACGGGGTGCGTACAGACAACTGCTGTCCAATCACAGTAGCAGGAGAAAATAACAAGTATTTGAAGTCTACCTCGTCACAGAAGGAACTAGCGAAATACTCGGGGCTCTATTTACTGTGTGCTGATGTAATGAGTGCCCTGTTCGACGCCACGAAAGCTGCTCGAAGCGATGGCAGGTAGCCTTTTACATAACTTACGCCTACTGATGATTTTCTGCCCAATTTCCCGGAAATAACCTGGAATTTTCTCGTACGTATTTCCATTACCGTAGTTTTTCGTGAGCCCCATAATACTAAGTTCAGTGACAGTTGCGAAATGTTTTCGGCCATGGGAGGAAATATACCTTTGGACTACTGGACCCAATCCACATCTCTGTAACCAACATTTCATTTACGTCTTTCTGTATACACGCATGCTTCCTTACGAGTATAATCTCAATAATTTAAATAATCGGTTGATATTTTTTTTAATGGCTACCGTTAAAAATAATGTATGTTTATATACACACACACATTTATGCAAATTATTGGATTGTTACTTTCGAGTAAGTTATTAAATCGAACCACGCAACGTTTTCGATAGTCAGAAATTTTTCAGACAACTCAATGATCGCATCGTCGTTAAGCGCTAATTAAGGAGACGCCTGAAAGTTAAGTTGCCATTTTATCTACGCATTGTCTAACTGAAGCTGCGGTTAACACGCTAGCCTTTACAACCGTGGTAACACAGGTTGATACACCCGCTGGTCGAATTACCATTCAAGTTAGTGCGATGGCCTTTCGAGGCAACCCACGATACGAGAAACGAACAGTTTATAATGCTCTCTCTCTCTTTTTTTCCTCCCATCTTACTTCGGCGCTACTCTAAGTAGTAAATATGTAAAAAAAAGTCCATTGAGAAATTATCAGTAATAAGAAACACAAACTTTTTCGAGACTGTCGTGATCGCCGGGTTACATTATTTGTCCGCTCCTCGTGGCTGTGAACATGGTAAGGGGAAAGGAGGGGGGAATTCGCACCCGAGGCAACTTTGCATGCAGCTGGTCACGAACACCCAGCCGTCAACATGATTATCACGTGGATGTTAATAAGTCGATGGGAGGCAGCCAGTGAAATACAGGCGGGCTTCTCCGTAAGCTTCCATTATTTTACATGAGTACGTCCGACACATCGGGGTATAGGCTATCCACGACAAAGTGAGCACTTTCGAAAGCCCTCTCATTTGGACTAATAGTCAATAAATATATTTTATTGTAGCTTTAGACATTAATTTCCAAGTGCGGTGAAGTTTATTACTCACATTGAAATGTTTATTTTTAAAGATGGTTAAATAATATAAAAAAAATGGCTGAAAGGAAAAAAAGTAACTAGGCTTCAGAAGTGCTCATTTTACCGTAAAGAGCCTATATCAGGACGGAAAAGGAAGGTTTACAAGGTGATGCATTCCGACACTGCTACTCCGTAACTAATAACACAATCGAAATAAACGTAAAGGCTGTTCACGATAGAGCGAGCCCTTTTGGAATAAACCTTAGAGAAAAAGTCACTGCTCCTACCTGCACATATTTTAACGGTCGAACTGAGGGACGTGCGCACAGTTAAGTTGGTAATAATGGGGGGGGGATGGAGTAGTTCCGTTGCTTAACGTCGAAATTAAAGATCTTAAGCAAGGCTTTCAAAAGTTCTCAGTTTACCATGAACAGCATAGTCTCTTTCGATCGGGTGTATGTCTAGAACGTGAGCATGACCTTGGGATGGCACCACGCATGAGCGACGCAAGGGTGGGAGCCCGCGGCTAGTAGCGGTAATTTTGCGAGTGGTGAGAATTTCGAGGCGGCTTATATCGCGACTCCAGTATGGCAAGCTGATCTTGGAGCCAAATGAAATATCTCGCTTAGATCAGTCTATTTAAGTTATAAAAGCCTAGTATACATTTCGTTATAGGTTATTCACAGTAAAATGAGCACTTTTGATAGCCCTGCTTAAGACCTACTTGTATGCACGTTGTGTACTATTCCGCCTTATGTAAAATTAACATTGCCATGAGCCTCAGCATTTTAGTCATGCGTCGATCAAATGAAACTGTGAAATTATCAGGAAAATAAATATTTCATCAATCTACTCATTTTTTACACTTCGACGCAATAAAAAAACACAGAAAGCCACAGAAATAATTTAAGTTATCACAAATGGTTTACTAACATTTTTATTCGAAGCTAAACTATGGAACTATCAGTCCATAGTTACCAACTTAACTGGGCGCATGTCACTCAGTGCGCCCGTTAAAATACATGCATATAGGAGCGGTGACTTTTTTCTAAGGTTTATTTCAAAAGTGCTCACTTTACCGTGAACAGCCTATACTTCAATTTCATTCCCATCTCTCAAAGAAGATATTTTAATATATTCGCGGCTTCTTCACGCTTTTGAATCAAACCTAAAAATCATTCCATGTACGACTTGTTTACTTATGTCCTCAATATGTCATCTATCACAACCGTTTTATATATGTATAAACATTACAGTGCCTTATTTTTGGTTAAATTGTGGTTTTACTTATATTTTATCGGTACATTATAATATTTCATTTATAATTGGCATGAATAAAAACAGTGAGTAAATAACTGTGTTGGTAATGCCTAGTAAGAAATAGTTCTTATGCAAAATGTTATTACACTGAGTGCGCACGAATGCGGTGCGTTGTCTCTCTGCGAGGCGGAGGAATATCCTAGAAGTATAAGTAGCAAAGGCGTCAGAAATGTTTGAAGAAACCGTGAATGGATTATATGGAAGCTACACTGCGCAGGAATATCGTGACAGTAGAACTTCAAGCAATGCTTCAGAAAAGTGTGAAGTGACCGTGAATGGACTATATCCGCCATCGCAGACGTTTGTCCCCGACACAGACCCGTCCATATTTCATTTTTACATCCCGCCTCGCGTCGGACACGGTCAACGGGGGGCAGCTGCTCCAATGGACCACCTACCCCCCCCCCCCCCCCCGGTGGCGTTTAACAGCTTGACGGTGTGTTTCCCACCCCCGGTATCTCTCCATCCCCCTCTGTACACGGTCAACGTTGCGGGGTTGAGAGGGGTGCGTGCATACACGTGGTAGAACCGTGTCGCCCAGGTAATTGACACACGGAATTGGGGGGGAGGGTCCCCCCCCCCCCGACGCGCACACGCGCACACAAAATGACCCACTGATACAGGGAAATCCCCTCAACCCTCCTACCCTCGTAGTTCGTGGCCAGACCCGCCGTGATCCCCACCCCCCCCCCCCCGGTCAAGGGTTCTAATTACGTAAGTGGCTGCTTCCGCGTGCTGGTAGACGTGTGTGTGTGTGTGTGTGAAATAAGGGTGGGAGTTGTAAAGAAAAGTATGTTATTCCCGTTCACCCTCTTTAGGGCGCGTGTTATTACGGGAGAGGGTAAGTGACCGTTCTGGTTCTGTGGCGTTTCCCGCCATGACACCCCTTCATTTCCCTGCAGCCCCTAACCCTGAGGGATAATCGTTCCCCTTCTTCCTGTCCGGTGGAGAATATTTTAGCGCGATAAGTTCACAGCTGGCTCTCGAACTGTTTGTAGAGTGCATGGTACATTTACCTACTAAAAAACATCAACGTTACTAAGTTACCACGTATGCTGTAAATATTATTTAGGAACCCTCCAATAAAGTTAAAAAAAAAATCATTATCTTCCGACTGCCTGATCTTAAAACACACTATCCGAACACGAGCCAAACTACGTTATAGGCTATTCACGGTAAAGTGAGCACTTTTGAAAGCCCTCTCATTTGGAACTATAGTCAATACACATATTTTATTTTAGCCTTAGACGTTAACTTACGCATTGGAATATACACCCCGTGTTTATTACTTACATGGCAATATTTATGTAAATAGGTGGTTTAAAGGATTAAATATGGCTGAAAGTGAAACTAACCAGGGCCTCAAAAGGGTTCACTTTACTGTGAACAACCTATAGGAGCCTGTATTGATCTCAGCTACAGACTTTCCATCAATAAAACAGTGTCTCCAATGAAAGTCCCGTAGGTACATGCAGCGCTACGAGAACTCTGCACGCTAGTTCAGAGCTCTGCGCGTAACGGCGATGGCGCTCTTGTAGCGCGTGCCAGTGTGACCCTTATAGCTCCCGCGCTTCTCGGACAGAAAAAAAAAGGAGGAAAACTATGCAGCAGGCGGGGCCCTTAAGACCGCAAAAGGACGAAACACGTGCTTATATCGCGAACGCCAGCAAGCCACCGAAAGGGCGACACCAGCCAGAAACATGGTGGGACGCCGTTCGCCAATCAGCGCCTGGTATCCCACTCTACCAGGAGGCAGCCCAGCGAATAGAGAATCTTTAGCAGCACGCGGCAGCCAATTGGACGAAGACCGGCTCCGAGTGATTGGGTACGCCCACGTCAAAGGAAACCGCCACATAATTCCGCCTCTATATCTGCTCTGCGTTGGGGTGACAATTCTGGGTTTTTTTTTTTGTTGTTATCTGAGAAAGGTTTCGAAAAGTGCCCCCTTAATGCAGTCGTTAGTTGGCAAATCATTATAATTTTCAAAATATAACACTCAAATTCCGACACAAGAGTGTTATAGGCAGGTTCAAAGTGTTGAATTAGAGTCTAAGCGTTGCATACTGCACTTGTGTTACAAGCTACAAAAGGAAGAAAAACAACTTTTCCTCTACAGTTTATGGTTTAAACTATTTATTAAATGAATGTTAACAGTTTCGCTTGAATGAACAAAAATATTTTTACGACAAGTCTGACCCCCCTATTTTCCACAAAATTCAGAGTGCCAATACTCGCTCACATGTTTATAAAATCGCACTCATGCTGAATCAGTATGTTCTTGCACACCATACAGGTTTCATTAAATACAATTTGAGTGGAAAAAAATATTTAAAATTTTGAAAACTGTTATTATTTGACAACCAAATAAAAATATCACCTAAAGGTGGTGTTTTGAGACTGCTGTACACTTTCTTTGCGCGCACCTAAAGAACAAATGACCACCTTGAAATTACGGAACTTACTGTGACCACTCACGAGCGAGCTGGTTAGTCATGCATAGAGGGGGCCGCGGTGGTGTGGTGGTTAGACTACTCGTCTGCCACCCAGGCGAACCGGATCTTCACGCGTGGGAATCGTGCTGGACCGGGAATCGAACGCGGGTCCTCCCTAATGCGAGTCCAGTGAGTTGCCGCTGCTCTACCCCACTCGGTTAGTACGTTAGGGGCATCCCTGTCTGGTAGGCGGCCGAATCGTACCACAGACACCCTTAAAAATAATACTATATTTATGAAGAAAAAAAATCGCAACTCAGACGAATGGAGGACATATATTCAACACATCACTTTACACCCCTTTCATCAAAGCTGGGGACGACGTTCTCAGACTGCTATGTCTCAAAACACACAGAATACAAAACAAAGAAAACAGAAGAGCTGAACACGTTTCAATTTTTTTTTTGTAGATATAAAACACTGCAGTGAAATTTGCTCGACACTTGCCACCGATAGAATCGCCATGGTTACATGCTGCAAAGGATAAAACGGAAGCAGGACGTCTGTTCAATTTGCGTGTAAAGGCGTTAACGTAATTTCCTTGACGCACTCCCTTGTAAAATGACGAAATGGCTACAGGCAGGCGGGCACTTAAAGGCTAAAGTTACTTTGCCATGCAGGCTTGTCGATGAATATTCAAATTAATTTACGTAGATTAATTCAGTAATTAAGTGAACGAACGTGGTTTTTAAGTGCCTTTAAAATAATGCATAACTTTGGCGTGGAGCATCGGATAATATTTCCGCGGTGATAAGGTCATGTTTAACTATCGTGGAAAGAACATGATTGAAGGCTATGTGGAAATGTACTTAAATTGTTCGTGTAGATTTCTTGGTGCGATTTATAATACGCTTTTAAAAAAAAGGTTTTGTAGCATGAGCTCATATATGATAACGAAGTGAATAACTCCAGTGACCAAAATAACAGTGTAATAATTTCATTTTAAAATTCCATTTTCGTTTATTCAACTTACGTCAGTCAGTCTGCAGTAATGGGTTTCGTTAGGGCGAAGATGGTCCACAAAATGTTGCGTATGCGTTGTCAGAATTTTCCGTGTATTTGCGGATATTTTTACGAAAATCCACAGGAAATTTACGGAAACGCAATCCGTAATGACGATAAAATGGAGCTAAGTGCGTAAATACAAAGTACGGAAAATTTCCGCATTTCCTATAACTTCGGGTTTCGGGCACGAACAATGCCGAGTCTACACGAAGCTTTCTTCGCCACTGTAACCAGAAAATTATCGTTTCTGCGGCAGTTAAGGTTATTCATGTCACCAAGACCTGTTCTACATTAGAAAGTAGCCACAGGCGTAGGTAACACTTAGCAACACTTACAGTACACTAACTTTAACAGAAACTTAAAAAATAGTTGCTTATGTGACTATAATAGATACTCCAAAGTTATACCAAGTCCACCAATCGAGAATTGTCAATAAGTGGTTAAAGTCGTGGCTTGCAACTTTTTGACTCGGGTTCAAATCTTGCTTATGTATAAAAAATGTTTTATTTTTTAAATATCTTTTTTAATACACAGTAGAACACCCACATGGTGAAAATTTAAATAAAACAGACATTAAAAATTATTTAAACTAGAAGTACAGAAAACTAAATAGGGAATTAACGGAGAGGTTCCGTGAACTTTACGAAAAGTCCGTTTTTGAAAATCAATGTGTCCGTAATTATACGGAGAGTTTACGGACAACTCTGGATAAATTTTTGCCAGCACTTTTCCGTAAAACGAAATTATTTTTTATACAGTGTGTAAATTAATGCAAAGATCAGGGAAGAATAATCTTCATTTTACAACTTATGCGTAACGTTAGTTCTAAATTGTAACGCCAGTTTCCTCAAGAAAGATCAGACTAAAGTATGTAATTACTAAGTGTTATAGTAGTCTATGACAAAAAAAATTTACGAGATCTGGAGTAGTTCGAAGTAAAATGCTGAAAACGACTCGTTTTTAAGCAGATTTCTTTCGACAGTCCGGTTAGGAATTTAATTTTTTTTCGCTGATAGGAGAATCCTTTGTCTTCATTGATTGCTTTTAAAGGCTTCTCTCAAGTGAAACGTTAATAGCTTTTGCGTATTACAGAAAGATTATCACCTGGCAGCTTCGGGAGTACCATTCACAAATGTCATTACCAGTTATAAAAATATAAATGTTTGAGGTACTGCGCAGATTAATACGTGAATACTAGACGTGGCTGTAAATCATCTCAACATGACATTAGGAAACAGTTGTAATCCAATATCTTTAAGAAGGTGGCGAGAGACAAAAATAAACGCGAATCCTTTAAAAAAAAAAAAAATGATAAAAAAAGGGGGGGGGGGGGCTCATCTTCTGAGTGTAGCAAGCTTCACCATTATTCTATTCGAAAAATGTGTCATGAAGAAAGATTATATGCCATATTTTTATAGAGACCTTACTGCATTTTCTGGCACAAGACAGTAGGATTTTTTGCTCAAATAATGTCCACGTCGATTTACCTGTAACGAAGTTTCCATTTCCCTACGCAAAAAAAAAAGTGGGCCTGTTACTCTGTAGCGCAAAATGCATTTAAAAGAGTTGCCACGGTTTAATATTGCGGCATCATGTAAAAACATTTATGAACACGTTGACGTTGAGACAATATCTCTAATAAGTGTGGGATTTACGATAAGATGCGTAGTGATCACAAGGACAAAATATGAGCAAATATTTCCACTTACGATTGTTTTCAGTAAAGATTGTGTCAATAAAATTATGTGTGTGGACAGCATAAGAACAATTATTAAAGAACAATTCACTCCTGAATATTTAGCGCCATCGCAAATTAAAAGAAGACTTTGATTAAAATTGCAGGACAAATAATATTCAGAAAATAAGATTAAGCAAGGGGATTTTACTGTTACTCCAATAAAGCACACATAATTCACAAACAATGCAATTAGCAACCATTTGGAAATAAATACGTATACTAGAACATTATGAAAGCTGCTGCCAGATATTATGATACTATTAAGCGGAACTTTAAAATTTAACTAACAAAAATATTATATATCAAATACCATATGTGTTACACAGTAGTGAAGTTTTTTTATAATGTTGATAAGCATGATGATCAGATTAGTCTCTCGTGTTTCAAATGACCCAGTTACTCCGGGTTAGCTTTCAATCAGTAATGCAAGAAACTCCTTACAAACGTTCCACTGGGATGCGCTGATGATTAATTGGGAAAAGCATCCTCTGTTCAATACTTCTTTATGAAAATCTTGTAGAGTTTCAAGTTAAAAGTTTTTGGTGTTCAATCAAACCAATTCAGTCAATTACTTCTTGTGAGAGGAAAGTCTCGACAAATAACTGACAGCAGGGCTACCTGGCATAACGGTGGCCTTTGGAGACAATCTGGGCAGCTGGAATACGACGACCTGGAAGCATTGAAGTCCTCGCTAAACCTGCGTGGATTGTCGAGTCGCGCCTCTGCAGCACCGGATCGGGCCTCCCGTCGATCCTGGGGGCGATGCGAGCTGTCCCTCTCACGTCGTCTCTGCGTCGACGATGTCGTCCTTCCCACACTTCACTCGTTCGCCTCCTCTCCTCGAGCATTCGCTAGTCTTCTTGCGAAAATGTCCTAGTTCAACAGAAATGTTCTTACGTTCCACACAAACGAAATTCCTATGACAGAAAAATTGTCGTCTTTGCCTGAACGTCATAGATGTTTATCACACTTCTGCACTAACTTGCGTAATGTTTGTGAAGAACTGCTCGTTTTATTTTCAATTAAAATAAATTAACATGATATCCATATTTAACACATATGGGTGATTGAGAAATGTTAATCGACAACACAGATAAATCATCCAAAGATATTTTAGTATGAAAATTAAGCAACGTAATTTGAAATCAATATCCGGTAACCTCTGGTAAGGCATTCGTTTCCTTACAAAGGTGGTGTAGTGGTTAAACTACTCCCCTACCAACGTAGGCCAACTCTACGGCGTCGCTGCGGAATTTTACGCACATGGGAATGGTGCCGAACGATGCCGCTTGTCAGCGGGTTTTCTCAGGGTTCTCCCGTTTCCTCCACGCTTGCATTCCGGCGCTGCTCCATGCTCGCTTCACTTCACCCTCGTCAGCTCTCAAGGCCTAGATGTTAAACGTCGCCCAGATCTCTCCACTCCACGCCATGTTTTATATTTTTTTTAATGCCTAAAATGCCCCAATATCCAACTACCTATAGCCTATTCACGGTTTCTTCACAATTTTTTAATCAAACCTTTGAAAAATTATTCCATGTCTGACGTGTTTAGTAATTTCCTAAACATGTAATTTTTCACAAGAGTTTTATACCTCTGTTAACATAAAATTAACTCGTATTACGTTAAAATCGTAATCTAGCTATATTTTCTTTAATATGTATAATATTACATTTATAATAAATATGAAAAAAAAACTGTGAGAAAACACGTTTGTTGGTAGCGCCTAGTAAGAAATAGTTCTCATGCAAAATATTACCACTGAGAGCGCACAAATTCGGTGCAATGTCCTTTGGAGTAATTTTCTACACTTATAGTTAAGCTTAGTTTGCACTAGGCGGAGGAATATCCTGGAAGTAGAACTTGAGCAGGGCGTCAGAAAAGTTTGAATTAACTGTTAATGGATTATATGGACGTCACACTCCACTGCACACAACATAAGTAAAATACGAAGTCATTATCACGTCACAATTTTAATTCTGCCAAAATGTTTAAGAATCAATATTGTGACATGAATAGGGGTTCGTAGTCCAGTCGTTCTGTCTGTAGTACTGTGTAAGGCGAATATCTATAGACTGTTCACGGTAAAATGAGCACTTTTGAAAGTCCTACTTAAAATCTACTTGTATTCACGTCGTGTATTCTTCCGCCTTATGTAAAGTTGACATTGCCATGGACCTCATCACTTTATTCATGCGTCGGTCACGTGAAAATGCGGAATTATTAGGAAAGTAAGTATTTTGCAAATATGGTCATTTTTGCACTGCGATGCATTAAAGAGAACAGAAAACAATACAAATAATAAAGTCATCACGAATGGTTACATAACGCTTTTTGTTCGACGTTAAGTTAGGGAACTACTTTCCATCCATCGTTACCAAATTTACTGGGCAAATGTCACTCCGTGCGCCCATTAAAATATGTGCGTGTAGGAATAGTGTATTTTTTTTCTAAGGTTGAATTCAAAAGTGCTCACTTTATCATGAACAGCCTGTAGTTGGGTATATGGGTACTTTCAGTTTTTTTTTTTTTTTTTTTTACGCATACACGCCTGAAGAACGAAGAATCCAATATGGCATCGGGAAGGTTCCTCTTGAGGCTCCCGTCTGCACTTTTTTCAACGAAGGTGCATCTAGTGTGCTGATCCACGAGAGGAACAAACACTTCAGACGTAGGCTGTTGGGTTCATTCAAGACGTCAGAAACACCGTTTCATAGATCTCCGAAAAGGCTTTAAAAAAAAAAAAAAAAACTAGTTTCCCAAAGCGATGTATAAGAATATAAGCGCCAGATACATACAAGAACTGCTCGCGCAATCATTCTGCGTTGAAAGTTCCTACGGACTTGTCAATAAAATGATATGATAGTGTCGCTGCTGAAAGTCGCATAGGTAAAGGCTGTTCACGATAAATTGAGCACTTTTGTATTCAACCTTAGAAAGAAAAAAAAGTAACTGCCCCTGCCTGCGTGCATTTTAACGGGCGCACTGAGTGACATGCGCGCAGTGAAGTTGGCAACGATGGAGGGGAAAGTAGTTCCACATCATAACGACGAATAAATAGTGCTAGGCAACCTTTTCTGGTAACTTAATTTACGCATTTCGCTTTCCGTGTATTTTAATGCATCGAAGTGTAAAAATGAGCGTATTTGTAAAGTATCCACTTTTGTAATAATTTAACACTTTAATTTGGCCGACGCATAAATAAAGTGATGATGCCCATGGTAAGGTTGATTTTACATAAGGCGGGAGAATACACAAGGTGCGTACAAGTAGATCTTAAGCAGGGCTTTCAGAAGTGCTCATTTTACCGTGAACAGCCTGTACACGCAGAGCGACGAGAGCACTACACGCCAGTTCAGATCCTTGCGCTTTAAGGCCATATTACACGATAACAGATTTCGTAACCGCTTGTGCAAGCTCCGCCATAGCGGCCGTTACACTGGCTAGCATGGGACCCGTTATGGATAGAGACCTGCAAAATTAGCTTAATTATTTAAGGGCAGATTATGCGTTTGACCAACTTCAGTCATTGGCCGAAGATATGTTTGGCACGCCTACGGAGAGCTCTTGAGCCAATAATACAAATTCAGCGGTGGAGTAGCCAATCGCTTTTAAGGAGATCAGGCAGATACGTGACGTTGATTACTGTGCAGCGGCCAATGAAATCACGAGCTCTAGTCACTTGTTTATGAGGCAGTGGAGTCCATCATGTTACCGAAAGATAACGCGAATTTCGCAGGTCTCTAGTCGTGGCATTTGCAGCCTTCTACGGACTGATTTCATAACAGGTTTGGTAATAGGACACGTCCTATTTTTCGTAACAGGCTCCCCACTGGCTTTCGTACCTGGCCAATCACGTCGCAGTTTCGGAGAGTAGGGCGCTCCCCTGGGCTGCTACCTGAAACGAGGTGATGAAGAAACCAAAAATGGACTCCTCCGTCGTGATTATACATTCGTGAGGTGGAAATTCTTTGAAATAGATTTACAGTCCGACAATGGCGAATAATATTGGCGGTGACAACTTCTAATTATTGTTTAAAACCGTCATAAATATTTTAAACACTCCCCACACTATGAAAACATCATTTTAATAGTATGCACATATAACCTGTTTTTAATGACGACGAGCCGCTTTGAGAGTTGTTAGTACAGTGGTAAAGTCATGGCACCTGGCAAAAATTTTTACATTTGGACGCGAGTTCGAAACTCACTTCAGCACTTTGTTTTTCCCCACAGAATATTACATACGGATAACAACTTGGTACATAAAGGAAAACCTAAATTTTGCAAACGGTTAATAATTTCCTTCACAATTCAAAATAACTCTCTTACTCTCGTGACTTCACGTCATTTTCAAGGAAATGAATAAGTCTGCACCAGTAAGCAATGAATTGTTGTAAAGGCCAACAATAATATAGCAATATTAAGATGTGCTAGCAATTTTTTTTATATACCAGTGCAAGTTACCTACTTCTATAGGGTTTTCACGGTAAAATGAACACTTTTGAAAGCCCTGCTTGAGATCTACTTGCATGTACGTTGTGTATTATTCCGCCTTATGTAAGATTAACACTGTCATGAGCCTCATTGATTTTTTCATGCGTCGGTCAAGTGAAACTTTGAAATTATTAGAAAAGTAAATATTTTACAACTCCGCTAATTTTTACTCTTCGGTGAATTACAAAAAAAAAAAAAAAAAAAAAAAAGTTATCGTATTAGAAATGGTTACCTAAAATTTTTTATTCGGCGTTAAGTTACGGAACTGCTTCCCATCCATTGTTACCAACTTTACTGGGTGCATGTCACTCAATAAGCCAGTTAAAATATATGGTGGTAGGCGCAGACTCTTTTTTTCTAAGGTTGATTTCAAAAGTGCTCACTTGATCGTGAACAGTCTTTGGCAGATCTACGAATGTGATTTTTATTTACTACGGACCACACGCTGCTCACCTACCGAGGATATCAAATGCTAGTACACGAACTGCTGTCGTCTAATAGGAATCTCCCATGGCGGCTCATATAGCGGGTGGTATACCGGCTCGGCACCAAGGCTTGTGGAAACTTGTACAAGAAGCAAGTACGGCTGCAAGTATCGTGCAATATTGGCTTTAAAGGCGACGGGGGCACTCGATGAACTTCATCGCTCCCGCGCCTCTCAGCCTCGGGCGCGGGAAAACCTGTTGGTAGGCGGGGGCCTTAAAGAGTTAGTTGGAGATGCGCGTCCACGGTCAAGGAGCGAGGCGAGGGAGCGATACGGGCGACACTAACACGCACGCCTGGCGCCTCATCGCTCCTACGAGCAAGGCGTGCAGTGTTTCCGTCCAGACGATGTACGGTGCAAATGAGATCTGTAGCAGTGGGGTTTTATTACACGCGACGAAAGCCCACAGATTAAACCACGTCCGTATTTTTGTACCGTTCTCTTGCCGTTTAAGGAAACTGCATGCGCAAGCTTAAAAAAAAAAAAAAATGCGATATTTGACCATCTTCACGAATTTTTTTTCTCCAGGAATTGAATTAAATACGACAAAAGTAAAATAATGGGGATATATATATATATATATATTATAGTTTTTTTTTTTTTTTTTTTTTCTGATGAAAAGTTGTATTTGCAGAATCGCGCAATCAAAACTATTTCACAATAAACGTGAAAGTGTCGGCGACGATTTGTCTTCTGACAAGCTGTCCGCGTTGTCTTCACGGCGCCGGCTGGAACTCCCTACGAGTGTGGGTTTGCACGCCCAGTTCCCGCACAGTGTCGGCCAAGTTTCAACCGACGGCGCTCGAGTTGAGCAACTGGAACTTCTCCGCGCGCAGACAGTGCGTTTTGTGTCGCGAGTTGTTTTCAAGTAATGCCTAGGGGAGGGGGGGGGGACAACCCGTTCTCTCGCTCGCCCCCACCGCAACGTCGGCTTGCCCCGCTGTTGTCGGCCTACGTGTGAAGCAATTTCCTGGGGAAGGGGGTAGAGGGATGCAGAGTCCATTCACCTAAGGCAGGGTTGCAGAAGCGTCTTGTCCTACGTGCGATACACTCTCTGGGTAGGAAGCTCTCTACAGTAGCTGCAAACAGGCGCGCGGTGGAGGGGGGAAGTTGGGACAGGCGTATATTGTTGTACACCCCAAATTATATGGGCGGGGTAAAACATAAGGACGCCAAAATGTTAAGTAATTAAAAAAAAAAAAAAATTGAAAAATGATTTATAGGTTGTTGCCCCCCCCCCCCCCCCCCCCCCCCCCAATAATAATCTTCCTAACCCATCACGTTTTACTCCACAAACCACCCGTATTCATCTTCGGCATTCGAGCTTTTCTGACACCTCTTGCTGAAGACTCCTCAAGCCAAAAGGATCGATAGACCATGCTTTCGCAGTCCCTACACATATTGAATGTCGGGATCAAGCCATCTTTTACCCTTCCTCTCCACGCGAGGTTTCTGTTCTCGCGGCAGCTGCCCTTGGGACACCTGCGTTATCATTTGACACATGTACCCCCCCCCTCCAGTCAAACTCCTCGTTTGGGGTTTTCTCGGGGACCTCCAGTTCCCCCCCCCCCCGCCCAAGCATTCCGGCGCCGCTCCATGCTCGCCTCGCTTCGCCCTCATCGGCTCTCAAGACATCGATGTTACCAGCAGCCCAGATCTCTCCACTCCACTCCACAACTTCATCAACATTCCGACCGTAAACTATAGTCTTTTGGCGGTTTCTTCACACTTTTTGGATCCAACCTTTGAAAAAGCACCCCATATTTGACGTGTTTGGTTATTTTCTAAATATGCCGCGTTTCGTAATCGTTTTATACTTCAGTAAACATAAAAGTAACTTTTTTTTGTTAAACGGAATGTGATTAATATTTTATCTATTACAATATTTAATTTATAAATAATATGAACAAAAACCAGTTTTAAAAAAAACTGGTGTGTTGGCAATGCCTAGTAAGAAATTAGTTCTCATGGAAAATATTATTACACTGAGTGCGCACGAATGCGGTGTGTTGTCCCTTTGGTGTAGTTTTCCAGACAAGGCTAAGCTTAGCTCGCATGAGGCGGAGGAATATCCTGGAAGTAGAATTTTAAGCATGGCTTCAGGAAAGTTGGTAGTAACCATTAATATACCTTAAAGCCCCTGTCACTCTGTCAAATATTCTCCTTCGACAACATTTGACAGTAAAATTTGAAGACAAAATACGGCCATCAATTTTTCCCTTCCAACAAAATTTTATCAAATAGTCTTGAATGTGTTTTAAAATGTGTCACACTGTCAAATTTTTTTTACTGGGGTATTCTAATCCCAATTATTATTCAAAAAACTATTTTCATAGTAAGATATTGTTTTTACAGGAAGAAATGTAAGTAATGTTGAAATTTATTTTCGCTTCTTTACTAAGTTAAGAAATTATTTATCAGAGATGATTCCTGCTCAATGACATTTAATGCCTCTGAGTTCGTAATATTATGTCCAGTATTCACGTCAAATAGAATTCATACCCAGAAACCTTCTGCGTACATTAATTATGTTTATAACCTACTTCCTTTCCAGCAATTGTTCGTTATTTTTTAAGCTTCTTGACGTAACTTGCATGTTCGTCTTGCACGATTCTGATTGGCTGAGACCGTCAAACATCAAGTAAACTTTAGAATCGGACTAACTTTCAAATGTTTGATGGAAATTAAAGGCATCCAACTTTTTCAGACAAGTATGGCGGCATTCATGAAGTTTCGATGACGTTAATACTGTCCAACTTTATTTGACCAAACTTATTGGAATCAGTTTGACGGAATAATTTAACGGTGTTACTTTGTATCTCTAATACTCCAACGACGAGAATTTTTCCCTGGTATTTTCTTCGACTCGCTTTGGCGGAAGAATACAGTGGAAGGAGGTGTCGCTCACAGACTAAAGATGAGGTAGACCAATCTCTCTGGCTGTGCACAACCAATCTCCGTGTCCCAGCACTGAACTGCTTTTCTGCCGACACGCCTAGCGAAAAACGGTGTGGTTTGGATTTTAGGTTAGAAAACTGATTTGTAAACAAATGCTTTGGGATGGTTGTATACTTCCTCTAACCTATTTGCAACGCAGTTTTATTAAATTAAAACTGGTATAAGTACTTTCGCAGTATCATAGTGCGTGTCGTTTAAAATTTAAGATATAAACAAACACGTGAATCACCGTTGACCATGTGACTTTGACACTAGCGCAGGATTTGGGTAGGGCAATGTCGGGTGGGTGCGCAGAAGCCTATGGCGTCGCTGAGCCTGATGTTTCAGTGCGGCCAACAAGAAGGCCGCGTGGAGGAAAGTTTACCTACCAGCGCGGATTGAAATCGGAGACATTGTTCCCGAGGCCAGAAACCCTGCTTCTTCTATAGCGTGTGGTCGTCTTGCGGTTCCCGCGAGCTGTGTTGTAGCTGCTGTTAACAGCTGCGAGCGGTCACTCCCCTACCTCGTGACAGTTTCTTCTCCACCTGGAGTCCACGCCGCCTTTGTCGGGCCTCGGATAATATACGGCGCGTATTTCTCTTTCGCCTTACGCTGAGCGGTATTGTTTGAAAAAGGGGGGGGGGGGGTGGAGGTATCTGCGGCCTCGCGAGCCCCTGTCACGTTGTGACGTCATTGAAACGTCACGAACGCCGCCGTATTCGTCCGAAGAAGTCGGATGGCTTCAGTTTCCATCAAACATTTGAGTAGTGGACCGGTTCTAAAATTTATTTGATATTTCACGGTCTCGGCCAATCGGAATCGTGCGCGACGTCAACAAACTTAAAATAACGAACAATTGCTGGAAACGAAGTAAGTTATGAAGATGATTAATTTATGTAGAAGCCGCCTGGGGATGAATGTAATTTAAAGCGAATACTGCACAAGATATTACGAACTCAGAGGCATTAAATTTCATTGTGCTGGAAGCATATCGTATAAATAAAACTTTAGTTTATTAAAGAAACAAAGTAAATTACAACATTTCTTCCTGTAATGGTCGGTATGGAAAAACGAAAGCAATATCTCACTATAAAATAATTTTTAAATAATATTTCAAATTAGATTCTCCCGATAAAAAAATTGACAGTGCGACACATTTTCAAACATATTCAAGATTATTTGATAAAATTTGTTGCAAGGAAGAATTTTAAGGCAGTATTTTGTCCTCAAATGTTATTGTCAAATATAGTTAATGGTAAAAATTTGACAGTGTGGCAGGGGTTTTATGGATGCTGCATGGTTGAGAATTTGGTATAGGCTATTCAAGGTAAAATGAGCACTTTTGAAAGAATGAGCACTTTTGAAAGCCTTGCTTAAGGTCTACTTGTATAAACGTTGTGAATTATTCCACCTTATGTAAAATTACATTGCCATGGGCCTCATCAATTTATTCATGCGTCGGTCAGGTGAAACTGTTAAAATTATTAGAAAAGTAAATATTTTACAAAACTGCTATTGTTTTTATACTTCGGTGCATTAAGAGAAAAACAGAAAGAGAAAGAAATAATTTAAGTTATCAAAAATGGTTACCTAACATTTTTATGCAACTTTAAGATATGGGACAACTTCCCATCCATCGTTACCAACTTTACTGGGTGCTTGTCATTCAGTGCACCCGTTAAAATTAATGCAGGCAGGAGCAGTGACTTTTTTCTAAGGTTGATTTCAAAAGTGCTCACTTCATCATGAACAGCCTTTACAGGGCTCGAGAGTATCATTTCTCACACAATGATAATCTCAATTCGCTGTATCAAGACAAATATAACAACAAATGCTTTTTATTTATTAAGTTTTTTTATTTTTCCAGGAAACAAGCTATACATGAATGTTACAAAAAGCTTTGATAGGCAAGAAACAGCTATTTTTCTGCTCAAGAAATGCCCTGGTGTTATATATATATATATATATATATATATATATATATATATATATATATATATATATATATATATATATATAATATATATATACACACACACATACATACATATACATATACACTTAACAGGAATGCCAAATAACCGAGTCTCACTAACATGTGTTTCCCTATACCAAATTCCCAACCAGGCGTCAGCGTTAACAACGAGGCCTTGAGAGCCGATGATGCTGGAGAGAGGGTGTGGAGCAGCTCCGTAATGCAACAGCGTGGGGACTGGAGAGATCCCAAAGAAGACCCGCCGACCACCGGCATCGTCCGGCACTGCTCCCACTTGCGAAAATCCGGGAATCGACCCCGCCGGGAATCGAGACCGGCTCGCCTTGGTGGGAGGAGAGCAGTCTAACCACTCAGCCGCCGGGGGGCCCCGCGTATTTAGGAAGTAAACGCGTCATATAAAGGTGATTTTTCCCATCTGTGATTTTTTTTTTTAAATGAAGATAGACTATAAGCAACAAAAGAAAATTCCGAAAAATATTAATCACTTTCCACGTTTTTTCCTTTATATATATATATAAAATGTCGAGATGCTCAGAGTAATTACACTGCAGGTTTTGGGACACCGCTAAGAGTGTGTATTAGTCGTGGGATTATTCGAGTTCAAAATGTCAAAAGAATAATTCCTGCAAGTCGTCGACATACCTCGAACGGTGGCCAAAGCATTCGAATACTTTTACCCGAGCGATATATCCGAGTGATTCATCAGTATTCACATCTCGTACTATTTTTTTTTTTTTAATTATAATTTAATAGTACTCGAGTTCTTATACAAACGTTACGTTCGCATTTTCGTTTTACTCTCGTTCTCGAATGTTTGCAGGCGTGATTTTATTTTTGTATGGTTTATTTTACTAAAGCTTGTCGTGTAATGTGTATAGAGTTCAGTTATATAATTGTATAAAGTTTTAAAATGAGCTTTATTCAATATTAAATACACTGTTTCACGTCAACGACTACGACATTGTTTTGAATGTTATTATTTTGATTTTGAAAATGTTGATTTTCCTTAAGCCCCTCACGTTGTCAGATTCTCCTGTCAAACTGCTTCCAATAAGTTTGGTAAAATATAGTCGGACAGTGATGACGTCGTCGAAACGTCATAAACGCCACCATTTTTTTCTGAGTAAGTAGGATGGCTTCAGTTTCCATCAAATATTTGAAAATCGGACCAGTTATAAAATTTCTTTGATGATTGATGGTCTTAGCCAATCAGAATCGTGCACGACAAAAAATGGACAACAAGTAACTTTAAAATAACGGCCAATTTCAGGAAACTAATTAAGCTACGAAGATAATTAATTTATGCAGACGCTGCCTGGGTGTGAATTATATTTTAAGTGAATATTGCACGTAATACTACGAACTCAGAGGCATTAAATGTCATTGAGCAGGAAACATCTCTGATAAATAAAATTTGAATTTAGTAAAGAAGCGAAAATAAATTACAACATTCCCTTCATCTATTCTTGTAATGGACTGCATGGAAAAACAACAGCAATATTTAAGTATGGAAATAATTTTTTAATAATAACTCAAATTACATTCTCCCAGTAGAAATATTTTACAGTGACACATTTTCAAACACATTCAAGATTATTTGATGAAATTTTTTGGAAGGAAAAATTTATGGCTGTATTTTTTCTTCAAATTTTATTGTCGAATGTGGCTGAAGGTAAAAATTTGACTCTGTGACAGGGGCTTTATTATTGACTTTTATACAGGATGCTCGGGAACTCTGTGCGCAAACTCCAGGAATAGTTTATTTTGACCTACAGTAACATAAAAACCTTGTATACATATATCCGTAAACGTATTTTTATATAAATTAATTGTGTTCAAAGTTGCTGTGTACAGCGCCTGGCAAACAAGGCGTCGCGATATTGTAATTGTAAGTTGCATATGAAGCAGGCGCACGACGGCTGCGTATGTAATAATTTAGTGTCGCGCTCCTACAAATTATGCAACTTTTTACATTTCTGACATTTCGCAAATTACCACGAGCACGTTGGGTTTTCATCTAAATTAGATATGCAACATTTCTCAGTTTCAAAATGATTTTTTTTTTTTATCTTGATCTTCTTCTCCGGCAAATTCAACCAATTATTGATGAGCATTCTCGAACACAATACAATTCAAGATTATTTATCTTCAGTTATTACACCTTTACCTTAAAAGCCATCTTGCTGCAGTCAGTCTAATAAAATTCACCTATCTTCTTAATTAATATACCCTTAAAACTTCTTGTAAATATCCACTTCCAATTTTTGGAAGTGGTGAGAAAAAATTAGTTCAATTTTGTTTCTACCTTACTTATTTCGTCACCTGTCCTCTGATTGGCTGTCGTCTGGCCATGAGACATCCCTCCGCCAATCATCAATGGCGAGACGAGAGACAACCAGAATAATTTTCTTTATTACTTTTTTTTTTAAATAAACATTTAATGATAACTACCCTCTAGAGAAGAAATGAAAAATCTCAAATACAATATTAATACTGTATACCGTCTAGAAACAAATGTAAATTGCTTACACGTATCGCTATGTTAATAAACTATTAGAATAACCAAAGATTATGCTGTTAACTCATGTAATAAAGAGTAATTTGGAATAACTTTAAATGAATGGACAACATGAGCAAGTACTCTGTAATCATATATAATGAGAATGTATACGACTAACGGTAAACGTAGCCCCTAAGATCTGCAATGTGACAGACTTGTCCTGCGTGCGTAACTGCGCAGCCTTGTTCACCAGGTTTCGTACGCCGCAAACTTTGAACACAATTATTTGCTATGGAAATACGTTTCCGGGCAATACGCGTCTAGGGCGTTTGTGTTTTTACTGTTGGTCAAAAGTAACTGCCTGGAGTTCGGGCGCTGATTTTCCGAACAACCTGTACAGTCGCCTGGAGATCTGTAGCTTCCCGCGGAATTCGCATCAACTCAACTGTGTCTCGCCTGAATATCGTACAAGTGTCGTATCGCGGAACTCGTCAGTTCTCGGAATTCAAGCTACGAGTGCACGTTCTTGATTCTTGTCGGTGTCCGAGTGCAAAACAATCGACTCGTGGAAATACTACATCCTGTCCAACACCCACACCTTCCGTGTAGTTGGTGCATTGGGTGGGGCTGACAACAATAATTATCACGTGTGGACAATTGGACGAAACGTCATACGGAATATCCCGTATCTCAGAATTATTCGGAGATATGTGATGTAATGGGCTTTTTAACGTGTCCCGGTTTTATTAGCAGGGGGCGGCGTACAAATCTAACTTAAATTAACACCACCCATTCCTTGCCCGGGATTCGAACCCGGAGCCTCCCGCGCCCCAGATCGATGGCGCACCAACCGACTGCGCCACGGGAGGTTGGCTCTTCGGAAATAAAGAGTGTGTCAATAATTGACCACTTAGGCGATTGCAGTTACGTTTACGATGTCGCTTTAACCTAGAATTGGCAGAATGTATTGTATAGCCTGTTCACGGTAAAATGGGCACTTTTGAAAGCGCTGTTTAAGATCTACCTGTATATTCTACTTGTGTATTCTTCCACTTTATGTAAAAAAAAAAATTAACGTTGCCATAGACCTCGTCACTTTATTCATGCGTAGGTCAGATGACACTTTGAAATTATTAGAAAAGGGAAATTTCACAAATCTGCATATTTTACACGTCGATGCATTAGAAAAAAAGACAGAAAGCGAACGAAATAATTTAAATATTTTTAATGGTTACGTAACGCATTTTATTCGACGTTAAGATATGAAACTACTTTCTCTCCATCGTTACCAACTATACTGAGAACATGTCACACACACAGTGCGCCTGTTAAAATACATGCAGGCAGGGGGCAGTGTCTTTTTTTCTAAGGTTGATTTCAAAAGTGCTCATTTTATCGTGAACAGCCTTTAAGAGCACGAAATGTTGATAAATTACTATTTGACGCCACAAAACTGGGTAAATACGAATTTTCTTCGTGCAAACGAATAACTTATGCACGTTCAGGCAAAATGTTTAATTAATGTAGGACCTGCATTACTGATATTTGCACATAGCATAAAGTACTTAAACTCTTGTTTTAATGGTAATTTTTCTTGATCATATCACTGGGTTCGGATGTGCGTCGAGTTGCCGGGAAGCGTGCCTGACGCAAATCTGGGGGAAATGTTGGCAACCCCTAGCATCGCGCGGGCGTGTATATCCCTGGCTTGGACATCCCTGGGGCGTATAAACACGCTCCACATCGTGTCCCTGTAGTACAGAGCGTTGTGTCGCGTCGTGTCGCGCCGTGTCGCGCTGGCGGGGGGGGGGGGGGGGGCGGTAGCCTACCCCACTTGACCGTCCACTCATCGCACTGGATACACTCGCGCGCGCTCGCACACACACACACACACATGCGCACACACACATCAGTTGCCAGGTGTAGTCTACTCGCTGTTTCTTCCAACTTTTTTGAAAGCAAACCTTTGAAAAATTATCCCATGTACGAAAAGTTTGGTAGTTTCCTAAATATGGCTTTTGTTGTACTATGCTAAAGGCCGTCCACGACAAAGTGAGCATTTTTTTTTTAAATCAACCTTAGGAAAAAGTCACTGCTCCTACGTGCATATATTTTAACGGGTGCCCTGAGTGACACGCACCCAGTAAAGTTGGTAACGATGAAGGGAAAGTAGTTCCGTATCTCAACGTCGAATGTAAAGTGTTATATAATCATTTGTGGTAATTTAAATTATTTTTTTCTTCGCTTCCAGTTTTTTTATCCATCAAAGTTTAAAAATGAGAAAATTTGTAAAATATGTACTTTTCTAATAATTTCACAGTTTCACTTGGCTGGCGTATGAATAAAGTGATGAGGCCCATGACAATGTTAATTTTACGTAAGGCGCACGTATACACAACATGCATAAAAGTAGATCTCAAGTAGGGCTTTCAAAAGTCCTCATTTTACTATGAACAGCCTATAACACAGAAGTGTTAACCGCATTTTATTTACAAATTTTAATCATTCTTTTTTTTTTTTTAAAGAAGTAAACAGTGAGAAAACATTTGTGTTGGTAGCACCTAGTAATAAATAGTTCTCGTGCAAAAGATCATTACAACTGAGTGCGCACGAGTTCGGTGCGTCGCCCTTTAATATAATTTCCTATACTTGGTTAAGCTGAGTTTGCATGAAAGTAGAACTTTCCGGAGGGCTTCAGAAAAGTTTGCATTAACATGAATGGACTATGTGCAGCACCGCGTGCGTTAGCGATGCGCAGAATCTAATATTTACGGGAACAGAATATTTTTCATCCTAATGTTCGTAAGACTCGCAAACTTTCACTCGCAGCGTGACGAATTCTGTGATGGTAATCGTCAATTCGAATACATGAGTTTTTTTTTCTGAATCACCATATTCCATTCTGAATTTTTTGTCTAAAAAGCTAATGGTGCCTTTCCCCACCCCCATACACACTCTCTCGCCATCACCACGAGTAGCCGTGGTGGCTGAGCGGTTTGTCTGCTCGCCTCCCACCAAGGCGATCCGGGTTCAATCCCCGGCCGGGTCACCGGATTTGCTCATGTGGGAATCGTGCCGGACGATGCCGTTGGTCGGCGGGTTTTCTCGGGGTTCTCCCTCCCCCCGCCCTTTCATTCTGCCGCCGCTCCATACTCACCTCAATCGCCCTCATCGGCTCCCAAGACCACGCTATTAAGAGCCACCCAAATCTCTTCACTCCCTCACTCACTCTTCACGCAACCCCCTCCCCCCACCACTCACTTACTAAACTAGTAGAAATATTCATCTGAATGTGGGTGACGTCACTTTTGCAAGCCAACAATTTGATCCCAGTATCTTATAGTCTTAAAACCTCGTCCAAATGAGTTCGCCAAACACAAGGGCAGACGAAAATGAGATGGAGGAGTGACGGAATGAGCGCGGAAAAACAAACGAAACCCCCCCCCCCGAGGAAAGAACGGCCACGCCACTACAATTTCCGTCTCGCGGGATGCAGTTGTGAGGGGAGGATTTTTTTTTTTTTTTTCACGATTAGTTGTGTCAGATTTGTACTCCAGTTTGCTAATAGGGGAACACTCGTCGCCACAAGGGAAGGGGATCTCGAATTAAAAATGGAGCGTTGTTTCCTACGTCGTGTTTGGACGCCCAGGGTTAGTTAGTCGGACGTCGTCGGCAATGCCACGAGGAGTTATAGGAGTGTTGAGAGAATGAAGAAGTGTACCAACAAGAGGTTGTCTTAGGCAGGGTGAGGGGGGGGGGGAGCTTTTGTTCCGGCGCGAAGACCCTGGAGCGACGGTTATAAACACTCTCTCGCGCGAAGACAAGGACGGGCTGGTGTCATTAGTGACTCGGGCCGCGCGACCTCCGGAAGTTCAACAGGCGGGAGAGGGGGAAAATAAACCGGGCGATGAGAATAAAAGCCTCTTTGAGAGGCGACTGCGACTCCCCCCGAGCGGGATTGGAGAAAAACAACGTGGGATCATGACCTACACTTGTTTTCTTTATTGGTCGGACGAGAAACAAAGAAACGAAAGTCTGTGCTTCTACGTCAAGCAGCGACAAGCGCAGAGAAGTTTCTTAACGTAGTCGCGCCTCTGGAATTCACCGCAACCCTCTAGAACGTGGTGAGCAATTTGTTAAAGAGGTGACTTTGGACCTTGTTAACACTGAAACAGGGGTGCTAGAAACATTTAAACATCGTCAAGATATCTTCTGCATATTGCCTTGAAAAAAAAAATTGTAAATAGATGTAATTAAGTGATTCTGGACACCCGTGAGACTTCATAGCGACAGAAGTACTATAGTAATACAGGAGTCGTGGCTTTCCGCCACCACAACTCTGCCCTTTCTGGGCAGTGCGGAGTGTCTAAGTGGTCCTTTACATTTATTGATGTTCCTCGTTTATATCGTTTCACCACTTGAGTGGATTTTGATACCTAACATTTGTGGCCTTTTTTTCTTTGTAGCTACATCACTTGTCTCGACGTTTCGGTATACATCGCAGCCTCCAACTTCAAGGCAAAGAAGTAGCAGCAGCAACAGCAGTAACTGTTACCTATAGAGGTGGGTCCTTTCTGCCGTTATATATATATATATATATTAAGCCATGCAGGGGTGCTTCCTGATTGGTCGGAGCTGTCAACTAATCCCTGGCTGCTTCCATCCTGGTTGACTGAGCTGGTCAGCCGGTCAGGGACGAGTTCGCCCCTGTCGTTCGTTCGAACTGGTTTCGTTGGTTTCTCCATTAATAACGCCCACATAGTGCTAAATTTAAATTAATATTCGAAGTTAACGGCTGCATAAAAACCTTCGAACTTTACTGAAAGAAGTATAGTTTACGTCTCAGTCTCTAAAATGTAATTCTGTATTTGATTTCACGTGGCGTGTGTCTCGGACACTCGCTAGACGCAGAGAGGGGGAAAAAAAGTTACGGGTCACTGCGCTAGCACACCGCAGTCGCGAGATGTACTGGCCAGAGATTTTCACCCAAAATTAAAATTGTCGCCCGTCGTCGCGGGTCCCCACCCTCTCCTCGTGCATCTCAAGGTCTTGCTCACATCACTGTCGTAAACCCGTTCAAACAAAACCACATTTGTTTCAAACATGTCATTTATTAGCCATGAATTTGCAATGACGGAATGGATCGCACTCGCAAACTTTACATTGACCGTTTTCGTGGCGCCGCGGTGATGTGGTGGCCAGACTGACTACTCGTCTCCCACCAAGGCGAACCGGGTTCCGTCACAGCCTCCCCTTCCCAACGGATTTTCGCATGTGGGAATCGCGCCGGACGATGTCGCTGGTCGACGGGTTTTCTCGCAGATCTCCCGTTTCCCCTCCGCCCCTGCAATCCCGCACTGCTCCACGCTCACCTCGATTCATCCTCATCGACTCTCAAGACTCTCTACTCATCGTTTTCGTCCTGGTAACCCCATGTGTCGGTCTGATTTTAAGGATATATTCGCGTGGAAAAATTCGCATATTCGCGATTTTTTTTTGTAACTACCCTATTACTAAGTGTCACGTGGAAGCCCGGTGGGTAGGGCGGGATCTTATTGCGTCTCAGGGCTAACCCCACACGCCTACAAGGAAAGGAAATCATGCAAGGAGACATGCATCGCGGCAGAGAGGGATTGGGCAGCCATGGCCAACGATTGGGGCCATGCCTACCTCCCTGAGCGTACCTATAGTTAAGACTATAACTCAGAAGAGTCTGGGAAAAACCGCCAAAGACAACGTAAAAACCCAGTCGACAGGAAATAATTCTAAATTGTTCATGCATTAAACAAAAATGCTACGGGAGACAGAGGAGGTTGGAACTCGTGCTTCATTAGTAGAGATGAAAGACTAGTAGAGAGAGGGTGCTGTGTTTGGAAGTCTTCAAATGATGCTGGCTTCAGCCAGGGTGATGCAAGCAACACCCTGGTGAGGGAAGTGGCGCTATGGGACTATTCCCTACGGTTTCCCAATAAACACGAGCGAGTGTCAGCAGAACCAACTCTCACTGGTTTTTACATGACCGGGAAGAGACGGTTTGACCCTGTGAAAAGAGAGGATTAAAATCTTAAATTAAGTAACCTAAGTGCTTTATGCTAAAATATGTCCTCTGTGATGAAAATTAATGATGTGCTACCTCGCAGCGGACAATCACTGTAGCCATTGGCTGTAAAAAAAAGAAGCGTATCTACGGCCATTCCCATGTTCGCATCACGGTTTTGGGCCATACTTGTTGGGGCATGGACCTCCGCCGTTGCCGGGCCCGAGATGAATTCTTGATGTGTCCCGAAGAAGCATACGTTGTAAAATTTCCGTCATCCACCGACCGTCTAGACGGCGCGCCACACTGACTCGATATACAGTCCGCTCGCACAGGCCTTCAGTCCCGATGCACTGCGCCGTGCGCAAGTTATTCCGTGAGGCTAACTCGCAAAAAAAAATATATCTTTCCCTCCGCAAATCTGCTTGAACGTGGCAATAGAACGAACTAGGAAAATAATATGCTGCGCCAGCATTCAATATCTGACCGGACGGAAATATCCTCGACCACTACACAGACACGCGAAGAGTACTTTCCGTTTGTTAGCCTTTTTTTTTTTTCCTTCGGAGCGCCTACTCTTCGAAACGTTTCGTCGGAGTGCAGACACAACTGATTTGCCAATACCGCTGAATCCGTCCAAAGGAAATAAATGCGGTTTTCTCCTCTTTATATTTCCACTTCGTAGTCGAAATGCCAAAGAAGTAACTCGCCGTACCAGTTCTGGAGTAGCGTTGCCAGAGTATCTTTGAAGTCGTGCGTAAAAGTGTCTCCCGCATTTCAGAATTTCAATCTTGTAATATTTTTGCATCCCATTCTCTTTTTGCTGATCTTGTTCTCCTTATGATTTTCCGGATTTGTAGTTTTTTTTTTTTTTACGTCGAATTTTCTCTCGCAGCGTCACTGAACAAGAACCAAATTATTTTTTCTATATATATTGTTACAACTTCTCTCTCAAACGTCAATGAGCTAAACCAGGTTCTGTAAGCGATGGAGGTCTTTATTAAATATAAGAGTACTTGTAATGTCCCAATTTTATTTACACCAACTACATATAACATTTTCTCGGTTCAACATCTCAAATTGATATCACGTGCTGTTTACAATTAATTACTTCAATTAATTTAACTTACAATTATCAAAAATAATTTAACGAAATTAAATAACTGACTATCAGCCCCAATAAACAGTGTATCGAAACCTATCCAATTATTTTACAAATGGTTTGTCTTTATGTGACAGTTGCAATATATACAATAAAGTCCGTATCACATGTTATTCAGTCCCACCTCGGTTTAGTCCAGGTCCCATCAGTCCGCAATGTTCTAGACTTCTCCGAGCGCCCTCGTGCACAGTAGCCTTCACTCGTCGGGTTTCACGCCCTCTCGTCCGTTCACGCCACAAACACCTCGTCCGCCGTCGCCTCACGTCACTTGATTACTGCACTCAGCTGAAAGGCTTCTACGAAGACTCCCCGACAGTCCAACTGTGGCATGTATTTATAGGGCCGTAGGCCATCAGCCAGAAATGTCTCTAAATGCCGCGTTGCGCCGAGAGTCCTAGTTCCCAGAATATTCTTGCGCATCCTCAACACTTGTTGGCTTCTCTAACAGGGGGAGTAGGTGGTGCTGTGACGTCAGCCAAGTCTCGCCGCTGTCAATCATTCCCCGGCTGCCCCAGTGAGGTGGTGGGGAAGCGACGAGGCAGCGAGCGCGTCTGCCTGGGGAGGGGATGGTCGAGATGGGTTCCTCCCCCCCCCCCCCCCCCTCAGAGCTTGAATGCTCTCATAACGGGAGCTCGCGGCCAGTGCGAGCTACAGATCGTAACAATATTTAGAGGATATTTTATGTTTATATGACATTTCAACGGTAACTGGATAAATATACCAAATCATTTGAAAAACTACATTCATAGAGTTTTTTTTTAACTTAAGTGTGAAATTCTTAAATAGGAATCTTAATTCGTACAAACAAATTAAAAAAAAAAGTAAAAGTTATATTTTGACTCAAATTCTGGTTACAACAAAAGTGTATCTTGAAATCGCAGCAGCGAGCTTGTTAACAGTTTCTCTGTAATCCCATGATTGGTTCTTCAACCATACAGGATAAACTTCTGGCTGTTTTGACATTACGATATTATCACGAAGCGGGTAAGGAATTTTAAGATTTTTCTAAAAATATGTAGTATATACATTTAAAATTTCTATAATTTTTCCTTCGTTTTCAAAAAGTGATTTCCCCACCCTGAGAAAAAAGCAAGCCAAATATTTGTTTGTATAGGGCCGAACATATATTTAGCTGCTCCACAAAATATTTTATTGGGCAAACAAAACTTGTACAGCAACAAAATTAATTTTCGTCATCTAACAAAATACACACTTTAATCAACGAAAAATTAACTAGACTGTCAACAAAATATTCAGTTGAGTCAACTGTACTCAATTGTTTGGCCACTCATTCGATTGCTTTCGTTTGAAAATACAGCTTGAGAGTTTACTTCTATTGTTTGTGACAATAAGGATATCAACAGTGTCGTTAGTATATTTATTGATGCTTCATAATGGTATAAACATCTCGATAAGACTAGTTTAACTAAAATGTAAAGCTGTAAAACTTGAAATATTTAACTGCGCAAGTTGTCCACCAGTAGAGTGTGTGTGTGTATTATATGTATTTCAAACAATCTGTTTTACTGATAGTTACTTTTCCTGAAGTTGGTACGGGCGGCGTAGCGATCGAGCGCAACTGCTCTGGGTTCGAATCTCGATTGGGTTTCGAGTTTTTTTACATTCACCGGAACTGTTTACATTTTACGTAGAGCGAAACAAATTTTTTGTTGTGCCAACCAAATCTTTGTATAGGGCAACCAAACAAGAACGACAAAATAATTTCGTTTCAGCAACAAAATAGCCTAGTGAATTGCTCCTATCCAATCAATTAATTCGCTTGATTCTAAAAAAAAAAAAAAACATTTGTCTCAGTTAGCTGTCGAATGTTTTGTCTATATGCTGTTCACGGTAAAATGAGCACTTTTGAAAGCCCTGCTTGAGATCTACTTGCATGTACGTTTTGTATTGTTCCGCCTTATGTAAGATTAATATTTACATGAGCCCCATAACTATATTCATGCGTCGGTCAAGTGAAATCGCGAAATTATTATAAAAGTAATTATTTTACAAATCTGCTAATTTTTACTCTTCGATTCATAAAAAAAAACAGAAAGCGAAAGAAGTAATTTTAAGTTATCAGAAATGTTTACCTAACACTTTTTATTCGACGTAAGGATACGGAACTACTTCCCATCCATCGTTACCAACTTTATTGGGCTCATGTCACTCGGTGCGCCGGTTAAAATACATGCAGGTAGGGGGCAGCGATTTTTTTTTCTAAGGTTGATTTCAAAAGTGCTCAGTTTATCGCGAACAGACTTTAAATAATTTGTGCCACGACACATGCTGAAAATCTAGAAAATAATTTCAGATTTTCGAACGCCCTTGTCGCAGGACCCGTTGTGACTCCTCGCGTGATCCGAGCGATACGGGTCGTCAAGTTTCCTTTCCGAGGCGATCAAAAAAAAAAAAAAAAGTCGCAGCTCTTGATGTCTCGTAAGGGCATTCGATGGTCGAGTCTTCACCGTCTCGTCCCCCTCTCCAGCCTGCCCGGACAACTCCGTCGACACGAAGACGCATCCCGACGAGAAAAGCGACGCGCTATTCGAACTGCATCAGCACCTCGTTCGCCGACGAGACAATAGTATGTCATTTTCGGTTCAAATTACATTTGATTTAGGTAGGCTTGCCGTTCAGTGCATCAAGGCTCCCGCTTACCCAGCGTTTTTGACGTGAATAGGTTTTCAAATTTGCAACCGTAGTGGGGGGGGCAATCCAGAAAATCCGAGGATAACAAAATCGGGGGATACAGTTTGGCATTGCAGCTACCGAATCTATCGTCTGCGTTCAAAATTATATTACACCACTCGATTGCCAAAGGATCAAGGAATATGTTACGTTGAGTGAGGACCGCAAAGCAATGCGCGCTGAAGGAGGGGGGTGGAAGAGAGGGGCTTCGTTTCGCCGCGTCTCATGACTTCCGCGTAGTATAACTTCTGGCTAGGAGAAGCTACAACGCTCGTTTAAGTTTCGACCGACAGCTCTCGTCAAGGTCAATCGATTGCGTGTATAAAAACATTTGTGCGGCGTGGTTATGATGAAATTGTATGGGCTTAATGTAAAAAAAAAAAATTAAGAAAACCTAACACAATGTCGGCCTATACTCGTCAAAAAGCCATGTCGAAATACAGACATCGTATACTGTAGGAAAGAGCATCTCAAAAACAATCCAGTGCTACCCATAAAACCGCATATGATCGAGTGAAGCGGTGCCGGAAACGTAAAATAAACATCAAGGCGTCCGAGCGCGCCAACGTAGACGTATTCACTCAGAACAAACGGCCGTGTCCCCGACACAGCCACGCCCAATTTTTTTCTCGATTGAGGCCGAGAAGTGAGGTAGCGATAAGGGTGAAACTGCCACGCGTATAAAGTGCCCTATCGCCGCTAAGCGCAAGGCTGTCGACTGGCGCGTAGTGTTTTCATGGTGCTGCGTGCACCTATGGGACTTTCAGCTGTGACCATCTGCTCTGTTATTGGTTGAAAGTCTGTAGGAAGGTTAAGTGCAGAACCCTTGTGTAGTTTCGTGAGAGTGTCTGATGCGTGTGTTTTGAGATACGGCACTTTGAAAGAAGCCGTTTTTGAATAATTTTGAAGTGTTCTGAAATGGTGTTTCTAATGTGCATGACGCCTTCAAAACACGTACAGTACATGACTGAAGTGTGTGTTGTCTTCGTACATCAGTATATTGCACGCATGTTGAATAGTTACGATTAATTCAAACACTCTTCAACGCATTTCAAGCGGGAGGTAAGCGAGAGCCTTAATAAAATAATAAGTTACATCTTGTGACATTAATAATTTAGCCAAATCATGAACCCCTGGAGGGAGAGATATTAGAACTTTGAAATGGTATTATAGTTATTATTCTCGCGGAATAAATGCGACAGTAATATTATACAGTTTTTACATCTTGAAGTTATATACAAAGGAAACCTTAGTCACGTCTATAGGCGTATTTTGGTAGTCGGCACAGCTCATCGCCTGACATCTTTGTGGTACAGCGTCTCATTTAATATTTAATTTCGGGTGCGTGTTGCACAAGAAACGGTCCCCGCCATACAGACGTTAAGGGGAATAGTGCATGAAATCTCTATATTTATCCGATTTTCGATATAATTCGTTTTCTAAAGACTTTATTGAAATTTTTGGCTCGACAAGACGTAACTAATAAATTTCAACATCTTTTTACATTGTTAAATTTTCCCTACCTTCATTATTCTCGGAGCACTGATAGAATAAATCAAAGTAATTTTTTTTTTTTTCGTATCTCCAATCAGAGCTCCGAGAATGACGAACGCAGGGAATTTATAACCATGTCATAGGATGTTCTGAAATGTTATTTTCGTCTCGTCGAACCAAAAATTTCGGAAAATCCCCTGTAAAACAAATTGTGACAAAAATTATATAAATGTACGATTTTTAGTGCACCATTACCCTGAGGAGATTTGTTCTGTTGTGGCTCTGACAATTACATCTCGTGTCCCAATTACCGCCGATATGTCTGATAGTGTAATCAGGCTGTCGTGGCCTGGATTCCATGATCATAACGATGCGTTTTGTCGCGCTGGAGTCAGCGCGGTTCACGTTATTGGCGTTGGCACGAGCACACAGGCATTTTTTATCGGACCCCGATCCGACACTTGTGTCGTGTCGTCTGTAAGTTTTACACACGCATTGACGCGTCGTATTATCGTACGTTGGAGTTCAGTTGGAGTTTGTCAACGAGAGTAGAAAGGCGTGTCCTATTTTTAACAGCATACTTTACCTGCTTTATTTATTATACAGATTGTTGCGATATTGCATGTCAATACACCCGGGCGACGTTCCTCATGTCTGGAGGATGAAAAAAGACGTTATATGAACATAACGTACAGTGTTGGCCCGCGTTCTGGGTCATTTTATTGTGGAATACCATCGCAGCTATCATTGGCAGCCCCATACCAGCCCTCAAGGAGCCCTGATTAGAATCCACTAGACTAGACTTTTATTCGTGGGGACGTTTTAAGGCACTTGTGAATGAAACCAGAATGGACTATGTAGACAGTCTTCGTAACCGTATTGTGGCGAGCTGCGTAACAATCAGGAATTTTCCAGGGATTCATCAACGCATCCGGGTGTCCATGCAATGGCGGGTTGATGCGTGTGTTCATGATGATGGAGGGCATTTTGCACATTTTCTTTAGTGCACACGATAAGCTTTCACACACGTGTACATAATTCCTGTGTAGTTCCTACTGTTCTAGGTGTAGTGTCGTAGTGTGAAGTCTTGTGTATCATGCAAACGAAAGCTGCGATGGCATTCCACAGTAACATGATCCAACCCGCGGGCCATACTCTGTACATTATGTATTAGATGCTGTAGTAAAGAAATTAAGCGTTTGCGGATCTATGTTCATGTAATGTTTTTTTTATCCGCCAGATGTGATGAATGTTCCCCCGAAGTATTTACATGCAACATCCTGTATATCAGAAAGAAATATAAGAGTTCCCCCGAAGTATTTACATGCAACATCCTGTATATCAGAAAGAAATATAAGAAGGCGAATGAAAGACGGCGTTGGGTTTATCCACAAAATTTACGCGTCTGAAGTTTTGTCCCATAAACATTGCCTGCTTTCAATCAACTCGATTGACTCTGTTGTACTGGGATATTTATTATCCGATATTATTGACCGATCCGAAAATATCACATATTGTTGTGCAAAACCTCTTTTTAAATACGTTGATTTTCATGTCGACCGATATCGGTGTCGTGTCCGTCGTCGATAATATCGACGAGTGTGCAAACGGCCTAAAGGTTATAACCTGCCTATATCTGTTCTGCACGTTCGAGGTCTCTACATGCTTGAGCTCTAAGGGCTACATTCGCTCGCTCACCTCTTGCCACATCACCTCTATACACTATAAAAATGTTTTTGTACTTTTACAAGAAAAATCCTTGGAAACCCAGTTGTCAAGAAAATCCTTTATAGAAATACAAACAGTTTTCTTGTTAAATCTGCTGAACATATACTTACATAATTAAGAATTGTACATAAAATTATTTTTTCTTGTAGAAAACAAATGTTATGAATTAATAACAGAAGATAACTTTTAAAAAATATTTCAAAATTAATTTACGAAAGAACACACTTTCCACACCCCTTGTCATTTTAGCCCACACTCTTAATCCACAAGACCAACTTGACTTAGATCTAAACTCTTATTTTTACTCTAAATATACATTTTATCTACCAAAAAGTAATTGGGCACCCGTGAAGATAGGTAATTCAGTACGTCAGTTGACTTATGTTTCACTGCCTTCGGCGTAGGACCGCTGGTGTTGTCCGTGGTAGCATGAACACAGAGGCCTATTGTAACATTCTGGATAATGAAATAATCTCCCAACATTATGGCGTTTTTACGGAATGGACCCGTGTTACTTCCAGGATGACAATGCCAGGTGAAATGTTTCAAGGGCTACTATGCAGTGGTACGCCGACAAAAATGTTCGCCGATTGGACTGGCCCGCCCAGAGACCCGACCTCAACCCTATAGAACATCTTTGGGACGAATTGGATCGCCGGGTGAGGGCTCGCCAGGCGCAGCCAAAATCCATTGCTCAAATCATGGAATGGTTGCAAGAGGAATCCCGACGAATCCCCGTGGATGTCCTGCAAGGACTCGTAGAGAGCATGCCAGGCAGGGTGGCTGTTGTTATAGCTGCAAGAAGTGGCCCTACGAGATTCTAACGGGGTGACAACCACCAAGCAAACATTGTGGACAGGTGCGCAATCACTTTTTGGTAGATAGTGTAGCTGCAAGCACCTACAGAATATACAGGAAGTTATTTGATTAAGAATAATATATTTATTTCGTTTTAAGAGTTCTGTTGTTGCATTGAGAGATCTGGTCGGCTGTTAACAACGAGGCCTTGAGGGCCGATTTAAGGGTTCTGTGTAGCTAGGAAACATTAAAAGTTAATGAATAGTACGGTCACGTTACATTGAAATTGTCGTTTCAGTAGAGTACAAACATGTATTGAGTTCTACTACAAACACGACCCTTGGAGTTCTACAAACAAGTAGTTTTACAAGAGAAATCTTTGTACTGTTAAAAGCATTTGTAAAATTACAAATTATTTCGCAGTAAAAAGTACAAGTTGTTTTTACAATGCAAATGAAAGATGCTCAACGGCTCAACTGGTGCGCAGTCCTCCCGTCGACATCTCGCCTGAACGTAACTAAGTGTTTAGCCTATTTTAATAAAGATGGAAGTATGATGCGTGTGCAAAGACAACTCTAATGTTTCAGTATGATAAATTTATCCGCTAAGGCTGAATCTGAAAACACCTGTTTTAGCCATTTTCACGCCGAAAAAAAAAAAAATTAACCTTTCAGTTTGGGTAGTAAACATTTCATAAATACTTTTCGTGTTTATACAGCACTGCAAAATATCCAACCGTTTTTTAATCACGTGTTTTCTACCAAATATCTGCAACGCACTTCAGCGCATCCGTTTTAAACTGGCTGCATTGGCCCTTTGCATGTTCTTCATCAACATAGGAGCTGCCTTCTTCTATACATAGTATAAAACTGGCTGCATTGGCCCTTTGCATGCTCTTCATCAACATAGGAGCTGCCTTCTTCTATACATAATATAAAACTGGCTGCATTGGCCCTTTGCATGCTCTTCATCAACATAGGAGCTGCCTTCTTCTATACATAGTATAAAACTGGCTGCATTGGCCCTTTGCATGCTCTTCATCAACATAGGAGCTGCCTTCTTCTATACATAGTATAAAACTGGCTGCATTGGCCCTTTGCATGCTCTTCATCAACATAGGAGCTGCCTTCTTCTATACATAGTATAAAACTGGCTGCATTGGCCCTTTGCATGCTCTTCATCAACATTGGAACTGCCTTCTTCTATACATAATATAAAACTGGCTGCATTGGCCCTTTGTATGCTCTTCATCAACTTAGGAGCTGCCTTCTTCTATACATAGTATAAAACTGGCTGCATTGGCCCTTTGCATGCTCTTCATCAACATAGGAGCTGCCTTCTTCTATACATAGTATAAAACTGGCTGCATTGGCCCTTTGCATGCTCTTCATCAACATAGGAGCTGCCTTCTTCTATACATAATATAAAACTGGCTGCATTGGCCCTTTGCATGCTCTTCATCAACATAGGAGCTGCCTTCTTCTATACATAATATAAAACTGGCTGCATTGGCCCTTTGCATGCTCTTCATCAACATAGGAGCTGCCTTCTTCTATACATAATATAAAACTGGCTGCATTGGCCCTTTGCATGCTCTTCATCAACATAGGAGCTGCCTTCTTCTATACATAATATAAAACTGGCTGCATTGGCCCTTTGCATGCTCTTCATCAACATAGGAGCTGCCTTCTTCTATACATAGTATAAAACTGGCTGCATTGGCCCTTTGCATGCTCTTCATCAACATAGGAGCTGCCTTCTTCTATACATAGTATAAAACTGGCTGCATTGGCCCTTTGCATGCTCTTCATCAACATAGGAGCTGCCTTCTTCTATACATAATATAAAACTGGCTGCATTGGCCCTTTGCATGCTCTTCATCAACATAGGAGCTGCCTTCTTCTATACATAGTATAAAACTGGCTGCATTGGCCCTTTGCATGCTCTTCATCAACATAGGAGCTGCCTTCTTCTATACATAATATAAAACAAAGTTCCCCGGCCGCGCGTGTCTCTGCATTCGGCTAAGGCTTCTAAAATACTTGATAGATTTTGATGTGGTTTTCATCATCATTTAGATAGTTTTTTGAGGAAAGTTTAGGTTTAGGTATAGAATACATTAATATTTGATGTAAGGGTAATAGAGAAATGTCGACGTTTTCTAATCAAGTCGGAAAAGCCGCTTTTTGGCCGCTTACATGGCTCTGACTAAACCATCATAGATACACCAAAGTAATGTACTGCATAATTGTAGATCACAAAAAGGTCTACACGAAAGTCCGCGACAGTATATGTTTATCTTCTAAGGATGAGCCCCAGTGACCATTTTTGTCTTTTAGGGGTTCACTTACGAAGACTTTGTGAACAATGCAGTATTGATCCTATGTTGGTAACCTTAAGCATTTAGTGTATATACTTGTTGTAAGCCTAAAAAACGCCATATTTGTAAATCGCACCCGAGCGAGGCCGGGGCGAGTCGCTACTGTTTTCGTAAAGGGGAAAGTCTCTAACTTTTTGTAACAGTGCCCATGTTTATTGAAATCTTACATCTATCTCTCTCGCTCTCTCTATCTGTCTCTCCACCCCCGACCCAATCATATTCTCTCACCCTCTCATACTGTGTGAGGTATGACTGCGCACGTGCTCAGACACTTGTGTCATGTAACACTTATTTCATATGAGCCAAGCTTTTAAATATTTAAATAAAATGATTTATACTGAAACATGTTTGTGTTTGGTTATGTAAAGATTGAAGTAGTCATCAAGCACTGTTTATCAACTCGTGAGTGAGGGGGAGGGGCCTTGTTGAATGAAAACTGAAGGGGCGACAGCCTCCCTTATCACCCTCCTCCCCCCCCCCATACATGGCTTCTATAGAAGTTCCAGTGAAGAAATGTCAAAAAAATATCACAACAAATTAAAAATATACTACACGCAATAGACCCTTCAGTGCTTCATGGTTTGCTTCAGAAAATAAAATATCGTTAATAAACGCGACATTAAAAATATAGTCAACTTAGGGGTACAATTTATTTATGAACTTTTCCTCTCTTGATTTTAAGGTCAAGGCCGAGTTTCACGTGATCTACGCACGAACAAAGCGATGAAACCCATGGCAATGGTAATTTCACATAAGGCGGAAGAATACACAACGTACATACAAGTAGATCTTAAGCAGGGCTTTCAAAAGTGCTCATTTTACCGTAAATAACATATACATAACACTTTTTATTCGACGTTAAGACGTGGGACCACTTTTCCTCCATCGTAACCAACTTTACCGGGCGCATGTCACTCAGTGCGTCCGTTAAAATACATGCAGGCAGGGGAGGTGACTTTTTTCTAAGGTCGATTTCAAAAGTTCTCTTTTTATCGTGAAAAGCCTTTAGGAATCAGTAGAAACCACTCTTTAATAAGCTAATGCCAGCAATTAAGAATGATTAGCAGAATTTTGCTGATTCAAGTGGAGCTGTTTCAAAAGATCTGCAGGCAAATTGACTAATTTGGAGCAATTTTAACTGTTTTGATATTATAGTGTGGTAGTCGCCTTGGTCCCAATGGCCAAGGGACTGTAGGGGAAGAGCGAGATGTACACAAATAACACGCGTTCCAGTGCCACAACCCGCCAAATATTCATAGAGAGCAGATGTCATATCAGGCGACCGCTCTTCGCGAATATTTGTTTCACTTCATGCAGTTCCTAATATTTTGCAAATAAATAATTTCGGTTTCCAATTTTACAGGGTGAATTTCTCCCCTCTAAATTACGTTAGGTTGCAGATTTATTATGTTCCTCATCCCATTTTCACTGACCATTCATCTCACAACTTTGTAACCTGAGTCCAGGAGCATTCCGTATAGTAGTGCCTATTAAATTAGTGTAGCGAATAATTCTATAGCTTTTTTTCGGAAATGCGCAATTAATTGCAAAATATTTGCAACGTCGTAAATAGGCCACAGTTGTATGCGATGGGAAGAACAGAGTAATAAGGTAAACAAGTGAACTGTGGAGTTCCGATCATTGCCATTACATTGGGGGAAACTAAGCAATCGCAATAAAAAAAAATACCTACACTTCCAAAACAAAATTCATACGTAGCTATTGCGATACATACGAACAACGAGATGATCTATGAAATAATGCAAGTTTTCGAGGATATATTTGAAGACAATTGAGATGAAATAAGTAACTTATAAAGAACATTGCGAGATCGCAGCTGAACAGTGATCTACTATAGTAAAAAAAAAAAAAAACTATGTAGGCTTGTATCTCTGTCACAATAAATCTATTGTATTTTTATTTTGTTTTTATCGCATCCGTGTTCCTGAATATGATTTATGGCCTCGCTGTTGTTGGCGTGGAATATGATATTCCCTCGTAGTCAGTAATTGAAACGATGAAACGGAAAATGTTGAAGGTTGGGCGTTTGATTGCTAATTGCATTTTCGTCGCCAGCACGGCAATTGTTCATTCCATTTTTTGCTGATTTTTTTTTACTTCAGTTAATTTTTCGGAGCGGTGAAATCACCTTTTGAGTAAAAATTATGAAGCAACACACTTACCCATAAGTACGTTAAAATGTCATTTGACAATTAAACATGCCATTTTTTTTTTCAGAATAATCATATATTGAATAGTTTTTTACATTTTACATGGCATTAATGAAATACGGAAAAAGTTTTACGTATGGGTAGCGAAACATTATATCAAGGCCCGGCTTGAACCCTTTTGTAGTAATTCGTCGTTTCCGTGTCATTTCAGTTCCATAGGTATTGTTGGAAATGTTTTATTATATCAAATTTACAATTTACTAGTTGTTTAATACGTTTTGTATCTAATTTTCACTATGTGTTATTTCCTGCTTGCAAAGAAAGGTAGGAACTTATTAATAAATTATAAATGTGTTCTCGACTTTTTACAACGAGTAGAAAACACACAATTAAAATTGAGCACACAAAGACTAAACAACTCGCAAAACGTAGATTTTCTATGATCGTGCATTGTCAGTTATTACTATGAATCCGAAATTATGACGCTAAAACGAAGAATTCCTGCAAAATGCGCGCTGCTCCATACTCACCTCACTTCACCCTCATCGGCTCTCAAGCCCTCGATTTTCAGAGCCGTCGAAATCTCTCAACTCAACTCCATTTATCTCTGACGCCTTTTGAAAACGAGAATGGCTAAATCGGGTAGCGGTCATTTTGAAGTATGAATATTCCGGTGCAGAATTTCCGTAAAGGTATAGACACGCGCTGCACACATTTTTACCTTCAGTATTACTGCATGTATGCTGTTCACGACAAAGTGAGCTCTTTTTAAGGCCCTTCCAACAGGCATTAACCCCTAATAAATAATATACATTGGGGCCACTGTGGGTGAGTGGTTAGACCGCTCGCCTCCCCCCAAGGCGATCAAGGTTCGATCCCCTGGATTTTCGCATGTGGGAATCGTGCCGTCAATCCCGTTGGTCGGCGGGTTTTCTCGGGGATCTCCCGTTTCCCCCCACCCTTGCATTCCGGTGCCGCTCCATACTCACATCATCCACCCTTATTCGGCTCTCAAGACCTCGCTGTTACGAGCCGCCCAAATCTCTTCACGCTTCACTAATAAATATGTTTTATTGCAACCTCAGACATTAACTTTCGAGAGTGGTGAAAGTATACGCCGTATTTATTAGTCACGTCACAATGCTGATATTAAAAAATGGCTTAAATATAAAACTGGCTTAAAAGAAAAATTTGGAAGGGGCTTAAAAAGGTGCTCACTTTACCGTGAACGGCCTACTATAGAATTATGTGTTCCCTGATGGTCTCATAGAGGCGTGTCATCGACGGGAGGACGGCGTTCCAGCTCAGTGATTTGCACCTAGAGGCTACGATGAAACGTGTAGCGAATGCATGGGTCGCCCTTAGCGATTCCATGCTTCTGGGGCTCGGGCTTACGAAATGCCACCAAAGACTAAAGATGAGTTACACTGATCTCGCTGGCTGCGCACAACCGATCTCCGTGTCCCAACACTGAACTGCTGCTTCTCTGCCAAACACGGCTAGCAAAAATAGCGGGAATTGGATTTGAGGTTAGGTGCTTTGAGATATTTTATACTTCCTCTGACAACTTTGTAATGCAGGTTGTTAGATTCAAGTTCGTAGAATTATTTTATTCATATAATACTGCTTGTCGTTAAACAAACAATTCTTTCACTGCTGACCACGTGACTTTGACAGTTGTGTTCCTTTGGGGTAGGTCAGTGTTGGGTACATGCGCAGAAGACGAATAAGCGGTCTACCTCGTATTTCATATGTAGTATATGCAAAATGCCGTCAGCCATGCGGCCACCTCAAGGTAGGACAGTGGCCTTCAACGGAGAACTGCAGCTAACTGCACAACATGCAGAAAATTTAAAAAATTTAAATCATTATTATACTATAAATTATGTCATACGTTAATTATAATTTAAAATTTTAAAATAGTATACTCACAACTAAAATGATCCAAAAAGTACAATTTACGTTGCACGGGAAAGAAAAATGCATCTGTTTTGTAACGCTGCAAAATATTTCGCTGGAATTGACTTTCTTAGGTGTTTTAAAACCAAGAAATATATTTTTACTACACATTTTTCAGTAAAACCTTCCTTAGCCTAAATAGGGCAACTGCGAAGCTTTCGTCATTTGAATGGGCACAAAGAGAACCGAAGATGACCATGTGGTGGTTCGGAGGATTTCTCCCTCGGGAAATTATTTATTTAAAATTTTTAAAACAGTGGTAGGTACGGAAAAGTTATGCCAACATGAAGATTTCATTTCCCAAAAATTCCCTTAAATATTTATAGAAATCTAAATTGTGTAAAACCATTTTATTGTAAATTTGAAAAAGTGAAATGAAATATTTAATATAATAGCTCTAATGATTTTTAACTCTATTACTAAAATTTGCTTTAGTATTTATTTTAAACAATGTTTAAAGTAAAATACTAAACAATAAAAGCATTTCATGTACGGATTAAATCTATCAAAACCAAATTTAAATTCGAAACGCACACACTCTAAAATTTAGTAGTGATAACGATGTATAACAAATGCTTAGATAGTAACTTCGCATGTCAAGATTACCCTGACATCTCAACCATGTTTTATAAAGATATTTCAATATAAACAGGAGCAACTGCCCTGTCATTAGGGTGTGCCGGCACACCCCATGCACACACTTATGGGTAACTATAATAATTTCTATAGTGGTACGTGGAAAGTAACGGTACCAATATCAAAATAACATTTAAATAATTAATTCCGCGAGCATCTATTTAAGTTATAACAATGATAACTTTAGAGTTAATGTTTCCTCCTTCCTCACAAAAAAAAAAAAAAAGAAAAAAAAAACTTTCTTTCTCAGTCTGTCTTTCGCCCTCTGAAAAGGTATAAACTACATAACACTGCAGAGTATGAAGTTCAGTAATTACAGACAGAGACAAGCTTACAGAATACTGCGTTGTATAATCTGAAGTTGCCAAAGCACGAATCCGGAGAACTGAAGTTTACATAACCGCCGCAGCAGAACATCGACATCCGTCGGATTGTATGGTGCACAGACGCGGTTAGATGAGCTCAGTAATATTACACATCAAGCAGAAATGAAAACAGGAAGTAGCTTTCGACGGACGTATATTTTATCATGTCTATAAATTCGCGTCCATTGTCAATGCTGATGTGCATCGTGAATGCAAATGGAGATAAAAATGTTAGTATAGGCTGTTCACGGTAATGTGAGCACTTTTGAGGCCTCAGTTACTTTTTTTCCTCCCAGCCAGCATCACTTTTTCAGAATAAATATTGCCGCGTAAGCAATAAATTCACTTTAAATATTTCACCGCACTATTAGGTTAACGTCTAAAGGTCCAATAAAAATTATTTATTAACTATTATTCCGAATGAGGGGGCTTCAAAAAGTGCTTAGTTTACCGCGAATAGCTTATAAAAACACATTCTATATACTAAAGCTACACTCTAAATCTTAATCGGTGAGAGTTTCACTGTTTAAATCAGTTAACAGCTTCTGACTTATTCAACAGTGCCTTCTGAAAATTTGACAGAAAAATTAGCGAAAACAATGCCCCTTGTTAAGATTTGTATTTCCGAAGATAATTTTTTTTTTTTTTTTTGTTTTGTTCTTCCTAGGACATTTTTTAAATCAAATTTGTGTGTGTGTGTGTGTGTGTAATGTAATTAGTGAATCGACAAATCGTGTACGAGAAGCATGCCAGTAAATGCGTGATTCAACATTCAACATTCTTTGGTCCTCCGGGTCGTATCTACGTAGTAAATAACCGCACCATGGTGTTATCATGTTCATTAAGTTATGATGTACTGTTCGTGTGCCGTTGAGGCGAAGTGAAATCGATCAACAAAACAGTGCATGTGTATCGAAAGTGTGGTTATGGCTGTCATTTCCACTGAGCTTAAGTTAATCAAGTAGATGTAAAAGGCCGATACTGGCGCAGCACACACATTTTGAGGTTATTTCTTCTAAAATTACAACAAAAACGCAGTACACTAAATAGTGTTATTTCATCTAAAAGTACAGAAAAAACTCAAAACCTGAAGTTCGATGAAAGAACTATGAAAATCAAGCAAATTAAGGCCAAAATTAAGGTATTTGAGGGCAAAATTTAAATTCTAAAAGTTTTTTTTAAAGGAGCTCTCAAAGACAAACAATTTTAAGCAAAAAAAAGTAAATTTTAGCAGTTTTTCAAAAATGAACTTGCAGGATGTGACATAGGGTAAAACAAGCAAAATTATGTTTAAAAAAAAAAGTAGTCTTCTAGAAAAGCTAATTTTGCAAGCGAACAATCTAGATCATCATTAACGAAGTTCTACTAATTACAAACTTAAATCATCGTCATGTACACACCTTCTTCGACACATCACATTGATATATCCTACGAATGGCATTCCTCACACAAGTACTGTTTTCATGTTTCCTAGCATCATATGCACTTATAAATACCTTGTCACAACAGTTGCATGGATGTATTGGCAGGGGCAAAGAACTAAGCTTTGACATTTGTGGAAGAACCTGATTGTTTATTTGCTAATGTTCGCCTGGCAAGTTGACAAACTCGTACAGGTTGCAAGATGTCGTCTTAAGTTGCCATATCGGGCGAACTGTGATTTACACTGTTCACATGCGAACATAGTACGGTCTGGATTCTGATGGCCACCGGTTTCATGTTGTCTGCAGCTGGTTATTGTAGAATAGGTCTTCTTACAGTAGCAGCACAAATAACTTCCCTGTGCCATCATCGAATACAAACACGTTACCCACAGCCTATGGTCTCTCTTCGAGGTCTGGATAACGAATGAGCTGACCGGCCTATTCCGGCCTGTTTTATACCACTTTGCCATGACAACCTTACGAGGGTACTATTAGTATCAGCTTGAGAGCAAGTGTTTTTTTTTTTTTTTTTTTTTTTTTTTTTGTTACTTACAAAGTTTCCAATGCAGTGCTGTTGCAGTACTTCATACCTACATTCTCCTGGTCAGAGATGAAACTATGCTGTAGTGGGGTGAGGGAAATCAGTAAGTGCCTATTCGCTAAGCAGGTAGTACCCGCTCGTTTGCACCTCTAGATGATTTACTAATGGAAGGGTCCATCAGGACGAAGTCATTAACATTAGACTTCGGAGATTCAGAATGTAACTTTGAAGTTGTTCATCATCATCAGCAGTCCCCTATTATTTCTGTTAGAAAGTTATTAAATTTCTAGTTAAATAGTTGCTTGTGACTTACACAATTTCAAATGTCTTTTTAAACCGTCAACATGCACATACATTCTTCGACATTTATCCCATTGATATGACATATGAATGATACTCTTCTTACACGAACTTTGTGCATGTCTCTTTGAATCATATGCATTTGTAAATGTATTATTACAATATTTGCATGGATGCCTTGGCAGTACCGAAGAACTGCTCTCCGATGATCCCTCACCTTGGACTGGTAATATCTTCAGAAACCTCTTGACAGGTGGTGCAGTGCGACCCTTACATGTTGCACGATGTCTTTTCAAGCTGCTATGACGACCAAACTGAGATTTACACTTTTTGCATGCGAACATAATATGACCTGCATTCTGATAACAACCAGTTTCATGCTGTCGCTAGATTTCTATTTTTTAGAAAATGCCTTTTTTCAGTTACTACACGAATAACTTTCCTGTTCCATCGATGAATAAGAGCATGTTATCAAGAGCCCATGTTCACTCTTCGAAGTCTGGATGACAACTGAGCGGGTCAACCCTCTACTAAAAGAAAAACATTGTATTGGTGGTTTACCTACTACTGCGACTACTAATACTACTGTGAGATTCATGAGTATCGTCGTCAACCACAGCCAGGAGGGGAAACTGCGAGAGTGCGCCCTGCCAGACCATCTCTACACTGCACCAAGGGCTCTCAGGGACAGAACTACAAGCTTGATGGTGACTGTCATCCGAACCTGCATCGGAATGTCGACCTCGTAAGCAGCTCCAGGTACACATATCTCTCTCATTCATGAGTTCCAAAGGGAAGGAATCAGTGTTGGATGCTCCTTCAACACTCTTCTGGCGTGAATTACAGCAACCTCTAGAATGTGGTGTATCCATAAAAGTAGTACATCCTTGAAAACACTCCATACATGGGAGACAGTCGCGTATGTCTTCTCCCTGTTGTAGATATGTGGGTAGACGTTTGTAGACATAGCATATTTCAAACGGAATTCTTTAGGCAAGTATGCGAGTGCTGCAAGTGAGTTATGCTTTCCAATGCCACAATAGCTGATAGAATTTTCTGATCACTAGAACAGCATGCCATCATTTCCACAGTGTTCCACAGCAAGTTTTTTTGGTGTAGCTATGGTACAAACAGCTGACCTAAAATGATACACTCTCAGGTATGTCCATGCTCGAATGACAGACTAACTGTGAATCAGCCAGAGAGCTCACGTGACTGTGTATATACCCTCATTTTATGCACACACGAAATCCTTATGTAGCATGGGTAACACAGAAACAAGGAAGCGGAGACTGAAGAGTGAGTGTGCAAGCAGCTGTTTGTAGGAACCTGAGTTCATTATTCGCCATGGCTTATTACTATGGGCACACACACACACACACAAAACATCGCAGTTATCACAGTGGAACTGTTGGGCTGCTGGATGGAAAATGCCTGTACGTACGCTCATTGAAATTTCGAGCGCAGGCAGGGTCGACAGAGTATGACTGCTTTTTACATGGAAAGGGATTGGTACATGCATCGAAGGTTCAAACATGGGCAGGGTCGACAGAGTTTGGCTGCTTGTAATTACATGAATTGAAGGTACAGTCGGGGATGGTAGAGTATGGCTTCCCATGACTGCAAAACAAAAGAAAAAGGTTTTGTTGGTACACATGTGCAGGTAAGGTCATCAGAGTATATAAGTGGCTATGCCATCAGGCTACATGCAGTAGTTACTTTAAAGTACATATGTTTATTGACACAGTGGTTGTGATGTACTTTCGTGGTCGGTAATGTACACCATACACAGAAAGACAGAGTGATCATTATGCTCTGAGCTTCCAGTGAGTTTATATTGCTACCTACAGGCATTCTGCTCTACAAACAGAGTATGTACGTAGTTGAAATTTGTGTGCATTGATGTGTGTGTGATATCTCCTTGCTCACCATGTCTAATTCGAGTGTATTTAGTTTTCTAGATTCCTCAATGGATGTAATATGTGATGTACATTGAAGTCTAGGTACATGTCAAGTGCAGATCGGTCCCCAGTTGGGGTGGGGGTACAGACTAGCTGTGAGCATTGAAGGTTCGGTACGCGAAAGTGGGTTGAAGTATAACTGTTGTACATTGAAGGTTCCATATGGGGCATGAGTGACTATAATTACAAGCATTGGTATGTAAGTGTGTGTAAGTCATGGTCTTGTCGTGAGTGATGGTTTCATTTTAGTTGGTTCGTAAAGGGGGGTCGTTTGACCAGAGTGGTCTATCATTGTTTACATTGTGTGTGTGTGGCTCATGTTATAGAGCATGGTGACCCCTCCCTGACACTCCTAACTCTACTCCCTGGCCTTCCCTAAGCCCTCCCTGTTATTATTAAATGGTATGGTACATGAGCAAAGGCTGGAGATACTGTTGATGCGTAAGCTCATGTTATGATTTTATTTTGCTAGTTGTATCTCAAACGGTTCGGGAAATACAGCCAGCTATGTGGTGTATCACTGTCTCTAATTGCAAAAAAGAAAGGGTTGGTACATGAGTACAGGTTGGCGACAGAATATGACCATCTGTAATTGCAGGTTGGAGACAGAGTTTGACCATCATGCCATTCTCTTCATGGGCGAAGGGCCCAACAAATGTCTGCAGATGTGTCAGCATGTGCTCTCAAGAGGAATCAAAACTACAATACCTTATTTATTCGAGTAGGGTAAAGAAAAAAAGTGTCAAGTGCAAGGATACAAGTAGGTTTTTTTTCCTTTCATGTACTCTAGTGGACGACGAGAGTTGCACACAGAGCAATGCATATGACTATATCTAATTGTGTGTGTGTGTGTGATGGGCTTGGTATGCGAGTGCAGGTCGGGGACTGACTGTCTGTAATTACTACCACTGTTGTAGACAGAATCATGTCGACTTGTATTATTATTTCCAATCTCTATGAGAATCGAACCTGCGGTCTCTTGAGGTTGGGTTCAGATTACATGCGTTGTTCCCTTTCTATAATGGTAAGGATGTTGCCAAGGGGATGTAGTACTTGGTAGCTATCTATCATGCACGGAAAGGCAGGACTGATCATTGTGGTCTCCGCTTCCAGAGAGGTCACATCGTCGACGAAGACGATGACGACAATGATGGTGAGATGTGACTGTGGCCTACATGTATTCACTGTTACACCAGTTAAGGTAGGGGATAATTTGTTTTTGCAATAGGATGCTTATCATTCTATCATGTGTTGTTGTATGTGCTGGGACTCGGCTGTCTAGCGATGACTGTGTATTAATTGCGAGTGATATCTCATTACATACTTACATACATACATAGACATCTCGGTACACGACTCATGAGTACAAGGCCAGTGGTACTAACTGGCTGTCTGGAAGTAAGTATGCTGTGACACGGTTCTTGGGGAGGTCGGCGTGCAGCGAGTCGCTGGCCGGGCGGCTGCAAGCACTCGAGCATGTGAGGTCAGGGGTGATGTAGACAGGTGGAGGGGGAGGACAAGTGACAGAGAGAGAATGTGAGAATGAGTGAAAATATGAGGTGCTGAGGGGTAGCATGCGAGGAAGTGTGTGTGTGACCAGGCGGTGGCACTAAGGAGACAGGAGATACAGAGGTGATTAAGAACGGGCAGACATGCAGGCCGACATATGTCTGCATGTCTCTTCTTGCTATTGGGGGGTTATGCATGTACTATGATTTTGGTAGTTGTATCTCAAATGCTTCGTAACTTACAGCCTTTTATCATAGCAGTGGTTGATTCCTACAATATGAATTTGGCAACGATAACTCAAATGGTTCGGAAATTATGGCCAACTATGCTTATAAGTTGGCATAGAGAATACTTGTTCCTGCGACCCCTCTCCTCGTCGTAGTGGATGTCTATGTTGTGAATTTGCCAACTATAACTCAAACAGTTCAGGAATTACAGCCAACTATGCTTATACACTGACATGGTGCATACTTATCCCTGCGACCCCTCTCCTAGTCGTTATGGATGTCTATGATATGAATTTGACAACTATAGCTTAAATGGTTCGGAAATTACAGCCACCTGTGCTTATAAGTTGATATGGGGCACCTTTTTCAACATGGCCCTTCTCCTAGTCGGGGTGGATGTCTGTGTGATGAATTTAACAACTTTAACTTAAATAGTTTGTAAATTATAGCCACTTATGCTTATAAGTTGACATTGGGTATATTTGACCCCAGAACCCTTCTCCTAGTCGTGGTTGGTGCCTATGTTATGTATTTGATGACTATAAATTAAACAGTTCGGAAATTACAGCCAACTATGCTTATAAGTTGACATGCAGCATATGTGACAATGCGACCCTTCTCCTAGTCATGGATGATGTCTATTTTATGAATTTGATTACTGCAACTTAAATGGTTATGAAATTACAGGCACTTATGCTTATAAGTTGACATTGGCATATTTGACCCCGCGACCCTTCCCCTAGTCGGGGCGGATGAATATGTTATAAATTTGACAACTATAACTTAAACAGTTCGGAAATTATAGCTAGCTATGCTTATTAAGTTGACATTGGGCATACTTGACACCGCGACCCTTTTCCTAGTCGTGGTTGAAGCCTATGGTATGGATTTGTCAACTATAATTTAAATGGTTCGGAAATTGCAGTAAACTATTCTTATAAGTTAACATACATGGGGCATATTTCACCCCGCGACCCTTCTCCTAGTCATGGTTGATGCCTGTGTAATGAATTAAACAATTATAATGTAAACAGTTCGGAAATTATAGCCAACTATGCTTATAAGTATTATGTACACACACAGCTTTAAGGGGAGCGGCAGTGTTACACGAGATCCAGTCGCTCGCAACGTCTTGATGCCCCACCGCTGCCACTGGCGAGGCGCTGGCTGCCAAAATTGTTGATATCCTATGCTGCTCGCCAGTTGTCATGGGCAGGCATAGGTCGGCGATATCGAGATGGCCGCCAGGAATGACTTCTCGATTTGGCAGAAAATATTCCTAATTTCCGACAGATTCCGCCCTCATATGCAAACCACCGCCACACTGTACAACCTGCCCGGATTATACTAATTAGCAATGGCTGCCAAGATGGCCGCCGGTGGGGGAGGGAAATTCGAGAAATTTTTAGGGAAAAAAGGGAAAAAGTTATCTTTTTGTACGCGAAATCGACAGGTTAGGACGGGAAAAAAGGGAAAAAGTGAAATTCGGCGGGAACCAGTCCTCAGCCTGCAGCCTGAATTTGTGCTAATTAGGGTCCTCCAGTCCTCAGCTTGCAGCCTGGTGGCGCTGAGAACTCCTATTTTTATACTACTAACAAAATGTAGGTATATATTCCACCAGACTCGAAAGTTAACGTCTAAGGCTACAATAAAATATATTTATTGACTATTATTCCATATTAGAAGGCTTCAAAAGTGTTCACTTTACTGCGAATAGCTTATAAACGTTTTTTTATAAGCAATTGTGAAAATTATTTTTGACTAGTGTTGTGGTTATGAACATTAGTCTATTATTGCTAATAAAATATCGTCTATTATTATAGACACAAACAACATTACAGTATCGGCTCTCAATATTTCGCTGTTAAGAGCCGCCCAAATCTCTTCACTCAACATTACAATATAATAAAACACATGGTGGAGATAGAATGTCTACTTTTGAAAATAAATCTGTGCAGCTAAACCATTGTGGTATATTCCATATAATTCTAACATATTTATTTTGTATTAAGAATATTTTAACCTATCCCCCCCCCCAATTAATCTATATCTTAAATTAGATTAGATCAAGCCCTAACAAACTGTTTTCAGACATTCCAAATTACAAATACCTCAGTGCGACCAACGTAGAAGTAAACCATCAGGTGCCGGCATGTAAAGGTGTGTATAGTACATTCGCAGTTACTTCCAACTATTCCAAAGCCCTGCTTAAGTTCTACTTCCAGGATATTGCTCCACCGTATGCAAAAAAAGATTAACCGAGTCTAGAAAATGTACACCGAAGGGACAGTCCAGTGCATTCTTGCGCACCCAGTGTTTTGCATAAGAACTTATTCTTATTATGCGTTACCAAAATACCTATTTGCTCTCTTTTTTTATTCATATTAATCATATACGAAAAATTATAATATATAAATAAAATGTAAGTAGAAGTTAAATTTATAAAAATAAAAAAAAAAATTTTTTTTATGTTAGCAGAAGTATAAAATTATTGTGATAACATTTGTAATAACCAAACACGTCATAAGTGGGTTAATTTTTTTTTTTAATTTTCGGAGGGGCCACAGTGGTTTAGCGGGTAGACCACTCGTCTACCAAGGCGAACCGGGTACGATTACCGGCCACCCCGGATTATCGCATGTGCCGGACGATGCTTTCTAGGGTATCTCCCATTTCCGTCACCCCCCCCCCCCCTCTTTCTTGCTTTCCGGCGCTGCTCCATACGTCACCCTCGATGTTAAGAGCCACCCACTCAAAAGGTACGTTTCAAAATGTGATACGATACCGCCGATTGTCTACATAAAGGAAAACCATGGAAGTATAAAACTGTAAAGTGAGCACTTTTGAAGCCCTGGTTACTGTTTTATTTCAACAAACTTATATCGTTCCACTACTTTTTAATGTAAACCTTGCCATGTGAGTAGTAAACACAGTGTAAACATTCACCATACCCAAAACCAAAAGTCCGAGGCTACAATGAAATGTATTTATTGGTTATTATGTCTGATGAAACAGCTTCGAAAAGTGCTCATTTTACCGTGAACGGCCTATAATAGATGATGGAGTGGTAACAGCCTTTCTTCTCCACGTTTATCGTGTGAAGCCGATGCCGCGTCTGACTTCTTTCAACTGCGCATGCGCAGACCGATTGTTTATGTCAGCCGCCATATTATGAGTGGCACAATTTACGTAGTAAGCAATGTAAAACATGCACCTTTTTGGCCACTACTAGCCCTGCCCTTGTCTTTCATTTTCGTCTTCACTTACTTGTCCCGGCTTCCGCTCCACGGGGAAAACCCTGGCGGGAATGGCGGCAGCAGCGAGTTCCTCCGACAGCCGTTAGATGGCGTTGGTTGGCGTCGCGCGGGAAAGAGAAGGGGTGATACGAACTCTGCGCAGGGACACGCGCGTCCCGGGTCGGACACCGAACAGAACTGCCGACAGTCGCGCGCAAGCAGGCGCCCTGCAATGTTGTGTCGTGCGATTCGCAACCTTGACCCTGCTCGTATCATTTTTCTTTCTCCACGTTCACCAACCCCTTCCGTTTCGTTTGCCAGTGGTCTTGTTTTGCGTGTGGTCTCCCTGTGATTTTGTTTGCGACAGTTAGAAAACTTTGTGATGGTTTGTTTGAAAGTGTTGTAAGTTATTTATAAAAGGTGCAACTAGTTTCATCATGGTGGATAACAATACAATCATCGAAGGAACGGTCAAATTCCGGGATGGCAAAAAGGTAAATACGATTGCGTGACAAGTTAACTAATTAGTTATTGACGCAATGAATTATTTTTTATGGTTATGCCATTACATTCATTACGTCAAATGACTTAAATTAATAACTAAATTAGAAGTTAAATATTTAAGTTGCAATCCCCACTGGCGTATAATGCGTTGGTCGTCCAATGCACGTGCATAGGATTTATTTTTATTGGTACTGAGTAGACATATTTTAATCTTATATAATTCACGTAATTGCTTTAAGTTACTTAATAATGGGCTTCATAGAAATAAAATTGGAAGTGCGAGTGATTAGTATAAGTTACCAGCAGTTGCCATTTTAGTCGTAAACCACCCCACTATCAAAAAATGCGTGTCCCGCCAAAGCAATATATTTTCGTTGGCACATGATCTACTTTTCGGATTGTTTACTTCCGTTCAACTTTTATTAAGCGCCGTTCTTGCCACTTCAAATAAATAAGGTAAACGTGTAAAGTTTCTATCGGCGGAAAACATATTTCCCGTTCGTTCGATGATATAGGCTGTTGCCATTTCTTGGCATTTTGAATTTCAGTGCACTTGCATGAAAACGTCAAAGGAAACAATTTACTTGTTCATCGTATTCTCATTCCCTTCTATGCAGGGCAGGATTTACAACGACCCGTAGCGCTCGTCCGTCCTCCAATCACGTGACCAGCAGCCAATCAGAGGCGATCATTAATTGTATCCGTCCGTCAAAACCTTTGCAAACTTTTTAACTGTCGACGGACGAACGGGTGAAATTACAGCCTTCTAAACTTGCACGTTTTGTTTTCACGTGTGTGTTTGTGTAACTGTAAAATGAAATTAAGTTACATTTTTCCTGGAGATTAATTGATGATTACGTTTGGAAACCCAAGCTCCTTTTGAGCAATAGTGAAAATAGTGAAATATTGATTTATATGCGGCTTTACAATTTTTTCTACAGCGATTAATTTCCGTTACATACGTGTAAGGTTGTTTTAGGTACTAGAAACACAATACCGCAGAAGATTTTCACTTATTATAGAGAATTTTTTCCTATTTGTTAACAGTTTCTATTAGTTTGCAGCAATGAACGTACGACGGACGTACGAAGTTTAGTTGTAAATCGCTCGGCTGGGAGACGGTTGAACGTATGAGACAGACAGACGGACGTGACGGTCGGTTGTAAATCCTGCCTAAGCACAGAAATGTGCCGCTAACGTTTACAGACAAGCAAAACTAGTTGAAAACTGTTTTTCAGGGTTTTGCAAACTGTGTTTGTGGAGTGGAGGGCGGAGGCGGGGGGGGGGGGGGGTATTAAAACCCCAGTTGAGAAAGTTTTGAACATTAATTTACCAACTACACACAAGTGACCGAAGAGGGGATACTGTGCGTCAGACACGCATGACAAAAATGTTTGAATAGAATTTCGTACGAATTGCGCGTAGTGTTACACCTTTTTTGTAGCCCCGTGGTGCTCGGTTTTTTTATTTTTTTTATTGGACTTTCGTCGGTTAGTACGTGGTCGACTTTTCGCTCAGCGGTCGAATGTTCCCACGACAGAAGCGCGCTCTCTACGTCCCGAACTTTCTCACGTAAACTGCCACGAATATCTCGCCAGCTCTCTTCCGCATTTCGAACTCCTTGCGCCGGAGAGGGGGCTGCGATTCAACGGATCTGCCGGAGTGTAAACGGAGTTAATGAACTCGGCTGGATTTAAATAACAGGCGTCGGGGACCTTTTGCCGGAGATAAACGTAGACCGTGAGACGAATATTGGTGTGGAATTGTGGATAGTGCCTGCCAGTTTTCTCTGTGTGTGTTTCACTGGCTGACTTATCAGCCATACGAAATCTGCATGCAGCTAAAAAAAAAAAAAAAAAACAAATGAAGAAAAATATAATAAATACTGGAAACTTTTGGATAGGAATTCATTCATATACATCAAAGAAATGTTTGAACATAACTTGTGACTTACGTTTTCAAAAGTTTTTTGAAGTTAATAACCAGTGCAACTCGTACATAGATACATGAATAATACAGAGGCCCAGGGGAATTTCGCAGTGAAAAGAATTCGCATTTCCTGTCCTGATTATTTCGAGCGTTTTTAGATTCTTTAATTTAACATCAACACAATTTTTTAAGGAAGTAATACAGGAAAGTAGCTTGTCCAATATTGACTACTCACATAAATAATTATTAAATGGTATTATAAAATTTGTAAACACACGAGCGATGTGTAATTAGTGAGCAATGGACACATGGCACTGTTTAAGAGCGAATTGTATCAAAATTAATGAACCCATTCAAAGGGGAACAACATTTAAACGAACAATCTGGTGTTTAAATTGTGGATGCGACTTCTGTTAATCAGTCAGCGGACTTCATTATCTCTCGTATCGCTGTTGCGAATTTCCACCCCCCCCCCCATCCCCCCCACATTCCCCGGGCACTTTATTAAAAAATACTTCCCGGGGCTCCGTGTATGCAATTGACCAACTTGTGGTTTTTTTTTTTTTTTTTTGTTCGCGCTTGGGTAGAGTAGAGCGTCGACTTTTGTACGTTGCAGTCCGTTCCATCCAGGTCGGGCCGGACATCAAATTTTTTGCAAGTGACGGACGCTGATGAATAGGTCGTAGCGATTTCTCAGGTCCTCCTCCCCTCCCCTCTTCACATCCTGAACGACTCCACCCTTCTGCGATGCACTTACAAGAAATCATGAGAAAAGACAGTAGAATTCGCCAGCTAAAGGGCCCTTGAAAAGTGCATCCCGGATGTGAGGTCACATTGCCGCTGTCCGAATTCACAGCGAAGGCAAATTATGCATCCTAGAATGTCCCCCGTGCAGCCAAGGGCTCCAGCAACTTGCCCTTCTCGAGTCCGGTAGTTTTCGATTCGCAACTGTTAAAAATACTTCATTTGTTTGTGTTTTTTTTTTTTTTTTGTTTACAAGTCTGCGCGGCTGCGGAAAACGTTCGCAAACGCCACAAAGACAATTGAAACCCGCACGGAGCCAAATTCGACGACAGAGTAAAACTTGATGTGGAGACGGTACACATGCGTCCGAATTTACCAACGAATATTTCTCATGAAGGGAACAAGGGCTCGCGAAACGGGAAGGGAACAAGAGTAAGTGATCAAGGGCTGATTGCAGCGAAATTTAGCACAGCCAATGACAACCTCTGCAGCGATTCTGTAGAAGCAGAAAGGAGCCTTGCTACAGTTCTGCTTAGAGGATATTTCTCAGCCCCGTGCAAAGAAAGCCTAACCGAGTCTACAAAATTATTCCAAAGGGACAACGCACCTCTTTCGTGCGCGCCCAGTGTAATTTAAACTTTAAGAACTATTTCTTCCTAGGTATTACCAACTTGCCTATTTTCTCACTATTTTATCCATATTACTTATAAATGAAAAATAATTAATAGGTAAAATGTAAATAACATTTCAATTTAACCAAAAGTCACAAGTATGAAACGCTTGGGTTATGTACCTAACATAATAACAAATACGATTGAGGACTTCTGAAATCAACATTAGAAAAAAGTCACTGCCCCTACCTGCATAGTATTTTAACAAGCGCAGTGAGTGACATGTGTCCAGTAAAGTTGGTAACGTTGGAAGGGAAAGCAGTTCCATGTATTAACGTCGAACAAAAAGTGTTAGGTAACAATTTGTGATAACTTAAATTATTTCTCTCGCTTGCTGTATTTTTTTAATGTGTAAAACTGTAAAACTGAGCGGATTAGTGCAATATTTACTTTTCTAAAAATTTCACAGTTTCGATTGAACGAAACATGAATAAAGTGATGAGGCCCATGGCGAAGTTAATTTTACATATGGCGGAAGGACACACCACGTGTATACGAGTAGATCTTAAGCAGGGCTTTCATAAGTGTTCATTTAAAAGTAAACAGCCTATACTATAAAACACAGCAGTCTAGATCAAAATCAATAGTAGGTTTCTAACAAACCCCAGAAATATACCCCTGAGAAATAAAATTGCATATTTCCGCGTGTCATTATTATCTTTCAAACACTTTCGATTTTTTTTTTTTCCTACGCGTTTGAGGCGTCGTGACATTTGTTTACATGGTTGCGCGGGACCTATGGTGTGCGCCACACCAGATCGCTAGAGCGCAGTCTATTCACGGTAAAGTGAGCACTTTTGAAACCCCTTTCGTTTGGAATATCGGAGAATAAATGTATTTTATTTTAGCCTTGGACTTAAATTTCCGAGTGCCGTGGAGTGTACACATTATGTTTATTACTTACATGGCAATACTTATTTAAGGGGGAGCATCCTTGCTATCTTGTATTTACGTATTTTCTGAATTAAATTAAGTCATGACATATGGAACATTTTAACAGTTATTTCTAAATCCCACTTATTTTTCTCACATGAGTACTGTCACATATGCAACCATAATGAAACATTATCTAATTATTTAATAATTTCAGTCCCACATGGGAAAATACAGGTATATTTGAAACCCTACAAATTAAAAAAAAAAAATCGTTAAGTAGTCGTCCATGACATGCCTAGATTTGATTTTTTATTTCTGGTCGTACATTTTCATTGCGAAGATTTGTAAGAAAATTCGAAGAGGGTGTGGATACTACCTCCTTACGAAGTAATTTTTCAAATGTTGCACATATTTCGAATTTAACTTAAGATTAGGTAAGCTGCAACAGGTGATTAATGTGGCGACAGCTACGAGTCCAAAAGCAAGCTCAATGACTACGTTTAGAGTGAAACTTCGGACTGAAGTCAAAACGTAGTGAACATGGATCGAAATTTGCATTTCAAGTAAAGTTTTCAATCCAGATTAATTTGTAAAAAAAAAATCCTACCTCGTAGGCTTATGCTGAGTCGATCAGTAAGAAAACACTTCCGCTGCCCCCACCCCCCTTTTTTTTTTCTTCATCTCTTTGAATATGTTTTGCTTAGAATTGTTTGTCAATGGTTCCCCGGTTTTGCTTTGTAGTTTTCCGAGCTGTAAACCATTCATGACCTGTAGGCCTATATTTTGGTGGTAGACTTCGTTATAGAGCATACTTGGCAAAAGGTAATCCGAACATTCCCGATGAATGGTTTAGCCTTTAGATAATACAAACTGTAACATTGATTAAAGGCAAATACTTGAACACTATTTCTCTGTTTTTCATTTTTTACATCGCTATTTTGGAGTGCCTGTAAATATAATTATTTAACCGAACCCCATCGGAGTATAGTAAGGCCGTGTCCGAAATGACAAAATTCGTTATTTTGTAATTTGTCATTTCGTAAGTTTCAATTCGGACGTTGTCGACAGTCACTTGTTTAGCATTCCCGGTAGACCCTATCATATTTTTACATTAAGAATGGAAATGATTTTTTCTCTAAATTTAATGCTGAAAATGGACGTAATATTTCTACAATCATTATTCTAATGCTGCGAATATGTTGATAAATAAGACAATAATAAATTATGCAAGAACGACTTGAACGGTATTGTAGTAGACTATATTGTTATGTTGTACGGTTAGTGCAGTTTAATGAAAAAAGGGGGGGGGGAGAGGGAAGGGGTGTGCTGGAATTGAAATTTCACAGTGCAGTGCGTTTTCTGCAGTTTGCATGGATATCGCTGGACAATGTTGCAAAATTAACAAGCGCGCCGCCAAGCTAGGATATTGGCTGTTTGCCGACACCATTCCGGTATTACAATGGAAAACTGATAAATCCGCCAGAGAGCGCCGCGCACAGAGCTGGTCAGCGCTGTCAGATTGTAGCTTGCCGCATATTTGTAATCGCTGTGCCAGCATGCTGATTTCCGCCAACACGTCTCGTGCTGCGGGTGCCGAACTGTTCCAGAACCCAGGGTTTTTAGCGTCAAGGAAATGTTTAGGAATACATGAAAGAAGAAAATACTGAATGTAAACATTTCTGATATATTCCATCTCTTTAATTATTTTGCTGTGCGTTATTTAGGTTTATCTCTCCTTTTTACGAAGCTTTTTAAAGCCTAGGAGATACCTCGTTTCAGGGCCAATGTTTAATGATTATTTTTATTCGTATTTTGCAGAATTTCATTCTCTGGTTGGTAACAATTGAAAATACGATTTTAGGCGTGAGCGTAAGATTTCGTAAATATAAGTCGAGTATAATAATGACTGAAACATCTGTAATAGACCTAGATGTGAGCGATTTTTTAAACAACAGCTAAGATATCCACGGCCAATGACGAAGATTGCAAAACTAATAACACTTAGGCAACAGACTCATAATCGACCCCCCCCCCCCCAAAAAAAAATTTGCGGAAATCTCACCCCCCGATGCATCCAAACCGTCACAGACGTCGGCCAAGAATAGAGCTTAATTGCTACATTGCCTTTTCATAGTATTGTGGTTTTTTTACGACCCTTATATAGCTAATAAATTGTATTCCACCTCTTTCCCACGTGCCCATGACAATGTTAATTTTACTTAAGGCGGAAGAACACACAACGTGCATACAGGTAGATCTTAAGCAGTGCTTTCGACAGTGCTCATTTTTACGTGAACAGCTTATACCGCGCGCGCACACACACACACACACACACACGCACTGATCGAAATTTATTTTTACCTTTACCTTAATTCTGTTTAAAACTGAGAGAGTTTTTATTGGTGGTATTTTCAATCAATCTTCTCTTCGTAGTGGCGGGTAAGAGATGGCATATTTGCGGCCGGCGGGGGGCTGAAGGGCTGATGCAAGCCTCCGAAAAATAAACTCTGCAAAGGAACGTTTAACTTTAAATGATCAAAATTTTACCCGAGATCATCGGTAAGGAAATGTACGAGACTTACTGAACCTATAATTCCACAATTGATTCTTGTTTATATAATTTCGTCCAACTATACCAAGTACGTTTCGTACAAACACTTAATTTCATTCACATAAGGGCGTTTTTTGCATGTTTACAGCTAACTTTCACGTCCTGGTGGTATTTTTCCCCAGTGCATTCCTATTATAGACTGTTCACGGTAAAGTGAGCACTTTTGAGGCTCTGGTTACTTTTTCCTTTCAGTCGCTTCTTATCCTGTAACCATACTTTTAAATAAATATTGCCATGTAAACAATAAACACAGTGTATATATTCCACTGCACTCAGAAGTTATTGACTATAATTCCAAAAGAGAGGACTTTCAAGAGTGCTCACTTAACCGTGAATAGCCTATATTTGCTCATCGGTAGCAGCTGTATTTTTTTTTCGAGCCCCTCCTCCTTTTTTTTTTTTTTTTTTGTCGCTCGCTCTTCGCGAATCACATTGTGGAAATTTTTAAATCCCAGGTCCATTTTTATTCGTACGTTCCACCAGCTGCGTGCGTTTATTAAAAACAAGCGTAATGTGCTGTCACTTATCTCGCTTTTATACATGCGCGGCCTACCGGGGGAATTTTCTGTTCGTTGTGAACGGGCGATATTATTTAATCTGGCGTTCAAGCGTGGGGTATTAAGGCCACTATCTCACATTTCTACAGTTTATACGAGAATTAATTTTTGGATCCCAAACGGGAGCCGATATTGTAAAATCGCCGTACAGTTTTGTTACTAATTGTTTTTATTGTGTAGTACAATCTTTTTTTAACACGAGAAACGTTATACTTTTATCCAATTAATTACAGAAAATTTTGTTTATTTAATAATTAATTAAAATTATACAATCTTTTGTGTTGAAAAAAATTAACAACATAATAAAAACAATTCGTAACAAAATTGTAAGAGGATTTTACAATATCAGCTCCCGTTTGGGCTCAAAAAATTAATTCTCATATAAACTGTAGAAATCGTGGCCTTAACGTATTTTACATTTGCATTATACATTTCGCATGGCATAACTTTTTTTTTTCCGTCGCGTTTCTTTGCAAGACGTGTTTGTCAGATTACTTTAGACTTAAAATTTTTTACTGGCCCGTCAAACTGAAGTAAGTACTTACTCATTTTGTGAAATAATTTATATACTTTTTTTTTTTTTCACAAATTCAAAGGTGACCTGGAAATGGATTCAAATTGCAGTTCTCCCAGTACTGTGAAACACGATGTACATTCCATTCTGTGGTTTATCGTATTTACTTCTTTCATTAATTGTATTGTATTGTAGGGCTCTTTAACGTCCCCTGGTTTTATGCTTGAAAGCTTAGCAGGGGACGGTTTACAGACCAACCCATAACATTACTTAAAGTAACACCCATGCCTTACTCGGGATTCGAACCCAGAGCCTCCCGCACCCCAGATCGGTGGCGCACCAACCTTACTTCGCCACGGGAGGTCGGCTTCTTTCATTAAGAATCGAGTTTCGACTCGGAGAAAATAATTATAATTCGGCGGCAAATCTTTATCTTGGAATAATAGTCTATAAATGCATTTAATTTTAGCCTTAGACGTTAACTTCCGAGTGCGGTGGACTATACACGCAGTGTTTATTACTTGCATGTCAATATTAATTTAAAGAGGTGGGTAAAGGATAAATAATGACAGGGTAAAAATTGTCTAGGGCGTTACAAGTGCTCAATTTATTGTGAAGAAGCCTGTATCAAGTCGGACGGTTGGACACGGTAAAGGCTGTTCACGATAAAGTGAGCACTTTTGAAATCAACCTAAGAAAAATATTACTGCTACAAACCTCGTACATTTTAACGTGTGCGCTTAGTGACATGCGCCCAGTCATGTTGGTAACGATTGATGGAAAGTAGTTCCATATCTTAACGTCGAATTAAAAGTGTTAGGTAACGCATTTGTGGCTTAAATTATTTCTTTTGCTTTCTGTTATATTTTAATGCATCTAAGTATAAAAACGACGAGATTTGTAAACTATTTAATTTTCAAATGATTTCACAGTCTCGCCTGACCGACGCATGAATAAAGTGATGAGGCCCGTGGCAATGTTAATTTCACACCAGGCGAAAAAAATTCACAACGGGCGTACAACTGAATCTTAAACAGGGCTTTCAAAAGTGCTTATTTAACCTTGAACAGCCTATAGTGGTATGGCGTATGCTATGCTGGTTATGCTGTCGGGCGTGTAAGCCAGCTGCCGTATTGCGACATGATTGTGTACAAGTAGATTAGTTCTATCTGTCAGACTAAATGGGAACGGAAACTCCGTAGCCTTAGGTCTTGCTCGCAGTTGCCGCTCACCCAGACGGTCTTGTTCTGCTTCGTAGCTGTATACAAGCTGTTCACGGTCAAGTGAGCACATAGAGTCTCTAGTTACTTTTTCCTCAGCTATTTTTTTTTTAAATACTTTAACCACCTTTTAAAATAAATATTGACGTGTAAGTAACAAACACAACGTACATATTCCACTGCACTTGGAAGTTAACGTCTACGGCTAAAATTAAATATATTTATTCACTAATATTCCAAATGAGAGGGCTTTCGAAAGTGCTCACTTTATCGTGAACAGCCTATAGGGCTAGTCACTTACGGCTGTTCACGTGTCTAATTTCTCTTTCGGCATTTTAAAGATATTTTTCCAACTTCCCGATAGCATATCAATAACTACTTTACAAAAATGCCAAATCAATTTAAAAATAACTCTCGCTCACTTTTTTTTTTTTTTGGGTTAGTGGAATTATCAGCATTTTAACCATAAAGATTATTCTAAACAAATTTCAGAAAGTTACAATATTTGATTTCAGCCAAAGTGTTTTTCTTTTCGATTTAGGAACGCTATGGAGAAATTTCTTTGAAGTGTTGCATTTTATTCGCCTGCAATTAGGGTTTAAGTTCTGCTATTTTGGATTTCAATTTTGTTATAATACTTAAAATAAAATTATGGCCGAACACTGGAAGAAATTCCACGAAACTTCATCTTGTTTCAATGATACTATAACAATTAATATTAACTGCAGCCGAACATGCGAAATTTTTAAATTTATATGCCAATAAATATAAATTAGGAATTCCAATATTATCAGTCATTAATTTTTGTAAATAAATTTTCCATAGTTTTCGATAGTGTTACAATTTCTGAATCAAAAGTCAGTGGGCTGAAACAAGTTCGTTACAAGATGGAGGTCTCGATTAAATAAGAGTTATTTATAATTTTCTAGTTTTATTTACAATAACTGCAAATTAAATTCTCTTCACTCAACATCTCACAATTAATTGATATCACTTACTGCTGACAATCAATGACTTCAGTCAATCAAATTTACAATCGCCTCACAGGAATTAATGTAATTAAGTAATTATAAATGAGTCCCAATATACAGTGTATCAAAATCTATTCAATTATAAGTTATATGTCCAATTTTAACAGTTCCAATATTTACAATAAAGTCTGTTTCCCGCCAGTCCACGGTGTTCTAGAGTTCTCCGAACGCTCTCACGCACAGTAGGCTTTACTCGTCGGGTTTCACGCCCTCACGTCCATTCGCACCACGAACACCTCTTCAGCCGTCGTTTCGCAATTTCCCTTCGTCCTCCGCATTTGACTTCGCACTCCGCACTCAGCCAAATGGCCTTCGCCAAAGACTGCTGGCATTTGGACCGCTGCAGTGTTTATAGGGTCGTAGGCCATCACCCAGAAACCAGAGGTTTCCTAATTCCCAGAATATTCTTGTCCATCCTCTACATTTGTCGGCTTCTCCAGCAGGGGGGAGGAGGGTCTGTAACGGCAGCCAAGTCTCGCCTCTGTCAGTCATTCGCCGGCTTTCCAACGCTTTCGAGTGCTTTCAAGACATGGCGCTCATTAGATACACCATTTAAAAAGTAATCTAAATTCTCTAAAAGCGGCTTTTTCAAACCGCTCTATCCCCAAATATACGCGTCGGATGCATACAGAACTACACAAGGGCCCTGAGATGAATTTTGTCACAGACTGTCCACCAATAAAATGACGGGGTCACCGCTGAAAGTCCCACAGTACAAGCAACAACAGCGAGAACACTGCGCGCCAGTCGAGGGCAACTTACAGGCGATGGCGCACTTGATGCACGTGGCAGTGTCGCCCTTATCGCTCCCGCGCTTCACGACCTCAGACGCGGATAGAAAGTTCCCGGTATGCGCAAGTCTTAACACGGCGAATAATAAACAGTAATTGGGACAGCGTGGGTTCTTCTAGTTGGACCTGGCGGCCACCAACACATTCCAGATGGTCGAGAACTGTCTCGCCTTTCTGAAAAAAAAACATCTCGATTCTGAACTAGGTTGTTCTGTGCTCGCATCAGAGCGGAATAATCCAGGCAGGGTTAGCGCAGGTGTGAAGAGCCCTCGACTCCGCCGAGACAGTGTAGCAGAAATCTCCATTTCGCCGTACGAATTTTGTTATTGTCGGTTTAGTTCTCGGCAAATTTCTACTTTCACCTTACAGTATAGCGATTTCGTTACAAGTAGTAGTATAATTTTATTGCGTTCTTAACTAATATTTCGAAGGTATGCTTTGCTCCTCGTGTGAAAATAAAATAATCTGCCGGCTGCCCAGTGGAGGAACTGGCCATTGAGATAGGCCTATTCGGAGAGAAAGTTTGCAGGATAACGTAAAAATATGTTTAATAAATTACAGCTAGTTCGTCCACTAATCTGATTAATATACACATATCAAGGTTTTGGTACCATTAGCTGCAGTTTAAATATAGACACGATATTATCTTGGTGGACAAGAGAGTTCAAGAGATCGCACAATAAAATGTTACAGTAGGCCTACTTCAGCCATTTTTAAAACTTCCTGTCTTAGTTTACAGCGCCATAGTAATCGAAGGAGTGCACCACGTCAAATAAAAGAAACTACAGGAAAGTACATAAAAAACTGTGTAGTCTATTCTATTCGCTGTTACTTCACACTTTATGAATCAAACCTTTGAAAAATTACCCCAGCTATGACGTGTTTAATTATTTCTTAAATATGTCGTATATCACAAGCGTTTTTTCTCCTGTTAACATAAAAGCATATAATTTTTCGTTCAATTGAAGTTTCTCCTATATTTTTATTTATAAATTATGGTGTTTCATTTTTAATAAATATGAATAAATACAGTGAGAAAACACGTGTGTTGGTAACGCCTAAAGGCTGTTCACGATAAAGTGAACACTTTTGAAATCAACCTTAGAAAAAAAGTCACTGCCCCCACCTGGATATATTTTAACTGGCGCACTGAGTGATATGCGCCCTAGTAACGATCGAGAGAATGTAGTTACATGTCTTAACGTCAAATTAAAAGTGTTAGGTAACAGTTTGTGTTAATTAAAATTTTTTATCACGCTTCCTGGGTTTTTTTTTTGTGCATCTAAGTGTCAAAAATAAACAGATTTGTAAGATATAATTTTTCTGATAGTGTCACAGTTTCACTCTAAAGTGATCAGGAATAAAGTGATCAGGCCCGAAACAGTGTTAATTTTACACAAGGCGGAAGAATATGCAACGTGCATACAAGTAGATCTTAAGCAGGGCTTTCAAAATTGCTCATTTTATCGTGAATAGCCTATAATAAGAAATAACTTCTCATGCAAAATATGATTACAACTGAGTGCGTACGAACTCGGTGAGTTGCCATTTGGTGTAATTTTTTATAGGTACTTAGTTTGCACGAGGCGGAGGAATATCCTAGAAGTATAACTTTAGCAGGGCTTCAGAAAAGTGTCAAGTAAACCAGAATGGATTATAATGTCAGAGCATTGTGCAAATTATATGGCGAGTCCCTAACACTGTAAGTCTGGAGAACGATCTTCAGAGACGATGTAATGTTACAGCGCGTCTCGGGGTGTTCGCATGTATCCGGCAAGCCATGGCGGTTATTAGCAGCGGCGCTCAAAGCAGACTCTCTGCATATTTTACACCTGCACTCTGTCAAACAGCGGCGCCCTCCCCCCCAAGTCGCCAGATTATCCCCACGCCAGGCTCCCGTTTAGTTTGCGTGGCTCGGTGGGGGGGGGGGGGGTTCTCGCCCGACGTGCTGGCGGGCGGAGGTTTGCCGAGAAAATCAGCCGGAGGTAGCTGTCGTCCTCAATAACAACAACGACGACGATTTCCCGAGCTTCGTAGGCTGTTCGCGGTAAAGTGAGCACTTTTGACGATCTAGTTGCTTTTTTTCTTTCAGTAATTTTGTATCTATCCTTCGTCCACCATTTTAAAATAAATATTTCCGTGTAAGTAGTAAACACAGCGTGTATATTCCAGCGCACTCGAAAGTTAGAGTCCTGTGTAGTAAAAGATTTTCTGTGAAATCGTTGTTAGCGTGTATCTCGGTTAATAAAAGTTCTGGAATTATGAATATTTGTAAGAAAAGATTTAAAAGAAACAATTATCTATGGCCCTATTTTATTACTTTTGTCTATATCAAGTGTATTCTTGGAGAACAAAATTCCTGAAAATGGTCGAATATCGCATTTTTAAAAGGATGCCTGTGCAGTTTCCTTAAGCGTCAAGAGAAAAGTACAATGATACGGGCGTAGTTTAGTCTGTGGGCTTTAATAGCGTGTAATAAAACCTCACTGTTACAGATCTAGTTTGCACGGTACAGCGTCACGACGGAAACACTGCACGCCTTGCGCGTAGGAGCGACGAGGCACTAGGCGTGCGTGTTAGTGTCGCCCGTATTGCTCCCTCGCTTCTTGACCCTAGATGTGCAGCTACATAGTGCCCTAAACGTCTAAGGCTAAAATAAAATACATTTATTGACTATTATTTCGAATGAGAGGGCTTTCAAAAGTGCTCATTTTACCGTGAATACCGTATATCAAATAGCTACATGGCAGCTACATTTATAAAAGCGGCGTGTACACCCGCAGGGAATTTCCACCCGAGTAAGGGTAAATATAAATCATTGCTACCCGGGATAAACTGTTGCTTGAGTGAACACAGCATAGGTCTAATGTAGTTATGAGCAAATGCGTCTTAAAGATTTCAATTTTTAAGTTTGTGATCTGGGAATAATTCATTTCTGCCAAGTAATGTAGGGCCTAGATATACAAAATAGTGTTATTGGGTTTTGTAATGGGCGTGTAATACGAGAAATATTGATGGGCTGAATAAAATGTGGGCCGTACCGTTGTGTAATTCAATACAACTTGACTGAAGGCATGTATGTTCTGTCAGCAGTGGAAAAAATACATATATATATAGTGGTGGAAGATTTCAGTTTTCCTGAAAATGGCAGGATTCTGCCTGGAAAATAGGGAAAAGTTAGGGAATTCCAGGTTGTAATTTCCAGTGGACATCCTGTAAAGGCTCCATCTAGCTGGGGCATGAAGTGCTTTGCAGAGGGTTGGTAAAAAAAAAACACCCCATTCGAAAACAGTTGTATATTTCGTAGTGGTGTCTGGAAACGGAAAGCATGCAAGAATGGTTTCCTGCCCTAAGACAAGCTCTCATTTATGCACCAACTATTGTATTTTTGTGCATTGTTCAGAGGGATGTATTAAGAATCTGTTTCAGGTACTAAATTTTCTATAAAGAAACCCCGCTGTTGTCTTCAGATTCGCGGCATACATTTATTTGTACTAGTGTGCCATAAAAACATACACTCTAAAAAAAAAATTCCAGTAAACTTCCTGAACTGAATTGGAAGTTTTTAACCCATATATCGTATAGAAATAATACCACACATCTGGGTACAAATATGGAATGGTTAGCATCGCTACTAAAGGCTGTTCAAGATAAAGTGAGCACTATTGAAATCAATCCTAGAAAAATGTCACTGTTTCCGACTGCACATATTTTAACGGGTGCTTTGGGTGACACACGCCCTGTAGAGTTTGTAACGGCGTGTGGAAAATAGTTCCATATCTTAGCGTCGAATAAAAAATGTTAGGCAACCATTTGTGGTAAGTTATATTATTTCTTACGCTTTCAGTATTGTTTAATGCGTCAAAGTGTGAAAATGAAAATACTTGTATTGTATTTGTTTTTCTAATTATTTCAAAGTTTCACTTGACCGACGCATGGATAAAGTGACGAGGCCCATGGCAGTGTTAATTTTACGTAAAGCGGGAGAGCACCCAACGTTCATAAGAGTAGATCTTAAGCAGGGCTTTCAAAAGTGGTTATTTTACCGTGAACAGCCTATTTACAAAGTTTGGAAGTTTCCTACGCGTGTGACTGTTTGTCTCTCGGCGATACTCGGGATGCGAAGAACCTTCCAGATCGGGAGACTGGAACTTTTAACGCGCGACCTTGCCTCCGAGATCGGGACAACCTAATTGTGGGCGCTGTTGTGGCGCTTCGTCTCTCTCTCTCTCTCTCTTCTCTCTCTCTCTCTCTCTCTCTCTCTCTCTCTTCTCTTCTCTCCTCTCTCTCTCTCTCTCTCTCTCTCTCTCTCTCCTCTCTCTCTCTCTCTCTCTCTCCTCTCTCTCTCTCTCTCTCTCTCTCTCTCTCTCTCTCTGGCAGCGAAGGGTTGAGAGGTTGGGCGATTGTGCCACCTTAAGTGATAGACGTCGAGTCAGTAGAGCGAGTGGATATGGAAGTGGTCAGCGGGAGTAAAATCTGTGGACTGCGAGCATCGGTGCAGTGAAGGGTGTGGCTTGCAGGCGGGACTATTGAACTGAATGCGTGAATGTAACACATTTCAAATGATGGCGATACACAGACAGGACATGTGTGAATTTACTCTAGTCAATAGGCACTGTGAAGGACTTTAATTAGAGTCGAGACAGACTTTAATATTGCGCTCACTGAGAATAATGGAGATATATAGTCTGTGTGAATAAATTAAAATCTTATTTAGTTATTTTAGTGATCCACAGGCCCACTCCGATCTCGTTTCCTACACTGCCTAGAGAAGCAGACATAAAACAGCGGATAATGGCGTATAGGCTGTTCACGGTAAAGTGGGCACTTTAAAGGCCCCCAGTTACTTTTTTCTTCCAGCCTTATTTTATCCTTTAAACAAATTTTAAAATAAATATTAACATGTACGTGATAAAACACAGTGTGTATATTCCACCGCAGTCGGAATTTAACATCAAGGGCTAAAATAAAACATATTTATTGAGTATTATTCTAAACGAGAGGGTTTTCGAATGTGCTCACTTTGCCGTGAACAGCCTATAGCGGCGAGTTCGTTTGTTTGACCATCGTAAGCCGCTGAATTTTCGTGCTACATTGTTAGTTTCTCATAGGCGTCTTGCTGTTCTGACGTCCGGCCTTCGGGGGTGGGTATAGTTCACGTAACTGTAGAGCTGATTTTTCACGACGCGTAATGACCTCCAATTCAAACTCTCTTGCGGAAATATCAGGAAAATTTCTTGCGAAACGTGTTCATAGAGTTTGCACAGAAACCTTGCAGCTAACTTTCTACTTGGAAGGTGGTAGTTGATGGCCTCGGTATGTTGCTTGATAGCCACGGTGTTAATTTAATGGCTCGTGCACATTTAGTTTTGCATCATCTCTACGAGGAAAAATATGAAATAGCTTTCTTAAACCACTATCCAAACTGTATTATATTTCTTAGAATTCTTTCGAAGCATTCTTGACGGAAATCTTTTTTTTTTTTTTGCACAGCTTAAATGTTAGATCTATTCTTCTCTGGTCGACACACAATTACGACCGGACTGAACAGCCTTTAGTCATCTGTTCGTGCGAGTTGCATGAAAATATGGGCATACACTGTTTCACTTTGAGAGAAATCTGCCTTGCACGAGAAATTGTAAGAAATTTAGTGAGTGGTCGGCACCTTACACGACATTTGCATTTCTCTTCCATAGCATAAAAACCTACTTAAAGAAAAAGCATGATTATTTTTGCTGTCCATAGTTACGATCATATTTAAATTAGCGTATGGAATGACGCACTTTTACACCTAATAGTAATGTTTGTAGCTACATTGTTTGCTTGCAATGGTGGGAAAATGGGGGGGGGGGGGGCTGGAAAGTATCCATTCGGAATGGTTACCATTCCGGAAATTTTGCATCCATACTTGCGCAGAAAAATCCGGAATGGTAACCGTTCCGATTTTATTAGCAAAGCATTGCGTTACTGAATCCTGAAAAGCATCCATAGTCGGAATGTTTACAATTCCGGTTTGTGTGTGTGTATTTTTTTTTAAGCCAGAACACTGTCCACTGCCTGATTGGTAACCAAACTGTCTTTTTCGCGTCGGCGTAGCTTGGAGTTTCCCCACAAATGATTTTAAAACGTAGCCCTCTCGCACTTAAAAAAATTATGTACAAGCGTAGCCAACCATTATGCACCGAGCCAGAGTCCTAGCGCCTGTAGGGGAGTAAATCCCCAAATCACTGATTCAAGGCGCGCCGGCAATTTTTTTTAGGTGGTGAAGCTAAGCGTCACGCATCAGCGAAGTTTAGTTTCCCCATAAATGATTGTTGTGTGTAGCCCATTTGCATTGAGAAATAATGTATGTGTGTTTTGAACTTTAGCATATTTTTGTACTATTTGTAATATTACTGTAATATTTTCACCATATTTTCACACTTGAGTCCCGAATGGTTACCATTCAGGCGGTGGACAGTTTTCAGGTTTTTGTGGATGACAACTAAAAAAAAAAGAAGAAGAAAACGCAAACCGGAATTGTAAATATTCCGACTGTTGGCACTGTTCAGGATATTTGGGATGTGAATTTCGGTACAAGAATCCGGAATTGTAACCATTCCTACAATGGATGCTTTTCAGGATTCAGTAACGCAATGCTTTGCTAATAAAATCGGAACGGTTACCATTCCGGATTTTCCTGCGCAAGTATGGATGCGAAATTTCCGGAATGGTAACCATTCTGAATGGAAACTTTTCAGTCGCCCTTGCTTGCAGACGTCGCAGCATCATCACACGTTTAGCTCCTTGCTCCTAGCGACCATTTCGAATCAGTTCGTGACGTGTTGCCGCTCTGACTACGAATATATGTATATGGTGTTCCCTTACAAGTGAGGGAAACATGGCGATAGAGTAATCATTATGTCAAGACGTTCCTTTGTGCGGCTGTTGCTTGTGACAAAGTCGAAAATTTGTTTACACATTCTCACTGCATGAAATTAGCAGGTATTTTCATGTTACACAGGGGAGAGGCATGATTGATCCACTACTTTTGGGTAAATAAAATACACCACTGCCTTCACCAAACAAGTGAACTGGATGAGAGAAGAGATTTGGGTGACTCTTTAACATTGATATCTTGAGAGCCGACGAGGGTGAAGCGAGGTGAGAATGTAGCAGCACCGGGAAAGAGGAGGAGGGGGTGAATCCACCGGGTTTCGAACCAGGTCCGCCTTTGTTGGGGACGAGTAGCCCAACCTCTACACTTTCGCGGGCCCCGCAAATGAACTAAGATATTATGGCGTTTCAGTAGGAGACGTAATATGTTTGCATTAATTGTAATAAATTTATTTTCTTCTTACATTGGGCTAAGTCCTATTTTAGGTTGACTCGCTCAGACGCATTACGTTCGATAGTTCATTGGCTTTTCCGAAATATATTTGAAGTAACTCGCAGCAACTCGACCAAACGTTCCCAAAGAGTACGGAGGATATGCACTGCATTTCTGGACGAGCGACTGTAATGTTTTGTTATAAGTGGTGAAGGAAATCGAAATCGCGACAGGTTCATCTTTGTGACATTCGAACATGACTTTCTGGTTGGTTAACACAATTATTATTCATACATTTCCTCGGAGTCTCAAACCAGTGTGTTTCAATTACTAGTAATAAATCTTTTAAATTTTGATCGCAGGAAAGGTGCAAATTTTTAAACATTTAATTATTTCAATCATATGAAACTATCCTAATCCTGATATAATATTATACATACAAAAGTTTGTATGTATGTTTGTTAATCAATAACGTCGTAACGACTCGACGGATTTGGGTGAAATTTGGTACTCTGGTAGATTATATTCTGGATTAACACATAGGGTACTTTTCATCCCGGAATAAATGATTTTGCACGTGGGTGAAGGCCGCGGGTAACAGCTGGTTCTTTAATAAATTCGAGGTAGTGCGGAACTTTTAATTTGCCGGAAACACGCCTCTGTTTAACTTTGTGGCCTTGAAACCGCGAGTGTGGCGCCGCAAATCCACTCTTCTTGAAGGCAGCGCAGCGCAGTGCAGTGCCAGCGTTAGCTAACGTTCGCGTGTATGCAAAGTTCGCAAACATCGCGAAGGACACGAGCAGTATTCCCCCCCCCCCCCCGGCTCGCTTCGTTCAGCGTATGTTGTTGCATAGTCTGACGACGTACGCCTTGGAACATGCCTGCCTGGCGGGCGGCGGCGTCTTTCTTGCCGCGTTATTTACTAACGACCGCGTGACGACTCTGACGGGGAAGAGTCATCCACTTGTTCGTGCGTTGTGTTTATAGTGCTTCGTTCCGACTGCGACGTATAGCCGTGTCGGCAGTGTCTCGTGATGGTTTATGTCGGAATCTCGAATTTGATTGCCTGCAAGGAATATCGATATGCGTGCTCGATACCAACATCGACATTTCTATGCATCTTTATGTCGAATTATTCTGGAGAATGCGTTGTTTATTTCTGATATAGGCTATTCACGGTAAAATGAGCACTGTTGATAGCCCTGCCTAATATCTACTTGTATGCATGTTGAGTATTCTTCCGCCTTATGTAAGGCTAACAGCGAAATTATTAGAAAGGTAAATATTTTACAAATCTGCTCATTTTTACACTTCGATGCATTAAAAAAACAGATAGCGAAAGAAAAAATTAAAAAAAAATCAAAAATGGTTATCTTATACTTTTTATTCGACGTTAAGAAATTGAACTACTTCCCATACATCGTTACCAACTTTGCTGGGCGCATGTCACTCAAGACGCCCGTTAAAATGTATGAAGGTAGGGGCAGTAACTTTTTTCTCAGGTTGATTTCAAAAGTGCTCACTTTATCGTGATCAACTCAGCCCGTCATGTTCAGAAGGTGAGCGTCACGAAATCTTACTCTCGGGGTCCGTGTTGAGAATGAGCAGTGCGTCAAATGAAAATGTAAGTTAGGTTAGGTCGGTCCTTTGGCTTCATGATCCACACACGAACGTACCGTTCTGACGTCATCGGGCCACGGTGGTAGCCGCGCTGCCAACCTCTGATTTCGAACAGTTTAGTATGCTGAAGACCGCTGTAGCGACTCACAGGGCTCATACGATCGGAGAAGCTCTGAACTAAAAACTTCACCAAGAATCATAAGTAATAAACACACACAGTGACTTTTTAACCAATAATCATTTTGTTTGCAGATTAGAAACCAAAATAGTTAAAAATTTCTAGTTAGGCTAAAAGGACATTTGTCGTATTTTTAAAAAAATTGAAAATGTAATGCTTTTCAATCAATATTTTAAAAGAATCATAATTTAGTGAAGAAATGAGATACATATATTAAATTTTATTTCGTGAAACTTCTATTTTACAAGTATAATGATAAAAAAAATTGTCGAATTTGACTAGGCCCGCTTCAGAAGTTTAAGACCAACTACACGTTGTATGAAAGCGACTGTTGATAAAAACTGTAGCTCTGCAATGGCGTATCTCCAAAGTGATTTTCCACTTGTCAACCCACATGAAATTGTCGTTCTATCTTTTGATCGCGCACTTAAATTTCACGCATAGATCAGTCATAACACAGACCGGAAGGAGAGCTAACACAATAGCGTATCGCGGTGTGGAGGTGTTTGCGGTTAACGAAATGCGTTCAGGGGCTTTGGGACTCATGTCCAGGTGTAGAAATTACGCACATATTGATAGGACGGCCGTTTGTCACGAAAATTTTCACGGAGTAGGCCTACAGCATGTGTACGTGGTTTTACTGTAATCCGCTTTCGTTGAAGAGTACACAGTCCCTTTACCCCTGTCCAAAATCCAGGTAGCCTATAGGCTGTTCACAGTAAAGTGAGCACTTATGAAAACCCCTCTCATTTTGATTAATAGTCAATAAATATATTTTATTTTAGTTTTAGACGTTAACTTCAGAGTGCGGTGAAATATACACACTATATGTTTATTACTTATGTGTTAATATTTATTTAAAAAAAGGCAGTTAAAGGATTCAAAAAGGCCTAAGACGAAAACGTGACTAGGATCTCAAAATAACTTACTTTACTGTGAACAGCCTAGATCTAACATGTACAGAGGAATCATGTCGACCAAGCGACCTAGAGCCAATATTTCACATCTGTGTAGCCTTGTTTTCCGTTTTTTATATTGTGGCGTCTGTAATAAGGGTTATATCAAATATTTGACGTTCTTTTGGGAAAAATTGCTTTAGTATAAAATGGAGGTTGCCTATTTCAATCAAGTTGTAGCAATGATTTTCTTCTGAGTAATAATGATCGTGTTTTTCTTATCATACATGTTTATCTGCACTTTTCGTGGCTGCCTTGTCTACTCACGGTGCAGACGCGGGGCCGAGGTAGTGTAGTGGTTAGACTGCTAGCCTCCCACCGAGGCGAACCGCTGGTTCGATTCCCGGCGAGGATCCCCCCCCTAATTTTCATGTAGAAATCGTGCCGGAAAGTGCCGCAGGAAGGCGGGTTTTCTCGGGGGTATCCCGTTTCTCCCGGCCTTGCATTCCGGCCGTGTCACACACACACCTCGCTTCGCCCTGATCGGCTCTCAAGACCTCGATGCTAAGAGCCGCCCAAATCTCTTCACCCACTCGTGTAGGATTAAGTTTCCTTTATGGCATTATTCGAATAAGGCCTGACACTCTTGACATTCCCCTAGTACTCGTAACTTCGTAATTCACAACTCTGCTCGAAAGCAAGTTCCTGGTTGCGACATTTGTTCTCTAAGCGAGGTAGTTTCGAGTGTCTCTCGTAGCAGAAGAGTTTTGCGCCTATACCGGTAAAATTTCTACAGTTCCTGTCGCTCACGCACTCTGTGCTCACTGATAAATTCATGTACTTGTTACAATAATTTCTTTCTAATCTGAGTTGGCAAAGATCCTCTTGTTACTTTACGGCTGGTGTATTACATGTTTAGAACACATTATTTAAGAAAACATACAAGTAAATCGGGGAAATGGTCGTTTCAAGTCTCGCTGCAGGAATGACCTTTCATGTTAACCTGTGAAGCTGACCTTTTTTTATTTCAACGAGACAATAAGTTTTATTATGTGCTGTTATGAAATGACATTTTTTTTTGTTAATTCATACGAGAAAGTGGTAAAGGGCGTAGCTGAGTAATGAGTCATGATTGGGTAGGGCTCAACAGTATATGACGGGGTTTATTGAACTTAATGATCAATAAATAACTAATATGTGATTATTAATTGGGGGAGCCTAAATTGAATATGATTATGCTAATTACATCTGTTAGGATTAATTACCACACACCACTACTAGTACGCTCCAATTGGAAAGTCCCCACCTTATTCATGTTGCCGGAGACTGTTTCTAGGAGGCGTTTAACGATGGCCGGACATACCCATCTCCGTGATCTTCTCGTTGCGATGGTCCGACGACAAAAGACGCTGCGCCCAGTGTTACGCTGGTCTATATCGGGCGCGTTGTTTAACATATTCGGCCCCGATTACCAGCCGGTGGATGGGGTTTCTGCAACTGCCGTCGTGAGATGATTACTGCAATCACGCTCGTGCCCTGATTCAATGGTTGTAGGCGTGATCAGGCAGGCCGTCCGCCTAAGGCCTGATCACTTCGTAAGAGTACGCGAGGATATATGGTGACCTGGTAACCGTATTACGAAGAAAGTTCACTCCCGCTGTCGTTAAGTATTCACATGTTGTAATATGTGGTGGTACCTATACACGATTGACCTTTCCAGCAGATCGGAACGCCCGGAAGTAGTAAAGTGAATCATATTGTACATCGTGATCTGTTCTTAGCTATTGTTTTTGTCTAAATTTATTTCATTGAGCTCGTTTCAACTGGTAAATTCGTCACCGCAACGCTGTACACGCCATTGGGGATTATGCATAATATATGAAGAAGCCTATTTGTCTTAAGATTGTGGTGTAGTTTATTGGTCCCCTTTTTTTTTTTTTACCTAGTTTCATGTGGTGTTTCGCTAATAACTTTTACTGTATGACATGGTATGTTCTACTATAGGGATTTGTTTTTGAGTATCCATAACAAGTTGACAAAGAATTTTTTTTGCATAAATTTCAATAGAAATGTTTTTTTTATTGTTGCTTACAAATAAAGTTTCTCTAACTTATCCATATGCAATGGGAGAGAACGTATACCATTTCATTACGCAGAAGTAAAATGTAAAGTAGTCTTTATAGATTGTATTTATAAGACGATAAAATTGTTACACTGCAAAACGTTTGCTATGCTTGAAACAGCCTAACCATTTTATACTCATATAAAGAATAATATCATTAGTTCCATCATTAAGTATAAGTAAATTTTGTCCACATATTCTTCGGCATCTGTAATATTAATCGTTAGTGAGATTCCATCTTGTCTTTATAGAATCTTTGCTTGCAGCTATAATTCTATCACTAATTTAGCGGCTATGGGTTAATGAGTATTTTTACTACAATTGGGTTGTTTTGTAACTGCAAGGATTGAAAGGCGACGAGTACACAAATATTGCTTTAACGTGGTTTGAACGCTGGTTGCACAGTCGCAGTATTTCTGCGTAACTAATGCGAACAGATGACAGTATTGCACGAAAGCGCGCGCGCACACACACACGCATTTCCTCGATGCAATGCGAAAGTATCCAGGAGAGAAAATTAATTTCAAAAGCAGCAGTAGATTACAGTTTGGTGATTACAAGAGACGATATCGTTGCTGTGCCTCTTCTTTCATGCAAGGTTAAGTTACCGAGCCGATCAGTGTTTTCGCATTGACCTGAGTCGTTTGCTACTTGGAGGCAATGCAGAAACATCGTGGTGCGTTGCGCGCTCGGGGTAAGAGGGTCAGATCGCCGTAGTGTAACGAAAATTTGCTCTGCTTTGTCGGGGATTAATGCCGGTGATTTTATTGTCAGTAGTGCGAATAAAAGCAAATTTACTGAGTCGCTGAAATCACAGTAACTGAGGATAGCAAAAACAATTGCCCTAGAGCAAAGCTATACAATTAAGAGGCTCTCAGAAAAATAATTCCATTAGTAATTCTTTGTAAGTACATCGTTTTGAACTCTTTAATTTAACGTCGCAAAATTTGTAGTAAAATTATAAATTGTTTTAATTTATTATATCTTGACGTACACATGTACGTTTGTACGTACACATAAGTAAGCCACGGCTTTATAAGTATCATTGTAATTATTTGTTGTCCAGTTGGAAAACTAATGTGTAAAGGGTCCAAGGTGAGTATTTTTTTACATGAAAGTTGCTGACACTCTTACTGTCATATGCGGTTGTGTAGCCAACTTGTACTCATTTACCAACGTACTGTTTCTTCTTGTGTGTTAGTGGGCAAAATAACGATGCCTTCTTACAGTTTTAGCAGCAGTGTGCGTCAGGAAAGTGACTTAAAGGCCTTTTCACTGTGAAATTACTCGAGGCTGTAGTTCGAACTTCAACGTCCGTAATGCATTATAACTTTCGTTCAATATTGTTTGAACACATCGGCTTTAACTTCGTCGTCTTAAGCCCCCCCCCCCCCCCCTTTACCGTCAAGAGTGTTTGGAAGGTACTTGCAGTAACGAGGCACGAGCATTTCATTCGGTGCAATAAATGCACAGTAGTAGTGTAATCGGCAAAAACTGTTTTAAATTATAGGCCTATACTTTTTCTGTCGAGAAATTTGTTGATGCTGCAGCAGCATAGCGTAAAAAAAATTTTTGTGAGCAATCGTTTTTGTTACATAGCGCTGCGAGTTTTTTTTTTTTTATGAGTAAACTAGTAAATTATCGCGACCTGGTTCTGTTTTGCACACGCTCTGGTCGAAAGCGATCCTTCTCAAAGTTACATTGCCTTAAGTTAACTTTCGGCTGGCTCCACACCGGATAGAATGTTTATTATTCAAGCCAAGTGTAATTCACTGCGGAAAGGCCTTCGCTGTTTCTAGTAGTGTATAAGTGCTGTACTTACACGGAACTTGGTGTTGTTTGTAGTGGAAGTCGAGGTGGTGCGTCATGAGGAAGCTGTCACCAGTAGCAGGTATGGTGTGTGTTTTTTTACGAATGCATTTCATGACGATCGGAAGGAGAGAGCTTTAAATGTTAAATGGATTCTGGCGTGTATCGTAAACATTACACGGTATCGTTTTCAAACAAAAAAAAAAAATGTCACTTTGTCCATCTTTGCCCGGGCCACATGTCTCCAAAACTGCCCTGAAAATTGCAAACTTTTTATCTATGTACTCGTATGTTCTATCTTGCAGCGTAAGTGTTCTGTTAAAAGGGCACAGTGTTATTTGTTGGGAAGTGAATACCGTGAAAGTGGCTAGACTCGCCTTATATCATTTAACATGCTTCCTTTCGCTCGGTCTGTTCTGCACTGCGTGACTGTGATGATTTTCGCATTGCGAAATCGGGAGTTGAAAGGTTCGTTCTGGGAGTTAACTGCGCTTTGGAGAGCGCGTGAGGTCATATGGCTGGGAGCGCTTTGCACGCTTCTTCAGATAACGCCACGAAGTAGCTCTGACTGCAAATATACATCGGAATAACTAGAAGCTGTTCACGGTAAAGTGAGCACTTTAGAAATGCACGTTAGAAAAAAAAGTGACTGTCCCTGCATGCATATATTTTAATGTGCGCACTGAGTGACATTCGTGCATTAAAGTTTGTAACGATGAATGGAATGTAGTTCTATAGCTTAACGTTGAGTTAATCGTGTTAGTTAACCATTTGTGATAACTTAGTTATTTCTTTCGCTTTCTTTTTTTTGTATGCACAGAAGTGAAAGAATTAGTATGTTTGAAAAGTATTGCCTTTTCTAATAATTTTACAGTTTTACTTGGCCGACGCACGAATAAAGTGATGAGGCCCATAGCATAATTTTGTATAAGTCTGAGGAATAAACAACGTGCACACAAGTAGATCTTAAGCAGGGCTTTCAAAAGTGCTAATTTTACCGTGAACAGGCTATAATGCCATAATTCAAAGCACACATAGTTTTTTTTAGTAAATTTTTATCAGTTGCTACTGTATCTACCAAGCAATCACTTTTAATTAAATAATTATTTCGTCTCGTAAGAATGAGGATGCGTATTCTTCATGGCTAATTTGTATTTATGAAGACATCATTTTCCACGAAATCGTACATCCTCTGTAATTTGTGGATAAATTGTACGGGTGGTGTGAAAATTGCCTCTCAAATGGTTTTAAACGAAGCCTGTCTGCCGTTTTCGTATGCAGTGAACTTGTTGTCTTGTTCATCAAGAATCGAGCCAGTAATAAGTTTCTCATGTTCTGCACTCGATTGGCCAGTCTAAATCTAATTAGCGTCCAGAGAAACTTGTTAGTCCCTTCGTCGTAGCCCGAGACTTTGTTTACTTTCTCGCAGCATCTCTTTCATTGCGTCTCCACAATCACCTCGACGCTTCACGTAACCACGTTGTAGACGGAACGGGACCACGTGGCACCTTACCGTCCACGTCGTTGAAACTACCCAGGCACGTGCACCGAGGAAAAGGTTACGTTGAATCAGACAAGATTTGATTGGTGCAACCAAATTGTTTGCTCGTTGTATTTTGTTGTTCTCATTTTGGTTGCCGCAAAACTGTAAGATGTGGTTGGTACAACCAAAGACCTGTTTGGCTACACGTACATTAAGCAGTTTGGGCCGATATAAGAAAAAAGTTAGACCTAGTTTCGAACCTAGATCACCTGCGCCCGAGCTCTACGCCGTAGTAAACTCGGCTAATGTGACAACTGATGACGCCGGAAAGCTTTTACATAGATGTGCTACAAATATTGGGTAACGTGAGCAAACAAGTTTTACAGTTTCTTCTTTCATTGTTTTCTTTATGTGTTTATACGATTGTCGAGTATCAATAGATGCACTAACAAACACGGTTACTATCCTAATTATCACAAAAAAAAATACAAACAAGCTCTCCAGCTGTATTTTCGACGAAGGCAGTCAAATGAGTAGCAAAACAAATACATACAGTTGATTCAACAAAATATTTAGTTGACAGTCCAAGTTGTTTTGGTCCAACACAGAGATTTTTTTAAAATTCCATTTATATTGTTAGACGAACAAAAGTAATTTTGTTGTTTTGCAGATTTTGTTTACCCAACAATATATTTTGTTAGGGCAACTAAGTGTATATTTGGCCGTATACAAACAAATATTTTGTTCAATTTTTTCTCAGTGTACTTCATGTTGATGCACGTGCTGCTACAGGTGATTGGCCATTGAGCAATCAGTCAACCTCTGAGGTAAAACAAATTGCCGGTCGTAACTGCATGTGCATTTCGGTGTCAATATCGCCCGGTATATCTAGCAACCATGTGACCCACATTTTGGAAAGTAGTTCTCAGTATTAAGGGTTCCGACTGCCTGGTAACTTGAACTGCGTTGCAGTGTGTCACAAATCCTGGTTTATTTTAAAGAAACTGTTAAACGTGCCCCCATTATATGTTTACCTATAGGTCATTCACAGTAAAGTGAGCACTTTTGAAGGTCCTCTCGTTTAGAATAATATTCAATAAAGGTATTTTATTTCAGTCTAAGACGTTAACTTCAAAGTACGGTGGATTATACACACTGTGTTTATTGCTTACTTGGCAATAGTGGTTAAAGGATAGAAAAATGGCTGAAAGAAAAAAGTGACCAGGGCGTTATACGTGCTCACTTTACCTTGAACAGCGTATACGAAAAGATATGGCCCGGGCGAGTAATAAATTGTACTTTAATGTTACCATGCATGCTGTAAATATTATTCTGGAGTCCTGCAATATATTTTGAAAACGACTTCCTGATACTGTAATATCTTAAAACGTACTAGCGGGACACGAGCCAAACTAAGATATGAGCCTGTATTGAACTCTTGCTGCATACGTTTCTTCAGTAAAATGATAGGGTCACCGCTGAAAGTCCCATGGGTTCACGCAGCACTACGAGAACACTGCACGCCAGTTCAGAGCGCTGCGCGTAGCTGCGATGGTGCTCTTGTAGCGCGTGCAGTGTGACCCTTATAGCTCCCGCGCTCCTTGGCCGAAGGAGGAGGAAATCTAATACAAGCAGGCGGGCCCCTTAAGGTAGAATGGGAGTTGATTTGCTGGTAACTCCGCAACCAGCGGTCCACGAAAACGCACCACTGTCTTGAAATTAATGTAGCATGAAGTGTAATTATACGATTTCAATGATTCAAATTTCATAGCAAAGAAGAAAGCCTAATGATTAATAGATGCAAGTATAATTCATTAAAAACAAATTCTCCATGTCAATATTAAATAACAAATTTGGAAAGTAATACTTTGAACTCACTAATTTGCAAAGCATTTCGTAGATTACTTTTTTTCTAACAAACATTAACGAACAAATTTTGCTTATAGTGTAAGAACACACTGTACTCTATTATCCTTAAGTATTTCATGTCAATACGTCGTTAAAATACCGCTAAAATTAAATATCTCCATTAATGATGTGTTTTTGACAAAACCTAATATTTGGCCATATAAAATAAAGTTTTGTACTAGAATGCATGAAACTTTCAAGGACCAAAGAAATAAACACGAGTGTTAATTTGCTTTTTGTTCCATGCAGATATCACAAGTAGTTCTCACCGGATGGTGGCGTATTTTGTAACTACTTGGCGTGGCCACCTGCTGTGACTGGGAATGATTCGTGTATGCACACAACGTGGTGTTTAGGCACTCTCTATTCATCGAGTCGTAAGCAGGAGCTTCAACCTATGCTGCCGAGAGTCCGACCCATGCGATAGACAGCGGTAAAACGCCGGGACAACGGAACAGTTCGCATAGCAGCCAGAATTCGACATTTTCATTTGATGGGCGGAGTCGTAGTGTTAACTTTTGCGGAGACGCGACGGGCTGACTATAAAAAACGCAGAAGCGGTCGTAAAACTGCGAACTAGCTTTAAGCTCTCCAGTGGTTGCGTGGCCACATGAAGGGCGACACCTTCATGTGGCCACATCAGACAGGGGATGCTGTGCTATCTTCAGTGATTGGTTACTAGCTTATTCCAGTTGTATATGGACACTGATTCTCAAACTACAACTATAAACTCTCTGGCAATATACAGGCTGGTCCACATAACTTACCCTCTGAAGAATTTCTATTTTTTTCAATGTGTAACTTGGGTGGTCCACATTTATAGTCACCCCCTGAAATTCCCTCACATGATTGGAATAACTTATGATGTATTGGACTATATTGCGTTATTATTGGTTATGTATGTATGTAATGGGTGACAATTCATGTGGACCATTCTGTACATTACGCTGGAGAACAAACTTAAATTCAGGTTTTTTTTGTCAAGTAATTATAATATAATTAGTCAAGCATCAGTTTAACATGTAAATTCTTGCGGATTCTCAACTACCAGATAACTCGTAGATAAAATGTTGGCCACTTCATTTGAAGGCGTTTGTGAAATGTAAATACGTCGTAGTAACAAATATTTTTTCGTTTCTTTGACAATGGTTACGGCCCGAAAATGTAAAATTCAACATGGCGGGATACACTAACGCATAGACTTCAAATCTCCCTTTTAATATGGACGCCCAACTGTAGTTGTTTTTTTTTTTTTTTTTTTGCGTTCGAAGCCCATAAGCAAGATAATAAGGGTGACGATAACAGGCTCATCAAGTGCGTCATCGCCTCTACGCTCAAGGCTCTGAATTGGCGTGCAGCGATTAAGTGTTAAGCACACCTGTGGCGTAATCCATTCACGTTTACTTCACACTTATCTGCAGCCCTGCTAAAGTTCTACTTTAAGGATATTCCTCCGCCTCGTGCAAACAAAGCTTAACCAAGTCTGGAAAATTACTCCAAAGGACAACGCACCGAATTCGTTCGCAATCAGTTGTATTGATATTTTGCATGGGAACTATTTGTTACTAAGCGCTACCTACACTTATGTTTTCCTACTGTTTTTATTGATATTTATTATTAATGAAACATAATTTAGGAATAAAATATAGGTAAGAATTCAATTTAACGAAAAATAAGATACCTACATTTATGTTGACAGGGGTATAAAACGCTTGTAATATAAATGTTGGATATAGGGAATACCTAAACACGTTATACATGGGGTGGTTTTTCAAATAGACTTTACTTCAAGTGGTAATATGAATAAAGCTGTTTTTAACGATGTCGGAGGCCTCCAAAACAATATTTATAGCATGCATGGTATCTTGGATGTTCCATTCTGTCCTCGTGTCTGAGATGTGATTTCCTTTCACGGGTAAACTTTTTGAAGGCATTTTCAGCAGTTCGTGTAAAAATTAAACCGAATTTAAAACATTTTGTAATGCATGCGAACCGCCAGGTATGAAACCGCCTTAATCACGGGAGGTTCCGAACAACTTGCTTCAGTGAAGCCAGCAGGTGTTAAATTGTGTCGTTGTTTCCGATGTGATTTTGTGGAAATGCTCTTGAAAAGTATATCATTTCGGACATCTCTGAATATGTATGATTTGTTCACCAATAAATCAATCGCCCAATAATGCATTTCTGGGCGGTAAAATTAGCACGGCGAAGGTGATGCAAGTTTGTGCAGTTTCCTTTGCGGTTTATCAGAAGTAACAAAGGAAAATAATAATAATATCTGACGATTTTGAGTTACCAATAATATTTTTAAAATATTTATTTCCGATGCCTGAAAAATGATATTGTTGATTTCGATAAAATATTGTTGAAGTGTGTGTGTGCGTGTGTGTGTGTAGACGATATTACATCAACGATACATCGATATATCGACGAATTATATCGATGTATCGTTGATGTAATATCGTAATTTCGTTACATCGATATTTTTTCCATCATTCCTACCTCATCGGCTCTCAAGATCTCGATGTTTAAGAGCCGCCCAAATCTTTCAGCTCAACGTTTTGTTTGTGGACCTATACCAACGGCAACGATCGCAGACACTAACTCGTATGTCGTGGGTAAATGTCGGAAGAGATTTTTGGAAGGTTTTTGGGGGGGGGGGGGGCTCCAACACAGCTGAGTTAACGAACTACAAAAAGCCACTGGTTCTTCTTCTGCTCACCAGAGCTTGCACATTGATTCCGCGGATTACAGCATTTCGGGTTCGTGTCGGGGCGGGATTGTCCGTTGCAGTGGGGAGGTATCGGAGCTTGTACCAGTGGTTGTGTGTATGGGGGGGGGGGGGAGGAGGGGCGGTGGTGCAATTTGTCCGTTTCACACGGAATCAGCGCGGTGTTACACCCGTGTTATCGATTGCCGCCACCACGCGCGCCACCCGTGCGATGATTAATATTGGCCGTTATCATCTGCGGCCCTCCCGCCTTATCTTCCGGCCTCGCGCGTATTGGAAAACCTTGTTTCGGCGCGGTATCGGGGTCCGCACCCGACGATGCAGGATGCTAAACTGCTCCGGAAATTTCCCCGCCCTTTGGGGGGGAAATTTTCGTCCGGTTAATTGTGGCGGCCGTGGTGCGGCGAGATCAAGATACCGCGCAGAAGCGCGGGGGTTGTTGACTTTTAAAATCGTTCGAACTCGCTAACTTTGTTTTTGCCCCGGTAGTCGGTCACTGAGAGCGATTTTATTCGTTGCTACTTAAAGTAATACTGCCGTTATTTATAGTGTTACGTGTTGTTGGTCTGCAGAGTTGTAACACGAGAAGTGTGCGGCTATTTACAAAGGCGTGCCGCCGCGTTTGCTAGATAGTCCCGTCCTTCAACGGATTTAATTTATCGGGTTATCGTTGAAAGAATGTTCCGGTCATTGCCCTCGCCTCTCTTTGAGAGACGGTGGATGCGGAGAACCTTCCAGATCGGTCCAGCGAGACTTAAATAGCCGCGACGGGTATCCGCGCCGACAGTCTGTAGTTTGGAGGATTGTGTGTGTGGATAGAGCGAAACGACGAGTCAGCGGAGCGTCGAGTGGCGGCGAGCGCGTCCAGCGAGGGTGAAGTCTGGGACTGCGAGCATCGATACAGTGAAGAGTGAGAGTGACGGGCAAGACTACAGAACTGGATGCGTGGGAATGATAGCATTAGAAAGGTTTAATATGTGTAAAATAAGTGTGGTTATGCTGTAACCAATATGGAGATTGCCATAAGGACTTAATTAAATTTGAGATAGGCTTTAAATTTTGCTCTCATTTTGATTAACAATAGTAACAGTGGAGATAAAATATGTTAGTGTTGTAAATTATAGCTCTGTGAATAAATTAATCGAACTTAGTTCTTTTATATTTATTAAAATCTCCATACCTCACAAACTCGTCTTGTAACAGTATTGTGCCATTTTTGATATGACAGAATGCCGTGATCAAAAACTGAAGAACGTTATTGTAACCAAAAATTTCGAGGCATTAGTCTTTAATGTAATTAGAAATTAATAGACGTAGGATATTTAGCGATCTCTGCTCGCCATTCACGGATACGACTGCCATATACATTGACTGACGTGGATTAACATTTATGTGTGGTCCTAGACAGAAGGGAGTACGCAAATGGTGCAATTGAATATAGAATTTTCAGATACGTTTTACAGCACATCAAAAATGTACAGTAACAAACTGCGGAAGTTTTACAGCAGTACATACGAAAGCAAACACTGTTGACACACAGGCATTTACTGTAAAACATTATAGCGTCCGGCACTGTCATCGCCTTAAATAGACGCTCGGATGAAAACCTACATTTACGTGGGAGATCATGCATAGGTATATGGAGGGTTAGGTTCAGTACATAACTGGGTTAAGTCGTAATATTTATATAACACATTTATTACCTTTTTTTCTTCGGACATTTTATCTACAGATTCAGTGATATTTTGAACGTGAATTAAGTATTGGCTGTATTCAAATTCGTGTCAGAATTTTACTACCGTGGATTTTACCAGTAATATAAAAAAAAAAAAAAAAAAACGAACTTGATCTACTTCTGTTCTGAATCCTCCATATGTTAGTAGCGCGTTTGTGTGTGTGAAGGCTGTTCACGATAAAGTGAGCCCATTTGAAATGAACCTTAGAAAGAAGTCACTGCTACTACCTGCATACATTTTAACGGGCGCACTGAGTGACATTCGCTCAGTAAATTTGGTAACGACGGAGAGAGAGTACGGCTCCATATCCTAACATCTAATAAAAAGTGTAGGTAACCAAATGTGATAACTTTCATTATTTCTTTCCCTTTCTGTTTTTTTTTAATGCACTGAAGTGTAGAAATGAGCAGATTTGTAAAATATCTACTTTCCTAATAATTTCTTGGTTTTGCTTTACCGACGTTAAATAAAGTGATGCGGCCCATGGCAATGTTAATTTAACATAGGGCGGAATAATATAAAACGTGCATACAAGTAGATCGTAAGCACGGCTTTCAGAAGTGTTCATTTGATCGTGAACAGCCTCTTAACAGTGTATAACGCAGCGGTAGAGCATAAAATAGTTTCTCAATTACGAATAACCAATGTCATGCGTCCTAGATGGGGTTCGTCGCGAAATTCTATTTCAGGACGCACTGGTTTCGGGAAGTTGCCGAGTCTTCCGTGCCATTGCTTGATATTTAATGGGAAAAATTTCTCCCCCCCCCCCCCCCTTCTCGCTCTATCTCTCTCAGCCTTCGGGACGTCTGGGAAGCGAAGATGGTAGGCGAAGAGTTTTAGCTCATCGTCGAGGAGGCAACCCTCTGCCTGCTTGTCTAGAGACGATATTCGCGGCTACACGTTTCCCCGTAACGGAAACTGGCGGGTGGACCCTCCCCCTCCTCCTCTTCCTGCCATAGCGGAGACCTGGTTTCCTAATTTACTTTCGGGCTCATTTGACTTCCGTACACACGTTCCTGCGGACTGGTCCGACGATTGCAACAGCTATTGGCGAAGCGATGTAGGTTGCCTGAAGGGCGTCTGCGTATCCTGCGAAGTTACTTTGATTCCAGTTTATATATACATGCTGTTATAGGCTGTTCGCGGTAAAGTGAGCATTTTTCAAGGCCCTCCTAACAGGCATTAACCACTAATAAATGTATCTTATTGCAGCCTCGGACATTAAACTTTGAGGGTGGTGAAATGTATCCACTGTGTTTATTGGTCACATTGCAATATTTATATTAAAAATCAGCAGTAAGACGGAAATTGGATGGAAGGAAAAGCTTAAAAGGGCCTTAAAACGCGCTCACTTTACCGTGAAAACAGCCTTTACAAGATGCCATCGAGGCGCATACGAGTTCGCGACGTACGTATGTAGGTTCTAATAAAATTGAATGAACTAATTTTTAATCTTTAATTTATACACACGGCTATTATTTACAACATTAAATTATCTCTCTCCACTGTAACTCTTTTTTTTTAATATTTGGTGAGTGCAATATTTAATGTACATCTCAACTCTAATTAGAGTCCTTCTCAATTTGTCTACATTGGTTGTCACTAAATTCACACACGTTAACACATGCTCACTCCGCCTGTTGCAATCATCTGAAATATCTTGCACTCACCCAGTGCAGTAGTCTCACCTGCCAGTCTCAAGCTGGAGTCACAATACCCCGACGAACACGACACGACAGACCAGCACGACGTCAGAGGTAGACGGAATTTCATATTATATTTATTCAGTGTTCACAATACCCCGAAGAAACCTGCCCGGCAAGTGTGTTAGCTGGCTGTTGGAAAATTTAAAAAACGGCCAGTTAATCCTTATAATATCGAATATTTGCTTTTTGAAACTCGCGATAAGGTGAATGATTATTTTGCTTTTGACAATATTTGAATTTACACGCACGAAATTATTTTTTCTAATGTATTTACATTTTTTTTTGTGCGCCCCGACGAGTCCTATACGATGGAAAGTAGGAACAGAATTTACTTTTGTTGGGATGTCGGAGCTACGATTTTGTCGGACTGACGTCACAGTGACCTTGCTCTTCATTGGCTGCTACTCAGATTTCGTCGTGTCAAGGTTGTCGTGTCGGTTTCGTCCGAATATTGTGACTCCATCTTTACTCTCCACTGCACCGATGCTGGCTGTCCGCAGACTTCACTCCATTTGGTCACTTCTGTAGCCGTTTCGCTTTCTTGTCGCTTAATGCGGGAGTCGCATAGCCCCGACAAACACAGCACGACACGACAAAATCCGCAACCACGACATAACATTTATTTTTCCAATGTGGCTACTCGAATTTACAGCCCCAACAGTTTACTGGCACGACACAAAGAGTATAATTTATCAGAACCATTTAGAATCCTCTGATTAGCTACTCTAGTTTCAAAAGCGGTGGGCAGACAGGGCATTCGGAATACTGATAGTGACAAAGTGTTATCGGAAAGCTTGCCATACATATTCAGTTAGCAAGGTTGTACACCCTGTGTGTCGTGCCTCACGACACGACGAAAATATAAATAATTTCTAATCCAAAATGCTGGTTGGACGACAGGATTTGTCGGGATTACGTCGGATCTACCTTGTATTTCATTGGATGTTCAGTTTTAAGTGTCGTGTCGGAGCGGTCGTGTCGTGCTTGTCGGGGCTGTGTGACTCCGACGTAAGGTCACGCAATCCTCCAAACTATCGACTCTTGCTGTTGAAATTCAAAGATGTTCCACTCGGATACTCTGTACATATGACAATTATCCGTTCCATAATCGACATAGGAACTGGAGAAAGTGGAAATGAATCTCGAATGAAAGCTTATGCGTGTGCTTACGATAGTATAATTACGGACTCTTTAAACAGAAAGGCATCTGGTGTAAAATAAAAAAAAAATATATGATGTAGATGTTCTGCTTCCGTCCTAAAAACTATTTTTTGAATTTCCTATGCTGTGCACACTTGTTTAGATCCATTTACAGCTCTAGAAGTGTCGCTATGGTTCTCCGTAGGTAACTGGGAGTGATTTTGTATTCAGTGGTTAAGAATTCTTAAAACTGGATGTCTTGAAATTTCAAGAACCATCCGGAATACATATGACGTCTTACGTCTGCCTGACATGTCACATAAGCTGTTTTGCGGAGGGTAAAAAAGTTCTGAAAATGTTTCGTTGAATATTCTCGTCTTTTCCCAGAAAAGGAACGCATTAGGCGACGCAGATTTTCAAAATACAACGCTTATAAAGAAATAAAAACCTCAGTTATGAGTTTAGTTTTATTTATTCCTCTGTATAAACCATTTTAAGCGAAATCTTGGTGACTTTCTATAGAAGAGCGCAATTTTCTTGTATAGCTAAATTAACTTGCACTGATATGGTGTGTTTGATGAATGCTTCCAAGATTCTCTCTCACAAAACCGCAAAATACCCTTCCAGGTAGCAGGTTGCTATAATGGATAGGCGGAGAAAAGAATGCTTACTTCTGCCAGTCTGTTACTTAATATCCCTTTAATGACGGGAAATAGTTCAGTTTTGCTGGGAGTCGCCGGCGGCGTCCTCCGAAAGGAACGGAGTGGCCAATTTATGTGATTATTAGCCACATGAGTGATTTAAGAGGAAGAGGTTCCTTGTAGTTAGCGGCAGTTAAGTTACATAATTCACAAGAAGGAGCTGTTATTTGCGATGGCCGGAAACCGCAGAGTTCTCCTGCGGGAGCAATCTTTCAAGCGGGGCTGCTGGACAGTAATCGAGAAGGGCTTTACAATGTGCTCTTATCAGTGTATTTTCTATACGTGCCAACCATGTCCATGTCGATGCAACATGTCGCATCCGAAATCGAAAATCGGTAGAACACCATCGCAAAGATCGGGGCGATGCAAACATATAATTACCGATCGGTTAGAAATACCACTGGTATCGCAAAATCACGGTGGAGGACAGCGTTATTTTTGTTAACTGTGACAAGGTAGTTTCTTTTCTAGCTGGAAGGCGCGGGCAGAAAGCAGGTTTTAAAAAAATGGATAAGAACACACCTTCCCCAATTTATGGCAAATCGCCACTTTCCTGTAATCGGGGGCTATGAATAATTTTACCAATTATTTTTCTTACATGCATTTTCTTTTTTATTTATTTTTTTTTTACTTTTTAATTGAAATTCATAGACCTTCAAGTAATATATCCTGTCCACTGTTGTACATTTCTACGCTAATTCTCGCAACTATAAATCTCGTAACGTTCCACAAAAATGAGGAATTTTCTTTGGCGTGTGGATTTTTCTATGTAAAGAATGACTGTGTGGACTTGTGTGAAATTTTTACCTCCGACGAAAAAGTACAAAAAAAAAAAAAAAAAACTTACTTTCTCGCGAAATGTACTCGTAGTACTTTTTGATATGAATTGAATTTTTTGGCACTCCCAGTAGGTTCTGATTAAGTTGTCGCTCATAAATTGTACACAAGCACTAACTATGTTCTTTAATGGACGCAATATAATCCTCAGAAAATTGACATTGGCTTAAGTATTGGTAGGAAAAATTTTGAAGCACCGCAAACTGGGTTTATTTTGCTCCTACTCGGGTTACTTCGCGCCACTCAAAATGTTTGTTTTTGTGCTATTTGACCAAGTAACAAAGTACTTTAGGCAGGTATTTTAAATTTTTGATATTTTCTACCCAGGTAATGTACACTACCTCTTCATTAAACGGCCTCAAAACAAATATTTTATAGTGGTGCAAAGTAACTCCAGTTTACGGTATATAATTACTTGGACATGCTAATGTGCAGTGTTCCGTCCTGGATTTTAGTGTGGAATTCACTTAAGCCCCGACTACAATCACCGTAAGAATTAACAGCAAAATATTGAATACACAGTGTTGTACATGGGACCAGCTACAACATAACGGCGTAAGATGGCGCGGTAACGGCGTAAAGAGAATTGAATATTTTCAATTCTCTTACGTCGAATTCTACGCCGGCCAGTCACGAGACAACATTTCCAATCACGAGTCAGTACATTGCAAGCTTATAACAGCTCCGATTTCCGTTTATTTAAATAGTCATCGCAATTATTAACACGTATACCACAGTTCAAATATCCCTAAACACGGTCCCCGCGAAACTTTTTCCTTCGCATGTAGAGGAACGAAAATAAATATCAGGCTAGCCAACACACTGTTTGTAAATTTCCGCGATACGTGTACAGCCCGTCTTCTTTTTTTTTTGCGATACGTGTTCAGCCTGTCTTCTTCTTTTTTTTGTGCTCGTTTCTCATTGGCCGCGTAACAGTTTTCTTGCTGCGGTTGTAGCCAGTAAATCTTGATACGTCCACGGAAACGCCACTGTTATTCAGTTACGGGAACGCTACGGCGATTGTAGCCAGGGCTTTATGGGTGGTGTAGTGGTTGGTTTGGCAACGCATGGTCGGAGATGGTACAACGCTGGTCAGAAAGTGTGGTTTGCGTGTTTCTAGGCAGGAGTTAGCGCGACACGGGTATCGGCAATGTTGGGTGCCCCGGCGCTTGTGTTGAGCAGATACATGGTTTAAGAGGTCTACGGGGGGGGTAAGGGGGGGGGAGCAGTGTTAACATGAGAGTAATTTAACTCGAGGGGATTTAACGAGGCTGTTTCTGGCTGCCGTTAGCGCGTGAGCGCGCACATTTTTTTCCGAAACAGCGGCGGGGGGGGTTTAAAAAAAAAAATATATATCCGTCTGCGGCAGCTGGCGGCTTATTAAAGTTGTGCCATACCCGGCGTGGAATAGTTCCTGCGCTTTCTGCTCTTGTGCTGTTTTTAATAGCGCGTGAAACAGCACGTTTTTGAACATAAACCGCTGGATGTATACGTTTGTTTTTTGTTTTTTTTCTTTCGTGACACTGGCGGTTACATTGCACATAATCGGTGTTAACAGGAAAGGGTATAACCCCCCCCCCCCCCCCATATATTCCTCCAACTCCCTGAACTTTCATTCTCACGACAACGCGCAATGTAGAGTGCAAAGAAAACCCAAGCGTACTGAAGAAACACGATGGGAAATTTAAAATATTTTATAGTAATGGATCAGCACCACTGTAGTAAAATTTTCCAATTCCTTAAAACTGCATATTATCACATCACGCTATAGGCTGTGAGCACTTTTTAAGGCCCTACTAAAATTTTCGTTTCAGCCAATTTCTATCTTTCCGCTACTTTTTTAATATAAACATTGGTACGTGACTAATAAACACTGTGTATACATTTTATCACGCTGTAAAGATAACATGTTTATTAGTGGTTAATGGCTGCTGGGAGGGCCTTGAAAAGTGCTCACTTTACCGTGAACAGCTTATAGAACCTTGTACGCCTTCCATTTAAAGATTCTTGCATGTGTTGCTGTTACGGGACTTACATCGAATACAACTTTACAGACCTCTTCCTCTTCCTGCTCTGAAGCGCTTAAATAGACAAAGAAAGGACTTTTCAGACCTTCTACGACTACAACATACTAAGCGGGCATCTGTAAATCGTGTAGAGAAACGATTACTCGAGCCTTCGATCGCGGTTGATTGGTTGATCGCCTCGGCTTCAAAAGTGATCTTAAGTTCTAGAAATTGTCAATCACCCTTTTGTCTGTCTACCGCCGTGTTTTGAAGTCAAGTGCTTACATAACATTTAACGTAATATTTGTGTTCTTAATATGCCTTAATTTTAACATAATAATGTAGGTACGGCTTTGTGTTCGAATGTTCCAAAGTGTTCGATAGTAGAGGGTTGACTATATATTTAGTTCGATTTTTAACTCGACTGATTTAATGACGGTGACCTTAAGTTTAACAACGGAGAGCACCCCTAATGTACGGAGTTGGACTGTATTACGGAATCTCCACCAGTAAAGGTCCAGGATCACCACTCAATCCTGTATTTCTTCAACTCGTGGAGAAAGAGTGCGTGTTCACTGCCTTCCGCATAATTGTCATGGGACCCTTGATACACTTCCAACGTTGTGTACTTAGATATACAGGATGCTCGGAAATTCCCCTTACATGCTCCTAGGACTTGTATAAGGGACAGAGTAGATGCTCTTTTGAATAGGAACCCAAGTCCGGAAACATACAGTTTCCGTACTACAACCGTTTCAAATCAGGTATTTTACACATGACCGTCCAGAATACCTGCCCACACATTGATAGAAAATCTGTGCTGGAATCCCTAGACATGCGTGATATTATGGTTTTCGTCTGCACAGACATGGCTGTTTCGATAATCAAGAACACCGTTCTTTGTGGATTTACATTCATTTGTGAACAGAACGCGACGTGAGAACAGGGGCTCGTCGGTGCAGGAACCACTTGCAGAAGATAATACGTGGTGCAAAATCGGCTGGACGCAAAGACCGTATGTACCCTTTGGAGGTGGTAAGGATGTAGTAGTTGCTCATGCGGAACCTCCCAGACTATGCCGGGAGCAACACCCATCGTTCGCGTACTCGTTGACGGGCTCTGTTCAACGTGATGCAGTACAGCATCTTCCAGTTCGGGAGAGCGGCGTCTCTTTAGAGAACCACAGTCTTTCCTGTCGGCGGTGAAGGTACCTCGTTCTCGGAGCCGTTGCGTAACTGTGGCAGAAAGGGTATGCGATGTTGTCGCACGTTGTCAATAGCGCTCTTGATACAGCCGACGAGATGCTCTTCCATTACCTTCAGCTGCGCCATACACGAGGATCATGTCTGTGTATTCCGCAAACGTGTACTCGATCGTTTTAATCGGAGACGCAAAGGGGCGAGATTGAAGCTCGAGGCAGGGTAGACGTCGCTTGCCATCAGGTGATTGTCTGAAGTCATGTACTGCCTACCCGGTTGCATACCAACACAGTCACTTCCGAGATATTGCTCTTTCCCTCAGCAGAAGTGGACGAGTGATACACCTGATCTGAAATGGCTGTAGCACGGGAACGGTACATTTCCGGACAAGGGTTCCTATTCAAGAGATAGTCTACTCAGTCCCCTTTAAAAGTCCTAGGAGTTTGTAAGGGGAATTTCCGAGCACCTTGTACCTGTCACGTTAAGTGTCAATTGTTACACACCAACGAAACTGAATTAAGATTTTTTTGTACCAATCTTTCAGCTTAATTGTGTGTGAAATGCTTAATACGAAATCCGTGATTAATAATGGAGCTCTGGTTCTATGAAGTCACTTTAAGTAACTGCGGACCGTAGTGTGATAACGCTAGCTAAACAAAACCAGTTTCCGTTTCCCAACATTGAATTTCGACAGTCGAGTTGTTTGGGTTGGTCAATGCTGGAGTAAATGCGCAAAAGACGAAAAATCGGTCTACTTCTTCTTTAGTCTACAGCCGTTACAGGGAATTTCACTTGCATTAAGAACAGGTTCACCGTCATATGTCCAAAAAAAAAATGGACATTTTCACAGTTTAGCAATTTATGTGCGTATATGTTGGTTAACTTCGTATGGGCCATCTCTTTAATGTGATGGGCAAATATTGTTAGTGTGATCAATGGTAAGTTTGTCTGTAGGCCTAGTTGAGTTGTGTATGTGTGTGTGTGTGTGCGTACAAATAATTACACAGCGGTACTCTCATCGGTTCCGACCGTGTGAAAAAAAAAATCATCTAATAAATTCCAATTTAGCCAACATTTTTGTTACTTTGTATATTTAGGAAATAACCAAACACTTCATGCATGTACTGGTTTTTCAAAGGTTTGATTTAAAGAAAACTGGCAATAGATTACAGGGGATAAAACGTTGATGGACGATGCAAGCTGAGGCATGAAGTAAGCAACCCCCCGATTAATTTTTTAATAGCTGTTTGCGCGAATACGCGTATCTCGGTAAATAGATGTTCTGCAAATACGACTTTTTTGTCAGAAAAGATAAAAAAAAAACAATTATGTATGCCCGTATTACTTTATTTTTGTCATATTAAGTGTATTCTTGGAGAAAAAATCGTAAAAATGGTCAAATATAGCATTTTTAAAGCTTGCCTATGTAGTTTCCTTAAGCGGCAAGAGAAAAGTACAAATATACGGACGTAGTTTAATCAGTAGCATTATCGCGTGTAATAAAACCGCGCTGTCACAGATCGAATTTGCACAGTACAGCGATACTGAAAGTTATTGAATGTTATTTTACAAACACTTGTCGGAACTGGATTCCCCATTCCAAACTCGAGAGTGAAAAGCCAGTTAAAGGGAAGCCATTCGATTGCAATCGGTTAAGATGAAATCCAGGCCCTCCCGAGTGTGTTTCACTTGAAAGAGAAAACTACGCTAATCGATGCCTCCCCCAAGTGTTTTCCATGTCGCTATTCGTGCTTTTGACAGCGTAGTTTTAACATGCAGAAACATTTTTCGCTGGTTTGGAAATTTTTTCTTCAACACCCCGCATTGATATGGCAACGGCGAGTCAGTAAGTTAAAAGAGTCTTAGTTTGATATGACAACGGCGAGTCAGTAAGTTAAAAGCGTCTTAGTTTGATATGGCAACGGCGAGTCAGTAAGTTAAAAGCGTCTTAGTTTGATATGGCAACGGCGAGTCGGTAAGTTAAAAGCGTCTTAGTTTGATATGGCAACGGCGAGTCAGTAAGTTAAAAGCGTCTTAGTTTGATATGGCAACGGCGAGTCAGTAGGTTAAAAGCGTCTTAGTTTGATATGGCAACGGCGAGTCAGTAGGTTAAAAGCGTCTTAGTTTGATATGGCAACGGCGAGTCGGTAAGTTAAAAGCGTCTTAGTTTGATATGGCAACGGCGAGTCAGTAAGTTAAAAGCGTCTTAGTTTGATATGGCAACGGCGAGTCAGTAGGTTAAAAGCGTCTTAGTTTGATATGGAAACGGCGAGTCGGTAAGTTAAAAGCGTCTTAGTTTGATATGGCAACGGCGAGTCGGTAAGTTAAAAGCGTCTTAGTTTGATATGGCAACGGCGAGTCAGTAAGTTAAAAGCGTCTTAGTTTGATATGGAAACGGCGAGTCGGTAAGTTAAAAGCGTCTTAGTGCACGTTCAGTTTGAATTTAAAGATTTTTATGTACAGCACCCAGTACTGATGCTCTTTTATGTTGATTTGACTTGTAGGCGATATCCCAAAAAATGTGTGTCTGCTTATCACAGCATTTGTGGTCGCCCGCACAATGTAATGGCTTATTTTTCATCAACCGTATAGTTAGGTTATAAAGGCCGTGAATCAGTAAGAAAGACCGAAGAATTACTTGTGCAGTTTTATGCCAAGAACTTCCACACGCTTTCTGAAACAAGAGCTTGTCTTCCCTTCCTGTTGAACAGGATTGGCAAGAAGGTGCTGACATACGTCATGAGAGGGGGGGGGGGGGAGAGAGAGAGAGGAGACGGAAGCAGGGACATGTTGCCGAACACGTCAATGCGTTCCCTGACACTTCGGGAACTCGATATTTCGCTGTGTATCCTGTTAGCTGCTCTCCATTATCTGCCTGGGACGATCTGTTGACGGCGCATCAAATTTGCATGCCATTCCGATCTCATTTGCCTCGAGAATGGGTAACGGGTGGGGGGGGGGTCGAGAGAGAACCCTCTGCGGTAACGTGGCTGTGGCGAAATTCGCGTCGTTTTTGGGGGAGGAGCATGCCTCGTTTGGGGTGTCCTCTCACGACACTGTACCTGCTGTGCCGCATTGGAGGGGCGTATCAGAATACTTCCCTGACCAAGTCAAGTGAGCATCCGGAAGGTGCATGAACTACACGAGGGCACGCCGTTATCTTCAATCCGTCTTCTCTTACTTTACCCCCTTCTACCACCACAAAAAGGTCTAGGCTGTTCACGGTAAAATGAGCACTTTTGAAAGCCTTGATTAAGATCTACTTGTATGCACGTCGTGTGTTCTCCCGCCTTATGTAAAATTAACATTGCCATGGGCGTCATCACTTTATTCATGCGTCGGTTAAGTAAAACTGTGAAATTTTTAGGAAAGTAAATATGCTCATTTTCATACTTCGATGCATTGAAAAAAAAAAAACCGTAAGCGAAAGAAATATTTTAAGCTATCAGAAATTGTTACCTAAAACTTTTTATTCGACGTTTAAATATGGGACTGTTTTCTATAATCCGTTATCAAATTTACTGGACGAATGTCACTCAGTGTGCCCATTAAAATATACGCGTTCAAGGGTAGTGACTTTTTTCTAACGTTCATTTCAAAAGTGCTCACTTTGTGGTGAACAGCCTTTAAGCATTCGGTGTCTCGGTGACCATCAGTTGTGGTACAGTGTTGAGCAATTCGCGTTTCCAAGTTGATGCTTCCGTGTGTGCTGGTGTGTGTGTGTACAAGTAGCATTAATTAATGTCGACACGTATACACGCTGTTAAGAATTACCTTTTAAGTCAATTCACACGTGAAAGCGGCCGTGGGTATAATAGGCCTAAATCACTCGGCCTCTGTATTAGCATGTCTGGAAAATAACAAATGCAGTAAATGAGCAAATGTTTAAGAAAAGAAAATTTCTGTAGCTTGTTAAGCACGCTGTGCTGTGTTCGCAATTTCGATGATATTTCTAGAATAAAAGATGCAGCAAAATCTGTTTAATCCAAAATGTGAGGAACGATCTCCCCTCAGTTTTCGTCGGTCCTCTCGAGTCTTTCTTCATGTTTCTAAAGCTGCTCCAGTTTGCCATGTCGGTGTTAAATTCAACCTTTATTCTTTCCTTTCCATATTTTCGCATATGATTACTGCAAGTTTCTATGCTATATAGCCTTTACCACTAAAATTATCTTTGTCTTATCTTTGCTATTTTCGTTTCCGTTTCATTTATCTTTCTCTCAACACACATTCCAGATACGCTTACAGGCAATACATTCATGGAAATACGATCCGTGATGATTATTTAAATAAACAACTACTTAAATGATCTCCTTAGTCGGAAGAATATAGGACCTCTCCGTATGTTAGTGTAGAGAACTATCATTGAAAATATAACCCGAAATTGATCGCATCTGCGGCAAATAATGCTATTTACGCCACTCACAACCATGTCGTAGTATTTAAAATGTAGTAAAAATTTGTCTGGCAGAGACAAGCAAATCTTTCTACGGGCCTGGAAGTTCGTCATGTGTTCCAAGCAAACACGCCTACATGAATCTCTTGTACAAATATTAATATCCCACTCAGCTGCACGCGCGGATTTCGTCATGCTGGCCAAGAACTCGGTGCCAATGCGCATAGCAGCTGGTATACATCCTGTAGTTCAGAGTGGGATGGACCCACACGTGCAATGTCAAGAAGCGAGGGAGCTATACGGGCGACACTAACACTGCACGCCTAGTGCCTCATCGCTCCTACGCGCATGGCGTGCAGTATTTCCGCCGTGATCCTGTACTGTGTAAATTAGGTCCGTAACAGTGGAGTTATATTACACGCGATGAAAACCCACAGATTAAACTACGTCCGTATCTTTGTACTTTTCTCTTGCCGCGTAAGAAAACTGCATACACAAGGGTTTTTTTTTTTTTTTTTTTTTTTTTTAAGGTATATTTGACCATTTTCACGATGTTTTTTTTTTCTCCAAGAATACACTTAATATTACAAAAAAAAATAGGGACATAGATAATTGTTTAATATTTTTTCTATAAAAACGTTGTGTTTTCAGAACGTTTATTTACCGAGATACGTGTATTCGCGCAAACAAGTGTTTCACAAAAACGCGGGGGTCTATCCCACTCTTAAAGGTCCTCGTAATAGCTTTGTGCAACCGCACTTATCGTGCAACACCAGCTTCAGCCTTATGGCCTCCAAGGATACTCTTGAGTTTACGAATCTGGGATTCTCATGTGCAGAGTGTGGAGGTCACTTGTTTCGACGCAATTTTTTTTCTTCGGGGTGCTCTCTCTTCCTACGAAGTCTTCATTCCGTTAATGCCACACCTTTATGGTGTCTCGGCGGTACATTGGTCGAGACACCGCGCCTCCAGCCACGGTGAAACAAGGTTCGATTATTCGTAGTCACCCCAGATGTCCCGCATGTGAGAAACGTGGCGGACGGCGCCCATTGGCCGGCGGGTTTTCTCGGAGTTCTCTCTTCCCCACATTGCGTTAATGTCGTACACTGTCTTCTCGCTTCAGTGACATTGGTGCTTAACACCACTGGTGTTTAGTGCTACCTCTGTGTCTCTCCTCCCTCCCCTTTCCTTCCTCTATATCTTTCTCTCCGTTTCTCCTCCTTTCTTATCTACGCCTCTTTATCTCTCCTCTATCTTATCTCTTCCCTTCTGTTTATTTTATCTTCTCTCTGTATCTTTATCTCTTCCACCTGCCTTTCTCTTATCTCTTCCCCCTCCAACTCTCTTTCAACTTTAGTCTCTCTCTCTCTCTCTCTCTCTCTCTCTCTCTCTCTCTCTCTCTCTCTCTTCTTTGGGCTCTGTCCATTTCCCTCCACGTCCCGTCTGATTTTGTAGATTCTTCCGGTTGGCTAGAAATGCAGGTATGTTCCTCAAGTAGAGCATCCAACTGAAATAATTGCTATCATCCTTTCAACCCGGTAACGGAACATGGTGCAAATGTACGTTTCAGTGTAAGGAAACTATTAAGAAAAAAAAACAGTTTAAGTACACAGAGTAGAGGAGGGACGAGGTCGCCGCGCCGCTATTCGTAAACACAGTAATGTCACAGTGTAAACGCCGCTGAGCTCTGCCTTGGTGGGAGGCTGACGAGTGATGGCCTACTTCGTCCCAGAGCTGCGACAATGGACCATGCTCGCCTGCCCCTGGATGGCTGCGGTCGTTAGGAAGTGGTCGAGTACGGTTGGCTTGCGTGCCCCAGGTGGGGCGGTGGGTGGGGGGTGTAGCTGAGGATGCTACGGCGCGCGTAATTAGTCGTAAATTAGCCCCGAATTATGGTTTTATAATCCGGTTGGGGGTTGAAGGCTCTGGCGCGTCCCCCTAATGCTTATTATGCACCTGACTTATTGCGAGGACGCCTCTGAGCGTCCGGGCCACGAGACTCCATTTATGTCTCTCTCCCGGCCGAGATAGGGCTGCCCTTTCTTCCCTTTCTCCCTCTCCCCCATCCCCCCCCCCCCCCCCCAACAATATCCCTGTTCACCCTCTCTTGCTCGCACTCTTAAGGTTGAAGTAAAGCAACTGCATATGGAACACTGCGCCTGACTGTACAATGTGAAGAACTCGTAAAAAAATAGTGCAGACACCAAAGAAATTGTCAGAAAAGTGCGATTTATGCTGGAAATGAAAGATGAATGTGTATATTTTGAAATGTTATAAAATATTTCACTAAAATGTACTTTTTAAATGAAAGTAATTAATCGATCGATAGTCTGCATTTCTAACAAAATTCATGCGCATTTCCGTTGTGGATGCTTCAGAAAGCAGAATTTACAAGAAAATCTTCGAGGAAGATCGTCATATTCACTGTGACCATATGTCAAGAAGTCATAGTAATAATAATGTATCATATAAATGTTATAATTAACTTTATTTACATCAGTTTCAGCCACAAATGTTTATGACAAATAGACGCACATAAATTTCAATTACAAAAATTATTTCCTACATTATTATTACAATTTTCTTACATACAAACACAGTAAACATTATGGCGGTATTCCATAACGAAAATTTTCTTGCAAATTCTGCTTTCTGAAACATCCAGAATGGAAGTATGCTTAAATTTGGTTAAATATAGACTCTTTGAATAGATTAATTTTTTACATTTTAAAAGAAATATTTTTGTAAAATATTTCATAATGTTGCTATATATATATATATATATATATATATATATATATATATATATATATATATATATATATATATATATATATATATATATATACACACACACACACACACACACACACACACTCTCATATACACCATTAATCGCACTTTTCTGGCTATTTTCATGGCGTCCGTACAAAATTTTTATGAATTCTTCACATTGTATAGTCGGGTGCAGTGTTCCATAGGCAGTTGCTTAACTTAAACGTCTAAGGTCAAGAAGCAAGAGGCGAGGGATCGATACGGGCAATACTAACACGCACGCCTAGTGTCTCAACGCTCCTACGCGCAAGACGTGCAGCGTTTTCCCTTGCCGTGTAAGGAAACGGCACAGGCAAGCTTTAAAAATGCGATATTTGACCATCTTCACGAACTTTTTTCTCCGAGAGTATACTAGATATGACAAAAGTAAAACGATAGGGGCATAGATAATTGTGTGTTTATTTATTTATTAATTTTTAAAATCTTTTCTGACAAGAAGTCGTATTTGCATAACATTTATTTACAGAGATACGCGTATTCGCGTAAATAACTATTTCACAATAAACGTGAAGGTTGAAGTAAAGCCACTGCGTATGGAGCACTGCACACGACTATACAATGTGAAGAACTCGTAAAAAAGTAGCTGGGACATCAAAATTGTCAGAAAATTGTGATTTATGGTGTTTATTAAAGATGAATGTATACATTTTGCAACATTATTAAATATTTAACTAGAAAAAAATTTATAAATGTAAGAAAATAATCGATTCAAATGGTCTGTATTTTTAACAAGGTTTGAGCGCATTTCCATTCTGGATGCTTCAGAAAGCAGAATTTGCAAGAAAATCTTCGTAATTGAATATTGTCATTATGTTTACTATGATTGTGTGTGAGAAAATTGTAATAATCATGTGGAAAGTAATTTTTATAATTATTTTTATGTGCGTCCAATTGTCACAAACATTTATGGCTGAAACTGACATAAAAAAAGTTAATTATAAACTAGATATGATACATTATTACTATGATTTTATTATGATCACAGTAAATACTATGACGATCTTTTTTGAAGAAAATTTTCTTGCCAATTCTACTTTCTGAAGCATCCAAAATGGAAATGCGCTTAAATTTTGTTAATACACACTATTTTGATATATTATTATTTTTTAATTAAAAGAGTATATTCTAGTCAAATATTTTATAATGTTGCAAAATATATACATTCTTCTTTAATATACATTATTAATCGCACTTTTCTGACAATTTTTATGTTGTCTATTACTTTTTTTAACGAGTTCTTGACATTGTATAGTCGGGTGCAGTGCTCCATAGGCAGCTGCTTTACTTGAATCTTAAGACCTTACCCAATAGAAATCTCTAGCATTCGATGTTACATTTCTTTTTCTTTGACCTCCCGTGGCGCAGTTGGTTGGTGTGCCATCGAGCTGGAGTGCGGGAGGCTCTGATTTCGAATCCCGGGTAAGGCATGGGTGTTAATTTATAGGAGATTATAAGTTAGTCTATAATCCTTCCCCCTGTTAAGCTTTCAAACATAAAACCAGGGAACGTTAATAAACCCTTTACAATAAAAAAGATCCTTTCTTTTGACGAAACCACCAATACACGATACAAGTCAAAAGTTGAGACAATTGAAAATCGGTTATAGGAGCTTTGTAAAAAGTGTATATTTTTTTCAAATTAAATCATTATCATATTATCTAAAATTGCATTTTAATGCTTAATAATTTTATCAAAAGTTTATTTCAAAACAAAAACTCATTTGTTTAATTTCTTTAAACATTCATATATATTCTTCTTCTCGACGTATTCATTTGCCATATATTTTATATTTCACATAGCCTCTGTTAGATTCTTGGCAAAATGGCTGCTCGACTCTGACTTAACATTTCAAATTTTTTCTAAATTGTGAAGTTAAGAGTGCTTGACTTTAAACGTAAAGTCAAATATTAAAGTTTTCAAATGTGTAAGAATCTTTAATGTGCCTAAGTGACGGCTACGTTGGTGTGTAACACACACGCGTAGTCGGATTATATGCACGAGTCTTCCTTCGTAGAGAAGAGAAGAATTATGTTGCTTTGCGCGTAGAGGATTTGACCAAAGTTACAAAAACACCTCAAATAAATTTTGCACCGCCTGAAATTTAACTGCTTGGATGTTCGCTGGGTCAAGACTGTGCGTTACTGCGAGTAGAGTGGATAGATTGGGGTGGCTCTTGACATCGAGGTCTTGAGAACCGACTAGGGTGAAGCAGCGCCCGGAATGTAAGGGGGGCGGGGGGAAACGGGAGATCCCTGAGGAAACCTGCTGGTCGGCGGCATCGACGGCGCGATCCCCACTTGGCGGAAATCCGGGAGCGAACCCTCTCGGAACCGAGCACCGGTTCGCCTGGTTGGGAGGCGAGTAGTCTCACCACTAGACCACCGCGGCCCCTGCGCGTGCTGAACATTTAAGGGGGCGTGGGGACATAAATTAACACCGAATGCTTAAATTGACGTTTACTGGTTATTGAAAGCCAGCATTGAAAAAAGTAAAAATGGCAATCCTAGATAATAGATTTTGCCAACTTAACGACCAAGTATTTTGCAGTATTACTGTATCAATTTCGCATAATGTCTTGCGCCACGAAAACACACGAAGATTGACGGCGTCAGAAATATCTCGGCAGAATGACGTCACCCAGGTAAAATATTTGCTCTCGTAGTTAGTAAAAACTATTCTGTATGGTTGCCCTTTCTTTGTTTTCTCTGCCGGCTTCCATAAAATTGGTAAAATATGATCATCCTCAATAGCATTAATTGTATGCCCCGCGCCGTCTTAAGCATACAAATTGCAGTTGCAAATAACGCGAAGGTATTGAAACTGTAGGAAGGGAAAAGAAGATATGATATATAGCAGAGGGGAAATAACGGCAGACTTTTTTTATTTTTTTTGCTGCCTTTGAAGTGTGCGCTCACAATGGCTGGTTACTTTCTCCCTCCCGCCTTTTCAGCGACACGTGATGTAAAACCACGGCGGGGTGGTTCATTAATGCGCGCGTTGCCAACTGAAAGTGCCAATTATCCAGTGTTACCCTCCCTCGTGCCCCAGGGCGGGCGTGACGATCAAAGGAGAGGTGCTTGCTGGTGCGAGCACGTGACCCCCGTGTTGCCGTGTGTGTGTGTGCGCGTGTGTGGGAGATATTTTTGTAGCGAGCGCCGTCAAACTGCAGGCAGCAGCTTCAACTCTGAAGACGAAGGCACGTCGCGTTGCTAGATAACCTCGCCTTTTTTTTTTTTTTTATGCCGAGGATTCTGCGTGTCTCCGAAACCATCCGGCTGGATGTTTGCACACTTGTGCTGATTGGTGGAGCGTTCATCGATGAACCGGCAATATTTCTACCCAGCAAAAAAAAAAAAAAACTCTTGCTTTCACTCTTGTTTTCCTCCTTTCTCTTTCCCTCTCATATCTTTTTCCATTCTCTTTCTTTGCCTTTCCTTTCTGTCCCATACTTTCCTTTTTCCTCTCCGTTTTCTCTTTCTCTTTTCCTCTCTCTTTCTCTCTGTGTTTTTTTCCTTTTTGCCGACCTCCCGTGGCGTAATCGGTTGGTGCGCCACCGATTGAGGCGCGGGAGGCTCTGGGTTTGAATCCCGGGCAAGGCATGGGTGTTAATTTAAGTTAGGTTCTAAGTTAGTTTGTAAGCCGTCCCCTGCTAAGCTTTCAAGCATAATACCGGGGTACGTTAAAAACACCTTTACAATACAATAAAATTTTCCTTTGTTATCATTGTTTATCCATCCGCATTTGTTTTTCACCCTGTCTTTCAGGTTCGGTTTTCATTTGGATCCGTTGCGGGGCTTTTTCATCGCGTCACCAGAGGATATGCGTGTCCGCTCAAGTTCGGTGCCCGCGCCTCGTTTACACCTGTGCGGGACAGCCTGCGAGTCAAACAGGAAGATAATTACAGCAGGCATCTGTTCGTTCAGGTGCACATTGGGTCGTTGCTCGCGGTCATCGGCGACTGATAGAGCGGCTTCAAAAAGGGGCCGAGTCTCCTTCCGCCGTTTCGTGTCCCCCGGACCGATTCCGCGACGGCAGCTAACTCGGGGTGTCAGTGCGATGTTAACGGCCCGAGCGTGATTAGTTTTCCGCAATGATGATTGTTTAGCGTCGGTGAGGGGGTGGGGGGGAGGACCCGGCGGAAATGCAAAGCGTATTCCTCCCCTCCAATAAAGTGCGCGTGTGTTCGATGTGTGCGGGGTGCGCGAATTGCGTTGGTAGTATCGAGCGGCACCCCCCTCCACCCAATCGCAACCGAATGCAACCCCTTCCCACGCGAGAATCTCCCTCGTGCTTGCGCCACGCATACCGACTGCTTGTGCCAACGGCGCATGTAGCACATAATTGAATAGCTCGCCGTCCGCAGCAGGAATGCCAATGAAGCGATAGGCATCCTCTGCTCCCCCCCCTCCCTTCCTGCTTCCTTCCCCGATATTATGATGTCAAATGAAGCCGTCAGCCCCTCCTCTACTATCCCCATCACAACCACCCCTCCCCGGTGTCCCTTCCCAGTTGGGGATCCAGGGTGCGCTGTGATTTCCGCGCGTGGAGAGGAGCGTGGGGTCATGCGTGAGAGAATGTCTGGTGCGGCGTGATGCCTCAGTCTTCGTGAAGGAACGCCGTCGACGGTTGGTGTTGAGTCGAAATATTTGGAGGGCTCTTAACAACGAGGTCTTGAGAGCTGATGAGGGTGAAGCGAGGCGAGTACGGAGCAGCGCCGGAATGGAAGGGCGGGGGAAACGGGAGATCCCCCGAGAAAATCCGCCGACCAGCGACGTCGTCCGTCGCGGATTCCCACATGTTTAAAATCCGGGAGCGACCCCGCCGGGAATCGAACCCGGTTCGTCATGGTGGGAGGCAAGTAGTGCAACCACCACTCCACCGCGGCCCCAGCGTGATTTGAGTTTGTCCTCGCCCGTCATTTCGCCACAAGCCGTCAGCGTTAGCGCTGCCGACAAACGTTGGCGAAGAACTACAATAAATTGATGACGTGGCAAGTTCGGTACACTGGACGTGTAGCATGGTAGCGTTGGTCTGTTCCTTTTGATGCTATGCTACGAAAAAAAAACAAACTCCAATACTCTTTCAGTGTCAGCGTTGAACGTTTATCAGGCTCCAGACTTTGGTTTCACAGCCGCGCTGTTTCGTAGAAACCTTCGTCCTTCCACAGACTGCGTGTTCTGCGACAAATCGCACAAAGGCATGCGATCTCCGACCAGTAGCCCTCGACGGAGGCTGTCGGCCGTAATGCATCGTTGGTCATTACGGGAAATCATAATCTGAACCTGCGGGACATTAACGAGCTTCGGCGTCGCTAATGAATGATGGGGGGGGGGGGGGGGGGGGACTCCTGCCTACGTTTTCTGCAAATCCCGCAACTACGTCATGATGACGTAGTCGGCGGCCTTGTGCAGAAGGGAAACTTCGCCAGTTACCGATGTAAGAGGATGACGCGCTTCGAATTATTTAATGGCCGAATCTGCGCAGGTTGTTTCTCACCGCTGTTGTGTTTTTAATATTTAATGCTATGGACTAGGGTGTTTAAATTGCATAAAACATATTTAATACAGTTATGGTTTACAGTGAATATAATGTATTGGCGAGGGAGGTCCTACTCAATTACGATACATGACTAACCTTAATTGTACTGTCGCCGTAGGCTGAGTGTTGTGCGAAAAGTGACGATCGATACGCCAAGCTGCATCTTGATGGCTTCATCTCAGCGTGGGTTCACAGACTGACAGACCCCGTACAAAGTGTTGACAAGTATTATATAGTTCCTGGTGTTGTAATTGTCCGAAATACCGCGCCACCTGGAGGGGAGCTCCGCTGGCGCTTCTGTGCTGTGGTGTGTTTAATAGACTGTCGTTGCCGGAATTTGTTTCGGATTCTTCGCCTGGCCCCTGGATACCAAAGCGTCGCTACAGTTCGCTCGGCTTGTCCGCATTTCCCTTTTCATAACGCCTAAACACAGTCTTGAGTAATGCCCCCCTGCACACCCAATCCCCTTCACCGTGATTGAGAAAGTGCAACATCAGAATACACTGGGGAAAGGAACGATGGCGATCCCTGAAAACGTAATCGGCCAACGGCCACCTCTGCTCACTTTCTCAGATGCGAGAACTTGGTTTTGATCCTGCCAGGGATCGAGCGGGATTCTGCGTGGTGGAAGGCAAGTGGCATTACCACTAACTCACGAGTCTCACAAAACAGTGTCACAGCTTCCACTGTTAGAAGAATTCCTAGCGAACTTCTTTATCCCTAAAGGAAGTTTCGACGTGGATACGTCTTTAAATTTGCGACCATAGTGGGAGGCAATCCAGAAAATCCGATAACAAAATCGGGGATACAGTTTGGCATTGCAGTCTCCGAATATATCGTCTACATTCAAAATTCAATTACATTATTCAATTGCCAAAGGATCAAATAATATGTTACGTTTAGTGAGGACTACGAAGCATCGCGCGTGAATTTTGAGTTCGTCTCGCCGCGTCTCGTAATTTCCACGTAGTATAACTTTTGACTAGGAGAAGTTACGACGCTTGTTTTAAGTTTCAATCGACAGCTCTCGTCAAGATCAATCGACTGCGTGTATAAAAACATTTGTGTGAAGAGGTTATGGTGAAATTGTATGAGTTTAGTGTAAGAAAATTACGAAAACTTAACAAAATTTCGACCTATACTCGTCAAAAAGCCAAGTCGAAATAAAGAAATCATATACGGTTGGGAAGAGCATCTCAAAAGCAATCCACAAAACGCCATATGATCAAGTGAAGCGGTGCCGAGAATGTAAAAAAAAAAAAACAGAGGCGTCCTAGCGTATCAACGTATTCACGCAAAACAAAAGGACCGTGTCCCCAACACAGCCAAACCAAATTTTTAAGGTAGGCTATACGTAGTACGGGAATTATTCCACACGCCAGACTGCAAATATGTTATCTGTTGAGCTTCGGTACTGTAAAATTAAGGCACTTCCATACGCATTCAACACTTTTCCCGAGCAAATGTAAATGTAATGGCGATGCCATGGATGTATATAACATTTTTCTCGTCTTACGTATTCACTGGTTGCAAAATTTGCGAATAATTTTCTTAGCGAATCTCGGGCCAAGATATTAATTTATAACTACCATATATTTTATATTCCCATTTACAGTTTTTTTTTTTTTTTGGCATCGCATTTATTTATTACACGCGTTAATTTTACTGTAAGATGTGATATTTTCTTCAATAATATCTTCGCGCTAAATTATTTAACACTGAGGAGTTAAGTTTAGTTTGAACGTGGTACGATTGTTGCTACTGCTTGAAAAATAAGATTCATGTCCGCATACTTCAGTCACCTGTACTGTTTATCTGTGGAGAGTCGATAAAAATTCCGCAACTCGTGCTTATCGCGAGTTTTAAGAAATGCTCCTAGCCGCAGTTATGAAACCCGCACGTGATAAAACACTGCTACCCGCGAGATTTCGTTTTGGATGTACTTCGTCTGGTGGTCAAGCCCCATTGACGGGTCAGAGGCAAATGTCAACATACGTGATCTTACTCAGTTTAAGTTTTGTTCTTCGGTACACTCAGTGGATTATTGCAAAGTTTTTTTTTTGTTTTTGCCTAGCGTAGGCTATATTCATTCCGTAAACAGTAACTTGTACATCAGTATTTAAATGTCCTTCGTTCAAGATTGTATATGACCATGTGATGTATTCTACTTTTCCTTACCTCGGACACGTTTGTTAATTTTAAATATATATATATAATTGTTATATGCAGCTGCTAGGAAATCTGTATGAATTATTTTTAATTAAGTACACTGTAAATCTGAATCAGTGAGAATTTAACTAATGAAGCGGCGAACAGATGCCAGTTTTCCTTCACTTATATTTTCAAATGATTCGTCAGTCATTTTTTTCACTGTTTTTCAGTGATCTGTTTTTTTGACTGAAGGCTCAGTTAAACGCCATGTAAAAATGACCGTCAAACAACTTGCAAAAATGGCCGTTAGACAACCTCTTTCAATTGAAATAACGCATATATTAATAAAACCAAACCAAAATACTTCCAAAGATGTGTTTTGTATTTTTAAAAAAATTTCTTATGAGGTAACATGAATATTGTCTTTCATCCCGTTTTACGTCTTTCATGGCCAACGCTTACAACGCGTCTGAGTAAGGTCTCCTTACGAATATCACTTAAGAAACGTTACGCGTTTGTATACGTATTTCAGTTCCTCCATTTCTCTCTAAAGCATGGTTTTATGAGGGTTAAAATGGTTCGAACGCGTGTTTTCACGGTAATTTTTGGTATTAAGATTCCGGCACAAAGCATATATATATATGTACGTGCCTCAAAACTTTATTTTTTAATATTACGTCATAAAATGGTAGGGTGTCCGCTGAAAGTCTCGGAAAGAGGCGCGTTATCGTGGGCAAGACTGCACACCAGTTCAGTGCTTTGCGCGTAGAGGCGATGAGAGATCTGATGTGCATGTCTCGTTGGCCCCTGGAGCTCCCACGCTTTCAAGCCTCCGACGTGCGAGATTACTTCAACCAGGTAGCCACCTTAAGGCCACAATCTCCCGTTCCTACGGCTTTTGCGAAAATTAATTTTGTGATTCCAAACGGGAGGCGATATTGTAAAATTATCTTACAGTTTTGTTACAAATTGTTTTTGTTATGTGGTTTAATTTTTTCGAGACAAAAAAAGGAATATTTTATCAAATTAATTAACTAACGAAAATTTTGTTCATTTAATAATAAGTTAAAATTAAACAGTTTTTGCGTTGAAAAAATTAGACTACATAATAAAAAAATTTGTAACAAAATTATTAGGGGATTTTACAATATTGGCTACTGTTTAGGTACAAAAAAATTAATTCTCGCAAAAGTTGTACAAATGGGAGATCGTGGCCTTAAGGGGACTATGTAGCTGCGCGTCCAAGGTCAAGAAGCGAGGGAGCGATACGGGCGACACTAACACGCACGCCTAGCGCCTCATCGCTCCTACGCGCAAGGCGTGCAGTGTTTCCGTCATCACGCTGTAGTGTGCAATTCAGATCTGTAACAGTGGGGTTTTATTACACGGGATGAAAGACCACAGATTAAACTGCGTCCGTATCTTCGTACTTTTCTCTTGCCGCTTAAGGAAACTGCGTAGGGAAGTTTCAAAAATGCTACATTTGACCATTTTCACGAATTTTTTTCTCTCTCCAAGAATACTCTTAATATTACAAAAGTAGAAAGAGATACGCGTTTGCCCGCAAGCAACGATTTCACAGAAAACGTTTCAGTGCATAGGACCCATAATGACGCGGACTTCTGCAGGGGGGGGGGGTGGGGCAGATCCAGGCGGACCCGCCAAGACGGCGTGGGGCAACGGCCCCAGGCTACGTCCTTGGAACAGGCTGGTCGCGAGATGCAGTCATGCTCGGGTGCGCACGGCAAGGCTAGAGGAGCACTGCACTGGGGGATTCCCCCCCCCCCCCCCAATCCAGTACTTTTTACCGTCCAACACACCGAAGTCCACTTGTTTTGTTTACAATTAACAGTATTACGACTGATAAACAATCATAATACACTAAACAGAGTCAGCCTACCAGTGAGAATTCATTCTTCTGCAGAAAAAGGAAGGTGAAACGGAACCTCAAAGAAACGCAATCGGGATAGAGAAATGACACAACTAGCCTACCAGTGAGAATTCATTCTTCTGCAGAAAAAGGAAGGTGAAACGGAACCTCAAAGAAACGCAATCGGGATAGAGAAATGACACAACTAGGTAAAAGAATGTAAAAACCACAAACCTAAAAACGTAAAGTGTGGCTGTGTTGGGGACACTGCCGTTTGTTTACCATGAATGCGTCTACGTAGACGCGCTCGGACGCCGTGATGTTTTTTTTTTTTCCTTTCACGGCACAGCTTCGCTAGATCATATGGGGTTTTATGGTTATCACTGGATTGCTTTTGAGATTCTCTTTCCAACCGCATACGATTTCTTTCTGTACTTCGACTTGGCGGTTTGACGAGTACAGGCCGACATTGTATTACGTTATCGTAATAGTTTACATTAAACTCGTAAAATTTCACCGTGACCATGCCACACAAATGATTTTATACACGTAATCGATTGATCTTGACGAGAGCTGTCGATTGAAACTCAAACGAGCGTTGTAGCTTCTCCCAGTCAAAAGTTATACTACGCGGAATCATTAGACGTGGCAGAACGAACTAAAAATTGCGCCCCCCCCCCCCTCCTCCTAACTGCTTGTATCGTGCGTTACATCGTACTCCTCACTCAACGTAACATATTCCTTGATCCTTTGGCAATCGAGTGGTGAAATTGAATTTTGAATGTAGACGATGGATTCGAAGTTGCAATGCCAAACTGTATCCCCCGGTTTTATCATAGGATTTTCTAGATTGCCTCCCACAGTGGTCGCAAGTTTACATACTTATTCACGTTAAAAAGAGGAGAGAAACGGGACGAATGGGCGCTTGTAATTTGGCGGCACGTTAGGTAGGTCGGTGGGGAGGCAGTCTCGTCGACAGCGAGGTCATTGTAGACGGAGTAAGTCGCTGAGGAAAGAGGTATAGGGAAAATGGAATGGGAATGAACCGGCCATGGCCCGTGTTAAAGGAACCACCCCAGCATTCGCCATTTTCGAGGAGAACCGAAATCATGAATGGCCGGACCCAGGATTCGAACCGAATGCGAGTCCAAAGCTGAACCACCACTGCGCCATCTCGCTCGTCGGCACTTTAGGAGCGAGGACGGAACGAGGCGAGTATGGAGCAGCGAAGGAATGCAAGGGCAGGTACAGCGCGATCCCCACGCGCGGTAAGCGACCGACTACCGCCGGGCATCGAACGAGGTTCACATTGATGGATTGATGGCTGGTGAGCGCTCCAGCCCTTGCGCCCCCGCTGCAACGTGCGCACATTTCATCGGACGCCGTTCCGACACCTGTGTCGGATCAGACGTCTTAAGTTTCTTTAAGTCAGCTTCTTTGTCGACGAGAGGAGAAATACGCGTCCCGTGTTTAACGCGAAGACTTATCCTTCTTTGTTATGCCTCCAGGAGAAGCGTAAGACGGCGAACTGAAAACTATAGGCTGTTCACGGTTAACTAAGCACTTTTGAAAAGCCCTGCTTAAGATCTACTTGTTTACACGTTGTGTATTCTTCCGCCTTATGTAAAATTATAATTACCATGGGCCGCACCACTTTATTCATGTGCCGGTCAAGTTAAAATGTGAAATTATTGCAAAACTAAATATTTTACAAATCTTCTGAGTTTATACTTCGGTACATTAGAACATAACAAAAAGCTAAAGAAATAATTTACGTTACCGCAAATGGCTACCTAACACTTTTTATTCGACGTTAACATAAGGAACTACTTTCTCTCCGTCGTTACCAACTTTGATGGGCGCCCGCCTCTCATTGAGCCCGTTCAGATATATGCAGGTAGGAGTAGTGACTTTTTTCTAAGGTTGATTTTAAAAGTGCTCACTTTATCGTAAACAGCCTTTTCCTTTGGGTTCATCCAGTAGGCCCCGCTTTACCCCTTTCGCGCAAACACATTATTTTCGTGTAAAAATTTAAGTTGCTCAGATATTATTTTGCGTTAAAGCCTTTATTATTACGCAGTTTAAATTTTATGAAGAAATGTTTTGAAGGGTCCGGGATTGAAATGGAGACTCGTCCTGTGGTAATTTTGCGACAGACCGCCTGAGCCAGCCATGTGTCCACGGATGAACACCTTCTGCCTATATTTTCACTGAACGTTGTAGGTGGGTCTTTCTTTGGTTTTTCGTGTTTCTGTTAATTTTTATCTTTGGTACATAATATCCTCTTAACATTCTTCCAAACAATGACACTCGTCGCCTCCATTATTGTTAGTATATAGTTTGTTAATTTTATCAGTTTTTTTTTTCGTTCTTGGCAGTAAATTCTGAAACACTTGCTTGCTTCCTTAAAAATTCCACTGGCTCTTAACACGTTAGCTGAACATACTAGCGATATAATTAACTTTGATTTTTTTCTGTTGGGTACACTGAGAAAAAAAAATGGATGTATAACACCTAGACGGCTGTTAAAATAGGGGCGGACACTAATGGATGTTATAGGTATCCAATAAATATTGTTAACTTAGTTAGTAATACCAGCAAGAATTTTTGTTGTATTCCTTTCTGTAATTATTTACTACTGTACATATGGTTGTTACAGCGTAGAGCACTGCGTTCTTACTACAAAACATATAGTACCTGCAACAGAACAACTTTAACAATAGTTTTATTGTCCCACGAGAACTGGGATTCTAATAACCTAGCATAATATTTTTTTTGCTGCTGCCCTCAAACCCGAATGCAGAGCTGTTCAGTACTAGAAACAAAACATGAGGTATTGTTATTACAATTCTAATTGGTGTGGGAACAATTCCAATATTGTTGTAGTTCTGTTTGAGGTACTATCTGTTTTGCAGTAGGAACTCATTGTTCGTCTGTAGCAACCGTACGTACATTAGAATACACAATTACAGACAAGAATATAACAAACAGTTCTGTTGGCATTACTGTGTGTGTTAACAATATTTAGATGTTGCCAAAAACCCGTCAGATGGCTGTCGCTATTTTAACAGTCTTAGATTGTTCCCACCACAGTAATTTCTTCTCAGTGTAGTTTACACAGGATCCGAACTCGGAACCTTGCTGAGTTATTGACGTCGGCCATGAAGATCGCTTGGGCTACGTAATGAGCGAGAATAGAATAAACAGGTTATGATGCACTTCACTGGCGACCAATGTCGGCGGAGCTTGCTTGGAGTGGTAAATATCACCATCGCACAGTCGTCATTGTTTCGAAGCAGCATAAAGACTTGGCTTGCACAGTCTTCACTTCTTGTTGGATGAATGCCCGACGTAAGTCTGGCTGTCTTCTGCTCATTAAGACTGTTTACCTTCGCGTCGTATTTTTTATGTGTACTGGGGGGGGGGGGGGGATACCATCAGCACATCTACGTAACAGACCCCGCGATTGTTTTTCAGGGTAGCAACAACATAACTTTGATAATAAAAAGAATAACATTTCTTTTGCTAATGGAATAAATACCGCAGTTTTGCTGCAGATACTTTCTGCAATAAGAGCTTTGCTACCGGGTTTTTATTTTCTAGGTAATATTTCCCATAGAACAACAGACAGTTGCGTTGGTATTACGATATACGTTTAATTATCTCAACAGGATGCTTAAGCCTCTGACGTTACGACTATAGAAGTGTAGTTATTTAGTCTCATTGTTTCTTCTCGGTGTTGCACCTTGAAGGTAACCTATCTCCTCCGCCCACGAGACACTTAGTTTTAGATTGCTGATGAAGCCAACATCACGCACGCCCTTTCCCGCATCACTTTTCCGTGATGTGAACAGTGCAGCTAACTTGTACTGTACGGGCAGCTGGAAACTGAGTAATTGTTTTGCGTAAAGAGTAGCTGAGCTAGTTAGGTAATTGTTTTGCGTAAAGAGTAGCTGAGCTAGTTAGTATTTGAGTAGAATACTTAGAACTATACATGTGGCCCCCCCACACCTCGGGCGTGCTTATATATATATATATATATAGTGTGTGTGTGTGTGTCAGGCATGCATGCAGCGATGGATAAAACGGAGGAAAAGCCACTGAACAGCCTGAATCGTTCGTGCTAGCGGAAACCACCTGCAACCATGGCAGTTTCAAGCGCAGCCGCTTGGCTCTCGTCCAAAACGACCCGCATGTATCACCAGTGCCAGTTATTCAGAGAATGCTGGTAGCTACGGAGGTGTGGAATTTGACTGGTGTAAATGTGGGACACCGCCAAAACAGAGTTGTTCAGGTGTGCTTTAAATGTGGCTGCAGCTCTTGTGTTCCGGGTTGTTTAAAACTTCGTGTGTGTGTGTGTGTTGGGGGGGGGGGGGGGGGGAAAATCATTTCATGTTGATTATTGTAGTTCAGTGTAAACATTGACGGGTGTGTATGTAACGTATAGTAGTGTTAACGTAGTATTAAAAGTGAAGTATTGAAAACACGTGGCAACTGGCTGTGGTGTCGTTTTCGTTTGAGATTAATTAATACAATAGAAACTTCTCGGTTTGTAACAATCTCTTCGCTTCTTCGACTTCCAGGCAATATTAAGTAGGTCCTTAAATGGTGTTTCACATTAGCCAGAGGAAATCACAGTTCTCGAAAGCTAAAAAATGAGAAGTGATTTCAAAATAAATTTTTTTAACTGAAGCACAACCTTAGTAGTTATAAGATTTATGCTCCCCATCACCTGTCATCTTGGCGGGGAACGGGGAGCTACGGCGGCCATCTTGGATTTCCCTTTTTTTCCCTCCTGCTCTATCATTCCTTCCAATCTCTTAATGCTCTTGCAGTCCTATTATTTTTCTCACGCTCTGGCATTCCTTCCTGCCGTTCTCTCCTCTGCCTGTTCCCTTCCGTCCATTGTATGCTTTGGAGGTTTTCTCGTATTCCTTCCTGTCCCCTTCATTTCCTCTCTCTTGCTGTTGACATCCTCCCATCTTAGACATTCCCTCATCACCATCGTCTGCTGTAGGCAGCCAGCTTTAATTCCCGCTCCCACTCGTCTGCTGTAGACGATCATCTTTGAATCCCGCACCTGCCACCAGAGTGTGTGAGGTTCGACCGTTAGTAGCTAGGAGAGCTGCAATCGATGTGGTCATTTTGTGTGTTGGTTCACCAAGATTCCACTGGATCATAATATGTTAACGGAACATAATATGTTAGCGGAACATATTAGCGGTGACCTTAATCGATGGAAAATCTGCAGCAAAGTTCAGTACGGTGTTGCCATCTTGCTGCGCTGTGCGTGCGGGATATTATTTTTGTTTTATTTATTTATTTCGGCATTATTTATACTGGTGAAGTCAAGGCTGCATTACCTTCTCTTATACTTAACCAGGTATAACATAGTGTACACATACGTAAACATAAAGAACAATAAAAAATACATTAACAAGAAGCGAAACTGAAATATGATTGCTCAAATGGTATTAAATCTGATAATGGACAGTGATATCATATTATGTACATAGCTTGAGCAGGACTATAGACAAAGCAATGTTTAAAGAAATTAAAATAGCACAGTAATTTCGTCATACAATAACATTTAATTAGTTTCATAATCCGCATTACCAATCATAAATATAAATGTGCATAACCTATAAAGTACCTGAGAGGAAAACAAAATATTGAATCTCAGCTCATTAAAATAAATAAAATATGTATAGTAAGCACTTAAATATAATGAAAATTGAATGCAGCAACACATAAAAATAAATTGGCGAATGGACAGCAACAATTTACACATTGATCAAAATGATTGTATAAATCAACAGGTGTAGGTAAAGTATATTAATGGAAAATGTGTAGCAAGGTGCAATACAAGTTCCAGTGGTCGTTTTGGCCGGACTTCGTGTTGTATGTGTTAAGAGTAGGATGGACCCCCGCATTTTCTCTGAAATAGCTGTGTGCGCGAATACGCGTATCTCGGTAAATAAATGTTCTGCACATACGAATTTTGGTCAGAAAATATTTATATAAAAAAAAAAATATTTGCCGTATTTTTTTTAGTTTTATCATATTAAATGTATTCTTGGATAAAATAATTCGTGAAAATGGCTAAATATCGCTTTTCTAAAGCTTGCCTATGCGGTCCCCGTAAGCGGTAAGAGACAATTACAAAGATACGGGAGTAGTTTAATCTATGGACTTTTATCGCGTGTAATAAAGCCCCACTGTTACAGATGTAATTTGCACAGTACTGCACTCCTTGCGCGTAGGAGCGATAAGGCGCTAGAAGTGCGTGTTAGTTTCGCTCCCTCGCTTATTAACCTTGAATGCGGAGTTCCCACGAGTATCCATGCCATCTTACGATACAGCAGTCTATAAAGGCCTGTTTTTTTAATCGTGTTTAATACTCTAAAATAATAATGATAGCATGCGTGATACCTTTAAAACACAATTTCGTCGTCGCCTGTGGTATATTTTTTATGTGGTAAACAAATTTGGGTAGGGAGGGAGGGGAGGTCCATTAAATAATATATAGTCTATTCACGATAAAATGAGCACTTCTGAAAGCCCTACTTAATATCTACTTGTATGCACGTTGTGTATTCTTCCGCCTTGTGTAAGATAAACATTGTCATGGGCCTCATCACTTTATTCATGCGTCGGTCAGGAGAACCTGTGAAATTATCAGAAAAGTAAACATTTAACGAATCTGCTCATTTTTACACTTAAATTATTTCTTTCGCTTCCTGTATTTTTTTTTTATGCGTTGATGTTATCACAAATACTTACCTAACACTTTTTATTCGACTGAAGATACGGCACTACTTTCCATCCACCGTTACCAACTTTACTAGGCGCATGTCACGCAGGGCGCCCGTTAAAACATATGCTACAAATCTAATGTTGAATTCAAAAGTGCTCACTTTATCGTGAACGGCCTTTAGCAAAGAAGGCCACGTATCAAAAATGCTACAACGTAGCTCAATGTTAGTTAAATCACATGTGCATTAAAAGTGTTATCCACCAAACGCAAAGACAATTTCTATTTTTTAAAACGGCCGTGTCCTCGCTTCGTTGGGCGTTCACGAAGTGCTTTCGCAGCGTGTTATATGCTGGAGCTGTCGAGAAAATGCGGAGAATATGTGGGTGTTATTTTATTTTTTTTTTTTTTTTCCCTTTCTTGCATCTGCTGATATTTATAGCTGCTGGAAGGATGTCTTGAAGAGTGTGATGTTGCTGCTCGCCTGATCGACAGGAAGAAGCGGAGAAGAGAAATAAATTCTCCTCTGAATGCCCGTAGATTTCAGGCTCACGTCTTGCGTTTGGGAAGGGAGGTGGGGATTCCCGTATTATGTTTCCCATTCCGAAATGTATCCTGTGCTGTAATAAATCACTGAAGAATTCATTATCTCTAATAGAGAAGTTTCTTTCAGTGCACGAAGTTGACTCGTCTGTTGATATTCGGGATGACACTTTATTGGCCAGTCCGTGGAGAGAAGCCTTCTTGAATTAGTTGTGCATTAAAAACGCATTGACGGTATGTTTTGTGTTTGTGTGTCGCCATGACATCGAAATAAAAAAAAAACGGAAAATAAAATTAATTTCAGCCGTTAATACATGGGACTAATCTCTCCCCCCCCCCCTTTTTTTTTGTCGTCGCCAACTTTACTGGGCGCATAACAGTCTGGCGTACTCGTTAAGGTGGCCGCCTGGTCGAAGGAATTTTGCACGTCTGAGGCCTAAAAGCGTGCCGGACCGAGTCATGCACATCGACGGGAAAACACCCTTTTGAGACATTGTCGCTATCACAAAAACGTGCTATGGAGGGAAATGGAGGAGTCGAGAAACTTATATAGACGAGTGACATTTCTTAAATGCTGTCGGTGAGCAGACATCCCACTCAGGCACGTTGGACCGGTTTTTTTTTTTATAAAGCGTTTCCTGCTGTATTTCTGCACACAGTTCGGCTGCCTACCCTCGAGGCCACCTTAGAACATATGCAGATATAGGCTGTTCACGATAAAGGGAGCACTTTTTAAGGCCCTCCTAACACCACTAATAAATATGTTTTGTATTGCAGCCTTAGACATTAATTTTTGAGAGTGCTGAAAGTATTCACCGTATTTATTAGTCACGTGACAATACTGAAATTAAAATGGCTTAAAAGAAAAATTTTGGAAGGACCTTAAAAAGTGTTCACTTTACCGTGAACCACCTATAGGAGCAATGACTTTTTCAAATGTTGATTTCAAAGGTGTTTATAGGCTATTCACGGTAAAGTGAGCAGTATTGAGGCCCTAGTCACTCTTCTTTTCAGCCGTCTTTTATCCATTAACCACATTTCTAAATAGATATTGCCTTGTTAGTAATAAACAGTTTGTATATTCCACTGCACTCGGAAGTTTACGTCCAAGGCTAAAATAAAACACATTTTTTGTCCATTATTCCAAATGAGAGGGCTTTCAAAAGTGCTCACTTTACCGTGAACAGCCTATAAATGACCGTGTGTGGCTTATAGCTGTGGGAAAGACGTGACTGGGAGAACGGAGCTGTTGTCAGCGCGGCCTCTCTGGTTCCATTACTCCTCGGACAGCGCATCCATCCTCCTTCTGCGGTCTGGCAAATTGGAAGGTCGCGCTCCTGCCACATCACTTCTGGTGCTTTATGGCCGCACGCCGCCATTGCCCTTGGCTCTAGCCGGGGAGGGGAGACGGTCCTCTGGCGTGGGCGTGCGACTTTCACCGTAGCGCGCGGCCTCGGGAAGTCCCGGAACTTCCGCGTTCGCCACCGCCATTTCCGAAGATAGCTTCTAAATGCGCGGAAACACTGTCGAGCCACAGGGCGTAGTTGGCAGCCATCCTTAGATTCCCTTTCTCCGCGCTTTGTCATGTCATGTCAACGACTGCAGTCTTATTCTTAAATTTGACTCGGCTCGCCGTTTTTGACAAAGAATTAGAAATAATTCAATCGTTTCAGTATCTTGCGCATTCATTCATTTTCACGGAGGCAATCTTGAACTTTTTTAACAGTGATTATGTCTAAATTATATAAATTTAATTTGGAATTAGTTTTGTTATAATGCTTTATTGAAAAAAAAAAATATATATATAAGCAATATTTTAAACATTTTAAAAGCTCGCTGTAGTTCCTGTATTCAATATCTGGTGTCTTCATCTCGATTTACTCAAGAATGTGAATTGTAAACATCCTGAAAGCTCCTCAAATCGTAGCAATAAGTCTTGTCACGAGCACCGATCTTATATGGGCGTTATAATCGCCATAGCAATTTACTTGAATTTATAGAAATAAAAATAAAAATCCGAGCAGGCATTTAAGCAGCAGGGATGCCAACGCAGTATCTGTCAAGTCACACAAAAAATTTTCAGTTGGAGCAACCACACATTGCATTGTCGGTAGTCTAATCTTACCGGGATTGACTGCAGTGTATGTACCGACTCCTCTGTGGCCCCATTGCTCATTACAGTAAATGAACCCCCCTCACATTTGCCATGGTAAACCAATTACGTATTACGCACGTGTCCTGTTAGCACGACAGTCTACTCATGGACTGAATGCAGATAATTATTATTTAATTTTGAGGCCTGACCGTCATGTTTCCTTTACGGTCATAAATTTTGACAAATTAGCTGCGCGGTTCTATCCCATTAAAATTCAATTGGTTGAAATCGTACTTAAGGAAAAATCCGATAATACGAACTTCCGTTTTATGCCTGCCTTTAAACTAATTTTATCCATTAATTAATTTTTTTTTTTTTTTTGAAACTTTCAGCTTTTGTCTCTTGACTTTGACTATTGCTCTTTGGTATCTACATAAACTACCTTAAAATTGTATTGGTGCTGTTAACCCCCCCCCCCCCAACACTCTAAATTCGATTCAGTGGGACACCACTGATTCGAAGTGAAATTCAACTACTCTATTAGTGAAAATAGCTCCACTTCGAATCAGTGGAGAAATTTCACTGATTGAATAAATGATGGCCGACTGCAGCGGCAAAATAAATATTGCTTTTATTGAATGTAGGGAAATAATTACGTGAAATAAACATATTGGCAATAGTTTACTAGTAATATTGTGCAATTTCCCGTAATTTAAAAAAGTAAAAAAAAAAAAAAAAATCCGCAAGTGGCCGGGCTTGAACTCGCGCACCTCTCGACTAGGCCGTTCCCTTATCTGAGCTATCACACCAAGTCGAAATTCTGGGAAGAAAATGCATTTGTTGCACTTCCGCTGTGAAAAAGTGTAGTTTGAAGTTGTATGCTCATACTTCTCGTGTTTGGTTTGATTGGTACCGTTAGGATTGTTAAAACAAATAGTATGTAAGAGTGCACTCTCTTCGTGTGTTCATATTACCTCACAATATGGCGTTTTGGAAGACGAAGCACATTTCAGAAAGTATTTTGTATTAGTTTTATTCATTTATTCGTTGTTAATTCACTTGATACACGTTGTTTATAGGCCATTTTTAAACGATGTTCGACCGCCATTTTTACACGCAGTTTCACTGATACATCACTCAAAAATAATTAGAGAGGGAGCAAGTTGCTTAGGTGTTTCACTGGTCCATCAGTCAAAAAATAGGCCACTGAGAAAACAGTGAAAAAATGATTGATTTAGTCACATTTCCCATTAATTTGTCAATCAGTGGAGCAAAAATGACATTTTTCACTGGTTCATCAATTAAATTCACTGAAGTGACTGTTGTATCAGTCAGATACGTTTGACTGATTGAAATAGTGTAATTCTCACTGATTCAGATTTAGTGTGTACCAGATCACTAAAGCCGATGATCGCTCTTGTATGTGGACTTTTTTTTTTTTTTTTTTAGTCCACCTCCGCGTTTCTGCTGCAGTCTTGGTAAACCGAGAATCTCAGTTCGGGTATTTTCTGTTCTCCTCTCCTCATAAATATGTACAGCTACAGGCAGCAGAAATGAGCAAGACTCGTATCCGTGCAAACGTGTCCAGCAGAGGGTGAGTGTTCGGGTTTGGCACGGTGCTGAGGGGGGTTGTAGTGGGGTGTACGGGGGGGGGGGATGGTTGTCGCCGCCGGAAATTAGCGCCGTGTGAGAGACGTCCCTTACACCTGGGGCTACCCCTCGACGTCTTGGGGCGCCCAGCGTGTACACCGCGAGGTCGGGGCCAGGAAATGAAGAAAATCCCTTTTGATAAAAGGGGGGGGGGGGGGCGGATTTTGGCGGACCTTGCAGGTCTCTTGGGGGGTCTACCGGAAATGGTGGGGTACCTGCTGGGTGACCTGAATGGTGTTGTTTACCTGCGCCTCGGCGCAGCGTGGGCCAACTTACGTGAGGAAGGCTCTTCAACACGCCTGTAATAATTTTCTCCATTTTAAATATAATTTGCGGTTTTGCAATACAATATCAATAACTGTTTGATTAAAAATGCCAAATCAGTTTAAAAATAACTTTACCGTACTTTTTTTCCCCCCGTAGAATTATCACAATTTTAACCTTAAAATTTGTGCCAAACGGTTTGGAACATTTATACGAGCACAATGTTTGATTTCGGTTTTTATTTTAATTTGGAAGGCCACTAAGTGCGTCATTTTGTTCACCTGTGATCAGGGTTTAACTCCTGGCTATTTGGGGTTTCAATTTTATTTTAAGACTTAAAATAAAATATTGGCCGAACCACTGGAAGAAATTCCATGAAATTTCTTCAGCTTATCCTAATTACATCAACAACTAGTTTGAACTGTACCAAAACATGATAATTATGCAACATTTTTTAAAATTTGTATCCCGATACGAATTGCTGCATTTTCCTTCAATCATTTCTGTAAATTAATTTTCCGAGGTTCCTGATACTGCTATCAATGCACTACTTGATATAATAAAACCACGTTATAAAATATCCCAAAACTATCTGAAACCATTTTTGGAACTTGTACAGCCTTTACGGCGGTGTAAGCCGACGTCGTAATTGGTGTTTTACGTACTGTTGAACTTTTAGACATTTTAAATCACATGGTTTTTACAGTATGTCCAGTCAGTGAAAATTTTACTGTTTTTGTAATGTAGATCTAAAGTAAACTCATGTATTGGCAGAACTTTAAACAAGTGCAACTGAAGGGTCTTAATTCATTTTAAGCAATATTTTTTATTTAATAGCAAACACATTTCCGTATATATTTTATGGGCGTCTTCAAATAGATCTTGGCATCTTCTTACGTAAAGATTCCATTATTTGTACATTTCTAAAACAGTAAAAATTTTGACTTCGATATTTATTCATGAGAGAAAAAAAATTTTCGACGACAACAATGATTACTGATAATGGCTAAGAGTTGAATAGATAGTGCTACGGAATATAAAATAAAACTATTTAACGTGACCATCGCCCTTACGGAGTCTCGGTTTTTCTGGATTATGTTTTTAAAAAAGAACATTTTGAAAGTGCACAACCGTGTAACCTATAAGCTATTGATCTTAAAACTGCATTGCAGGCAAGGCAAGGGAGCTGGGTACTTATAATTACGCCGCAATATTAATTCTGCTGAAATTCGGTAAACTCAGTATTGTGACGTAAGCTAGTTGTGTATAGAGGTAATTTCGGTATTTTTTTTTTTTTAATTAACAAGCTATAAAAAAAAACTAACCCATGCAGCTTGGGGAGGTTCGCCTTAATTCCGGAGTTTCTCAAATCGTTAATTTAATTTAGCTGCCAAATGCACACTAGCGGATGTAAAATTTTGTCTGTTGAAATTGTGGCGTGTTCAAAACATGCAGGTCAGATGGAAGTTGATACGTCTACAAATCTAGACACACAATGAAAGAATGGCCCCGTTGAATCTCATTTGCTGAAATACACTGCTGCGCCATCTATAACTCAGCGTAGCAAAAACGCTAAGTTAATACAACGATGTGAATCTGCTTTAAGGTTCGTACTAGCATGCACTTCAAATACTCCTTTCGCCTTCGTGCTCAAGGAACTAAACTGTTTCGCAGCCTAGGACTGTAGGATGTTAAAAAGCGACTGTAACTTCATTGCCAGCGAATGAGCGTAAAGTCGCGTGCACTAACTTCACTAGTTTTTCGGATACAGCAGTCCGGGTGTGTTATGCAAGTTATCCTGTAAATTTCGCGTTGTGCAAGATACCTTGATAGTTTCATTCCGTATTCGAATGTAGCGTTTTTATTTTTCATTTTCAAAAGGGAAATTGAAAATATGTTCAAGGTTTATTTATTTATTTATGTTTTGAACAAGATGCAAATTAATTTCATCAGGCTCTTTTAAAATTTTTTCGAGTAGCTTTTGGAGACGATGTTCCGCTAAACAGGAAATTAAAATATGCTTCGTAAAGAGTGTAAAAAAAAGTGAAACTGTGACGGCTGGCGTTTTTTTTTTTTTGCGTCGATGATGTAATTCGCCGTTTAAAAATGATCGTGATAATTTTTATATTTGTTTTATCGTTTAATGAAACTGCCAATGAGTCGCAATTTAACACTTCATGATGACTGTAGAAAAAAGTTATGCTTGGGGATTAGCTTACTTGCAGTGTGTTAATGATTAGATGACCTGGAATATGAGCATCCTGTTTTATTTTTCCTGGCCACAGTTGTTTTTTTTTTTTTTTGCGTATTTGACTTGCTTTTTTTGTTTAACTGCCGGCTAAAATAAGAAGGAAAAAAAAAAAAAAGACTTCAAAGCAGCTTTATAATGTAACGTGCACAGAAAATTCATCTTCATGAAAATGCAAATGGGGGAACGGAACTTGCAGGTTTTCTTTGAAGAAAACAGCGTTTACGAGCGTCGGCAAAACGCTCCGAGAAAATTGCAAAAAAAATAATAATAATAATAATAAAATAAGTACAAATTACCTATTATTAGGACTCCGCAGTTCCCCAGTATCAGAGCTCATCGAACTCGATCATCCCTTCTTGACGTTTCATCACGAGCTGTAGTTTCACGTTATTTTGCTTTTAGGAGGAAATTTCTCGAGTTACGCCTGCAGACACGTGCCATTCTTTATCAACAGCTCAGCCACGAAATCTACGGTATACAGAAATAAACCTGCACTGAGCTGATAACGTTCCATTCATAGACTATTCACGGTAAAATGAGCACTTCGAAAGATCTTCCGTCGCATGAAAATTAACACTGCCATGATTAAGGTGATCAGTACTTTATTCATGCATCGGTCGAATTAATACTGTTACATAGACATTTGTGAATAATTAAATTATTTGTTTTACTTTATTTATATATTTATTTACTTATTGACTGCTTAAAGGCGCAGTTAAGGCATAGTCACCTTATCTTACACTGGACTCATAACATAATAAACTTTCACTTGTCATAAATTCAAACATCAAATTATAGGTGCATTAAAACTTATAAGTAACTTAATACTAAATAAACCAGAAATACGATTTAATTGCTCTCTCACTCGTTCATTTACGCACTCAATCATCACATATGCACACATGAACAACGCAACTTCGCGAAATGTCAATTTCACGCCCTCATCCACTGGGGTGACTAAGGTAGTACTTATGTATAAGTAAGAATTAGCAAATTTGTAAAGTATTTACTTTTATAACAGTATCACACTAAAATATTAAAAAGTTTTAAAATCGAAACCGTACTTCTGGAGGTGTCCGCTCGTCTTAAATGGCCAGCAGTACGGGCATGTGCCGTTATCTGTTTTCTTTTTGGTATCTCTGCGTATGATATATTTCATCTGACAATTTCGTATTTTGAATACTTCGACCTACACAAAATTAACTTTGCGTCAGGTTCTGTGAAGTCGTCAGTGTGTGTGCTGTTCTGAGTCTTACTCATGTGTGCGATAAATAAAAAAAGTGCTGTTAAATCGGAGACCACACATTTAAACCGATAAAACGACTACTTTCGCTGCGGCGCTGCCAACTTAACTGGTAGCACGCCGGTCAGTGCGCCAGGTAAAATGAAAACCCTTTACAGCTTCGGAGTGGGATTTTTTTTTTTTTATAAAATGGTTAGTTTCAAAAGTGTACATTTAACGGCGAGCAAGTTATAGTGGCATAGTTCCCACGTTGTGTTCTTGCCATCAGGAAGTTTTTTTTTTTTTTTTACGTGTAAAACTATTAACCAGCTATTACTTTATTGACATAAACAATTATTTAACGGAAAGTTCCAGCCACGTTGGAAATAAAACAAGTCCAATGTTGGGACGCCGAGATCGGTTCACCGCGCAGCTGGCATTCGTACTCTACCACGTATTCCCGCTGCGGTTTTAATCATCTCCCTCTCGGGGCAGCAGCTGGCTGTCTTGTGGCTGGCGCACTGTCCTCGCAAAGCGATCCGGGTTCGAATCCCGGCAGGGTTTTAGGATTTCCGCATGTGGGGAAACCGGGCAGTCATTGCCGTTCGTTGAACGGCGGGTTTTTTTCAGAGTACTGCCAGTTTCCCCCCGTCCTGCATTCCGTCGTTGCTTCGCATTCGTCTCGTTTTATCCCTCGCGGACGCTAAGTATCGGAAGCCGTATCTCGTTCCCATTCACGAATGCAGTTGCTGGAATTCTCGTGCGGTTTTGTCCCATTACTAAGTACGTACACACAAAGGCTGCTCACGATAAAGTGAGCACTTTTGAAATCAACCTTAAAAAAAAAAAGTCACTGCTCCCACCGGCATACAGGGCGCTCTGCGTGACATGCGCTCAGTAAAGTTGGTAACGTTGGATGGAAAGTAGTTCCATGAATAAATTAAAAGTGTTACGCAACCAATTGTAATAATTTAAATTATTTATTTCTCTTCCTTTTTTTATGCAGCGAAGTGAAAATATTAGCAGATTTGTAAAATATTTACTTTTCTAATAATTTCACAGTTTCACTCGACCGACGCATGAATAAAAAGATAAGGCCTATGGTTGTGTTAATTTTACATAAGGCGAAAGAATACACAATGGGCATACAAATAGATCTTAAGCAGGGTTATCAAAAGTGCTCATTTTACCGTGAACAGCCTATACTTGATTGCACAAGGGAATTTCTCCATGTTGGTTGAACGTGGGTAATAAACTTAGTTTAGCCATATGGCGTATTACATGCGTAAACACGTACTCTACACACTGTTTAAGACCATGAAGTTTTTGTGCTCCAGAGTACACGCCGTTAACGCGCGAGATTCGTCTGAAGTAGAATGACGTAAAACTTGACCTAATTCACCTGCAGCGAGGAATCGGGAGCAACGCATTGTATAGGTATGGAATTCTGCCCTGCCTAGGCGCCCTCTCAATTTCTCCAATTCTTGCATCTTCCCTGCGTAAGTTCGTGGTTGAAAGCTTTTAGCCGTCAATTATAGCCTCTACAGGCATTCATTTGTGGATATTATCGAGCACGCGTTGATTGTAAGTAACCGTTAAGGACTTGTGGGGGTGCCTTGCAGACAAGACTTTTGCTAGACTGTTAAATTTCGTTTTGCAAATGTTGAGAGATTTTAACGCGTATTTTTTGTCAGCTCGTGTGTCTAGGCGGTCGTTCGTTTCCCTGGGCAAAGATATTGCAGTTTTCTGGGAGTAGTACGTTTAAATTGGTTTTCCAGTTGTACCAGTCTTTGTATTATTAATTCCCTACAGAGCATTTACAAGGTTCGTTAAGGGATCGTAACTGAAAGACAGTGCACCAAGATTAATCACAGAAAGGGTACTGTTTTCTATATATGTTTTGATTTTAGGCGAATTTGTGTTAGTTAATGGTTAAAATTTGTGGACTATTAAAGAACTGTTTTTGGTGAAGTAACATTTTACATTTCTAGTAACTTGTAAGTAACACTCTATATTGAAGGTTGGAACGCTTGTAGAAAATTGCTAACTTTATTTATTTATTTATTTATTTTAGTTGCCATCACTTCCTTCAGAAAATTGCTTTATTCTGTCACTTTGTTAGTGTACTATCCCGAAAATTAATTGTTCTCAAGTAGGTAGCTTTCTTTACCTACCATAAATGCTTTTAACTCATCTTCTACACAGCCATTATACCACAAACACAGTTGCATTCTTTGGGGGTATTGTGAATTGCTTGTCTAAACTTCACACGTCTAACTAAAGGTATACAAATTTTCATTTCCGTGATTGAATCGGATTCTGGAATAGTACTACTGCGCGGTGCTTTGTGTTCCTGGGTCAAGAAATAAATCGGATAAAGTCTTCTACTTGAAGTTGCCAGTGAGTACTGGGCAGCTTGTACGATGTTTCGAACGACATTACCACAATTAAACTTATAATCGGTTATTTACTTAAATATTTCAGCGCTCCGCCGCGTTATTAAGTGAGGTTAACGGGATGCACTCTCACAAATTCCATAAAAAGTTTTCTGTACGGGAAAGAAAACCATTTATTTGAGGATTTTGGTTTACGCCAAGTCACAAAACATAGATTTGCCGTTAATAAATGTTTTCTTTATATGTTTTTGTTTTATAATATTAGCTTCCTTCGTAGCAAATAAATAAACACTCTTTGAACTGTTTTTCTTCACAGTAAAGAAATATTACTTCGTACCACGGGTAAGGATTTAAAGATCTTCTACCGTATATTGTAATTTTCAGTACGTAACAGTTGTCCCAACGTAGATATTTATAAACCAATATATTGTACAGTTACGAAACTGCAGCTGAGTAAATGTACAAGTCCTCCTGCAGACGTTTAATGTCATTTTGGCGTGCAGTGCGGTTATTCTCCAAGTCACTGACGTCAATTCTTCCCAAGAGGTGGTGCAGGGCGTTAGGCTGTTAACACAGGGCGTGCGGGTTCGAGTCCCGGGGCCAACGTAATTTTTTTTTAGTAAGTGTAAATTTTAAAGATTTGTTACTTCTCTCTTATTCACAAATCACAGTTGTTTTACAGAGCAGGGATTGTTTTTACAGTGCAACTGACATTAACACAAAAACATTTGCTGAACAGTTCAAGGTACTCTAGTCATTACTGTATAGATCATACGAAGATTTTGTTTGTGGCAACAAATCATGTGTTGCAGCAAAGAGATTATAGTGTGGTGTCTGTGGTTATAGGCCATTCATGGTAAAGTGAGCAATTTTGAAGCCCTAGTTACTTTTTTATTTCAACCGATTTATATCCTCCTACCACTTGTTAACGAAAACGCTGGCCCGTGAGTAATAAAAATGGTGTATATATTCACCGTACCCAAAACCGAAAGTCCGAGGCCACAATGAAATGTATTTATTGGTTATCGTGTCTGATGAGACAGCTTCAAAAAGTGCTCACTTTACCGTGAACGGCCTATACCCATTGAGCGAGGTCGAGCCGCGGCTTCGATCACCGATGTCTCCTCTGTTTACGGGTTTTCGCGCGTGGGAATCTCGCCCGGCGATGGCGCTGGTCGGCGAGTTTTCTCGGGGATGCCCCGTTTCCCCCAATCCTACATTCCGGCGCTGCTCCATACTCCCCTCGCTTCATCCTCATCGCCGCCCAAACCTCTCCGCTTCACTCATTTTTCCACTCTACGCAGACTGGACGTGCATAACCCAAAAACCACGTCTTGTGACGCCATTATTTTTGGACATACCCCCGGGGTTCTTTGGGTGTATACTTTTAACTGCATCGCCTTTAGAGCCGTTTTCTTTTAATTCGGTTCATACACATCCGTATTTGTGGTCTCCAGTACATAAGTCATGCGTGCCTCTGGCACACTGTACAAAAAAATTCAAATTTTTGCTGAGAAATTGTTTGTAATTTTACGAATGCTTGTAACAGTACAAATACTTCTCGTGTAAAACTACAAATTCCGTGTTTGTAATAGACCTCAAGTAATGTTTGTACTTTACTGACCCGTGTTCACGAACTCCAGCAAAATGGCGGACATCCAACAACGTAAAACCGTATATAGAGGCTTCTGCAAAAACTATGGGTGATGTAAAGTGTATTTGCGTGCAAAAAGAAATGTATTGCATGTTTAAATAGCGTAAAACACTTGAAACAACAAGAATAATAACAATAAAACGACAATTTTAATAAGACGTGACCATATTATTAATTAACTCTTTTAATGTTTCTGTGTAGTTGCACAGAATCTTAAAGAGGCTCTCAAGACATTGTTGTTAAGAGCCGTCCAAATCCCTCAACTTTCTCTGGCCTCCGCGTAAATCTTTTCGCGAAAACAGTTGGCTCTGCGTAAAGGGATAAAGGCATTGAATTTACTCTTTTAGACAAAGTCGCCAAAAATAACAAGAAGTATTTTATATTCTCCAGTTCGTTGGATATAGAGTTGCGATGGTGAAAAAAACTCGTATCCGTGACTTTCGAGTGTGGATTACTCGATGACTTATTCTTTCTACGGAGGAAGCGGCTGCCGGAAGAATATCGTTTTAACGCAACCTCGTCCTTGGATGGAGGGGGGGGGGGGGAAGAAAAGAAAAATTGTGGCTTCACTGACTTACCCTGTGCAAACACGATTAGGAAACATATTTAGTAGGAACCTCACGTTGCCCTTATACTGGCTTCATCGCGACCCCTCGCCAAGCTGCAAGACTACTTTCGTCTGGTTTTTTTTTTTTTTTTTTTTTTTTTTTTAAATGGCAGTTTATGTATTATGTAAATTCGGAGTTTAGCTTCCCTTCTGTCGCTCGCCCCGCCCCCCCCCCCCAACCACCCTAAGCCTTATTTCCACAATTCCCTTCGCAACCCTCGCGGCACTGTCACTTTTTTATGCACGAGGCAGAATTGTGATATTTTTGCTGGCGCCGAGAGCACGTTTCAAATAATTGTCAGCCATTGTGGTAACACCTGTGCGCGGGTGGAATACTTTACAGCCGGCTGAAAAAAAATGAAATAGTTTTCATCAGTCAACCAGATTTGTTGAATCTAGTCGTGGTCGCTAAATGTACCTTTATTGCTTCACGTTATCGATAGTTTTTTTTTGTGCTGGTGTATTAAAATATTTAATTTTACTGCAATTTAATTTTTTTTTTTTTTTTTTTTTTTTTTCCCCGGTATCCATTGGGCTTGTCCTATCTTAGATATTTCTATGTGCGAGCTGTTATGATCCTCCGTTTGAAGACCATAAGCATGGAGGATAAAAGGATGGAAAGTGGAAGTAGGTGATTTAAATAAGAAGAATTACTTAAATTAGAGATTGACTAGAGCCAAGTTTATCAAATTTTATCATCTTACGGTTAATGAGTGGTTCTGATTAGTAAGAGGCCAACGGAGTGAAGGGAAGATGGGAAAGTATGAATTCAGAGTAATTAAGTCAGTTCACATTATAGGCTGTTCACGGTAAAGTGAGCATTTTTAAGGCCCTTGTAAATTGTTCCTTTCATCCCATTTCCACCTTCCTGCTGATTTTCAATGTAAACCATTGAAATGTGACCAATACACACACCGAATACATTTCACCACCCTAAAAATGTAATGCCTGAGACTACAATAAGATATATTTATTAGTGCTTAACGCTTGTTGGGAGGGCCTTAAAAAAGTACTCACTTTACTGTGAACAGCCTATAGAAGGACTCGCCGGGTCTCGCACCCTGGACACTCTGGCTGCGCCGCCAATGCCTGGACCCCTGGTCGCGCTGCTCGCTGCCATACCGTCGACTGCGTCTCCCCTGGACCTTATGGTCTGCCCACACTTCTCCCCCCACCACGTGTGTTAGTGACGTAAAGGATTGTGATTGGTCCCCGTCGTGCCCTGTGGGTGGAGTTTGCTGAAGGATTGTTTTACATAAAGGCTGTTCACGATAAAGTGAGCACTTTATAAATTAACCTTAGAAAAATGCCACTGCCCCTGCATCCATATATTTTAATTATCTCACTGAGTGAAATTCGCCCAATAAAGTTGGTTACGACGGATGGAAAGTAGTTACATATCTTAACGTGGAGTAAAAAGTGTTAGGTAGCCATTTGTGAGACCTTGAAATTTTTTCTTCAACTCTCTGTTTTTTTTTCTTTGTGTCACGGAAGTGTAAAAATGAGCAAATATATAAAAAAAATTTACTATCCTAATCATTTCACAGTTTCATTTGACCGACGCAACAATAAAGTGTTGAGGCCCATGGCAATGTTAATTTCACATAAACCGAAAGAATACATAGCGCGTATACAAGTAGACCTTAAGCAGGGCTTTCAAAAGTGCTCATTTTACCGTGAACATCCTGTACTTCAAAGTTTACTTAGTTTGTTCATCCTCGGCGCGTTTCTTGGGTAGTTTACAGATTGCAATTTTGGCTCCGTGTTTTGGATTTTACAAACTTATATGTGCCCTCGTTTCCTGCTCGTGGTGTAATCAGGAGCTTTTCGTAACAGAGCGGGAAAAATTAATAAAGGTGTACCACCGCAGACGGTTGGAACACACCCTCCTCTTTGATTGCGTGGAGCCAGACATCCATAGAATTCTTTTAGCTCTTCATTTCACTAAACATAAGATCATTAAAATATCTTTTAGCTCACGTGATGGCGTTTAAAACATTTTAACTATGTTTGTTGCCAACATTTCGTTTTGTCATGTTGGGATGAGGCTGTAGTGATCATTATCCAGTAGGTACTCTGAATATGGAAATTGTAAATGGTTATCTAGGAAACAAGTTACATGTTGGAACTTGTCTCACAACTTGCCTTTCCTGGAATTGTGCGATAACGTGTGTTATTCTCTTAAGATTATAGGCCTATTTCTTATGTCAAGTAATATTTAATATTTAAAAAAAATGAGTGAAAACTAATTTTCTTGAATAATATAAATGACTCCAGATGGAAAAAAAATTGTTTCTAGAATACCATGAAAGAATTTCTTGAAACTTTAATATGCATTTTAAAGAACCCAAAGAAGTTAATTTCAGGCGGTCCAAGTGTGTAATTCCATATATTTTTTGTTTAATTTTTTTTTATAAAGTCTGTTTCAGCTAGACTAGCCGTTTAAGTTGCTTACCGTTGTGGATGTGAGAAGGTAATTTCTTTTTGACGTCGAACCTGAGATCACATTTTCAGGTAGGCCTTTCAAAGTGACTTACGCCCTGCTGTCAGTTTATAGTTTGTCTCCGTTTCGACGCGGCGGTTCGCCGCAGTTTTTAACGCGTGTGTCAAACTACCCCAAGCTCTCCACGAAGCTCAAGAGGGTGGGATCTCGCAAGTTTAGGTGGTAGCACGTGCGAATCTATTTGGGGGAAAAAATAAATTATAACGTTATTTCGTGTTTTACATGCGTATCGGGTACGCAGTAAATAGCTAGTATTCTGAACAGCCGTAGACGTATTCTCGTGGGCTGATATATAAATTTCGAGCGTGCAGACGACAGCAGCGAGTATTTACGTGGCCCGGGTTTCGGAAACTTTCCTAATCCTCACAGAAGCACTCGGGCAGGAGAAAAACAGATTTCCGATGGACTCCTCCCTCTTGCTGTAAAAACCCTGAAGTTAAACCCGTATTAGCTTTAATCACTTTTAAGCGCTTTTCAACTATATTTTTAAAAAATCTACCGTAGTCCGCAATAGACGTTATTTTCAAAGTGCACGTGATGAAATTCACGAACCTAGCTTCAATTCAGATTGCAGTTAAAATGAATAAATAAACCCCACTGAGTGTCCTCCGTGCGACGGAATCTCTGTACAACTCTAGGCCGTAAAGAATAAAAATATCAGACGTGCACACGACTACAGGCTGTTCAAGATTACTTCGAACTATTCTGAAGACCTGCTTTCCCTGGAAGGGACAACGCGCCGGATTCGCGCGCACGGGATACAATATTATTTTTAATAAGAGCTATTTCTTACTAGGCATTACCGACACAAATTTTTCTCCCTGTTTTTAATACAAATTGAATATTATAATATTCATATTGAATATAAGTAAACGTTCAGTTTATATACGAGATGTTTCTAGAACGTGGCATATTAAGGAAATATATAAATACGCGTCATATATAATGTGATTTCTCAAATATTTGGTTAAAAATAGCGAAGAAACCGCGAATAGATGTATGTAATTTAAAACTGATATAAAGATCCATACAAAATATAGAAATAAATGAATATTACGAGTGAAACTAAAAGTACTGGTTGTATGTACATTAATTTTTCTGGCGTAAAACGTGTAGCCCACAATGCATCACGCTTGCAAATGGCGAAGGGAAAGTACTATTCGGTGTGTGGGCTTGTTTTATTGGGGGGGGGGGGGACAGAGCACTGAAGGAACGTTCGTTGTTTGTACGATTGACTCCGCTCCCATTGCTTGTGCCTACAAGTGGTTCCTGCACGAACCCAGCGCTGGCGCTGTTTTCCCTTGGCTGCCACCAGGAGTGCTAGCCTCGCATGTATATTCCGCTCACGCTCGAAAGCGTTCCATTCCCCTTCCCCCCTTCTTTTTCATTCCAGGCCTGATTTTTTTTTTTTTTTCGCCCCACTGGAAATTTCCAGTTTTTTGAGCACCATGAGAGGGCTAGCCCGAATCAGAACGCTGGTTGTTTGGGTGGAAGAGAAGGAGCGGTTAGAGGGGGGTGGGGGACCGTCAGCTCTCATCACACAATAGGATAACGTTTCTAGAGTTTAGTTTTTATAAAAACAGCTTGAACCACCACCTCCTCCTCCCACAACCCGCATCCCCATGATTTTTGCCATTTCGCATTTTAATCGACGGCATTTGTGAGGCTTTTTTTTTTTTAGGCGCTGTGCGTGGGAGGGAAACGTTATACCCTTCTATATTGTCGGGGAAAAAAAATATAATTAGCGGGTTGCATTATAGCATACGTGTGGTGTGTGGAATGGGACTTCAAGCGACAACGACGCCTAAAGAATATTTTGAGCCTCCAAAACCGTACAAGTCCGCGAGTCCTTATCGCGAGTGCGTCACTGTTTCCATCGGACCAGTGCATCTTAAAATGAGCAATTAACAGTCCACTTTGCGTGATTTCTGCTCTTCGAATGAGTCTGCATTCCAGCCCAGAGAATTGGCGAATACTTATTAAATTGGCCGAGTTGATTCGGAAATAAAGTTAGCACGATGTTCGAGAGAATATTGCAGCTAGAAATGAAGTTGGTTTGAAACAGACAGGTTGGCTAATAACGTATAGGCTAAAATAAGCTACTTGCGCGTTCAGTAAATCGTAATTCAAAATTTCAAAGGGGCGGGGAAAAAATAACTCCTAGATTTCGTTCCCTCGGTATTTGAATTCAGAGAAAGGCTTTGTTAATAGATCAGTGTCCGAGGTAAAAACCTGGCTATAATGTGCCCAATGGCTAAGTCCCGTGCATGTATTCGTGGTGATCAAAATAACTCCTAGATTTCGTTCCCTCGGTATTTGAATTCAGAGAAAGGCTGTGTTAATAGATCAGTGTCCGAGGTAAAAACCTGGCTATAATGTGCCCGATGGCTAAGTCCCGTGCATGTATTCGTGGTGATCAAAATAACTCCTGGATTTCGTTCCCTCGGTATTTGAATTCAGAGAAAGGCTTTGTTAATAGATCAGTGTCCGAGGTAAAAACCTGGCTATAATGTGCCCAATGGCTAAGTCCCGTGCATGTATTCGTGGTGATCAAAATAACTCCTAGATTTCGTTCCCTCGGTATTTGAATTCAGAGAAAGGCTTTGTTAATAGATCAGTGTCCGAGGTAAAAACCTGGCTATAATGTGCCCAATGGCTAAGTCCCGTGCATGTATTCGTGGTGATCAAAATAACTCCTGGATTTCGTTCCCTCGGTATTTGAATTCAGAGAAAGGCTTTGTTAATAGATCAGTGTCCGAGGTAAAAACCTGGCTATAATGTGCCCAATGGCTAAGTCCCGTGCATGTATTCGTGGTGATCAAAATAACTCCTGGATTTCGTTCCCTCGGTATTTGAATTCAGAGAAAGGCTGTGTTAATAGATCAGTGTCCGAGGTAAAAACCTGGCTATAATGTGCCCAATGGCTAAGTCCCGTGCATGTATTCGTGGTGATCAAAATAACTCCTAGATTTCGTTCCCTCGGTATTTGAATTCAGAGAAAGGCTGTGTTAATAGATCAGTGTCCGAGGTAAAAACCTGGCTATAATGTGCCCAATGGCTAAGTCCCGTGCATGTATTCGTGGTGATCAAAATAACTCCTAGATTTCGTTCCCTCGGTATTTGAATTCAGAGAAAGGCTGTGTTAATAGATCAGTGTCCGAGGTAAAAACCTGGCTATAATGTGCCCGATGGCTAAGTCCCGTGCATGTATTCGTGGTGATCAAAATAACTCCTAGATTTCGTTCCCTCGGTATTTGAATTCAGAGAAAGGCTGTGTTAATAGATCAGTGTCCGAGGTAAAAACCTGGCTATAATGTGCCCAATGGCTAAGTCCCGTGCATGTATTCGTGGTGATCAAAATAACTCCTAGATTTCGTTCCCTCGGTATTTGAATTCAGAGAAAGGCTGTGTTAATAGATCAGTGTCCGAGGTAAAAACCTGGCTATAATGTGCCCAATGGCTAAGTCCCGTGCATGTATTCGTGGTGATCAAAATAACTCCTGGATTTCGTTCCCTCGGTATTTGAATTCAGAGAAAGGCTGTGTTAATAGATCAGTGTCCGAGGTAAAAACCTGGCTATAATGTGCCCGATGGCTAAGTCCCGTGCATGTATTCGTGGTGATCAAAATAACTCCTAGATTTCGTTCCCTCGGTATTTGAATTCAGAGAAAGGCTTTGTTAATAGATCAGTGTCCGAGGTAAAAACCTGGCTATAATGTGCCCGATGGCTAAGTCCCGTGCATGTATTCGTGGTGATCAAAATCGTACTTTTGGGCAGAAACGTGTGTGAATAAAATAACCTTTGGATAACACAGTAAAGTAAATTAAGCTTTACGAATAGCAAGTCAACTAAACGTATGTTGTACGATATTTACGTAAAAGTTTCTGTAGAATAAAAGCGCGTTGTTTGTTTCGTGTTAGTTGAAGAGACACGATAACTATTTTAAAATTTTAGGGCGGTGGGGGGAGGAGGGCTATTTTTTTTTCTAGCGTAGCAGAAGTGGTAGGAATACTGGCAGGCACGAGTACAGAAACTGTTATGAAAAACACATATCGTCAGCATAGCCGTTAAAATGACAGCGTTGAACATCAAAAGAATGTTCCAGTAAAAGCGTGCGGAAATGAAAGTGGGAATATGTTTTGAGATCGGGAACGTGCTGGAGGAAGGTGACATGGACGCAAACTTCGCGCCGGGACGTGCAGGGCGTCCTGACCTCTGGGCTACGTGTTCTTTGCGGTCTGGTGAGGGAAACTTCCTCAGCCCGCAGAGAGATACCATTGCTGCAACCGTATGGGTGGTATAAGGGCCCTCACAAGGGCCCGAGCACACCCCCCGCTCTGAGCTTCGGCAATGATGAGAGATGGACGCAAACGTGTCTGACGCGAAGGCAGGTGTCCGTCCGTATTGTTTACGTGGAGTATTGAAATTGCTTGTGTATACTGTAGACGGGCAGTACTTACCGCACAGGACCACGCCATTAACGGACCGATGTTGACGTGTCAGTTTGTCTCTCACAAAGAGTTGCCCCCACACTGATGGCCCCCGGACCTCAACGCAAGCGTGACAATGTCGTATGAGATTCTGCTCCAACCGTTCAGATATCCCACGAGTTTTGCTTCGTCTGTCGTGGATACACGCACGTACCATGTCAATGTAGGAACGACAGAACCACCTAGCGGACGATAGCTGAACCTACCATACTGCAAGGGGTCGCCCACAAGTTTATGACGTGATTAGTTATTTCCTAAATATGCCATGTATCACAAGTGTTTTATACCGCTGTTATCATGAAAGTATCTCACATTTCGTTAGATTGTAGTTTTTCTTGTATTTTATTTATAAATTTTAATATTTACTTTATAGTAAATATGAATAAAAACAGTGAAAAAACATGTCTGTTGGTAGCGCCTAGTAATAAATAGGTCTTATGCAAAATGTCATTACAACTGAGTGCTAAGTGTGTTGTCCTTTGGTGAAATTTTCTATATTCGTAGAGCTTAGTTTGTACGAGGCGGAGGAATATAACGGAAGTAGAACTTTAGCAAGGCTTCAGAAAAGTGTGAAGTAACCGTGAATGGACTATACGCCCATTATTTATTTCAGCTGGCCTGAACCACAAGATCCCAATCTCAAAACGTTCCATGATGCGGCCACCATTCCCAGTTTCGTTTTTGCTCTCTCTTACTGAAACAGCCTGCATGAATGTGGTGTGGTTTTTCAACATGTCTACTCTTCTAGCTGAATAAAATATTGAAATATTTCCAATATAGTCTACTTTATCCACGGTTTATTCACACGTTTGAATCGAACCTTTAGAAAATCACCCAACCCCTCACGTGTTTGTTAGTTTACTAAATATGCCGTGTATCACAATCGTCTTACACTTGTGTTAACATAAAAGTGCCTCATTTTTGTCTAAATATAATTTTTACTCCCATTTTATTTATAAATTACAGTATTTAATTTATAATTCATTCGAATAAAGACAGGGACAGAATATGTGTGTTGGTAATGCCTAATAAGCAGAGCCCCGAGTATTTCGCGGATTGAGTAGTCAGAAAGCTAGGCTGGATAGCCCTCTATACACTGAAGACATTATCGGTTGCTTATTGGCTGCTGTAACCAAATGAGGTCACTGAACAGGACTGTTAAACACTCACTCACACTGCTGCTTCCTGCATATTACTGGCTCACAGTTAAACGGGGCGTTTCTAATGAACTGTCATCCAATCACAACAGTGGGAGAAAAGAACAAGTGTTTGGAGTTGACCTCGCCGCCGAATGAATGCGCGAAATACTCGAGGCTCTACTAATATAGGCTGTTCACGATAAAGTGAGCACTTTTTAAGGCCCTCGCAAAAAGCATTAACCGCTAATAAATATATTTTATTGCAGCCTCAGGCATAAAATTTTGATAGTGTTTATTGGTCCCATTGCAATGTTTATATTAAAAAGCAGCAGGAAGTTGAAAGTTATATGAAAGGAAAAATTCATAAGGGTCTTAAAAAGTGCTCACTTTACCGTGAACAACCTATAAGAAATAGAGCTGATGCAAAATATTATCCAATTTTCTAGACCCGGTTAAGCTTGGTTTGCGTGAGGCGGAAGAATTTTCTTGAACTAGAACTTTAGAAGGGTTTCAGAAAGTTGGAAGTAGCCTTGAATGGGCTATATGCCGTGATTTAATGTGACCTTATTCTGTACGTAACAAATTACCCAGGTGTATATGGAGCTGAAATTCTAGTGAGTTTAGCGAGTAGTGTAGTCCATTCGTGGTTACTTCCATATTTTCTGAAGCCCTGCTGAAGTTCTATTTCCAGGATATTCCTCCGCCCCATGTAAACAAAACTTAACCGAGTCTAGGAAATTACACCAACGGGACAACGCACCACACTCTTGCGCACTCTGCGTAATAATATTTTGCACAAGAAATACGTATCACTAGGTAGTACCAACACTATTATTTTCTCCCCGTATTTATTCATATTAATTAAATATAAATATTATAATGTGTAGATATATTTAACAAAAATTTCAATTTATCAACAATTAGATCTTTTATCTCGAGAGAAATATAAAATACTCGTAATTCATTACATATTTAGGAAACACCCAAGTGCGTCATTACATGGGGTTGTTTTTCAAATGTTTGATTAAAAAAGTGTGAATAAACAATTGACGGACTATAGGCATTAAGTCCAGTACACACGGGCATCTTCTTTGGACAAGAATCCTACTATATAAGTAGACGATCTCTGTCTGTCTGGCCGTCTTTAATACCTCTAAGTCCCTTCAAACTCAGCAGAAGTTCTTCAAATTTTGCAGAGCGAATCCTCAGGTTATAATACTGTTCAAGTTCGAATTTCAGCAAGATCAGATTACGCAATCATTACCTTTTACCTTAAAAACTAATTTAATTACTTCTTTACCTATGAGAGTTTTGTATTAATGCATAGAGAATATTGCGTAGAGATATGAAGGTAATGGAATATAATTTTCGATTACTTTAGATGTCTCGCTTCAATGTTGCGTTATTAAAGTGGGGCAGCAGTGGCTCAGTGGATAGAGCGATTTCAAGTGGGGCGTTAGTGGCCTAGTGGATAGAAGTATATCCAATGTTGAGTTAATTTCACATCTTTTTTTTTTTTTTCAGTCTTTGTTTGATAACAAAAATTTATAACATCGGAACCCTTCTAGGCACGTGACAATACTAAAAAAAGAGGTCACGGGCTGGTCCCCAAGTGTGAAAATAAAGGTGAACAAGGAAGTGGACACTAAAGTGCATACTAGCTAGTATGCACGGAATAGTGTGATCCATACACAAGACACTAACTGGTGATCAAGAAAGTGGATGGTTGATGTCAACTATGTATGATTTGGAAGCAGTTTTTGGGGTTGTGGGGGTGATTTGTGCACTATCAATAGCATCTGCCATAAAAAAGAATAAAATATTTCAAGCACTAAATATATATACATGTGGAATAGCTACATTCACTTACAGAAAAATGACAAACCTCTCTATTTTTTTTATTCATACACAGAATTATTTACGATAGTGGGACTGTTAAACATTTTATCGTTTTGAAAACATTAACATATCTGCTAATTGCCAGCATCAACAAAATATGTGTTTGGTTTACATTCGACTTGTACAAGAAAGATGGTGGAAAATAGGATCGTCCCTATATGGTACTTGCTAGTAGGCCTATACAAGCTCTTGTGTGCTATTAACTAACATACTTGGCGGCCATTCACACGATACAAGTCGGGGTGTGCAGGAATGTGCTCATTGGCTTGTACAAGAAAGACGTCCGTGTGTACTAGGTTTTGGACTTAGAGCCGGTTTACACGCTCATGTAGTGGGTCATGGGATCCCTTCAGATATAGTTTGTTCGCGATATAATGAGCACTTGTGAAAGCTCTGCTTGAGATCTACTTGTAGGCACATAGTGGATCTTTCCACCGTATGTGAAATCAACATTTCCGCTGGCCTGGTCACTTTATTAGTGCGTCAGTAAAAATAAATTGAAAAGTTATTATTAAAGTATGTATTTTACATATTTTATAATCCATACTCTTATGTGCATAGTAAAAATTCAGAAAGAAAAATAAATCATGGAATTGTTGACATGTTTACCCGCCACTTTCAATTCAACGTTGAAACTTGGAACTAGTTTCTCTCCGTCGTTACCAACTTTACTGAGTACATGCAAGTTCGTTTTCCCGTTCAAAATACACGCAGGTAGGGACAGTGAGATTTCGCGAGGACTGATTTCAAAAGTTCTCACATTAACGTGAACAGCATTTAGGGAAAAATGTCACTAGTGCTCCTGTTCACTCAAGTATAACTCCGTTAGCAGAGGCTGCTCGCGATAAAGTGAGCCCTTGAGAAATTAACCTTAGAGAAAAAGTCACTGTCCCTGCGTGCATATATTTTAATGGGCGCACTGAGTGACATGCGCCCAGTCAAGTTGGTAACGATGGATGGAAAGTAGTTCCATATCTTAACGTCGAATAAAAAGTGTCAGGTAACCATTTGTGATAACTCAAAGTTATTTCTTTCGCTTTTTGTTTAATTTTTCTAATGCACCGAAGTGTAAAAATGAGTAGATTTGTAAAGTATTTACTGTCTTAATAAGTTCACAGTTTCATTTGGCCGACGCATGAATAAAGTGATGAGGCCAAAAGGCAATGTTAATTTCACATAAGGCGGAACAATACACAACGTGTATACCAGCAGATCTTAAGCAGGGCTTTCAAAAGTGCTCATTTTACCGTGAATAGCCTATACAAATTCTGACAGTGTCTCAAGGAGGGTCGTGCAGAGAACTGTTAGAAAAGCCCTAGGGACCAGTAGTAGGCGCTTTGCTTCCGCCAGTCGGTGGTATTCGAAGGGCTTTACTGCCCCTCGTCGCGTCCTTGGAAGCAATCCTTCAACCCTCTGCGGCTGTTTTAGCGGGGAAGAAAAGGAAGTGTCCCCAGAAGGGTGGACCCTACTCACTCTCCCGCAGGGATGTAACGGGAATGGCCTGGTTTACCAAAAATAGGCAGGGTTCAGTGCCTTCGAGGCAAACACAGTCTTTCAAAAACCATAGAAAGTTGTAGACACAAAAACAGCCCCAGTTTCCACATTCTCGTTGCTTTGCGAACCAGGAAATTCGATAAATCAAGACACAGGCCCTGCTGTTTGAAAAGAGCTTGTTCGTTTCTTAGGTTCTAAGAACTGTTTTGGACATGCAAGACACTACCGTTGGCCGGAGCAATCTAGCGTACCCATGTTTGCGTATAATCCATTCACGGTTACTTCACACTGCGGAAAGTTCTACTTCCAAGATATTCCTCCGCCTCATATGCAAACTAAGTTTAACTAAGTGTAGAAAATTGCACTAAAGGACGACGTACCGAATTCGTGCGCACTCAGTTGTGATGCTAGTTCGCATGAGAACTATATCTTACTAGGTGCTACCAACACACGTGTTTTCTCACTGTTTTCCTTCGTATTTATTTTTAATTAATTATTAAAATTTATAAATTAAATGCAGGCAAAATTTAAGTTTAAGGGAAATTAAGATACTTTCATGTTAACACATGTATAAAACGCTTGTGATACAAGGCATATTAAATTAATAACTATCCACGTCGTAAGTGGCGTTATTTTTCAAAGGTTTGATTCAAAAAGTGCGAAGAAACCGCAAATATACTATACTTGTGGTTTGAATTGCGTTCCAGTGGGTTTGCAATCCACATTTTGTTTATGAAACACTTAACATGTTGGATAAAAGCTGGATCCCAGAGTCTGGGCGCTGGGATGACATGAAGAGAGTGCACGTGTTTCCATTATATAGGCTGTTCACGGTAAAGTGAGTACTTTTTCAGGCCCTGCCAAAATGCATTAACCCCTAATAACATTTATTGCAATCTCAGACGTTAACTTTTGAGAGTGATGACATGCATACACTGTGTTTATTAGTCATATTGTAATGTTTACACTAAAAAGTGGCTGAAGTAGAAATTAATTTAAAGGAAAAATTCAGCAGGGCCTTAAAAGTTGCTCACTTTACCGTGAAACCGTGAACAGCTTATACCTACATATATACTATGTAAAGGAAACACACCTGAGATAAGGAATGAATAACACACTAAAGACATTACACACATTATTTTGCCGAGTCCTTCAGGATAGCTTAAAACTACTTATTTTTTTCGCATTATTCTAAATTTATTGATCGGAAATGCGCAAAATTATTACGGGCCCCGGCACTGAATGTTTTCTACAGACCAATAAAATGACGCCATCACTTGAAGTTTTGTTGGTATAGTGTATTGACGGTTTCTTCACACTTTTTGAATCAAACCTTTGAAAAAACACCCCAAGTAAGATGTGTTTGTTTACTATATATACCACGTATTACAGGCGTTTTATACATTTATTACAGTAAAAGTACCTTATTTTAGTTCAAGTTAATAAGTTACATTCATTCTATTTATAAATTATATTTCACTTATAATTAATATAAATAAAAGCAGGGAGAAAATAGGTGTGTCCGTATTGCCTAGTAAAATCTAGTTGTTATGCAAAACAATATTACGTTGAGTGGGCACGAATTCCGGTGCGTTCTCGGTTTAGTGTAACTGTGTATACTTGGTCAAGGGTATTATTAACCTGCGCGTCCAAGGTCAAGAAGCGAGGGAGCGATACGGGCGATACTAACACGCACGCGCAGTGCCTCGTCGCTCCTTACGCGCAAGGCGTGCAGTGTTTCCGACGTGACGCTGTACTGTGCAAATCAGATCTGTAACAGTGGGGTTTTATTATACGCGGTGAAAGACGACAGATTAAACTTCGTTCGTATCGTTGTACGTTTCTCTTGCCGCTTAAGGAAATTGCATAGGCAAGCTTTAAAAATGCGATATTTGACCACTTTGACGATTTTTTTTTCTCCAAGAATACGCTAAATATGACAAAAGTAAAACACTAGAGACATAGATAGTAGTTTTTTTTTTTTAATCCTTTCTGTGAAAAATTCGTATTTCGATTACTTTTATGTACCGAGATACGCGTTTGCGCGCAAAGGACGATTTCACAGAAAATGTTCCCGTACATAATCCCCTTAAGCTTTGTTTATATGAGGCGGAGGAATATCCTGGAAGTAGAACTAAGGCTCGGCCTCACGCGCCATGTTGAATTATTGGTTCTAGCTTATTTCAGTTGTATACGGACACTTATTACGAAACTGCTACCAAACAATCACGCTGAAGTACAAACGTAAATTCTGAAAATTTCATGCCTTATTTTTTTCGAGAATTATGACAGATTAATGCCATTTTACAGTCACCGTATCACATTTGGATGAAGTTTGACGACTAAATTTGAACGGGGATTGCCAATTGTGATAATGCTATAGTAACAAATATTTGGTCATTTTACTGAAAAAGAAGTTATGACCTATAAATGGAAAATTCAACATAGCGGGCGAGGCCGAGCCTTAAGCAGGGCTTCTTAATAGGTGGAAGTAACCGTGAACAGCTTATACACGCAACACGAGAAGAACACTGCACGCCAGTTCTGCGCCCTGCTCGAAAGAGCGCTGGAGCACCAGACGTGCGTGTCATTGTCGCCCTTATCGTCGTTCCGGCCATCAAACGCTCGAAACAATTTCAAGAGTCTTTTATCGGAAGTCGCAGTATAACGATCTGTGCCGTAAGACTTTTAAATTAAAGATAACGTGCCCATGCAAAAACAAGATTTCCGAAGTACAGATACCTTTGCCACCTAGTTTTTTTTTAAGAGGAGAGATGTCATCAACAATACTTTTACTTTTTTTGAGGCAAAGTGTCGCTCTCTGGTTATATTTTCCTTTTGGGTTTATTTAATAACGTTTTAATTTTCAACAACGTTTCAGAAATTCCCTTAATATTTTCGCTGTTTTAAAATTACAGTGCAATACGTGCAGTGATAGGATTGTGCTCTTGACTCCCTGGAAAGTTTTTGCACGAGGTTTAGTGCATGCAGGCCGTTCACGATCAAGTGAGCACTCTTGAAGCCTTAGTTACTTTTTTTTTTTTTTTTTAAATTTCAACCGATTTATATTCTTCCACCGCTTGTTAATGTAACTCCTGTCACGTGAGTAATAAACACGGTGTATACATTCACCATGCCAATAACCAAAAGTCCGCGGCCTCAATGAAATGTATTTATTGGTTATTGTGTCTGACGAAACAGCTTCAAAAAGTGCTCGCATTACCGTGAACGGCCTGTACCCACGCGACTATGCGTTACTGGTGCCTATGGCCGATCTTGTGCATGATTGAACGAAAGGCGACTGCAGCGGAAGTATTGGAAATCCTATTGTCGCTTATGCGGATGTGGTTGTTTCAGTTGCAGCACAACCTTCCAGCCATATATATTTTCCCGGGTCACAACTTGTTTCCCACGACCCAGTTCCTCGGGGAGAACTTAAATGACTGATCTGCTGCGTAATTTTTAGTCAGGTGTTTGGTGGAATAACTGAACTGACTCGATAATTTTTATTTATTTTTTCTCCTCTTCATAAAACCAGTTCTACTTGCAAATTTGCAGCCCCTTGTATAATGCGTTGAACGTACACGCAAACGAGCAGCCACCACCGATTGTGGGAAAAATATGTAAAATGCACATCCGCATCGCGCGTGCAGTATCTGTTAACGATTTCCCGATTAGCTATTCTCTTTGATGTTGCGTAGGGGTTTACAGCTCTGTATTATTAAACAGTTTTCATGCTGGGAATTTCATGTTAATCAAGAACGGAGGGGGAGGGGGAGGTGATAAAACGCGTGTTTCAATTCGAGGTCTCCTGTGGAGTTATAGCCGAAAGCCAATTACAATTAAACAGGCAGCCCAGATTTTTGGAGTGCGCTGTTATTCAGCCAGTTAACAGTTCTGTTCAGAGTTAATTTAATTTTTTTTTTTTGCTGCTTTATAGGGTGAGGTGCAATCAAGGCGGGATACAGAGGGGCATATTCGCTGAGTATGGTAGAGAGGTCAGAAAAGGGGTATTCGCCCTCTAGGTGTATGGACAGTAGATGACCGCTACTTAAATTTGTAATAATTATTTATAGTTTATCGTACACTACTTGCCTCGTTATTTTCACAATATATCTTGTTTGTAGGCCTCTGCATAGACAATAAAAAAACATTTCAGTAGAAATTATTTTATTTGAATATTGAAAACCTTGGACTAAATGAAACAAAAATTAATACTTCATTTACGGTTAATTCCTACTTTTCTGAAGCTGGGAAAATTTCACTCAGTGCGCTCATTAAAATATGTGCATGCAAGGGCAGTGACTTTTTCTAAGGTTCATTTCAAAAGTGCTAACTTTATCGTGAACAGCCTTTACATGGACTGCCACAAACGGTAGATATATCGGCAGTTGACGCCCCACCGAGTCTCCGTTCCTGCCTTCAAAACGGGCAATTTCTTCCTCTGAAACATCTAGTGATACACCACATGTAACAAATTCTGCAGATGCACTCGCCTTTTTTTTTTTTTTTTTTTTATCCTTTCATTTGGCGGGAAACTAATCCATTGTCATACGCCGAAAAATGGTTCAAGTTTTGCATAATCTTAAGCTAGCTAAATTCTGCCAGGTAGAGAGCTGACGTAGTTTTTTTTTAAAGGTGATCAGCGGTGTTTTAATCTCTCTACGGGAGGAGAGTACGGTTTTTTTTTTGTCACAGCTGATCACTCGCTAGACGAGAACGCAATAGCGTGAGAGGGGTGGGAATTGGGTGACATGGTTGGTATTAGCCGGCGGGGGGGGGGGGGGGGTGCACGGTTCAGCTAGCCAGTCATTCCATTACGAATCAATTAGCGGTGCGTGCAGAAACAGTCAGTGGACCTACGCCTAGAGCTTTTCGAGAACTCGAGAGCGGGCCCGATCCCGATTTGAATAATGGACCGCGAACTGCTGTGCGGCGAGATGGAACTAGAAGGGGGGGGGGGGGGGGGGGTGAAGTACGGCGAAGTTGTCGCGTCTGAATTTATCGCCACATCGCAATCGCAGTTTCAATTGTCTCGGGGCGAGCCATCAATCCGCGTGGCTCAGTCCATTGTGTCAGGGGTGGAACGCTGAGGGATGGGGGAGTGGATCTCTTCGGCGCGGCAGGGGCTCGGGGTAGCTATCCTCGATTAATCTCTGGGAACAATGTGGAGTTCACCTCGATGGCGTGATGAAGTTTCTGCACGGCAGATGTCGGTGCGAGGTGCGGCGCATATTCCTCGGAGGGTCACGTGACGTAGCGCACTTCCGGCATTCATTTGTTACTGTGATGGGCAAGAAAAACGCGGGAGGAACTACTTTTCTTATTGGAACGGGAAAAGGCCTTGAGGAAGTAAGGGGAGGAGTTCGCGTGTCTGATGCCAGGGTTGCACCATCGTAGTTCGAAACTAGATCCGAGATCGGATCTAAGATCGACACAGAAACCTGTTGCACCATTCGAGTTCAAAGCTGGACTGGAGATAGAAGTGAAGTTCGTTTCGAGCCGCCGAAATTGGCGGTTCGAAATCTCGATCCGAGATCAGCAGCCGTCGACAAATGTAGTTTGAAAATGCGTCAACAGATAGAACTACGTTCGATTGTTTTCTTGGGAAATTAAAACGACATTATACACATTGTTCAGTCAAATTCGTACAACAATAATTCACTTAAAACAGATAAAACATTGCACATCTAGTTCTATATATAGTGAAAAATACGCCTACGTCTATGACGTCATATATTACAAACCAATAGCAAAATTAGTCTCATACTTAATCTCTATCCCTCACTTTGGAACCAAGATGGACGAATCGGAGATCCAGAATCGTGAAATTTCGTTGGTGCAACACTTTTACATTGGAACCAAGATCAAACTGGATCCTGGTTCGGAACTAGGATTATTCGATCTCGGATACGGGAAGATGTTGGTGCAACCGGGCATGAGTCAAGTAGGCTTTTTTGCTCTGTTCATAAAACTGTACATAATCGCCCATGGATTTGAAAAGAAAATTATTATTTACAGGCAGTAAAGATCTGAGAAATTCGCGGATTAATTTTGGGACAAGCTAGAATTGGAAAACTCTTACCTTTGCGTCACCTTTGCCATTGGTCCACGCGTTATTTGTCACCTCCTGGAGAACCTTGGGTGGGATAAAATGCTCGCTCTGCTTTCTTGGTCTTTTACAGTGTAATTTAATTCAATTTCACTGATAGCAGCGGTGAAAAAAAAAAAAAAAAAAAAAAAATATATATATATATATATATATATATATATATATATATATATTGTAAAGTTTTCAGTATTCCTGAAAATAGGTTAAGGAAAACAAGAAGTCCGGGGTTTCCGAAATGGAATTTCAGTGGACATCCTGCGAACATTACGCATGTAATGTTTATTTTCGAAATAGGGTAAGAGATTATGATGCTCGTAATGCTGAAACGAATTCAAGTAATTCAAATAAGTACTATACCTAAGGCCAGTATAAATAAAGTCGAAGTAAATGTTTTGATCCACGTTCAAAGTTGACGTTGACCTGTTATTTGTATTTTAGTGGCATAAAACTAAGAAATTCTTCACTGGAGTTTCATACCCTTCAGTATAAAATTCTTGTGTAGTAATCCAGTGAAATAGTTTTCTCCTCAGTGGAGCCATTCTGTTCATATCACCAGAAGGCGTTCTAAGAGCGCCTGTTGATATCGGTACAGTCAGTATCTGTACCCTAGTATCTTTCATTTCATCACACGGCTAACAGTAAAATTGTGATGGCGACGATACAGTGTTGTTCACATCAGTGGTCGAAGCATTTTAAAGAATTCAGATCTGCTTGCAAATGAGCCTGGTCTGTGCCGTGTAAATACTGGCAGTATGTTTTAACTCATTTAATATGCTGAATCTGATGACATTGTCCGAACCCCCGCCGTGTTCTGTGTTCCGATGTTTGTCTGCCTACAAAGCACAAGGCCAATCCAATTTTGCTCGTTAGTTGTTCAGTTAAGTTGCTTCGTTATTGAAGTTGAATGTAAAATATAACATTGGTATTTTAATTATATATTTATACTAGATAAGTGTTGCAGTGTTATCTAATTTCTTGAATTAGGAAGTAAGTAGTGGTATCCACCCCCCCCCCCCCCCCACCCCCCGCCCCTAACAATTCACCAACTGTCAACCGAGCTACCGCGGACATATCTTTCCGCTACTGCCGAATTTTCGGCCACACCTCTGCTTTTTTTTCACGTTCCACGACAATTTCCTTCGCCCCCGCTCGCCTTCCCCTAAAGCTGCCCATTTCCCCAGCCATGACGTCAGCGATCCGCAAATAGCGGCCACCGGCAGTTTAGATGCAGATTTGCGACCATCGATCCTCCCCTGCCGAAGAAAGGAAATGGCTATCCCCCCGGCCTTTGCTGCCGATGTCGATTGCTTTCGATACAAATACATCGCGTTTAAATCGTGATTTTGGGCGCGATTTCATTGCGACGGTGCCCCCCCCCCCCCCCCCCCCCCCGGCTAAGATTTGCGAGCTAAGTTTTATTGCTGCGTTTCGAGCCGGCAACAACAAACGGAAAACTTTAGTGTTTTTTTTTTTCCTTTTGCACTTTATAATAAAACTATATTTTGAAGAATCGAGCATGAAGTGGGGTATGTAGTAAATAATTCATTTCCTGCTGCTTAATCGAAGGACACGTCTTCAACGAATCCCTCAGAATTTAATTTTTTTTAATGTAAATTTATCTGTTCAGAGTAAAAATAAAAATGGCGGGGTTGTCTCGGAGACTTAGCAAAACGGAGAAATCATAGGTCTGTTTGAGAAATGTTGCTTTAGTAGGGAATATGTAATGAGCTTTCATGTAGAGCGGCGTATCGTATTTTAATGCCTCGGTAAACAGTTAAAAAAATATATAAACATTTTTGTAAAAAAAAAAAAAAAAAATACAAAGAGGCGTTTAAAATGGTGGCATAAACCAGACGATTTATAGGAACCGATTTTTCCTAGGAGGAAAATGTACCAAGTTTTTTCCATCATTTGGCTGCAGGAATATGAAAAAGAATTGTCCTATTTGTGTTAACGTCCGTATTCCCCTGTGAAATGATGATACTGGTTAAAAAAATGTCATGCGAATCGAAAAAAAAAAATATTGTTATTAGAAAAATATTTCGGACGTATGCTGCTTATGAAATGGATGGATAACGGTGGTAATTCTGGAAAAACACACACTTCGTTTGCAATACATACTTACCATCCCATTTACCGTGCATTACTGTTTCCTACAGGATGTCTGTTGAAAGTATCGCCAATTTAAAACGTCATCACGTCCAACATCATAAGGCTGAAATTAGTGTCTCGGGTATTTAATTCGATGTTGCTGCCTCTGGGTGCAGTCGTTTAGTCTATGTTGCAGTTCATTTCAAATGATGCGAGGAGTGGCGTGTGGAAGATACAAGACGTGTCGAACTGTGCTTGTCACGAGAGGAGCAGATGTCAGAAGTTGGACGCACATGTCGCCTAATATAATCCATTCACGGTTACTTCTTACTTTTATGAAGCCCTGCTAAATTCTACTTCCAGGATAATCCTCCGCCCCGTGCCTAGAAAAATACACCAAAGGACATCGCACCGAATTCGTGCGCGCTCAGTTGGAATAATATTTTGCATGAGAACTATTTCTTACTAGGCGCTACCAACACACATGTTTGCCCACTGTTTTTATTCATATTTATTATAAATGTGATATTATAATTTATAAATAAAATCAATGTGTAAACTTCGATTTAAGGAAAACTAATATACTTTTATGTTAATATAGGCATAAGACGCTTGTGATGCTTGGCATATTTAGGAAATAACTAGACACGCCATACATTGGGATGAATTTTCAAGGGGTTTTTTTTTTTTTTTTAAATTCGGAAAGCTTGAAGGAACCTCGAATAGACAGATTATAGACTCTTGGGCTCTGCCGGTCGCTCGAAGAAATGACTACGACTTCGTTCGAACATACGGGGTAGCGTTTGGGACTCGTATGCGTAATATCACAAGCTGTTTCGATCGAGAGCAGAAAAACGAGCTAGATATTAGAATCACAATATCCCGTGTGTGTTTTCGCTCGCGGGTGCGTTAAAAAGCCCTGTCAAATAAAACTCTCGATTATGAGAAACATAGCTGAAATTAATACACGTACAGAACATTTCTAGGCGTCTTAGCATCAAGTGTGTTAAATTCAGAGTTAAAATTAAGGTTTTTGCTTCCCCCCCCCCCCCTTCCTGAAAGTGTCTCTTGTAGCTATGATCCATATATAATATATATATATATATATATATATATATATATATATTATATATAATATATATATAATATATATATATATAACATTTTCTGTTCACCTATATGTTTTCGAACCACGAACTAGACCGGTTTTCGTGATGCATGAAGCTCAAAATTGGCAAATTACCTGTACATTTTTGTTGGTAGAGGAGATATTTTATGAATATTCTGTAACACATGAAAAGTTTTTCGTATGAAGTGTGATGTTGTGGAGTTAAGTGAAGTTATATATATATATATATATATATATATATATATATATATATATATATATATATATATATATTAGGGCAGGAATGTTTGCCCAATTAAAAAAAAAAGTGATCTCAGCAGTAACTACTAGTGTGGAGAACTGTTTACGATCCTTGGAGTTCAACGTACAGCACTGTAAGGAATGTCTGCCACTAAGTGTGCAAGCCTTCTGAAAGGAAAGATTGGGAGAGAATCGGAGAATGGACCAGATTGCCTCCCCCGTTTGTCAAGCCAAGCAACGCCTATTGCGGCGCCCGTAGCTCGACGAAATTCACCTCGTTTTCGTTTTGCTTCCCGCTTCGCCGGGGCTATTCTCTACTTCACAGGCTATTACCAACCTGTGCCACACGCCGTTACATATCACCGTGCCTTTCGATACCCGAAAGAGAAGAAGAGACCTGTTCCGAATTACGACACGCGGCGCACGAGTGCGCTGGTCGTCGTGTCACTGGCGCACTGGTGGAGAACAAACGAGGTGATGCTGTTACCAACCTTCACGCGAAGACAAGTTTCGTGGTAGATTGGAGTTCTCTGTTTAAACACAAGTATTGTTATTTTGAAATGTATCCACAGAGTAAAAGGCGAGAATTCGCATTGGACTTGCACAAAATATCTTATCGCGTACTATGGAATGCAGTGTAGGTAAAGCTATTAAGTAGTTGTTGGCAGTACTGACATCTAACAGGCCAGAAAGTTGTATCAGATTACAGATTTACGAGAACATAGTGTGGAGATTGCATGTGATTGATTTTAGGCAATCATTATGTTCTAAACGTATGTTTTCATTACATTCACGGCTACCACCTGCAACATATTTTAACGGACTCACTGACTGGCATAAGCGCAGTAAAGTTGGTACTAACAGAGAGAAAGTAGTTCCGTTTCTAAACGTTGAATAAGAGTGTTCGGTAAACATTTGTAAATACTGAGATTGTTTAGTTTATTTTTCTAATTCATATAAGCCTAAGAATGAATAAACGTGTAAAATATTTGATTTTATGAAATATTTTATAATTTTACTTAACCGACGCATGAATAAAGTGATCGGGCCCATGGCAATGTTAAATATACCTAAGGTGGAAGAACACATAATGTGCATGCAAATAGATCTTCAGCAAGGCTTTCAAAAGTGCTTGGTTCGCCGTGGACAACCTTTTATCATGCATTGCATACCGTGTTACAGTCATCATGGCACTCGGGGATAAAATTGCAAAAGCGAAGCAAAAATGACGCCTTTATCTTCTGTAGTCCGCGTCAAAACGTCACCCGACTTGTCCTGCCACGTGTCGAGAGCAGGTCACGCGCAATGGAAACGGGGTTCCGAAGGAGGAACGGCCTCACGTACGTGCAAAAGGTTCTGCCCAGCAATAGATAGCTCCACTCGCCGTCTTATTTCGCGTTCATCCTCGTGTGTTCGGTTCTTATCTGTGGGTACAGTCTTGATGAATCGTTCGGGAATACTTATGCTTACAACACTTTCCAGACTTACCTATTTATTTTCTCGTATATATGCAAACTTAATTTTTTTTGTGTATTTATTCGTGTTCAGTCTCGTTCCCCCCCCCCCCCCCCCCCCCCCCCCCAATTAAAGACATTTGCCTCGCAATGGCGAATGTCCGAACATCTCCATCTAGTCCAAGTGATTATGTATATGTTATCATCAGTATAGAATGCTTGTGATACATGACGTACTTGTGAAGCGTTTTCAGAAAAGGTACCTTACGGTGAAAAACCTCATATTCCGGGTTCTGGGCTGTTCGTGTAGCCATATTGTACGAGGAATTCAATGAAACACGCGGCACCCTTGTAGTGTTCCGTTCATATCTCGAGAACTGTCGAGTTTTCAGCCGTTTTGTGGGCTTCCTGCATTTCCTCGTATGATTTCACCCTAAGGTACATTTTCTGAGAACGTGTCATATTTAAGGAACAGCCAATTACGTTATACGTGGGGTGATTTTTCAAAGGGTTATTTCAAAAAAAAGGTGCGAAGGAACCGCGTATAGACGATAGTGAAGTCTACGCATATCCCCGGCGCCATTTGGACGTATCTCGGCGCTAAGGCGTCGGTCGGGCGGAGGTAGATAAAGCTCGCGCCAGCTTGCGTTCTCTGTGACTCGCCAAGGTGAGCCGCAAGGTGCTGCAGTGTTGCCAACAGTAACGGGATTCCGCTACGCATAGCGAAATTAAAACCTCGGGAAGACAAAGCGGCATAAAGTGATAAATACAGATAATGTAGCGACTTTCTAGCAGGCCGCTGATAGCCACAAAAAAAAAGAAAAAAAAAAAAAGAAAAAAAAAAACAAGGAATTGGTGCTTTAAAACAAATCGCAGAAGAGTGAAGGTTTTTTTTTTTTTCAGCTTAAACATTATTTTTAATTAGGTATAGTGTTTGAATATTTTTCTAATTTTGTGAACGTATAATTTGTGCGACGACCACGTAATTCAACTCCTGTCGCTAATTACAATTACTACCATCATCATCAGAACTGTGCTGAAGACCGTGGAAGGTCCCTTTACTATGCAATGAATGTCTTCGCTGTTGTGATTGTATCACGTGTTATCATAAAGGCAATTATTCTTTCACCCATTAATAGTCGTGTAGTAAGTAGTCCTTCTGTAGCCGCCGTCTAAGACGGTTCGGATTTTTGGCCCTCGGCGTCGGGGTTGCGACGTCATTATGTGTTTGCCGTTATTTGGCGAGTTTTGGATACTTTGTATTTTGGAGATATGTAGTCGTGTTTGTTCACGCTTCTCGTTGTTTTTCGAGATTTATTGTGTTTATGGCTGCACAGGCTTCATTTATTAGGCCTGGTGCATTTTCCGCCGAATTATTAGAAAAACGGAGGAAAAAATAGTTTTTGTAGTGGAAATTCTCTACATCTGTAGCGAAATTGCCTCTTTCCATGTTGGTAACACTGCAGTGTATATATCGCATCCACAGGGGGGCCGCTGGCCACGAGGCATGTTGTGCGAGGGCCATGGCGAATATTCCGACGAGCTAAACGGATTGGTCCCGAGTCGCTGGGATATCCGTAAAAGGTGCCGCGTGCGATGGATACAAAGAGTTCGCCGTCCAGTGTTGTCAGTTTCAGAATCTGAATCATTATGCAACTGTGTGTGTGTGTGTGTGAGAGAGAGAGAGAGAGAGAGAGAGAGAGAGAGAGAGAGAGAGAGAGAGCGCGCGCATCAAGTTGCTGATACTACGACCGCATACCTATGCTCTGATATAGCATGAAAAAAAAAATGTCCGAACTGTAAACTTGGGACAACACTGCAAGGGCGTAGAAACAATATATTATTTTTTAACAGTGGGGATACATTACTAAATAGAAGTTTCATTTTTATTGTGCCTCCTCGGCTTCTGTGTCCACTACCATCATGTAGCAATGGAGGCCTTGGAGGCCCATCTTGCATTTCAAATTTCACATTTTTATAAAGACACAATATATTTTTGGATGGCATTTACTTGTAGTTGCACACAGTCTTGGAAGTAGTTAGTAATTTATTGCCGCAGATCGTACGTTAGTACTATCTGGAAAAAAAAAAAAAAACACCGTATCGATTGAGCTAAATTTTACAAACTAATGAAAAAAATTCCCGTATTCCATATAAAAAATAGTATTGTTTGAGCTAGTTATAAACTCTTCAGCTCAAATTTTTTTTAAGTGAACGTGCCAAACAAAATCTAGAAAGCATTGCTGTTAATTTCGAATCATAATCCGTGCGTCGTGACTTAACCATGATCTTTGTGAGCGTGTTAACAGGAGGGAAAATGTTTTAGCTGACCATAGTAGTATACGCCCCATAGCTTGCGCTGTCTTAATATGGTTGCCTCACCCCGTATGCATACTTTAAAATAGGTTCGATATTGAAGTAGAATTCGAAATGCAAACTGAACTCAAACGCTATTTTAAGAGATAAGAAGGTTACAGTAAGTAGCAATTTCCGTATAAGTACACTGGTTACACCAGTGGAAGTTCCGAACCCTCTCACAACGCGTTACCTACACATTAATTACTGCACATTGCGTTTCTAATAGAAGATAGCTTGCTGTAGCTATAAAAGCTATATTGGCTCTTCTACAATTAGAACATCACATCAGTGCCCAAGGCAGTAATTTTGTCATGCAGTCTCTTATCGTTGCATAACGCAGTTCTTGTGGTTCGCAACACTAAATTTTTCCGGTCAAACCATAAATTTTCTGCACAGAAAAAACCAAAAATCACGCTCAAACATTGGAAAAAGAAAAAAAAAGGTGGAGGGGGGATTTTACTGACGAAACGAAAGAAACGAAACTTTGGCCGGTCTTTGGGACGTAATGCATTGTTTTTATTTAATTTTTTTTTGTAAATGGATCTTTGTTAAAAATATAAAGAGGTCTATCGAATGGCTAGCAACCTGTCTGAATGTAGTATTTCGGGCGCGGGAGTGAGCAGAGTTCGAAATAAATTCGCTTGTACTGTTCCGAGTATTCGTTCCGTCAATTCCTGTGACGGCCATGTTTTTTTTTTTGCACTAGGGTTTCAAGAGTTGCGAAAAATAAATAAAAAATTGTCCAAAGGTTCAATAAAAATTATAATAAAAATAATTATAGTACTTTTGAATCAATTATAAAGCATCGTATTTTTGCTATGCTAGATATCGCGAGTTCTAAAATGTTAAGCCACTTTTAAATTGTGGAATATGTAATGAATGACACATACTTGGCAAAATAAAATTCAGATACAAATAAGAATGACTAGCAGAATATAAGGGGATTTAAACGTTATATAGTGGAAACTAATCTTAAGTCACAAACATAAGAGTCGAAGTGCAGATATTTAGCAGGGCTGTTAAAGATTGTAATACAACTGATGAAAAAAAAAACTAGAAAACAGTTAAAAATATGTATATTGTACAAGAAATAAAATGCAAGAAAAGGTGATAAATTTTCTTATACATGCAAATAAAATTGTCTGTAGATTACTTTTTAAAATAACGAGATAAAACTCGATAGTACGAATTTTGATATACAGAGAAAGACTGATATAGCAACAGGCAAGCCCATAATGCACGAAGCGAAGGCGATAAATTTTAATTTGATTCTGTTTTCGTCCAAATATATAAACTTTTTGTTCTGCATTTCTTGTGGGTGCGCTACTTTTCTCTTCACGTCTGTGTAGGGTATTACAACAAATTTTTCAGGCTTTCTAGTTCACTGCTCACATTGCCAAATTTAGGACAAAAACGACTCGTGTTTTCCTGGATCTAAAGTTAATCACAGGTGGTGTTTTTTTTTCCTCGAAGTTGAATTTGGGAACTGTTCAAAATTTCTTCACAGTTAAGTCGCTTTACCAAAGCACCACGTAAATATAATCTTGGCCCCTGGATATTTAAAGGTTTCGGATGATTTATAATAGAAATTGCAGCAAATCTCTCCCTTTATTTATGAAAATATTACAATTTTTTTTTTTTTAGTTAGAAAATTTACTTGTTTTTAAATGCGAAACTTGAAATAAAAATTACCGCAGAGAGACGAAAGGGGTGATTCAATTCATATATCCTGATATACAAAACAGTGCGCTGATAAATGAGCACTTAGTAAATGTCTCAATATTACGAACATGTTTGTGGTCTTATGGTCTCTTCGCAGCAATTTTGAGCTCGTGTGAGCTTTGACGTCGTGCACCGCCAGTGATCCCAAGACCATCGGGTTGTCGGGAATCGATACCGTGCACAAGGAATTGTAAACAAATCTTATCTTCGTGATAAGATAAGGGTGCGATGGAGAAATTATGTTTAGACTGTATGGAAAAGAGTCAGATCAGTGGCGGTTACGCCTAAGTCGCCTGGTTTTTGTGTCCCTTGCACACGTCAAATGGGCAGCGAGAGTTACTATAAATTTACAATACATCTGAAATAAATTTTAACCCCTTCATTATTTGTCACTGCGTTTTTTGTATTTTTCAATCTTATTATCAGTTATGCAAGTTGGTTAAAACAGCACGACATTACAACTATAGTCTATTCTGGTTTCTTCACACTTTTTGAATTTAACCTTTAAGAAATCACCCCACGGATGACACGTGCTATATATTACAAGCTTTTATACTTCTGTTAGCACAAAAGTACTTTATTTGTGGTTAAACATAACTTTTATTTACACTTTATCTTCAAATTATAATAATGTAAATAAAAATCAGTGGGAAAATAGGTGTGTTGGTAATAACTAGTAAGAAATAGTTCTTACGCAAAATATTATTACACTGAGTGCGCACGAATATGGCGCGTTGTCCCTTTGGTGTAATGTTCTAGACTCGGCTAACCTATGTTTGCATGACGCGGAGGAATATCTTGGAAGTAGAACTTTGCAAAGGCTCCAGTAAAGTGTGAAGTAACAATGGATGGCCTATAGCACATTTGTTTTAAGGCTGCGAAATTTCTACTCTTCAAAGCCCGTTGGTTGCGTACTTTTCTGCATCTCAGAACGAACATTGACATGTGACGTTTCAGCTGGTGTTTTCATAACTGTCGATATGCCCTCTGCATATCCTCATTGAATATAAAACAAAAAGTAATAATTATTGCAATTAACACTATACACAATTACACGTTAAGTTAAGTATATGTTGGTTTCTGGATATCGATTGAAAGATTTTTTTTTTCTGTCTTTGAAAATCTGAATACCTGAAATTTTCACAGTTTATGTGCGTCACAAGAAATGCTCACGCCAAGATAATACGGTGTATTTATTCCTTTATGCACAAGACAGCGTTCCTTAAAGCAATCGTTAAATTACATTAGAACTATGTATAATAACATTTACGGGTATAAAAAAGTGGTTTTGCTAGTTTGTGCTGTGAAGTGAAATAATGTGACGTGCATATTTAACACAACCACCGAGCGGGGTGGCGCAGTGGTAACTCACTGGACCCGCGTTCGATTCCCGGTCCGGCCATCCTGATTTCGGCTTGCCATGGTTTTCCGAAATCACTCCAGGTGAATGTTGGGATGGGCCCCTAACGATGGCCATGGCCGATTCCGTCCCCGTCCCTTCCCCCCCCCCCCCCAATCCCTCTACCCTGTGCAACTTGCACCGTCTCTAATGACCTCGCTGTCGACGAGACTCTTAAAAGCCCAACCACTTACCCACCTGTAACACAACATATTGTTACAAGTCGATAGAGGGGCGCATCCGAGTTTGTGAGGGATGGTGGTCTTAATAAAAAATAAAGCAACTAGTAACTAAATACGATTGTTAATTTTTCCTCAGCCGGCCTGTCTCTTTGCTGTCTCGATGTTCTCTGACTAAACACTCTGGCCACTGTGTCGTCGCTCGTCGTTCTGTTTGTTCCACACATTTGTCCCTAATCACCGCACAAGTCTCCAGCTTATATAGTTCAACTGACCTGCCCCAGAAGGTCCATCGCATCGAGTCCCAATTGGGGGGGGGGGGGACGGGTGGCGACGACCAGGAAATTTCCCGCTACGACCACCCGAGTCATTTATTCTTCCAGAATCTGGAGGGCCGTCAGTCCTCCACAGCATTATCGCGTCATGTGTCAAGTGCTCAGTGGCACATTTGTAACTGCCTTGCTGTTGGTGGGAAGGGGGGAGGTGGGGGAAGTCACGAAGGCCGCAGTAACAGTGCCGACAACCGTAGGTGTCGTTAGCCGTAGTCCCATTCGCGGTTACTTCCAAATCTTCTGAAGCCCTGCGCAAGTTCTACTTCCAGGGTATCCTTCCACCTCAAACAAACGAAGGTCAACCAGAGCCAACGCACCGCATTCGTGCGCACTTAGTTACATAGTATCTTGTATAAGAACTAGGCACATTCCACTTACATGTTTCCCCTAATTTTTTTTTCCATTGATTATAAATTCATTATAACTTATAGAATATAAGTAAAGTTCAATTTAACCAAAAATGAAAAATATATATATGTTGGCAAAATTATAAAACGCTTGTGATATACATAGCATATTCTACGTGGAGTTGGAGACCGTGAATAGACTATATACAAGTTTTCATTGAAAAACTATTTCTTCGTCCCGTGCCGCAGTCGGTTTGGTGTGGCACCGATCTGGGGTGCGAGAGGTTCTGGGTTCGAATCCCGGTCAAGGCATGGGTGTTAATTTAAGTTAGGTTATAAGGTAGTCCGTAAGCGGTCCCCCGCTAAGCTTCCAAGCATAAAACTGGGGGACGTTAAAAAGCCCTTTAGAATACAATACAATTATTTGAAAATGTATTTACTTCTCGTACATATAGATAAATTAGTATGTTAACATGCTACAAAACAAAAACCAGAAAAATACCAACTGAAGTGGATATGCGTCCTTCGCCCGCAACAGCGTATGAGTCGATCTGTTCGGATCAATCAGAGGAAACATTCGTCAGGATGAAGAGGGTTTGAAACACTCGCCTGTACGAGCACTTGCTAACGATTTTCCGCTGTTCCCGCCACCCACGCTGCGATCTCAGCGGGACGTACCCAGAAACACTTTCGCTTCGCAAGGTTGGCGGCCCCGTCCTTGGGTATAACGGCCGTCGCTGTCGCTTGCTCCGCCACAGGCCATTACACAATTGAAAACTTTTAACATTTCGCTTTACGATTTGCTTTCGGACATGGTTTGTTTTTTTTTTTTTTTTTTTTTTTTTTGCCTTGTACGCATGAGCATCTTTCTTGTACAAGAAAGTGAAAATAAAGGTGAACAAGAAATTGAACACTAACGTGCATACTAGCTAGTATGCACGGAATCGTTTGATCCATACACACGACACTAGCTGGTGAGCAAGAAAGTGGGTGGTTGATATCAACTATTGTATGATTTGCAAGCAGTTTTTGGGATTGTGGGGGAAATTTGTGCATTATCAACAGCATCTGTCATTAAAAAAAAGTATAAAATATTTAGTCCGATCAAACATATTTCAAGCACACAAATATATACAAATGAAGAAAATTTTAAAATCGCTCGCAAAAAAAATCCTCTATTTTTTTTTTTAATTTATACACATAATTATTGATAGCGGGGCTATTAAACATTTTACCGTATTAAAAACATTAAAATATGTGCTCATTACCAGCATTCGACTTGCGCAGGAAATATGGCGAAAAATAGGATCGTCCCTATACGGCAATAGCTAGTATACAAGCTCTTGGGCGCTAGTAACTAGCATACTCGGCGGCCGTTCACACGATGCAAGTCGGAGTGTGCAAGCATTTTCATGCACAAGAAAGATGCCCGTGTGTAATAGGCTTTATGGAACTTGACTTGACGGAACTGTCAAAGGTAAAGTTGAGCACTCTTGACTTCACAATTTCTAAAAGTTGAAATTCAAAGTCAAAGTCAAGCAGCCATTTTGCCGAAAATTTAAAAGAGGTTATGTGAAATTTCGTGTTATATTATTGTAGGTGAATTTTATGTCTGGGTATATTGCACAAAGCACGTCTTAAATTAAATAAATGGCAAACGTATATAATGAGAAGAGAAAATATATGAATTTATATTTGTTATTAAAGTAGTGAGGTTTTTGCTTTGAGATTAACTTTTAATATAAATTTTACGCCTATTTTTGAAAAAAGTACGTAAAGTGCATTCCTGTAAGTATTATTATGAATTCTATAACAAGATACCCATTTTTACGAAGCTTGCAGATACGATGTTCGTTTGTCTGGACTCTGACTTTACAATTGTATTGTGTATTGGTGGTTTCGTCAAAGGAGAATAAATGTGAATTCAAATGTTGAAGTTTTCTCTTGTGTAAAGCCCCTGTCACATTATCAAATGTTTACCTTCAACTGTATTTGACAATTGAGGACAAAATATGGCCATCAAATTTTTTCTTCCAGCAAATTTTATCAAATAATCTTGAATGTGTTTGAAAACGTGAAACTGTTAAATTTATTTTATTGGGAGAATCTAATTTGAAATATTATTTAAAAATTATTTCCATAGTGAGGTATTGCTTTTCATTTTCCATGCGGTCCATTACAGGAAGAAAAGTAAGTAACATCGTATTTTATTTCTTTCTTTTTTTTTACGAAATTAAAATTTTATTTATGAGATCTTTCCTGCACAAAGGAAAAAAAAAATGCATTTTGAGTTCGTAATATCATGTGCAATATTCACGTAAATTCATGCCCAGACAGCTTCTGCATAAATTAATTATCTTTATAACTTACTTCGTTTGCAGTAATTATTCGTTATTTTAAGTTTTTTGACTTCCATTTTTGTGGCGCACGATTCTGACTGGCTGAGACCGTCAGACATCTAGTAAATTTTAGACCCGGTCCAATTTCCAAATGTTTGATGGAAACTGAAGCCATCCAACTTTCTCAGACCTAAACTGGCGGCGTTTGTGGCGTTTCGATGAAGTCGTAACTGTCCAACTTTATTTGTCCAAATTTACCGGAAGCAGTTTGATTGAAAAAATTTGACAGTGTGAGAGGTACTTAAGAGGCTGGATCACCCCAAATACAGAAATTGTTTGTTTTACTGTCCATGGTCCTGTTCGTACCTGATTGTTAATAAATGTCCCCTGATTCTGATTTAAAGTTGAGAAGGAATTAATGTATGAAATTTTCTTTTAAGTTAATACACTGTTTAGAAAAAAATTTCCTTCGTTTTACGGAAAAGTGATGGTAAAAATTTATCCAGAAGTGTCCGTAAACTCTCCGTAAAATTACGGACACATTGACTTTCAGAAACGGACTTTCCGTAAATTTCACGGAACATCTTCGTTAAGTTCCAAGTTAGTTTTCTGTACTTTCTGTTAAAATAAAAAGAGATAATGCAAATGTCTTTAATGCTCGTTATGTGGGTTTTCTACCGTGTATAAAAATTATATTAAAAACGTTAAAATATTTTGTACTTAAGACGTGGTTTGGACCCGAGTCAAGAAATTATCACTCCACGACTCTTCCCATTTACCTACAACTCTCACTTGAAAATTGTGGTATAACTTTTATATTTGTATTGGAAAAACAAAAGCAAAAATTCAGTTTCTATTAAATTTGGTATATTTTTTGTGTTGCCAAATGTTACAGATGCCTGATGCTATTTTTTAATGTTTGATAGAACATGTCATAGTCGCGTGGATAACCTTAACTACCGCAGAAACGATCATTTTCTTGTTACAGTGGCGAAGAAAGCTTCGTGTAGAATCGGCATTGTTCGTTCCCGTAACTCGAAGCCAAAGGGAATACGGAGACCTTCCGTATTTTGTATTTACGGACTTAACTCCGTTTTTCGTCATTACGGATTGCCTTTCCGTATATACACTTTACAGTTCCGTAAAACATTCCGTAAATATACGGAAATTTTCAGTGCAGTTGGATAAATATGCATTACTAGTTAATATATTATGTCTGTAATAATGGGTAAGGCATTTAGCTAAGCTTCTATTGTCACATTTTTAAGTAAATCATCCTAAATTTGAATCAGGAAGAAATAAATAAAAAAAGTGCAACATGGCGGTTGACGTGGGCTCTTGTAAGGGCCGCCACCTCACGCGAACCCGCCGCGCCGCTGGCAGTGCCGCCAACATTTCGCAAGCAGTAAGTCGCGAGCAGACGTCAGTTCCCCGACCAGTTGCGAAACATGCCCTCCAGCGCTCCCAGGTTTCGCCCTCCGCGCCTGGAATAACGATCTCGCAGCCCTCCCTCCAATTTGCATCACGCCGCTCTACGACCGTTCAAGTTGACGCGGTTATAATGAAGTATTTTGCAAGTTGACACTGCTCGGGATCGCTGGAGGAGCTCGTAGGCATATTGGCGGAATTCTGGAGTGATGTGTAACGTGAATGTGCGAACATGATTCCAACACACGTCGAAGACGTCATGGGAGAGGGTTAAGGGTCTGCTATGAGACCTCGGTTAGCGTCGCGTATATATTAGGAGCAATCCTATATTCACATAGGAAAACACACTTTTTTTTTTTTTTTTTTTTTTTTTACTTTTAAAATAAACGCATTGTTTTTTAACCTGTAGAATTAAAGAACACCGAAGTCATATCACAATTGAATCAAACCTTTAAATAAATCACCCCCCCCCCCCCCTTGTATGTGGTGTCGGGCTGTTTTCTTAGATACGCGATGCACCACAAAGGTGTTTTACACTTCTGTTTTAACATAAAGTGTCTTCATTTTCGATATAATTGAACTTTTACTTTCATATCTAAACATAGTACAAAACAAAATCGCCCAGCCGCGTGTGTCTGTGTATTCGGCTAAGACTTGTAAACTACTTGATGGAATTTGATGCGGTTTTCACCATCTCGAGAATTTCTCGAGGAAGGTTTAAGTAGATAACACCATAATATTGAATGTGAGGACAGTACAGAAATGTCGACGTTTTACAATAAAGTCGGGAAAAGCCACTTTTTCGGGCGCTTACATGGCCTACGCAGACCACACTACAAGAGATACACGAAAGTAATGTACTACATAATTGTATATCTCAAAAAGGTCTACAAAAAAAAGTCCTCGACAGCATATTTTTATCTTTTAAGGATGACCCACAGTAATGATTTTTGTCTTTTGAATTAAACTTACGAAGACATTTTGAACAACACAATATTAATCCTATGTTAGTTACCTTAAGCATTTAGTGTATATACTCGCTGTAGACCTAAACAACGCCATATTTGTAAATCGCACCCAAGCGAGGCCGGGGCGGGTCGATAGTCACATATAAATTATAATGTTTCGTTTGCAATTAATATGATCATAAACAGGGAGAAAATGGGTATGTTGGTAATGTTTCGTTTGTAATTAATATGACCATAAACAGGGAGAAAATGGGTATGTTGGTAATGTTTCGTTTGTAATTAATATGATCATAAACAGGGAGAAAATGGGTATGTTGGTAATGCCTAGTAAGAAAAAAGTTCTAATGCAAAATATTATTTAAGTGAGTGTGCACGAATGAGGCACGTTGTCACTGTGGTGTAACTTACTAGACTTAGTTAAGCTTTGTTTGCATGAGGCGGAGGAATATTCTGGAAGTAGATCTTAAGCAGGGCTTCAGTAAAGTTACGAGTTACAGTGAACCGAGTACGATTGTAATTTTATAGATATGCATTGCTTAAATTTGTAATATGTGACTTTAAATTGTACACTTTCGCAAGTTAAATATAAGTTTATTCCAATTAAAATGAGAAATACGCAGGAAAAAATTATTGCGACGTTAATTCTTACCGCTTTTAGATCCACAAATTGAGCTATGCCAAATATTCGTAGTTTCTCGCTTTGAGATATCAGAAACTTCCCATTTCGCGTTTCCGTGCAGCATTGCTATGAGGAAACTAAGAAACCTGCAATATTTCAGTGTCTTCTTTCTGTATAGTGTTACAGGTACTTCTATAAAAACAATGGACTACATCCACGAACTACCGAGGTATTTTGAAGCACAGCAAAATGTGATACAGTTTTTAAATCACTTAATATCCTTGAAAATTCTGTAATTGCTCAAAGACCCAAATAAAAAATCAGCCAACATTTTTTTTTACACAAATGTAAATTTGGGTTGTAAGTACAGACTTAACTTATAAATACTGTTACGTGTCACTGGTTTGCGCTGCTGACCTTGGTGCACCCGGCGCGTGAGCGGAGAAGACAGAAGTTATTTGATAGCGGCAGGCGAGAGAGCAGTGTATCAGTGACACAGAGCAGGCCGTCAAGATAATCTCTGTAGTGGAGCATTCTGCTGACTTTGTTCGTATTGTATTCGGCCAATATCTGAAAAATGCTCTGGATTACTGACCTCGTTCTCTCAGCGTAACTCGGGGTGTTTTGAACCTTCCAGATGGTCAGGGCTAGACTATAAATTTCGCAGCAGGCCTCTGGGCCGGCAGTAGGAGTTGGAGATGGTGGATGAATGAGTGGCTGAGTTCAGAGCGATAGAAGAGCGAGTGGCGTGACTAGCAGTGAAGAAGGGAAGGCGGCGACTGCGAGTGTCAATGTTTTTGAGGACGCGGCTTACAGGCTAGACTATTGGACTGAATGCATAAGTGAAAGACATTATAAATTATGGAAACAGATAGACTGAAACGTGCTAATAATGAGTCTGAGTTAATTGACTATAACCAACAGAGACAATTAAGAAGGACTTTAACTGGGATTGAAAAATGCATTAAATATTGCGCTCACTGTTAAATAAAAAGAGTAAAAATGAAGACAGCTAATTTAATGCTGTAGATAACGGCAGAGTGAATAAATTATAAATTAAATTTTTTTTTTATTTTTTTTTTTTTTATTAAGACCCCCGTCCCTCACGAACTCAGATACGCCACTAAGTCGCCATCACGTGTAACAATACAGTACTGATAAATCACCTTTAGCCATGTAAATATGAATGTATGTATTTTGTAATTAATACATATGCTGTGCTGTATTTTTATTTTATACAATTTTCTTGTTTCAATTTCGGTCCTGCACTATTTTGTTCTTAATTCGAATTTCTGGTTAGTTTGAAATTATTTTTTGGTTCTTTCAGCTTCGAATTAAACAACTTCCACTGTATTTCCCAGTGTTAACAATGCGTTATTCTTCGCAGCATTATTCATAATTTTCTGACAGTTCTGGTAATGTTTAGTAGTTTTGATTATCGGCGCTTGTTGTCACATTTAAAGGCAGTTCACGATAAAGTAAGCACTTTTGAAATTAGCATTTGAAAAATAGTAACTGATTCTACCTGCATATGTTTTAACGGGTGCACTGAGTAATATGCGCCCAGTAAAGTTGGTAACGATGGATGGAAAATAGTTCCGTATCTTAACGTAGAATAAAAAGTGTTAGGTAAAGATTGATGATAACTATTTCTTTCTCTTACCGGTTTTTTTGTAATGCAGGGCATGTGGGAATTAAAATGAGCAGATTTTAAAAATATTTACTTTCCTGATAATTTTAGTCTCACTTGACCGACGCATGAATAAAGTGATGAGGCCCGCGGAAATGTTAATTTTACATAGGGCGCGAGAAGAGACAACGTGCATACAACTAGATCTTAAGCAGGGCTTTCAGAAGTGCTCATTTGACCGTGGACAGCTTGTAGATGTAAGTGCTTTACTGTAAGCCACTCAGACTACTTTGAAGGTATCGCGTACATTCAGTACATCGCGCGAGGGGCAAGGACGCGTTTCAATTTTTTTAATCAGTTGGTTCGACACCTGGCGGCTTATCAGTCGATAATAAGGGCAGGGGCGTGTTGCGGATGTGTGTGTAGCAAGAGGAAAAAAAAAAAGGGGGAGGGTAGAAACCAGATACCACATGCCCTGACTGATTACACCGCAGTTTTCAAGCTGTCACGGTGATATGCGTGTGTACACCCTGCGCTTGACATAGGAAATAAGTTTCTTTTTTTTTTTCCTGCGGCCGTCACTTTTGTTTTACTTTGTTATCCTTGTTCCTTACTGATAAACGCAGTGGTGCTGTTAAAGTACTGTTTCATAACGCGAACAATTTTTGTGAAACGGGACACCATCCAACACGCGTTTTATAACTTAGCCTTAGTGATGCGAAGCGTTTATTGAATGTCGAGAATTTCATCTGGCTTGCGTAAAATTTATAGAAATAAAAATATACCCATAGCACTGCAGGCCATAATCTTATAATGCCGTAGCGAAATACGCTGTAAGCTTTCAAGTTTTAGGTCTAAAATATTTTGGTAGTGCTCGGGATATGTGTACTCACCGTGGAACAAATGCGTTGAAAATTTGTTTTGAGTACTATTTTTAATTGCGTACTTTTCACTTATTGAAAGTTGACGAGTGTTGATCAAAAATGGTTTCCACAGTTGTATCAGTTATGCACCCGTAAGGTGATTTTTTGTTTTATAACATCCACGAGTTACGTAGGCATCTGTCTGTCACACGACGTTCATTCCAGGAAGATATTTTGCTTAACAAGGAACTTTTGTAGATATAGACTGTGAGCACTTTTTTAAGGCCCCGCTGAAATTTTCCTTTCAGTCAATTACTATCTTCCCACGACGTTTTAATATAAACATTACTATGTGACTAGTAAACATAGTGTATACATTACATCAATCTCAAATGTTAACGTCTGAGGCTGCAATAAAATATAATTATTAGTGGCGGGAGCCTGTTGGAAAAGCTTTAAAAAGTGCTCACTTTACCGCGAAAAGCCAATACCAGAAGGATTAGTTCTTATTGTTGGGCAGGAATGTATTTACTTCAAAAGCGAATTAATTGGCTCACTTTTCACTCTAAATATGTAAATAAATTAAGCAAATAAGATGTAACAGTGTTTAACATTTCCATACATTTGCTTGTAAGTTAATAATTCAGGCAACCCCTTTCGTGGTTTCGCGTCGTTTGAGTGCAACACAAAAACAATGAAGTAATACAATGGAAAGAAACACAGTGCCTTGGTATTTATGTAAATACGCCCGTCTCGTTTGAAGGGGCAGTTTTGTACACACGTGAGTTGCAAAGATTAACACAGAACAGCAATTTTTTATATTGCTGGTTTTTCCAGATATCCACACACACACACACACACACACACACACACACACACACACACACATATATATATATATATACACACACACACACACATACATATTATATATATATATATATATAAAATATATATATAATATATATATATAATATATATATATATATATATATATATGTGTGTGTGTGTGTGTGTGTGTGTGTGTGTGTGTGTGTGATATCTGGAAAAACCAGCAATATAAAATATATATATATACCAGCAATATATATACCAGCAATATATACCAGCAATATAACCAGCAATATAACCAGCAATATATATATATTGCAACACGCGCGGCCCGGTTTTGAGAAGGGGTTTTGGGGGGGGGGCTGACTCACCTCGATCCTCCTCTCTCCCCAGGCGGTCTGCTCTGGGCGGCCGGCTGCCGGGGGGGGGGGGGAGGAGGAATAATGATTGACAGCTGACCTGGTTGTCATCACAGCACCTCCTCCTCCTTGCAGGAGAAGCCGGCGACTTGGGAGGATGCGCAAGAATATTCTGGGAACGAGGATCCTCGGCGCAACGCGGCATTTAGAGAAATTTCTGGGCCATGGCCTACGATACTATAAATGCAGCCACAACTGGATGGTCGGGAGTCTTTTGGTAGAAGCCATCTAGCTGAGTGCTGTAATGGAGCGAAGTCTGATGCGGCGAGGGACATGCGTGAAGAGAACGGGCGACGACGAGTGATTGCGAGGCGACGGCGGACGAGGGGTATTGTGGTACGAGAGGACGTGAAACCCGACGAGTTCAGACTACTGTGTATGAGGTCGCTCAGAGAACACTAGAACATTGCGGACTGGTGGGATCTGGACTAAACTTAGGTGGGACTGTAATAACCCCAGAAGTCCTTTCTCTTCTTGCTCCATGAAGTCCTCAACTTTCAACGTATGTTCTCTAACGCCACTCACCCCTACACTCCGCATCAACACGGTGACACACTCAGCCAACCCCGCCTACAGTTTTGGGCTCTTGCAGAAAGTGTTGGCCAGACCTAATTCCCACGACGACTGGACGATTGCACTTCGTCCATTTTACATGACTTCGGTACGTCTATATTCTATATTTTCTCTATGGTCTCGGCACCCCCCGAATCAGGAGAAGATCGGCGATTGCCCCCATTTCACACTTCACCCTGCTCAGCAAGCGTTTCGCCTGCTATACGGAATGTTCCTTGCCTACATGTCACTGGCTGGCTGAAAAAGTCTTCTCTCTCTTATCTCCACCTTATCTATCTTCTACAACCTGCTCTTCGCCCGACATCTCGTCTCACTAACTTCGGGGGTGTTGCTACGATTGCAACACCAGCCACGTGGTGCATCCAGGAGAAAGGGCGGTCAGTGGTAGTATACTAAGGATTTTGGGTCAGCACGAGCATAAGCATAATCTATCAAACAAATGTCTGCAAGTTGGGTCGTGTTAAACAGGTCTTGCTGACACCGAAGGATGGCCATCGACAACCATAACGCCGCCCATGCCATGCTATCGGCGAATTGGAATGAGTTGTAACTTTCTAGCAGGAGAAAAGGGGAGGGGGGCGAAATTCGAACCAGAAGAGAGGGTTTTCTTGGGGTGTCAGCGATACGAGGCGGACACAAGATAGCTGGGCTCTGATATCCGGCTCTTCAGGAGTGAGTTGTTCGGTGGAAAGAGAGCAATTCCTACCCAGTCCTCCCCTAACCTGTTCCAGAGGACTTGTAATAGTTTTACTTAGCTATTTGAAAGTAATGGTAGCCCTAATAATTCTTTTGATCACCCTTTCCCCTCGTGTCTTCCTTTAAGTTGGGGTGTCGTCGTCTTAAGTAGCACCCACAACAATGTGATGTGAACTTTTTTTGTAAATATTGGAACTTTTAAAATTGACATACAATTTACAAAGTAATTCAATAGGTTTTGGTGCATTATTTATTGGGAATAATTTTAGTTATTTTATTGCATTAATGTTTTTGAGGCAATCGTAAATTGTACTGATTTAATTTATTAGTTATAATTAACAAAATATGTCCACTTAGCATGAGATATTGATACGAGGGTATTAAATAAATTAGGAAATTATAATTAACTCTTATATTTAACTAATCTGGTTTAGCCCACTGACTTCGAGAAATTGTAACAATATTATATTTGTAAGGTTGCAGAGACACCGTAATGAGTATGTTCAGTTAGCTCCAGTTAAATAGACCGTTGCACCCGACTGTAACGACATAGGCCTACAAAACTCGTTAACAAGTAGTACACTCTCCTACAAAACTCGTTAACAAGCAGTACACTCTCCACAAAAATTGCCAGAAAAGTAAGATTTATGTTGCATATGAAACAATAATCTATGCATCTTGTAGAACTGTAAAATATTTTGTTAAAAGTTTTTAAATCTCTTAATAAGAATCCGTTTCTCATTAAAAGCACATTTCTAGTCTACAAATTTTGCCAGAAAACCTTCAAATTTGTCGGAAGGTATAATAATTACTGAAGGTGTAGCCTACGTAAAAATATTAGCAATTATTCTTAATAATTGATATTATGTACTTTCATTTCAGTTGCAAAATTTAAATTGATTTGCTGTGCTATTTCTGCATGAAACCAGTTATTAAAATACTTGGGGGGAAAAAATAAATATTTTATTATATAGATTTAGTGTAGCGATTATGATTCCAGAGATAATTTTTTGTTGTTTGGTAAGATGTTTTATGTAGAAAAGCATCTAGAGTGGAAATACGCATATACTTCAATTGAAATAATTTCTTTTTCATTTATATATAAAATTTTAAATAAGTACATTTTAACAAAATATTTTACATTGTCACAAAGTATATGGAGTGTTCTTCCTTACGCAAAATAGATCATACTTTTCTCACAATTCTGGTAGTGTATAATGTTCTATTGGAAGACCCCTTTTATCTCAATACGACTGGTGGCATGAAAAAACGTTCGCATGGCAAATCAGTGCCTTGATCTGTCCATGCCAACGCTGGCTCAACCACGTGCAGAACTCTCAAAAATATTTATTATAACTGGAGTATAACCTAGTTACGTTAATACTCGGGAGTGTACTGAAATATGGAAGTGCATGTTTTTAAACACTGCACTAACAACAGGGCCAGGCAATGTTGTTTTGGCTCTCGTGAAGGCTTGGCTTTTATTTTTTTTTGTGCCGGGACTTACAAATCGGTTACCACGCAGCTGCTTCCGCCGTATACCTCGCAATTCCGCCCTTGGCGCTGCTTTGTTCTGTGCCCCGATAAAAACTCGATCGCTGCAGGTAGTCGGGCGCCTTGATTCGAGGACGAGAGGGCAGAAAGGGGTCGACTGTGGTGGGCGTGCGAGGGTGGTTTTGTCGCCGTCGCCTTCGGGATGTTTATATGCTCCTCGCCAGCGGGTCTGTGTTCTGCCCTGCTGGTTGGAATGACCCACGGAGGGCGGGTTGGCGGGGTCTTATCACAGTTTCTTGTATGCCGTGGGCTTTGTTAGCAGTCCCTTCGTCGGCAGGTTTGCACAGCAGTCCCTTCGTCCCTCCAGAGGGTTGTTTGTCCAGGAACAACCACGTCGTTGCGTCGATGGCGTTATTGAAGCGAGAACACTAGCTTAGTGAACAATTTGCTTTGGCCTGTTGGAGAGTTAGTTGCTCTATTTTGCAATATCCTTCTACCAACTGCTGTAACACTGAAGTAGCGATGGTAAACGTCCCGATTTCCTGGAACCGTTCCGGAACGTTCCAGTTCATTAAAAAGCTTAAATACGCTTACTGCGTCACGAGGGGTGCAGTCGAAATATGCTTAGGTGTTATAGGCTATATTTAAGGAGAATGCAGCGTAAATACACTCACTGCATCATTGATCAAGTAAAATGCAGCCTAAATAAGATTACTGCGCCATCGGTCAAGAGAGATGCTGTCGAAATAAGCTTACTGCGTCATATATTTATAAGAGGAATGCAGCCTAAATAGGACGTACGGCGTCATCGAATCAAGAGGATTGCTGCCTGCCAGTCAATTTAGCACCAGGCGAAACTATAGTGAGAAGTGTACATTGTGACATGACAATCAGGCAGACAAGACCTAACCGTTAAAGTTTTATTAGTTCTGTGGTAAAATGCCCGTTCATTTAGATAAAAAGTGCAGTATTAAAAATGTATATTGATTTTTAAGGATGCCATGCGATTGACTCACGGACCCAAAGAGAACAAAACATGGAGTGCATTTCAAATACGACACAATTAGTCGTCAGGAGGTACCTAATGCATAACCTATTAAAAAACAGCTGAGTACACTACTGAAACGTCAACACCAGACACGTAACAGTTACTTGAATGTGTCGACAATTGATATAAACTTTTAATAGAGAAAAAAATTCACACCTTAGTATGGCCGTGCAAGGTAAATATTGAAATCCTTTATATTGAAAACTCGTCTTAACATTACATTTGAAAAAGAAAAACTGGCTTATTGGCGCCTGACGAAAACATCGTCCTTTTCAGCTCTGCTTGCGAAGCGCTAGCTGAACCGATAGGAAATCCTCACACAGCGTATTCCCTTCAATCTTCAGAGCATTACGGTATCTTGTGAACGTGGATCACACCAGGCGATCTCCTATCTCGATTCTGTACAGAAGCCTGCTCTGTGGTCCAGGCGTCTATGATTCGCGGCCACGTCTCGTCTCTTCCCCCCCCTACCCCTCCAGGGTTTTCACAGCCGCCCCTTCGTAATTTCCACAGGTCTCCACCAACTAGCAGCTCCGCTGTAATAAAGTTACAGCGACGAGCCCGAAATACGCTTCATTATGGCGACCCGCTACTGACGTCAGGGTGTGTCTATATCTCTGCCTTCTCGCGAGGCAATCGTAATTTCTATCCCCTCCTCCCCCGCCAACATCAACTCCTCAACCTCTACCATGCAAATGAGTCGTCGTGCAAGAAGGGTATGTCTCTTCTCACCATCCCCGGTAATGCCTAGACCACGCTTCCCCTAACCTCTTGCTCGGCCTGACCGTTCCATACAACGTCCTCACCCCCCTCCACCAGTCTGAGCGTAAATCTTACCCCCTTCAGACGCAGCGATCTCTACATTCCAACCCCCCCCCCCCCCCAACATCTTTCCATCTGCTCATCAGCATCTCGCCGTCCCGTGCGGCACTTTCTTGTTTCTGCCTCCGGGACTCGTGTCTTTGAAGCGCGGTGCACACGACGTAATCTTCTTCGTTGTACGTTTTACGGCCAACCACAAGTTCAAGGTAGTTTTCTTATAGACTGTTCATGGCGAAGTGAGCACTTCTTAAGGCCCTCTCTACAGTAATTAACAATTAATAAATAATTTTATTGTAACCCCAACAGTTAAATTTTGCGAGTTGTGAAATGTGTACACTGTATTTGTTAGCTACGTGGCGATTTTTATATTGACAAGTGGCGAGAAGATAGAAAATGACTGAAAAGAAAATTTTGACAGGGCCTTAAAAAGTGCTCACTTTACCGTGAACAGCCTATACTAGTTCCCGCGTACGACTTGTCCCCGTTGTTATAAACTGCGCCTTAAAATTTTGTATACCAGGTTCGAGTGTAGCTCGAGTAAAGCTGATTTTGAACATTTATTTTTGGTACAGAACAAAACTCGCATGGATGTGCAATCTTTGTTCGGTTAGTGTTTAACACTACCTCACAATAACACGACAGCGCAGTAACAGTGACATTGTTAAAGGTGTAATTTATTTTTATAGCCACTCAAAAGGGCATGATTGATTGTGAATCATTTCGTACGATAAAGGAAATTTGGTTGGGTCAATATCAGCTCATGACCTGCCAATAATGAACGCTGTAAAGTACAGGGTAGTGTCCGGTGTGGTATGGACCAATAGGACGATGGTGAGTTCTAACACAGACAACAACAGAACCGGTGTTCTTGCAGTAGTGGATATAGGCGACTCACTTCTAAGTTGTCTTAAGTGGCAGTAAATGCGTGCAGACCTCGATGTGTTAATGGACTCGCCTGCCTGGGCGTCTGAAACGCGCTGCAGTGTGGTTGAAATCCAGGGTGTTTGTTTTATTAACGAAACTATTAAACGTCCCCCATCGTGTTGATATACGAAAACAGCACTCACTTCTGACAGTGCGTGTCGGTTACTTTCAAGATATCGTGCACGTTAGGGAAACTTGTATTTCAAAATATTGGCGTTAGTTGAATACAAATGTACCCGAGCGGCATGTTCTGAACCTTAATACAGATTTCCCATCGATAAAATGATGGGGCCGCTTCTTAAGAGTGGGATGGACCCTCGCATTTTCTAGTGAAATAGTTGTTTGCGCGGATACGCGTATCTCGGCAAATAAACGCCCCTATTCTTTTACTTTTGTCATATTGTGTATTTTTGGAGAAAAAAAAATTCGTGAAAATTGTCAAATACAGCATTTTTAAGGTTTGCCTATGCAGTTTCCTTAAGCGGCAAGAGAAAAGTACAGTTGAATCTTTGGGCTTTTCATCGCGTTTAATAAATAGGGGTAGTGAAATTTCGCGAAAATATTTCAAGACAAGTTATGTTTCAAAACACTGTAGGGTCGTTTACCTGTCTTGGTTGGCTGAATTACTTTTAGATGCGTGTCAACTGTCTGCACACGAATAGCGTTAGGAGCCGTGCCGATGTTGCCGAATTCTGAGTGGCCCGGCCAAATATGAAAACTGCTTCTCTAGCAGATAGCAACTAATGGCAATACACAAACTGCTGTCAGGTATTTATGTTATTGAAGTCTACCGTATGCTCTTTTTTTTTTCGCGAAATATCACTAGCTCTAGTAATAAAGTCCCACAGTTACAGATTTAATTTACACAGTGCAGCGTCACGACGGAAACACTGCACGTCTTGCGCGTAGGAGCGATGAGGCGCTAGACGTGCGTGTTAGTGTCGCTCGTGCTCCCTCGATTCTTGGCCTTGGACGCGCAGCTACACAGTCCCCTTAATGTCCCATTTGTACACGCAGCACGACGAGAACAACTGCCCGCTAGTTCAGAGTCTTGCGCGTAGAGATGACGGCGCAACTTGATGCTCGTGACAGTGTCGTCCTTATCGCTCATAAAACAACTCGAGAGTAGACGGACCCCTTAAGATCTCAGTAGAATTATTCTCTGCGTTTTTTTGCGTCGTAAAATTGTCGCTATAAAAATGTCCGACCTTTACTCGGGGAACATAATTGCGCCTAAGCAAAGTACTGCGTTTGATTTAATTTTGATAATCAAATCATTTCCGCGCCATGCGACATCGCAGAATGTAAATACAGTCACGTGTTTCGAAATGCTTCGTCTTATAGCCAGAAGAGCTTTTAAAACCGGTGGAATTGAGGACCTGTGGCGACTGGAGAAGAAAGAAAGAAAGAAAGAAAAAAAAAAAGAAAAAAAAAACTATTCCTAAACTTTCTGCACATCACGCTTAAATCTGGTCGACACTCGTATAATATAAACTCCAAAGGTAATTTTTCCTGTCTTGGTATTAAAAAAGATTCTTCAGGTTTGGTCGCACCTTCACAGAAACATTGCTGAATCTCGCAAATGACAAATAGTGCATTCATGCACCTTACATCAAAATATCAGAAAATTACCTGCTCGCAGCTTCTAAAACCATAAGTTTATAGTCGGTTTCAAAGGGGTGATTTATGTCTGTCGCCTTCTTTTAACCTCTCTAGGCCAAGCCGTTTAAGAAAGTTACACACGTTCCTATCAGATATGATACATTTAGTACCAGAATTTTTGTAAACCTTTAAGTATATACTTCTTGCGACGGGGTTTCGCGTGACGTTATACAGTGATATGATTGAAAGCGCCTTAAAGGAAAGCTAAGAGTCATTGCTGCTAGGAAAACTGACAGCCAACATTACCTGTAAACATTCTTCATGATGCCATTTCTCAGTGTTACATTTATGTGTTCATTACTTCCAGTCCACTACCACTGGGCTGTAGTGAAAGTTAATCCGGGAAAATTTGTCATGTTAGTCTATGTCTGCAGAGACAGAAGAGAGACAAGGTAGGAGTGGAGAGTGAAGTTAGTTAAGTGTGGAGCAGCATCGGAATGAAATGGCGGGGAAACGGGAGATCCCCGAGAAAACCCGCCGACCAGCGGTACGATTTCTACATGCGAAGATCCGGGAGCCGCCCGGCCGGGAATCGAGCCCGGTTCGCCTAGGTGGGAGGCGGGTAGTCCAGCCACTACACCACCGCGGCGCCTTACAAAGTCGGGCAATTTACCATGAATTTGACTCTTTCCTGAGCAAATGCAGAAAAGCTACAATGGATGTATGGAAAAGAACTTAGCAATTCTGGCTTTTCTGGAACCTAAATGCACTAATGGGGTATATTTTCAAACAGTTTCTTGCAGTGTTACCATAAAAATTGTTTTTAATTGTTACATGAGTACTCGGATAAACTATCATTTAGTTGAAGCACGAAATAAAAAATCCCCCTAACAGGTGGACAAATATATTTTGTGTGGGAACAAAGTGTTTGTTGCCATTGACCTTGACATAGTTTTGTTGTGGGGATACAAAAAAGTTTTGTGTTCAGCACAAAAAATGTGGGGGGGGGGGGGATGTAACTGCCAAGAAATATATTTTGTTCAGCATAAAGATAACATTTTTATTCTTGCTAGATTACTTCAAAAGGTGGAGAATTAACTGTCTCGCTTATATTGATTAACATACTTTTTAACAGTAGGTAAATAACTGAACTATTCAAATTACTCATTACATATTCACGCGCTAGCAGGCGAGCTGAATGTAACTTGATAAGTTAATCAAATTTGACTTAAATATTCACCATGTTCTTCTGATCCGTGTTTGAAGCTTGCGTATACTGCTCAATGTATGCATACATGTTCTCGAAATATGTCCGTGGAATTGTGTGTACCGTAGGGATTTCTGACTTCCGTAACGTTGCCACATCCGTCGCAGAATTAAGTTAGATTCTCGTCTGACAGTGAGCTGGGGTCCCTGGCGATTTTTTTTTTTTTTTTTTTTTTTTTTTTTTTTTTTTTTTTTTTTTTTTTTTTTTTTTCGCGATGTTGAATTTTATGGGCGACCAGCGTGGGAAGCGAGCCCGAAGTCTGCAAAATAAAACAAAAAAAAAAATCCTGGATTTCTCGCCAGGACGCGATCCATTATTTTGGTTTCGGAATATTATCTCCAGTTTCAGCTCTGGAAAACGTCATGCCCGGATGGACTCTGTACATAAATGTATACTTAATTCGATGATTTCAACTTGTTCGATGTCCGCACGACCTTGTGTGAACTGTGAGATTAGTGGCGTGGATTGTTAACGGTGGATCGGGCACTTTTGAAACCCAAGCTTAGGATCTAACTCCGCCATATGTGAAATTGACATTTGTACAGGTCTGGTCACTTTATTGATGCTTCACGCAAGTGAAAACGTGATAGGCCTGCGTTAGGAAAGTAAATTCACTGATATGTAAGGGGGGGGCCCGTAGTAGTGTTAATGGTTAATCCCCGGGCCGGGTCACTCCAGGATTTTCGCAAGTGGGAATCGTGCCGGACGATGCCGCTGGTCGGCGTGTTTTCTCGGGGATCTCACCCCCCCCCCCCCCCAACCGCCCGGGCAGTCTTCCGCTGCTCCATTCTCGCCTCATTTCATCCTCGTCGGCTGTCGAGACCTAGTTGTAAAGAGCCGCCCAAATCTCGCGACTCAACTAAAATGTAGGTTTGTACTCTTGTGTAGAAAACGAAGAAAATCCAACTACAAGCAGCCATAGATGTTAACATCGTGCTAGTAACACAACTTAAAGCCTTTAAGAACTTTATTTATCAATTGACTGCCAAATAAACTAAGAGTGCCGAGCGAGGTGGCGCAGTGGTAGCTCAATGGATTCGCATTTGGGAGGACCCGGGTTCGATTCCCGGTCCGGCCATCCTGATTTCGGTTTTCCGTGGTCTCCTGAAATCACTCCAGGTGAATGCTGGGATCGTACCTTACTACATGCCATGGCAGATTCCTTCCCCCATCATCTCTTCCCTGTGCAACATGCCCCGTCTCTAATGACGTCGCTGTCGACGAGGCGTTAAGCCCAACTATAGGCCGTTCACACTAAAGTAGTAAAGTGAACACTTCTTGAAGCTCTCATTTGAAGTAATAGCCAATAAATATTTTTTTTTGTTGTGGCCTTAGGCGGTAAAATTCAAGTCTGGTGGAATATATATACACTTTGTTTATAATTGCATGGCAATATTTATCTTAAAAATTGGCGGAAGGATAAAAAATGGCTGATAGGAAAAAAGTAACTAGGACCTGAAAAGTGCTCACTTTACCGTGAATATTTAAACTGGAAGCCTGAATGCCAGAGTGTATTGCAGCGTATATGCAGTTACGCGCAGTGTAAAATTCCAGAGGTAGGTTTCAAAAGTATTAACTTTGTCGTCAACAACATTTTAGAAGCTACAATTTCATCTGTAACGTCGCAAAAAAAAATAGGGGGAACCGTAATAATAATATTTTATGGATCAAAAAATTACTCTCATCAGAAAGCACTGTGGATGTTTTTTTCTCCATAACCTGTGCTTCACGGATGGTGCTTGTAACAAGCTAAGTAAAACTCCTGGCGAAGAATGGCACTCGAATAAAATTGATATATCAACGTGACTGCCGGGATAAGGCAGGCGACGGGCGTGAAATTATTAAAACTGTGATTTGGGGTGAAGTTTGACACCCGCAGCATGACCAAATCACTAATGAGCTCCTTCAAAAAGCCAACCATCAGGTATCTTGGTCGAGAAGCAGCTACAACTAGAAGACTCTTGCGTTGCGCACAGAGTATACGCGGCCAAGATGACCCGACGCACCGAGAGCTAGAAGTTACGCGTGCTAACACAGTCCAGAAGATTCCCGCACTTGAAAGACTTAGGCCCTACAACAAACTTAATTTCTTAAAGTGTGGCGTTCATATTTGTAGAAATTGAATCTGTATTTCAAAGTAAACGCGTCAGGTATAGGTAGAGACCTGAAGAATTCGCGGATTCATTTAGGGTCAAGCTAGAATCCGAAAACTCACTTTGTCAGGTCACTATTGCAATTGGTCCACGCGTTATTTAACAACCTCCTGGAGAACCCTGAACCAATAAGAAGCATGCGGCAAAACGCAGGCCCAACGATCCCCCCCCCCCCCCCACTGTGACAGCAACCAACCAATAATTAATCTTATATGCGTTATTGTACACAAGACTGCGCAGTCTAGCCTGCAGGCCATTGAACTCGCAAATTTTTCCGGTTATACCCAAGGGCCGTGCATTGAACCTTCCTAGAGACTTTCCACCAATAAAATAATAGGCTCACCACTGGAAGTCTCATAGGTATACGCAGTGCGACGAGAACACTGCACGCCAGTTCAGAGCCTTGCGCTTAGCGGCGATGGCGCGCTTGATGTGCGAGGCAATGTCGTCCTTAGCGCTCCCGCGCTTTGTTAGATCGAATGCGGAGAAAAGGCTCCGGATAGGCGTGGCCCTTAAGTAGTTCTGTGTCCCTAGCAACAGGGGTGGATGTTGAAATACTTAATTAAACACTTAGTTACATGATGCATTTTTGATAATGTGTATCTGGCTTTAGGTTTAAAACGTGTTCAGCGTTGCTCGTTAGTGATGCAGGTTTCCCCCCCCCCCTCTCTCCAACCCCCTTTTACTCGTTCTCTCACTCGCTGCGTGGACACTAGCGCCGCGCAGCGGAAGAATATAGAAAAAAAAAATTCGCAGCTTAATAGGGCGTGGAGGAGCGAGGTGGATTGTGTGTGCCTCGTGCCTAGTGAATATCGGAGCATGAATTGATTTCCAGCCGGGGCGTGTGCGTGCGTGCGTGCGTGTTCGCTGTTCGTGCGTGGCCTGCCCTGTTTATGATGCGGTATTAGCCAGGAGCGGAATTGAGAGCTGGTGTGAGAGGGTGGGAATTCCCCCCCCCTCCCCCTCCCGCACCAACACAGGCTTCTCATTCCAACCCCTCAATTCAGTTCAGTCTGCCATACTCTTTACCCGCCATCGATAGCACGCGCGAACTCGCCCGCAGTGTTCAAACATTTGTGTTTTAGGGCGCGGGGCTGGGCTGTTATGCCATGCAGACTATGTCGTCATGTCATTCATGGCGCTGGAATAATACATGGTCTATAGTCTATTCGTGGTTGCTTCCAAAATTGTCTGCAGCCCGGGCTACTCATTAAGTATTCCACCTCGTACGAACAAAGCTTGAGCAAATGTGGCAGCAAAGGACAACACATCAGCTCATGGAGTTCGAGCACTGGTCAGACTAATATAATATTTCCTGCAGCGCATTCCATAAAACGTTAATAAGCCTGTGTCACAGGCAGATTCTCAAAGAAGTTAGCATGCGGTCTGTATTAACGTCGCCCTATCTCTAGGCCACGATATGTTATAAATTAGTATACTTCATTCACGGTTACTTCCAACTTTTCTGAAGACCTGCTTGAATCCTACTTCCAGGGCATTCCCCCGTCTTGAACAAATAAAGCTTAACCGAAGGGACTGTGCACCGTATTCGTGTGCGCTCAGTGTAATAGTTAATGTTATGCGGGGTAGCTCACACAGGTGTAGCAGGCGAAATTTACCTTTGCGATTTTTACCCCCTGAATGCCTGAGTGGCGGTGTAAAAAAGCAGCTTGGCGGTCCGCTGACAACCGCGACAGCCTTTAACACTGTTTGCAACCCTCGGTTGACCACAATTCATTATGTTGACACTAATCCCCGAGAGCATTATCCTCGTCATTTTGTCGCCAGACAGTTTCTCTTGGTAGAATAACAGTTTAAGGAACAAAAGTAGCCCCTTTGCAAATAAAAGTACTGTTCAAGCGTAGCCAAAAATTACGCACCGAGCCAGAGTCCTCAGCGCCAGCAGAGGAGTTAATACCCACAACAGCGATTCAAGGCACACCGGCTGTTTTTTGTAGGTGGTGGCCGCGAAGTGGTCACACATCAGCGAAGCTTAGAGTTTCCCCAGAAATGATTTTCCAGCGTAGTAATTTCGAGTTCTGTGTAATTAGTAGATTGGAATTGTACCACTTTCCGAGAAAAAATTTTTTTCCCCCGAAAGCCCCTATTCTGAACACGTCTTTTCTTTCATTTACGGCACCCCACTGTGCCAACATCTCACCAATGGTGTAATGATATACTTAGTACAGTCTTTGCGAGGGTGTCCATCCTTTCCTACCTGGGGGTAAAGTCCGCCTGGCGGTAAAATTCGTAGGTTACATGTGCCCCGAGTTCCCGTTATGTGCAGACCAGCGTTGTGGGAGGGCTGACCTCTCTCGCCAGTTCATATTTCCCCCGTCGCACCGCTCTTCTCCTGGCTGGCATAACAGCCCCCCTCCATCCTCCTGTGGAAACCTGGGAATAATTGACAGCGGCTCCTGACTGGCGCCACAGCCTCTTCTTCCCCCTGCTGGAGATGCTGACAAATGTAGCGGAGGCCCAAGCCTATTCTGGAAATTAGTACACTAGGCGCAACTAGGGAATTAGCGAAATTTCTGGATGGTGGCCTACGACCCTATAAATATTGCAATGGTCCAGCGGCCAGCAGTCTTGGTAGACGTCTTAGGGCTGAGTGCGGTAACCGGGACATCGGTGAAGAGGACGGACGACGACGGGAAACATTGATTAGCGAGTGTAGTCTTAGAGTATCAGAAGAGTAGCGACTGTCCGGATGGACCGCATGTAAAGTTGAATAGCCTTTAAACAGTTAACTATGTGCTGTTCACAGTAAAATTAGCACTTTTGAAAGCCCTGTTAAAGATCTACTTGAATTATTTTCCATCCACAGTTACCAACTTTACTGAGCAAATGTCACTCACTGCGCCAATATATATATTATATATATATATATATATATATATATATATATATATATATATATATATATATATATATATATATATATATATAATATTATATATTATATATACAGACAGGGCCAGTTACATATTTTTCTAAGGTTCCTTTCTAAAGTGCTCACTTTATCGTGAACAGATTTTACCTCTTGGTCGCTGCTTGTTTCACTGGGATTAGTAAATATATCCGTGTACATGTTTAAAATGTGCGTCGTTGGGCCAGCGACTTTTTCTAAAGATGACTGCAAACAGGTAAGGTTTGTAGAAAGTTCTCGCAGTGCACGACTGTAAACATAAAATTGAGAACAGAATGTGAACTATTATTAACAATATATTTGAATGCTGGTTAGCTACCGCACACATTATAGTAGTTCGTAGAAACTCATTAAATATGCCAAAATAACTGCCATAAAATTAACTCTAATATTAAAATGTGTATATACCAAAAGAAAAAAATGTTTTACCAGGAACTTTGAAGAATTTGTATTAATTTAAAAATCGGGGATTGATTTAATGTCTTTACAAAGTTTTAAGTTGTAAAATGCTATAAATTTTAAAATTGTTATCTACGTATGTAATGTGGTTTATTTACACTATTATTTGGAATCGGCCAGCAATTTGGTAATATAAATTATGCAATTTTACAATCTTTTTTATTATTGCTCTATGCGATGGATTTTTTTTTTTAAATTCAGAATGTCCACAGAAATTCCATTTTGGAATTCTCTCATTTTCCCCTGTTTTCAAGGCAGAATATTACAATTATTTTCCTTGGCCTATTTTCAGTACCAAACCCTTCCAATACCATATTTTTCTACCGCTGACAGAAAAAAAAAATGCTACCAGTGAAGTTGGATTAAATCACACTGAAACAGACCAAGCAACCAGGGCCAATATTTTATTCAGCCCATCGATGTTTCTCGCAATGCCCATTACACAGCACCCCCCCCCCCCCCAACCGCCCACACACACACACACGCGCGCGCGCACGCACACTTCATTTTTCACGCGCAGTCCCTACATCAGTTAGCAAACATGTATTATTGCCAGTTCACATACTTAGAAATTGAAATTTTATAATGCATATACTCACAATTACATTATCTCGTATTCACACAACTAACAACTTTTCGCAGAGTCGTAATTATTTACATTTTCCCTGACCCAAGTGGAAATTCCCAAGCACCTCCCTGACTTTCCGCTGTCACATGAAATTCCCTTTTTTTCCTGTCAGTGGACACTCTGTAATTCAATGGTACCCCATATTAATATGTTAAGTACCTAACAATGTGTTTTTGATTATGTCTTTGGGAAATGAGAGCGTTGTTGATGCCTTTCGGTAGCCTGTAACCGCGAAAGGCTTATGGATTGGTTGTTTGTCAGACCATGTGATGACATAATTAAGTGATCACTTTAATCGGAAAGGGCACAGTCACGCGGGAGAGGTTTCTCGTGTGCACGTGCGAGAGACTGCAGAGTGGGGATGTTCCGTCATCCTCGACCCTGTGTTTCTACCCTGCGATTCTGTGCTGCAGATTGTAATAGCACGGGTGTAGTTCGGTCGCGCCAAGTGGGTCGGTTCGCTGATGTGAAAAGGTGGGAAGGGAGTTGGGGGGGGGAGCTACGTAATGGGTTTATTAATATCCGGACCCTCGCGGCAATTAGTGTGGAAGTTGGGCTCGTCAATGCCCTCTCGCGCCAGAAGGCGTGGGTAACAGCCCGGCGGGTAGGGTCTGCAGGTGGTGGCGTCTCACCCCACTCCCCCCCCCCCCCACTTCTGCCGCAGCCAATAGCAGATGGGTTCCAGGTCGTGTGCCGCTGTGCGGAATTGCGCTGTTTAAAACGGAAACTTCCCTCCTGATTCGCTGACGCGGTTCCGAGCGTTGTTTTCGACGACGGTTCTACGAGGCGCGGAATGCTCTGCGGATACCTTGCTGTAATAGTTTGAAAATTATTATTTCATATCACCGTGCTGTTTCGCCACTTGTATAAACAACTGTGCTTTGTGCAGACAAAAGTAATTAAGTTGTATTAGCTTACAAGGTTTTCATATGTTATTCAACAGTGTGATGCGCTTTGTCCACCTGGTCTTAAGAATTTCTTTGCTGTTCCCCTGAATTTCGGTATTTTTCTCATCTTACAGCTAGTTATTTTTTAATTTTAAATTTAAGTGTTTTTTTTTGCTTGTAATGATAAAAGTGGAAATTATGAACGAGAAATAAACGTACCATACAAATCACCTCTTCTTATTGTCTATTCCCGGTTTCTTCATACTTTTTGAATGACACCTTTGAAAAATCACCCCATGTAGGACGTGTTTAATTATTTCCTAAATATGCCGTCACCACAAGCGTTTTATAGGCTCTGTTAGCAAGAACGTATCTTATTTTTCGTCGAATTGAAGTTTTACCTGAATTTTAATTGTTAATTGTAATATTTCATTTATAACAAATGTGAATAAAAACAGTTAGAAAAACAGTTAGTAAAACGCGAGTGTTGGTCGCGCCTATTAAGAAATAAGGTAGTTCTCATGCAAATATTTGACAACTGAGTGCATACGAATTCAGTGCGTTGTCCTTTGGTGTAATTTTCTCGACTTAGTTAAAGTTAGCTTGCACGAGGCGGAGGAATAAACTGGAAGTAGAACTTTAGCAGGGCTTCAGAAAAGTGTGAATAACCCTGAATGGATTATACAAACGAAGGCTGCCGTAGAAAAAATGTATTAATTTTAAAAATGTCCTTTCGTTTGCCGTAAACTTTAGGACCGGGCTTGAGACAGCTAACACTTATACAAAACTAGTTTTCCCCATCACTTACGAATTCCATTGTAACGCCTGGTTTTAAAATAGAAATTTCCCACAGGTTTCTGTAGGGGTGAACAGAAACTACTAATTGTCGCTGCTTAGTCGTGGACCACGAAAAGTTTCACAGCTACGCCCGAAACTGTTAGGACTACAGTACTAGCTACGTCATACACAAAGTAGTCTTAACGATGCCAACTTCCAGAATTCTCGTGGTTTATGCAGTTATTTCTTTCCTTAATGAAGCTATGGCACGCAGAGGAAAACTTGACGCAATAGGTTAAATTTCATTCATGTTATTTTTATTGTATTTTATTGACCCAATACAAGAGCGAGTTCAGGGATGTAGAACAATAGACATATTACAGTGATGGCAATAAGAATAAGACAAGTGCCTGTTCATTAATTATATTAGAGATATTCAAAGTGTCGGATATTTTTGCAACAGATAAAAAAATTATTAAGGCAGAAGTACCGTAATATTAAAATTAACCCTGCTAAACATTACATATATATGGGTAGGGTTGAGTTAAGAGAGTTGGGCGGCTCTTAACAACGAGGTATCGAGAGCCTATGAGGGTGAAGTGAGGTGAGAATGGAGCAGTACTGGAATGTAGGAGGGGGTTGGAGGGATATCACCAAGAAAAAAACGCCAGCCAGCGGCACGATTCCCACATGCGAAATTCCGGGAGTGACCCGGCCGGGGAGTGAACCCGGTTCGCCGTGGTGGGAGGCGAACAGGCTAACCACTCTGTCACCGCGGCGCTACATATATAAGGGAATATGTATGTAACAAATACCTACTCGAAACATGCAACATAAACATGGGAAATGTGAGAAACAGTTCACAGATTTGGTTGTTACTTGGAGTTTTTGACATACGAACAGAAATTTATTACTTTCGATGTGGGTTCATTAAGGCCACGATCTCCCATTTCTACAGCTTTTGCGAGAATTAATTTTTTTTTTTGCCCAAACAGGAGCCGATGTCGTAAAATCCTCTCACAATTTTGTTACAAATTGTTTTTATTATGTAGCCTAATCTTTTCAATACAAAACAGTTTATAATTTGAACTAATTATAAAATAAAAAAGATTTTAATTAAATTGGATAAAAGTGAACAGTTTTAGTGTTGAAAAAATTAGACTACATAATAAAAAGAATTTGTAACGAAATTGTAATAGGATTTTACAATATCGGCTCCTGTTTGGGTTCAAAAAATTCATTCTCGCTAAATCTGTTGAAATGGGAGATCGTGGCCTTGAATTATGGGCCTACCAAATTGTGGCCTAGAACAACCCACGCTTCTGTGCGCGTGTGGAACTTAAGTTAAATATAAACTCCCGTTGACAATTCTAAAGAAACTTCTTCGCAAGCTGCATCCCAGACGGCGGGATAAGATCTGCCTCCCCGGGGACAGATACTTCCTTTGTGCAAGGCCGGGAGATAGACACAGCCTCCTCTTCCATACTCGCAAGCAAATAGAGGCTGTCAGTAACTTACGAGAAAAGTCCCGAGAGCACAGAATGTTACAACATAAATCCAACACCGTATTCGACCTACCAAGACAATTTCAAGCGCGTCGAGGACAATGTTAATTTATTTTTAAAGCTTGTGTTTCGTGTAGTGAGCGTGTTTCGCCAGGTGCCAACCTGTTTCGAGAGTAACTACGTATACCTATTTCGTTTCTGTAATGCGACCTCGTTTGCTCCTCTTACTGGCTGTGAGGGCTTAATCTTAATAAAATTATAAATGCGAAAGTTTATATGTTTGTTACTGAATCACGTCGTAATGACTCGACGGATTTGGATGAAATTTGGTACAGGCGTAGATTATAATCTGGATTAGCAAATAGAGTAATTTTCATCCTGGAAAAACGAACAGTTTCTTGGCGAAAATATTAAATATGCCACCAACCATTAAGATAGAGCACTTGGTCGTTATAATTAAGGTTTGTTTTTTTTTCATGCGGGTGAAGCCACGGTTAACGGCTAGTAATTATATAAATAGGGGGAAAAAAAAAGTAAAGCTTACGAATCGAGCACCAATTTTTGTGGAGGAGATCTTCTTGTGCGTTCGTGCAGACATTATGTAGTGGAATTGAGGGTTCGATTTTCATTAACTAATCCGTATTTCTTCAACGACCCAGCGATCTGGGATTTGTTTTCTGCCAAATGGAAGCCCACGTCCATATCGAAATAAGTCAATATCTATCATGTATAAGGGCTGACGGTGGCTGAGCGGTTAGCACGCTCGCCTCCCACCAAGCCGAATCGGGTTCGATCCCCGGCCGGGTCACCTGATTTTCCGCAAGTGGGAATCGTGCCGGACGATGCCTTTGGTCACCTTTTTTTTTTTTCTCGGGGATCTCCCGTTTTTCGCCCCTTCATTCCGGCGCCGCTCCATATTCACTTTAATCACCTTCGTCGGCTCTCAAGACCTCGCTGTTAAGAGCCGCCCAAATCTCTTCGCTCACTCGTTTTGGATAAGAATTAAAATAAAAGTATTGGTGCCTTTATTTATGAAGTTACTGAAAACTTTTTTCTTTTCTTTTCTTTAGCAATAATTTTTGTGTGTATGTGTTCTGAATACTACAAACATATGGAGCTGCAAAAGTCATACACTTGTTGGATACCTCATCCATCTCATCACATTAATACTAAACGTGCCACACAACTTTACGTATGAAGTTGTAAAATGTAGCTAATGACAGCGTTTTTATTTTTCAAGACTATTTAGGAGAAAAGTGGATGCCTTGAGTTTACATGATAAACTGCACATATATCCGTAACCTTACATAGCTTTGAACCCGGGGTATAGTGTTTCGAATATACCTTGACAGCTTTCGCATAAAAATTTTTTTTTGTGGTTTTCTGTAGGCCTAGGTTCATATAAATAATTTCTTTAACGTCTGTGGATCTACTGAACAGACAAAGTAGGTCAAGTTAAAGTAGCCAGTCCTCGTTTTATTTCCTGCATTTCGTCATGACTTTTATAAAAAATATATATGTATTATATATATAAGGGAAATTAATCTACGTTGCCGGATATACAGAATGGCCATAAAGTCCCGTTCCCGCTGTAATACGTAGTTAAACTGAAATGCAACGCTGTATCTCTCCACTGACTCCTCTCGACGAGACTGCATGTTTCTCCTCTGGTTGATGGTCGGCCAGATCTTGTCTTAACCTTCGCGTCACCTGTGGAGAAGAGTTTATGCTGCCATCGCGACAGTATTTGTTTCGGAGGAGGATCCCATCGTAACCGCTGCCCAAACAGAACGCGCCTCTACCATACTTTTACCTGTTTTGAGTTCGTTCGTGAACCCAACTACGAGCTAGAACACGTTCTTCAATAGTGCATTGAGACGTATCAGCCGTCGTTTACTGCACTAAAACAGTCACAAAAACATACTTGTATTACGTTTTACATCGGGGTAATCGGGACTTCGTGGCCACCCTGTATATTCCGTCGGCATAATAAATACTTCCCTTCCCCAGTCGTGCGTCGCACTGCTCAATGTGTTTGGCTGCCACGTGGATGTTCCTTTTGTAAACAATTCCTTGCGTTATCGGAGAAATGATGAGCAGCAGATAAGTCAACAGTGAGGCGATAAAGGGGTCGCTCTGCCGTCATCCTTAGAGGAAATGTCGGAATGACGTAACTTGAATACGGCATCTGGCCAGGCTCAAACTTCCCTTACATCCGCGCGGGAGGGAACACTTATGCCTACTGTCAGTAGTCGCATGGCGCTTCTCGGAGTTCTTGAGGGATGGCGGCCTTAAAAATTATAAAATAACAAAATTTAAATTTATATATTTACAACGTTTCCTATGCAAAAGCATAGTTGTTATTGTTACCAGACACCAGAGGGGCGTATTCGAGTTCGTTAGGCATGGAGGTATGAATAAAAGTAAAAGAACTAAAATTTGATTTTAATTTATTTGCACGAATATTATTTAATACTTTAAGCTATCTGTCGCCACTATTATACTTGTTATCCTCATTGTGCGCAGTATTAAATGTCGATCTCAATTCTAATCAAAGTCCTTCTCGATGTGTATATTGGTTGCAGGCAATTCACACTATTTACACATGTTCAGTCTGTCTGTTGCCATCATTCCAAATGTCTGTCACTCGCACATCAAGTTCAATAAGGACTATTGTCTCTCTCTCTCTTTCTCTTCCTATCTCTCTCTTTCTCTCTTTATCTCTCGTATTTTCCCCTGTCTCACGTTTTCTTCCTTTTTCTTTCCTTCTCTGTCTCATTATTTTTCTTTCTCTCTCAATTTTTATCTCTGTTTCTCTATATTTTTCTTTTTCTTTGTTTCTCTTTCTCGTTCTTTCTCTCTCTATATTTTTATTTCTCTCTCTTTCTCTCTCTATATTTTATTTCTCTTGGTTTCTCTTTATTTCTCACGCTTTCTTCTATTTCTCTCTCTTTCTTTTTCTCTCCCTTTCTATCTCTCACATTCTCTTTCTTTCTCCCTTTCTCTCTCTCGTTCTCTTTCTTTCTCTCTTTCTCTCTCTCTGTTTATCTTTATTTCTCTCTCTTTCTCTATATATTTTATTTCTCTTTGTTTCTCTTTATTTCTCTCGCTTTCTTCTATTTCTCTCTCTTTCTTCTATTTCTCTCTCTTTCTTTTTCTCTCCCTTTCTATCTCTCACATTCTCTTTCTTTCTCCCTTTCTCTCTCTCGTTCTCTTTCTTTCTCTCTTTCTCTCTCTCTGTTTATCTTTATTTCTCTCTCTTTCTCTATATATTTTATTTCTCTTTGTTTCTCTTTATTTCTCTCGCTTTCTTCTATTTCTCTCTCTTTCTTCTATTTCTCTCTCTTTCTTTTTCTCTCCCTTTCTATCTCTCACATTCTCTTTCTTTCTCCCTTTCTCTCTCTCGTTCTCTTTCTTTCTCTCTTTCTCTCTCTCTGTTTATCTTTATTTCTCTCTCTTTCTCTATATATTTTATTTCTCTTTGTTTCTCTTTATTTCTCTCGCTTTCTTCTATTTCTCTCTCTTTCTTCTATTTCTCTCTCTTTCTTTTTCTCTCCCTTTCTATCTCTCACATTCTCTTTCTTTCTCCCTTTCTCTCTCTCGTTCTCTTTCTTTCTCTCAATTTTTCTCTCTCTCTGTTTATCTTTATTTCTCTCTCTTTCTCTCTCTCGTTCTCTTTATTTCTCTCTCTCTTTCTCCACTGTACCGATGCTCACAACCCGCAAGCTTCACTTCCACTGGTTACTCTCGCCGCCACGCATCGCTTCGCTGACATCGCACGCCGGGAACTGGAGGCTCGGGTTCTTCGTTTTCGCGTCATAATTTCGGACTCACAGTAATTACTTAAAAATCCACGATTATGGTAAATATTTACATTTTACGAGTTGTTCGATGTTTGTGTGCTCAATTTTTGCGTGTTATCTGCTAATCGTAAAAAGTAGAGAACATATTTACATTTTATCAATACGCTCCTGCCTTTTTGCAACCAGGAAATATCACGCAGTGCAAATTAGATACGAAAGTATTAAACGACTAGTAAATTGTGAATTTTCTATAATCAAACATTTCCAATAATACTTCTGAAACTGAATTTATGACACGGAAACTAGTAATTTCTGCAAATGGAGCACTGCACCCGACTGTAAAATGTGAAGAACTCATTAAAAAGTAGTACAGTCACCATAATAATTGTCAGAAAAGTGTGATTTATGTTCTATATGAAAGACGATTGTATATATTTTGCAAAAAAAAAAAAAAAAATTTAATACCGTCACAATAAGATTTTCCATGAGAACTGTTTCTTACTAGGCATTATCAACACACCTTTTTTGTTTATTGGCGTGAATACGTCTTTAAATTTGCAGCCATAGTGGAAGGCAACCCAGAAAATCCGATGATAACAAAATCGGGGGACACAGTTTGGCACTGCAGCTACCGAATCCATCATCTACATTGAAAATTCAATTACACCACTCGATTGCCAAAGGATAGAAGAATATGTTACGTTGAGTGAGGACTGCGAATCATCGCGTAAAGCAAGGGGGGGGGGGGGCAGGCGCAATTATGAGTACGTTTCGCCGTGTCTCATAACTTCCGCGTAGTAGTGTAACTTTGAACTAGGAGAAGCTACGACGCTCGTTTAAGTTTCAAACGAAAACTCTCGCTTGCGTGTATAAATACATTAGTGTGGCGTGGTTGTTGTGAAATTGTAGTTTAATGTAAAAATTGAAGAACACTCAACACAATGTCGGCCTATAAAGCCAAGTCGAAATACGAAAATCGTATACGGTTGGAAAGAGCATCTCATTAGCAATCCAGTGATACCCATAAAGCCCCAATATGATCGAGTGAAGAGGTGCCGGGAACGTAGAAAAAACATCAAGGCGTCCGTCCGAGAGCGTCGACGTAGACGTATTCACGCAAAACAAACAGCCGTGTCCCCAACACAGCCACACCCCATTTTTTTTCTTTCGAAATGGCTCTGCATTAGTAATAAGTCTCTCATGTGACCAGGACATTTTTATGCTTTTAGCAACAGTTTTTTTTTTTATGCTCACGCTTTCGAATGGAAAAATTTTCTCTCGGCGTCTGCTGAACGTAGGCTACTGTATTTTGTTTGTGTGTCTCGTGACGTTAAAATCTTGAGCGGTAGCCAGTGTAAATGTGCGCGCCCGAATGAGTAATGGAGTCTTTGAAGCGTGCTTCGTGCCTACCCGATTCTGAAATATGCCGGCTGACTCACGTGGCGACGTCTTAATATTGATGCCCGCAGTGGGTTGTGGGTCAAAGTATGTTTACCTTAAAGATTGGTTTACCCAAACCGGCATGACGAAGCCAGATCAGTCGAGATTAGTCAGCCCCACTTGAGTTAAGGCGGATTCTTGGGTTTATCGAATTTTCTTCGGCAAAGCTTCCGTTTCAAAAATGTGTATCGAAATTTCCCGCGCGGCATATCCTAAATAATAGCTTCCCAAACTCTGTCGAACTGCCACGGCTTCGCTATATTTATTAACTTTCTGGCTGGCGACGATTATTCCTTGCGGACCATTACAAAGGCGACAATATCAACAGTAATCAAGAAATACTGACCTGAGACAATGCACTAGGCGATGCTCTGTGCTCTGTCGTTCCTGTAAAACATATATGAAACTGTATTTCTAGAGTATCGCAAAAATTCTACAATTCCAATATGGCGGGTGGGAATCTCCCTTAAGGCAGAAAAGTATAAATGTAATAAAATCTCAAATATAAAAGAAAATGTCTTCTTAGTATTTAGGTAGCATCACCGGGTTGGTTAATATTTTTAACGAACATTATCTACATAATCTATGGAATTAATTACGTTTGCGAGGGAGGGGCCACATTTTCACATTGCAGACGTCTGTATCCTGGAGGACTACACATAACCAAATAGTGTAGGCCTACAGTGCTTGTCTTCAGCGTAGGGGCGATTCCACGTTTCATGGACATGCCATTATCGCCCTTGGTGCTTCCTTTAGTGTATTGAACGTAGAATGACACCAGATAGATCAACATTTTGACTAACGATCGTTGTTAAACACAATTTACAATAATCGCGTGTCTACGATACTCGGCCAGGGTTGATTTTAAAAAAGAATAACACGGGCTGAAGCTCTGGGACATTTTCATGGAGCAACCATCAAAAATTGTTATAAATTTTGAAAATTACAAATTTCTCTAAAGAAAAATACAGAATTTTGCATAGCGCAATAATGGTGGTCAGGGGAAAGACGAAATCATATTTTTTTTTGTGAATGTTGTCAGAAGTTACGACTTAGAAAAAAGTCGTTAACTGCACTTAAGGGGAACCTCCCCCTAGCATAGTGAATTATTGGTTTTTCTAGGTTGTTCATCTTGTTAAAAAGAAAATTCCAATATTACCCTTATACCCAACTATCTATACTGACCTAACACTGCTATACAAACAAGACAAGGGGACCAGGAACTCATAATTACGTTACTATATAGGCTATTCATCTTAAAGTGAGTTTATTTAAAAGGCCTCTCATTTGGAACACTAGTCAGTAAATATGTTAATTTAGCCTTATACGTAACCTTAGAGTGCCGTGGAATATGCACACTGTGTTTATTACTTAAATGTCAATGTTGATTTTAAAAGGTGGTTACAGGCTGGAAAAAAAAAAAAAAAAAAAAAAAAAAAAAAATCCGAACGGAAAAAGTAACTAGGGCCTCAAAAGAGCTCACTTTACCGTGAACAGCCCATATTAGTGCTGCCGAGTTCTCGTAACATTAATGAGTGTTGTGAAGTGAATAACAGTTCGTATTTCAGATAGGTGTACAGTTGGTTTATGTGCGATGCCCGAGTAAAGAGACAGCATCCGTTGAATCTTGGTTTAAAATAATCAATGGGTCTCCAGACCTAAATTTGGCGTTGTACTCTATTCCGCATTTGGTCTCGAATCCCGTACACCTAATTTACAACTACTTCTGTATCGAAAATTATTTCGAAATTCTTTTTCAAGTAACATTGGGGTGACTTAAAATGGAGCAGTGAACCAGTCTATACTATATCTAGAACCCATTAAGTGGTTCACACTTCCAAAATTGACATAAATATATTATTTATGAAGCATGTGGAAGAATGGATATGTTTTATAACACTGTAAAATGTTTTGCTACAATTTCTGAATTTAAATGTCTTGAAATAAATATGTTTTAGTGGAAATGTATATGCTCAATACTATTTTGGATTCTTCAGGAATCAATTTCTGCAAGAAAACCTTGGTGTATGGTGATCGTATTAATTACTGGGGTTGTACGTTAAAACGTATAGATCCTAGGTACTATAATGTACAAAAAATATTTCAAAGGTTTGATTTTAAAAATAAGTACTTCCGCGGCTGAAATAAATGGGCCTAAAATAAGTTGTTCGAAATATTTGTAAACTTTATTGCTTAGTCATTAAATACAACGAAAGTAATTATTACTTTCTTGCTTGGTATATGTTATTTGTTTGTAAATGTACTCTCAAAAGCATCCAGGATTAAAATATGGTTAAAATGGAATTAAAAATACAATTTTTGATGCTTATATTCTAGCGAAATATTTTATATGTCTACTGTTCGGTATCTGTGTATATAGGCTGTTCAAAGTGAGCACTTTTGAAACCCTAGTTACTTTTTTCTTTCGGCCATTTTTTTTATTCTTTAGCCAACTTTTGAAATAAACATTGCCTTGTAAGTAATAAACACAATACTTGTATTCACCAAACTCGGAAGTTAACGTCTAAAGCTAAAATTAAATGTATTTATTGACTATTATTCCAAACGAGAGAGCTTTCAAAAGTGCTCACTTTACCGTGAATAGCCTGTAGTATATACATAGTGTATTAGAAGACTGGACGTTTGCGTGTATATCTAAAATGGAAACACTAGACTATGTGACTTAGCTCTAATTGCCTGCTGCGCCTACAGCAATCATCGTGACAGTGGCGCATCCAAGCGGAAGAAAACGGCAGTAGTAATCAAGATGGCGAGCCGGTAAGTTGTGCTACGGTGCATCGGTTCGTTCCCCCCCCCCCCCCCCCACGCATGACGGTTGGAGATACTCAGTCCGCAAGTGTACCTGCGCTCACAGTTACAAAACACGGGCTATATTTTCTCATATGTCTGATCGATCGTACTTTTATGGTTATTTCGGAAGCGTGTACACCGTTTAGTTCCCCGTGTTCGACAATCCTGAGCAATGCTCTGTTGGAAGCTGCTCTATTGTCGTTCTCGCTTGTCTAGCTTGCATGCGAACCTCGTGACTTGGACATCCCTCGATTCGTTACGAAGAACGTTCGTTCGATAAGTGTATCTTAGCTAGCTAAAGTACTCGCTTTCGAAAGGCGAACCGACCAAGTTCCGTCGGCGTGTCAGCTTACGCGATAAGATAGTAATAGTCGCCATTTCTGCGCGCTATCGCAGCTGTCCTGCAGGTCGGGAAAGCAGCAGAAATGTAATGCGCATTTCCAGGGACTAGGGACGTAATGCCGCATGAATTAGACCGCCCTTCCCTACACTACGGAAATTTTCCTTATATTTACGTAATGTTTTACGGAAATGTGCAGTGTTTGTGCGGAAAGTCAACCCGTAATGATGAAAAACGGAGTTAAGTCCGTAAGTACAAAATACGGAAGGTCTCCGTATTCCCTTCAGCTTCGAGTTACGGGGACGAACAATGCCGATTCTACACGAAGCTTTCTTCGCCACTGTAACAAGAATATGTATCCTTTTCTGCGGCAGTTAAGGTTATCCACGCGGCTATGGCCTACTTTCAAACATTAAAAAATAGCATCAGGGGTCTGCAACATCTGGCAACATTAAAAATACACTAAATTTAATAGGAATTGAATTGTTGCTTTTTTCTTTTGAATACAAATATAAAAGTTATACCACAATTTTCAAGTGAGAGTCGTAGGAGAATGGTCTGGTAATTTTTTGACTCTGGTTCAAACCGCATTTAAGTAAAAATAGTATCTGAACTTTTTTAATATAATTTTTTATACGTGGTAGAACACCCACGTAATGAAAATGAAAGACATTTTCACTAGGTGTTTTTATTTTAAACGGGTAGTACAGAAAACTAACGGAGATGTTCCGTGAAATTTACGGAACGTCCGTTTCTGAAAATCAATGTGTCCGTAATTTTACAGAGAGTTAAATTTTTACCAGGACTTTTCCGTAAAATAAAGGAATTTTTTTTAACAGTGTAGCTAATAAACTATCCAACCCCTGTCTCCCGTGGCATTTTCTGAAAAATGCTTGTAATAATTTCGAATTCTATCCTGTCGACCGGGTTTTTTTCTGTGTCTGTACCGGTTTTTACCAGTCTCTTCTAGTGATAGCTTAGCTATAAGTACACTTAGGGAGGTAGTCATGACCCCAATCGCAGGCCATGGCTGTCCAGTCCCTCTCTGCAGTGATGCATGTCTCCTTGCATGATTTCCTCTCCTTGTAGGCGTATGGGGTTAGCCGTGAGACGCAATAAGCTCCCGCCCTACGCACCGGGTTTCCACCTGACACTTAGCATTCGGGTAGTGAAGAAAAGTGAAGTAAACATAAGGAACGTACCTTAAAATGAGGTAAATGGCTTGGATGCTGCAATGCTGTCATTTACACAAAGGGACTATATGAGTGGTCTGGAGTTGAAACTCATTCAAGATGACTTGGCAGCAACCACGAGAACTTTCATAAAGTTATGCGTAGGAGAATAAACAAAGTATTACAGGTCCTCCGTTTCCCTTCTGCTGTTTCAACTTTTAAGTCGCCGGAGGCGTATCCGACTTCGTAATGGTTAGAAGTCTTAAAAAAAATATATATATATAATTTATGTATGTAAAATGCTGTAAATATACACAGAGTTATTATTTACAACATTGAACTACCTTTTCATACAATTAACACTCCGCGAGTGCACTATTTAATACCGATAACAAGACAGGCGCTTAACTAACGCTCTTACTATCGACACGTACTCAATCAAACTGTCTATTGCCATAATTCCATATGCCTGTCACGCACCCAGTCCGACAAGTTAGTCTTACTTCACTGTCGGCACGGCTCGTCGCTTGTAATCCATCCACGGTTACTTCGCGCTTTTCTGAAGCCCTGCTGAAGTTCTACTTCCAGTATATCCCTCCGCCTCGTGCAAACTAAGCTTAACTAGGTCCAGATGTTTACACCTAAGGACACTGCACGGAATTCGTGCACACGCTGTTGTAATAATATGTCGCATGAGAACATATAATATATGTTTTTTTTTTCTCACCGTTTTTATTCACGTTTATTATAAATTAAATATTATAATGGAAAAAATTATGTATAGGAAAAACTTAAATTTAACGAGAAAAATGCTATATTAAGTGGTATTAGACGTTTATGATATATGACATATTTAGGAAATAAACTAAATACGCCATACGTGGGGTGATTTATCACAGGTTTGATTTAAAAAAAAAAAAGTAAAGAAACTGCGAATAGACTATAGCCTGTGCCGAACACCTGGCCCCGCTCAGAAGGTCCTTCGCCAACAGTGTCGCGCTGAGGGAGGCGAGGACGATGACCAGAACATTCTTTAACGATTACCCCAAGTAATTCGTTCTTCGAAGGACAGAAATCGGCCATCTGTAGTGCTGCCTTGCAGTTGTCCGGTCACAGTGATAGGCGATATCCGTGCGCTCCCGAAGGGGAAGGTGAAGACCACGACAAAGGCGCCGCTAGTAACATTGCTCTAGGCTATTCACGGTAAAGTGAGCACTTCTGAAAGACGTCTCATTTTGAATAATAGTCAATATATATATTTTATTTTTGCCTTAGACGTTAACTTTCGAGTGCGGTGGAATATACGCATTGCGTTTATTACTAACATGGTAATAAATTATTTTAAAAAAGTTGGCTAAAGGATTAAAAAATGGCGGAAAGGGAAACGTAATTAGGGACTCAAAAGTGCTCACTTTACTGTGAACAGCCTATATGCCTCCGACAGTGTTTTTAGGCAATCTCATAGCTGAGAAATTTCACCTCGTCAATAATAAACACTTATCCGTTATATTTCAGTGCGCTTCGACTTGAGTGTGCTAAACATTGTGACCAACCTACACACTATGTAAACTGTAAATGCTCTCGTTTATCACATGATGAGTTGTTGTGGGATGGATATTATGTTGTGCGATTTTAATGATGATTATGGAAGCAAATAGTACTCAGAACTAAAAGTCGTAATTCAAAAGTTAAATTATAGTTACAAAACGCATGCTATATTTTTTAAAGTAATACAAGATTTTTTTTTCTTTTAACGTATTGCTTTAATATGATGTTCAGCGGAGCATGCGGACACTTACGAACACTTATGATAAGTGGAATATTTCCAGCTCGGTGAACGCCATTGCACATGTGATCATCTTCATCACAATACGAATTCTTCCAGAATTGGGTAAAGTCGATATTGCGACACTAATAAGAGTTCTTAGTTCTGTTATGTCTGTACTGCTGTGTAGACAATGCCAATAGCCAGTTGGTACAAGGCTACTATGTGCTGTTCACGGTAGAATCAGCACTTTTGAAATCCCTGCTTAATACCTACTTGTATACACGTTGTGTATTCCTCCGCCTTACGTAAAATTTCCATTTCCATGCCCCCCCTCCCCCTTTAACTTTATTCATGCGTAGGTCAAATGAAACTGTGAAATTATTACAAATGAATATATTGTGCAAATCGGCTCAATTGTACATTTTGATGCATAAAAAAAAAAACAAAGTGAAAGTATTAATTTATAAATTATCTCAAACGGTCACATAACACTTTTTATTCGACGTTAAGATATGAAACTACTTTCCATCCATCGTTACCAACTTTACTGGCCGATTTTCACCCAGTGCACCCATTAAAATATAAATGCATGCAGGAGCAGTGACCTTTTTTCTAAGGTTCATTTCTAAAGTGCTCACTTTATCGTGAACAGCCTTTATCAAAATAAAAAAAAATAAAAAAATAAATGTTTCTATAAACATGCAACATCCGGCCAAGCTAATTCCAACACATACAAGTAACAAACTGCTTTATTACACACCCGCAGACATATTGACCAACATAACTCGTGATCCGCCAACATAGCTAACAAAATTTCCTTTTGGCCATGTAATAGGGATCTGGGGGGGGGGGGGGACATAGTCTCTGTACATAACTGTGCATGTCTTTCACTCAAACTAACTAGTAATTTATATGAAATATTAATTTTCAATACAAATAATATCAGTATTCGATATTAGACGTTTCCCTAAGGAAGCTCTCTGAAGAGCTATATATTTTATAAGGGCATTTTCAAGGGCGCAGTGTCACATAATATCTGGGTGCGAAAGTGGTGCAAAGTTGATGACACTATGTATTATGAACATCATTTAGCAATTCCCCCCCCCCCCCCCCCCCGCCCACCGCTATAACCCCGTATATACATTTTAAAACACGCAACATTAAAAAAAATAAAATAACACCACAGTACCTTCGTACTTCAAACGATTTATTTCGCACTCTTAAAAACAAAACGCAACATACAACACGGAATGAAATCCTCTGTGCATTAAGAGGAGTGCGAACCTGCGCGTCCAAGGTCAAGAAGCGAGGGAGCGATACGGGCGACACGAACACGCACGCCTATTGCCTCATCGCTCCTACGCGCATGGCGTGCAGTTTTTCCGTCGTGGCCCTGTACTGCGCAAGTCAGATACGTAACAGTGGGATTTCATTACATGCAGCGAAAGCCCACAGATTAAACTACGTCCGCATGTTTGTCGTTTTTAAAGAACATATATCTACCGAGATAACGCGAATTCGCGCAAACCTCGATTTCACAAAAAAAAAAAAAAAAAAGTGTTTCACTCCACACTCCTCTTAAGGATGGTGTTAACACGACATGCCGCCCGTGAAGTATTCATTGACGAGGATGGGTCAGCTGGCGCGATAAACGGTGTCGGGAATAGTTCTTGCAGGGTATTCAGAGACCATGGCATCACAGAATGCGCCGCGCCCCTCTGGCAAGCCAGCGTTGGAGGCGAGCCAGGCTGTTTCCGCGGCATTTCAAAAGAATGACGTCACAGCCCAGGCGATTAGAGGGAGGAGACGGAGCAGTGGAGAGAGCGCGAGGTAGGCTGATACAACTCCGGTTCCAGAATCTTCAGCGAAGGTAAAGGTGCGACCCCAGCTACTTTCCCTCCCTCGTTACCAACTTTACAGGGCGTATGTTAGTGCGCCCGTTAACATATATGCAGGCAGGGGCAGTGACTTTTTTCTAAGGTTGATTTCAAAAGTGCTCACTTTATCGTAAAGAACCTTTATGTAAAAAAAACTGAATGGTATTTAGTACCGATATGAAATAAATGAATTTTTGGTGAGTACCATTCCTAAAAATGTACGTAAATGAAATTATTAATTTTCTTTTATCGTGGGACGCCAGGCGTTTCGACGCTACGCCGCAGTGATTGCCCCTGGGGTAGAGAGAGAGCGAGCTGGCCGCTACATTATGGCGTGGCGGCCACCATTGCCCGTGTATCTCCCTCTCGTCTGTGGGGGCGGGCTGCGGCTGCAGGCTAGTAATGCTGCACCGCAGCATGCTAACAACTGTCCCCAGCGCGCGCCACTGCTCGCTCTTCGCATCCCCAGGGATCCGGGGGGACTTAATTCAATTCCGGGTTCCGGCAGTCTTGTTCTCCCCTGCTCCCTCTCTGTTTCCAGCCATCTCGTCCCCCCTCCCCCCCCCCCCCAACACCCAGCATCTCCCCGTCTCCCCGACAGTCCGACTGCCAGCAAGTTACCGCGGCTGAAACCGGCAGACTCCCGTGGAACGCAGCCCCTGGAGCATGGCTTCTTCGCGATCGTCCTCGGGACGGTTCCCTAGAAAGAACTGGTCCTCGAAATAATTTTGTCCCTCCCCGGCTTCGTCGAAGTAATTTGCGACTGAAGTTCGGGCAGCCGAGGTGGAGTATAATTGGAACGAGGGTTGCGTTAGTGACCTTATCGTTAGCAGCGCAGGAATTTGTGTACAGGCTGTTCACGGCAAAGTGAGCACTTTTTAAGGCCCTTACAAATTTTTCCTTTGCATCCCATTTCCATCTGCCTGCTGCTTTTTAATATAAACATTGCAATGTGACCAATAAACGCAGTGTGTATAATTCACTACCATCGGAATTTAATACCTGAGGCTGCAATAATATATATTTATTAGTGGTTAATGCCTGTTGGGAGGGCCCTTAAAAAGTGCTCACTTTATCGTGAACAGCATATAACTATAACTGCACCGCGAGTTTGTGACGTAGTGGTTTCGTTAGCTCATGAATCGTACTTGTCAGAAATAACTTGCGGCAGTAAATCGGAAGAGTGCGTAAATTTGAGTGTTTTTTTTTAATAGGATGTTCGATATTTTACCAACTTAAACTGAGCATCTGTGCTAAGATTTTTTTTTTTCATTTGGGAATAGTGATGGACGATCCCTGGCCGGGTCACTCCCGAATTTTCGCACGTGGGAATCGTGCCGGACGATGCCGCTTGTTGACGGGTTTTCTCGGGGATCTCCCGTTTCCCAGTCCATTCATTTCGGCGCTGCTCCATACTTTTCTCTTCTTTTTAAACTTTCTTTGAGTGGACCACTTAATTTTGACTCACAGTGTGGGATAAAGGGCCGTTTAAACTACAAGTTAGTTGTCACGTGGTAGCCTCTAAATAAGTTAAAAATGTAAAAATCATTCAAGTGAGGAATTTTATGTTTAAACAGCACAGTATGCAATATTTCAAACCGTGCATCCTCTTAGATGAGCAAGCATATCGTCTTCATCAAAGTCTTAATGTTGGAATTGCCATTTTTTGTTGATAACTGGGCGCCGGATCGAAATCCAGAGATTCATTTGAAGATGATCATCCACATCATCTCTGACAACCCATTACTATTCTAAAGAGTCTCAAGACTGCGCTGATGGAACTGGATCGAAGGTTCTAGACTTCATGCACACAATAGGCGCAACGAGTAAGTTTAAGGTAAGAAAAAAAAAGTTCTTTAAAAGAGGTTGCCCAACTTAATCTTTTTCAAACATATTTACGTCATAAGCTTTGTAGGAGTGTACATGTAAGTTATTCTTTGTAGAACTCTCACATGTCTCTGAACAGCTCTACTGTTTGTGTTCTCGTGTCACTGAGAAACGCTACTATGAATTGTGTTAGACCATTCTTAATGCTGCGGTGCTTGTTCGCTGGGTTAAATGCAAACTTGGGCTAGCAAGAAATAATTTGTCCGCTTCTTGCACACATTAATAACTAACCACTCGCTGTTTTCACTCGGAGGAGTCTGATGGCCAAGGTTTGATTGAGTGAGTTAATGAAGAGATTTGGGCTGCTGTTAACAGCGAGGACTTGAGAGCCGATGAGGGGTGATTGAGGTGATTAAGGAGCAGCACTGAAACGAAAGGCGTGGTAAACGGGAGATCCCCGAGAAAACCCGTCAACAAGCGGCATCGTCCGGCACGATTCCCACGTGCGTAAATTCGGGAGTGACCCGGCCGGAGATTGAACCCGGTTCGCCGTGGTGGAAGGCAGCCAATCTAACCGCTCAGCGACCGCGGCCCCGCCAAGGTGTGAGATTGCTAGGACACGGGTTATCTCTCCAACTGTGCTGGAGATTGAAGTGATGAGATGAGTGGCAGCGTGAGTAGTAGCATTCTAAGAATAAGTCCCACAAGCCTCAGGCATCGTCCACCATATTGCCCGGGAATTGAACCCAGATCGCTGCGGCGGGACTTGGCCGTACTAACAGCCGGCCACCTGTAACTGAAGAACGTTTGTGGTGTTGTCAAGCTGGTTTCTACTCTTGGCCTTTCACCGATGGGGTCTGAGATTACACCTCTGGATCCTCGATTAAATCTTCGGCCCCAGCGGACGAGAAATTTTCTGTTAGGGAAATCCTGTGCGGAGTGTAGCTAACAATGGCGTAGTGTGATTTTCTGTGGGTTCATCTCATTTCCTCCTCGATCTTAATTCGCCTCTGCTCCACCCCCATCTCATATATTCTTGTGGTTGGTAAAGAACTACAGTCCTTTGGGTAGAGCAGTCGGCTGTCCTTCGCGCCAGCTGTCCTCATAGCCACTAGTTATCCTTCTTATCGACGCCAGCTCTTCTTCTCATCGGACGCCAGCTCTCATTGTCCTCTGTGCCAGCTCTCCTCATCGGCGCCAGCTCTCCTCGTCGGCGTCAGCTCTCCTTCTCGTCGGCGCCAGCTCTCCTCATCGGTGCCAGCTCTCCTCCTCGTCGCCGTCAGCTCTCCTCGTCGGCGCCAGCTCTCCTCGTCAGCGTCAGCTCTCCTCGTCGGTGCCAGCTCCCTCCTCGTCGGCGCCAGCTCTCCTCGTCGGCGCCAGCTCTCTTCCACCTCCTCTTTGGTGCCATTTCTCCTCTCATCCTGAAAGATTGAACACTGTGTGTACTTAACATTTTTACTTCTGTAGGTTATGTTAGGAATGGTGCGGGATATGTATCGCAATTATGAAAACATCAGCTCGTAATGTAAGTAATGGTAATTCGGTTGGTCAGGAAGCAGCCAATTTTGTATCCATCATTTCGTATTGAAGCATAACTGGGCACTGAGTTTTTCTCACAATGTGTTTAAAATACCTGCCGAGTGTCATTTTTGCAGCAAGTTTGAAACAGTATTTGAAAGAAGTTACAGTATTTATTTCCCATTTGTTCTCGTATCTCGCACATTGTATACGATGAGAAATGGGGGAAGATAATCTTAAATGCTTTTTTTTAATACAGCATTTCCAATCCCATGCCTAAACATTTGATTTAATTTCTGAAAACCGCTTGGTCAAATGCATGTAATTTGTCTACACCAATAAAATTATGAGAAGACAATTTAAAATCACGTGGTGATTTTTTTTCGAGACCTTAATACCTCACGTCAATTACAGGGTTGTGTACGTAGGGGCGACTATGCGTTTGTTGTGCAAGCCGAAGTCGCCTTTAGCGCTCCCTTCCCTCGAGGTGCGTTGACAACTTAAATCGAGAAATATATGTCCCCATCTCACAGCGTATATATTCTTATTTCGTGAAAGTTGTTTCGTGCTGGTTTTCAAACAAAATTAACACCGCGCCGCCGCCATGTTGCGACCATAAATCACCCGCCGTTCTCGCCAGTTTCTGCTTCAATTTAGCCCGCGTGTCGCTTGCCATCGTATATTCACTTCGGGGGGGGGGGGGGAGGGGGGAGCTGAAATGTTAACAAAGGGACGGAATGGAGTCGTGCCAATCACGTAGTTAAAGACTGCAATTCCTATGCGGGCCGCTTCGTGACGCGCAAGATTTCCCTCGCCTGGTCGCTTATCATATCCGCACACGGCGCCGCGTTTGCCACCTAGGTAACCGTGATAAAACTGACTGCATGGATGGCGTTCCAAAACGTTACTCTGAGAGCAGAGTAAAGAAACAGGGAGTAACAGCCGGGGAAAGCAAAAGTAAACGTGGTTTTGGAACGAGCATGATGTAAATAGCGTTCTGTGTTTTCAAAACATATACTAAATAGCTCTGTTACCCACGGATTCTTCACCTGCGTGCAAAATGATATAGGCTGTTCGCGGTAAAGTGAGCACTTTTGAAGCCCTAGTTACTTTTTCCGCTCAAGCATGTTTTATCCTGTAACAGTCCTCTTTAATAAAATATTGCCATGTAAGTAATAAACTCAGTGTGTGTATTCCATCGCACTCGGAATTTTTTACGTCTAAGGCTACAATTAATTATATTTATTGACTATTATTCCAAATGAGAGGGCTTTCAAAAGTGCTCACTTTACCATGAACAGCCTATATATATATATATATATATATTATATATATATATATATATATATATATATATATATATATATATATATATATATATATATATATATATAAGGATTGGTTGCAAATTTTATACATTATCGAACAAACTGTTCGTTTTTCCGGGTTGAAAAGTACCGTATGTGCTAACCCAGATTATAATCTACCCCTGATTCAAATTTCATCCAAATCTGTCGAGCCGTTACGACGTGATTAACAAACAAACTTACAAAATTTAGCATTTATAATATTATTAGGATTAAGCAACCAATAAAAATTCCATACTATATTTGTCCCTTTCCCCAAAATATCTATTTTTCAAAATATTAGCTACGTACATAAATAGCTTTTCTTGCGATAAATTAACCATAAACAACTTTAATAAAAGTTAACTTTAAATAAAAATACAAAGTTATCACTAATTTGTGAGTGAAGAGATTTGAGCGGCTCTTAACAGCGAGGTCTTGAGAGCCGATGAGGGTGATTTAAGTGAATATGGAGCGGCGCCGGAATGAAGATCCCCGAGAAAACCCGTCGACAACCTGCATCGTCCGGCACGATTCCCACTTGCGAAAATCCGGTTACCCGACCGAGGATTGAACCCGGTTCGCCTTGGTGGGAGGCGAGCGTGCTATTCGCTCAGCCACCACGGCCCCCCCCCCCCAACTCATTTGTAAATTCCCCGTGTGTCTGCATAGAAAATGTCAACATTTCATCATCAGTTTGTTTAATTCTACTTTCCTCCATTTTCAGTTTATCTCTCGTTACTCGTTGAAATAGTGCGTGTAAAAAGTTTTACTCCAGCAAGATGCTTAGAGTAAATACTCTGCAGTTTTGGGACACTGTCGAGAGCGAGTGAAACAATTACTCAGAGCGTTGTGGGACATCCAGAGAGAGAGAGAGAGAGAGAGAAAGAAAGAGAGAGAGAGAGAGAGAGAAAGAAAGAGAGAGAGAGAGAGAGAGAGAAAAGTTTTCTCGCGTAGTAACGTTTTGGAACGCAGCCCTTGAGGGGTGGTGGTGAGGCGGAATGAACCGCGCCGGGGGGGGGGGGAGAATACAGCGGACATCACTTTCCGTTGCGCGATGCGAAAATGTGCGTTAGCGTGCGAATTCCCAAAGCGTGTTAATAACGAGCTCCTAATGGAGACTCCTGCCAACTTTTTATTCGTTCGTTTTTCATGCAAATGGCTGAAGAGCCCGCCGGGTGGCGGGGTGGCTCTTTCAGAAATTTCTCTTCCCAGCCCTTTTGCTAAAGGAGGTGGGGGGGTGGGAACGAGTCGTAAAAATTAAGGACAGAACGCATTTAACTACCCTCCGACAGACAATGGTGAGTTTCACTATGGACACGCCGGATAAAATGAATAGTTCATCTGCTGTTGATAATTTTATCAACTGTGTAAAATTAAACGCTGGAAGTTTATTTAAATAGGCAAACATTTTTTTTTATAAATTGGCGAAATTGCTCCTTTGAAATTGCTGAAATTCTTATTTCTGCAAGTGAACTTCGTTGATATTTTCTCTACTGATTTAGGAGAGGATTTCAGCTGCTGATTTGTCAGGTGAATGAAGGTTGTTTCCTGAATTATCAGTGAATGATATCTTGACAGAGCTCTAGTAGAGCTTCATTAAAAATATTTAAATTTAATGAATGGAGAGATTTCATATCTTATGCCCGGTTGCACCATCGTGGTTCGAAACTCGATACGAGATCGGATCTAAGATCGACAGAGGAAAACTGTTGCACCATTCGAGTTCAGAGCTGGACTGGAGATTGAGATGAAGTTAATTTCGAACCGCCGAAATTGGCGGTTCGAAATCTCGATCCGAGATCGGTAGCCATCGTCGACAAATGTAGTTTAAAAATACGCCAACAGATAGAACTACTTTCAATTGTTTTCTTGGGGAATTAAAACAACATTATACGCACTTGAATACTATTCAGTAAAATTCGTACTACAATAATTCACTTAAAACAGATAAAACACCGCTCATCTAGATCAATCTATAGTGAAAAATACGCCTACTTCCATGATGCCATATATTACAAACCAATAGCAAAATTTGTCTCATACTTAATATCGATCTCTCGCTTTGGAATGAAGATCGACGATTGAAATTTCGTTGGTGCTACCCTTTTACATTGGAATCAAGATCAAACTGGATCCTGGTTCGGAACTACCATCATTCGATCTCGGATTGGGAAGATGTTGATGCAACCGGGCATTAGATATTTTAGCTAGAGGGGACGAGAGAAAAGTGCTAAGTTAACATTACGTTACGGTTTCATTATATCGAAAGTAAAATATTTACACTCATTTGTGTTCGAGCTTTGATTGCGACGTACAAGTTTGTTATCCTTATTTAGAGTAATGCGATGTTTCTTTTCGTGCAGAGCCGCGAGCAGAAAAATTTATAGGCCTGCTTATGTGATTTTATCACTGAAGAAACTATTTTGTGGAGGCCGTAAAATATTTTTTTTCAGTTTAAAATTACTTGGATGGATGTCACCAAGTGTGTAACTCACCTTCGTTCGCACTGCGCTAACCACCTTTGGCAGTCGCGGATAACGTGGAGTTGAATGTGCAAGAAACTTGTGGTATAGGCTGTTCACGGTAAATGAACACTTTCGAGAGCCCGTTGAAGATCTATTTTTGTGCACGTTGTGTATTCTTCCGCTTTATGTAAGATCAACATTGCTGTGGGCCTCATTACTTTATTCCTGCGTCGGTCAAGTGAAACTGTGAAATTATTATAATAAAGTAAATGTTTTAGAAACCTGCTCATTTTTAACGTCTGTGTTAAAAAAAATAACAAAGTGAAATAAATAATTTACAAATGGTTACCTAACACTTTTTATTCGACGTTAAGAGATGGAAATATCCATCCTTCGTTACTAACTTTACTGGGCGCATGTAACTTAGTGCGCCCGTTTAAATATACACAGGCAGGGGCAGTGAATTTTTTATAGGGTTGATTTCAAAATTGCTCACTTTATCGTGAACAGTCTTAAGCATACAAGAAACTTGCGCTGGCTGTTGGTATAGTCCTGTAAATCGACGCAATAAAAATAAAATGATGGCATCTGCTCAGGCACTACCCAACTCGCAATGCAATAGATATTCCTTGCTCGTCCGTTGGTTTATAGAGATGACATCTCGACAACCGCTACCGTAAACCAGAAGTCTGCCGAGTTGGATACGGCGGGAACCGTGGCGGATTTCCAGCGCTCTCCCAGCGAGAGCTTGTAATGGATAATGGGCGTGGCTTTGAAGCGGGCTCGGCCGGAATGCTTGAAGTGCTTCGATCTGCCGCACCCTCGTGGCCCCTACGTCGTCGGTTCGTTGTTTGAAGTGACCGCTGCGTGCTAATGCCGGACGAGGCATTGGGGGGGTGGTTAGTCCTTCGCCCTTTGATATACCCGCCCTTCTGGGAGGGTCTGCAAGCCCCCCAGGTCCCCTGAAACCCCTTGGTTTTTAGTGTCTGCGATGCACGATGGAGGTTGTCAGTTGGAAAGGGAAGGGTGGGCCGAGCGAACCCTTACCCGCTCTCCTCCCCAAGTCACTTCTGATCTTTGAAAGTCTTCTATCTGGCACACACTTGCCAACCATGACGTGACAGTCCGTCTTAAGTCGGGTTAATAAACTCCGCAACTTGTTTATAAACATCTCACGACTAAATGCGTTACCAACAATGCAAAATCAAAATACCAAACAAATATAATAAAAATATTTCCATAATACTTTTTAGTAAAAAAAAAATATATATATATATTTTTTCAAACACATTTATTTAGTATAGGCATTTTTTTTTAATCCTGAGATTTCTTTTTAAACGAATTTCTGAGAGCACTTTTGGATTTTCTCAGCAAGAAGGAGATACTAAAATATTTAAATACGTAATTACACTTTTTATTTATGATTCATCACGTGTATTTAGGCACAAATCCATTGTACAGGCTGTTAATATAACGATAACTGAAAATCATAGCTTTATGTAAGAGTGTAAAACTACTTTGCAATCGATTACTGCCAATTTAGAAGGCTCAAAACGCAAGAAGTTTAAAGTTGGCCAACTTTCGCATTACCTTCTTGCGAAATTGATAAACTGTATCTTTGAAATACGCGGGTTCACCTCTGCGTCGTTGCGTTTCTTGCGTAGTTTATAAACTAGCCTTAAAGGCTGTTATAGGCCATTCACCGTAAAGTAAGCACTTTTGAGACCCCTTTCATTTGATATTATAGTCGATGAATATATTTTATTTTAGCCTTAGACGTTAACATCCGAGCGTGGTAGAGTATATACACTGTGCGTAATACTTACACGGCAATATTTATTTAAAAAGGTAGTTAAAGGATAAATTAATTGCAGCAAGAAAAAAGTGACTACGGCTTCAAAAGTGCTCACTTTACCGTGAACGGTCTATACAAAAGTGAAAATTTCAGCTTTTGATTTTACTTTATCGTTTCAACATGTTACCAATGGAGCAAGACACAAAGAAACTGTAAAAGTTAGTCGAGCAACCTTCATTTTACGATTTCGAAAATTCGGAACTCTGTCATAGTCAGGCAGCCATTTTGCTGGGAATTGATTAGAGATTAGGTAGAATGAATATGCGCAGTTCTTTAATGCAAGGTGATTTTCATTAGGTTATATTGATTAACGCTAACGAGTATTGGATGTAGAAAGATACAAATTAATGTGTAGGTACTTGTGAATAAAGAGAACTAGAGATTTTCGTTTGAAATTATATTTTAATGCAAAGGCCGTTGCTTATTCTAAAAACTGGCACATAAAATAAATTCCTGGATAATATAAAACGAAAATTGGAAATTAGTGTTTGTCTACTGATTAATTTGGCATCACTAGTTATTAAGCATCAAAACTATACTTTTGTTAACGTTCACATGATTAATCATATAAAAACTTCTGATTGTTTCCTGGTTTACGGTATGAATTATGTTTAAGACCTGCTTTCAGATTTCTTATTTGGATAAAATTTTCGTAGTGCAATGTGTGTGTGTGTATGCAAATGTAATTTCCTGGTATGTAATTTTCATATTTTAATGAAAACTGATAATTGAACACTATTTCATGTCACTAATTTAAGTTCCGGAAATTGTTTGCTTGAAATTACAACTTGTTTAAATGTTTTTTTTTTTTTTTTTAAACGTTATCAGACTACGCTTGATGCGAAAAAAAGTTATTGTATAGCTTTCCAGTTGATATAAATAATTTGCGGCGCTGATGAAATTGCATTGATCTCCTTTTTAATGGAAGAATTTTTACAGAGTGAATGTCCTTTCCAATCCCGTCTCTCAGGGTAACCCTTGACGCCAGTCAACTCTCAGCGTTAGGTGTGGGGAACCGAGCAGTCTACTCGGAGATCGGACCCGCTGTAACACGCTAATCGCATTTATAATCCCTCCCACGGATTGCTTTGTCAGTCATCTGTCGAGAGGGTAACGACGTTGACTGCCTCTGGAGAGATTCCCATAACGACTCGGCCCCAGTTAGCGGTATGGGAGCGCCCCGGGAGCTGGCGCTATAGGTACTCGTGGGTGGTTTGCGCGACATCGTGACGACAGGGCCATGCAAAATTCGCGTTATTAATTATTATTTTTTGTGCTTCGTGCTAAAACTCGCAGTACTGTATACACTGAAGCGGGCGTCGTTTCTTGGATTTCCTGCTGCCCAGATCTTAAGTCACTCCCTTTCTGAGCAAACTGTGTGTGTTTTGGGGCACACGATTGTGAAGTGTTCATTCATCGAATAAAGCATGGTCCAACGATAAGCGCATTGCGATTGTAAAAGTGTTTTCAGGTTAAACTGTCCTTAAATAATAACGCGAATTTCGCAGGTCTCTAGTCACAGTCTAGTCGCGCTGTCTTCACACTTTTTAAAATCAAACCTTCGAATAATCGCCCCTCTACGACGTGTTTGGTCGTCCTATATAAGCCACATATCGCAGTCGTTTTATACTTTACAAGGTACTTATTTTTGGTTAAAATGAACTTTAACTTATATTTTATATTTAAATTCGATTTAATTTATAATTCATACCTACGCATAAAACAGAGATGAAATATATGTGTTGGTAATGCCTAGTAAGAAATACATATTATTATTAAACTGAGAGTGCACGAATTCGGTGTGTTGTCTTTTGGTGTAATTCCCTATAATTTCTTAAGGTTAATTTGTGTAAAGCGGACGAACATCGTGGAAGAAAGAACTTTAGCAGGGCGTCAGAAAAGTCGGAAGTAGCAGTGAATGGACTATACCTGCAGAGCAATAGTATGGGTCGCCAGGGGTGTATCAGTTCTTGGGGTTGGGGGTGAGGGGGGGACGAGGCATTGATGAAAATAAAGAAATAAATTTAATTTCTCGACTTATTTAAGACTGTATGAAAAAACACACACACACAGAGCTATTATTTACAACAGTAAACTACATACATGTACTACTATAGGCTGTTCATGGTACATTGAGCATTTTTGAAAGCCCTGCGTATTTTCTACTTGTACATGGAACACGTCGTGTATTTTTTCCGCCTGATGTAAAATTAACATTGCCATAGAACTCATTACTTTATTCATGCATCGGTTAAATGGAACTGTGAAATTATTAACAAAGTACATACTTTACAAATTTGTTCATGTTTTCACTTCGACACTTTTTGTTCTACGTTAAGATATGGAACTACTTTCCATCCATCGTTACCAACTTTACTGGGGGAATATATGTATGCAAGGGCAGTGGCTTTTTTCTAAGGTTTTTTCTAAAGTGCTCACCTTATTACGATCAGTCTTTAACAGATATTACCATCAGTGAAGGCAATATTTAATGGAAATCTCTATTGTAATTTGTCATTTTCAAATCCTTTATTTAAAAAAAGCAGTCACTTAATCATCACTTATTTGTTAAAAATACATGATCAAAATTACTAATGTTACGATTCCAAATGTCTGCCACTCACGCACCAGTCTCACTTTCCATAGTCCAGCTAATCTCGCTATAATTTCCCGATGCTCGTAGACTACACTCGCTGTCACTGCGTCGTCGCCCGTCGTTTCGGTGGCGCCACACACCTGGGGCCAATGGCCATACCAGATTCCGGACTGTCGCAGCACCTTATATAGCTAAGTCGGCCCGGCCCAGAAGGTTCCTTCGTATCCCGAGTCGCGCTGAGGGTAAGGATCCAGGAAATCCGCTCTGCGACTACCCAACACATTCGATCTTCTAAGCACGGGACAGATGCCACATCTGTCCCGATAGCCTTATCGCGGCACGAGCCAGTGTTCTGCGCGCCGCTTCTACAGTTACCGATGATAATATCGGAGCACTGCGCTTCACACACATGAAAGGGTAGAGCAAGGGGAAGGGCGGAGCGGAGCGGCTGCACGTAACAATATTGAGAAATGCAGGGATATTTTGTTTAGCATGAAGTAATTTTTTTTTCTGCCTGTAGGGATAGGATAGGAAAGGCACCAGGCCAACATACGATAATAAGGAGTAAAACAGTGATGGGTTAAACTAGAAACGGTCCCGAAATATGCTGAAATCTTAGACCCGAAAGCAATTTTCAAGCATGGATCTAGTGAACCTGTCGTATTGCTTAAGTTACTGAAGCTAATTTTCGCTCTTACGTGCATAAATCAAACGAAGCACAAAATAAATAATTAACGTCCACGGATGTAAACACGGCACTTTCAACCTGACGTTAGTGGTCGGAAACTACTGTCTGTGTAACTAATTTCACTCCAAGTATGCGGATTAGTGTGTGAACAAAGTAAATCATTGCTACGTACCTTTAAATGTCTGAACTAGCGACCCGCCCTGACCTCGCTCGGGTGCGATTTACAAACATGGCGTCGTTTTAGGTTTACAGCAAGTATACGCACTAAATGCTCTAACAGAGATTAATATCGTGTTTTTCAAAAAAAGTCTTCGTAAGTAAGTGAATCCCTACAAAAAAAAAACAGAAAGGGATACTATGGGCCATCCTTAAAAGATAAACATATGCTATCGCGGACTTTTTTTGCAGACCTTTTTGAGATATACATTTCTGTAGTACATTAATGTGGTTTATCTTTGTGTTTTAGTCGGCGTAAGCGCCCGAAAAGCGGCTTTTCCCGACTAATTAGGAAACGTCGACATTTCTCTACTATCCTCACATCAAATATTGATTTATGTGATGTCTAAACCTTCCTCAAGAAATTTCTTAGGAAATAAATTCTGTAGTTGGTCGGTTTCCTTTTCAGTTTAAAAAATTTTCAAATTTTACAATTACCTGAAGTTATATTCTAACTACGCGAGCGGCGTGTTGGATAATCAGAGTACTGGCTTCGGGCCCTCGTATGTCTTGCAAAAACACGAGCTGAAATAAAACTTTCTTTAAAGCAACCTTTACAAAAAAATTTGCACATGATGTTAAATTAAAATTGTTCATTGATTTGGTATGTTTATAAATTACTACTGCTATAGTATTGAAAACTACTTTAAAACCTTCTGAAAACATAGGAAAAAAGTCTGCGCTGAAAGTGACTCGAGAATAGCACTTCATTGAAAACTATTCCTGATCTTCTACCAGTTGGCGCGACAAGGCGTTGGCTGGAAGACTGTACGTGCAGTCGTGTTAAGTAACTACGCTGACTTCTCGTTCCGTTTATTTTTCCCGTGAATTTTTACCTAAGAGTAAACCCACCCAGCCTTGGACATCCCTTGTCACCGCAGGCTCGGAGCGTGCATTCGGCAAGCAGTCTCTCACGACTCGCTGGGCGTGAGATCACGACTGGAACTGTGGACGTGTTTGCAATCCGAGCGTCACCTCCGCCTCTTCTTTTTCTCCCCCTCTCTCTCTCTCTCTCTCTCTCTCTCTCTCTCTCTCTCTCCCTCCCCCCTCCCCCCTCCACCTTCCTGTGGAGTGAGCGAGCGAAAGACACACACGTCGCGAAGTGCCGGTGCAAACCTGCTTTTGAAGCACCGGGCGATTGCAGTTCTGTTGGTTGGTTGGTTCTTGTCAGAGCATACTTCCCCCCCACACCCCCTGCTTCAAGAATCTCGACACCACCTGGAAAGGTGACAACGTTCACATACATATACAGGGTGTACCCAAGGTCGCTAGTAGTTACAAATAGACAGTTCCCCGCCACCTGGCTGCTGGGGGTGGGGGAGCCATAACAGCCATATTGTATGACGTCACCCCGCCCTTGGAACTGTCATTCGTGTGAGGGGTCAGAGATGGCTAACGTAGGTCAAGGTCAATGCCAACCAATATGGCGGATGTAGGTTAAGGTCAAATGCCAAGTTATACAAGATGGCGTCAATCCGACCGTTCCGACACCCCCCACCGCTGTCCCAACTCCTTCATATTCCTACTACTACCATCATTGCTGTGTTCTTCTGTCAAACCCTAATTCTACAGTTTTATTCAACTTGTGAAAACAGCGTGCACATACAGCCTTACCTGGTATAAGTTTCAGATATTCATGTTTAACATACAGCTATATAGTGACTTCCCTTAAGGACCTCAAAATAGGTTTTTTGTGCATGACAAATAGGCCACAACACTTATCATACAAAATAAATAAATAGTCAACATATTTCTTGTAATGGCATGTGTAGAATTTACAACTTCATCCACACCTGTCCTGTCTAATTAATGTCTTAATTTCATCACTCATGTCATTTTCATTTATTAACGCTGATAATATAGAGTAAAGAGCTTTATGACACTCATCCTTAACAAAACAGCCAACAGAACACTCCATTGTCACTTAAATTGAATACAAACAAGCTACTAGGACAGACAACGGAGGACTGAAGGCTCCAGGCAGGTTGCGTCTACTCATGTGCTTATCTGCATGATGCAATCTCACGAAACAGTTGCATATCTTCAGACTTCCGGACATTACAGAGTGGTTACCATTACATGTGATCATGCGACTTAAAACACCACCTCGTGAAATCTGCCTTCGATTTTTCTTAGTTAAACTGTGTATAATTTACAAATTACAGTTCGTAAGTAAACGTTTATTAGTTTTATTTATTTATGTAGTTGTAAAATTGTGGTTTTTTTCTTTCCATTGCATTGCCTAAACATTGTATTAACTCTTAGTATACCTTGCGATCCTAATGTTGATATTCAGAATGAAGTTGGATTGTATAATGCACAAGAGATTAAATTTGAAGATCGACAGGGATGAAAATAGCAGAATCGGATAACGTGCCCTATTGCTATTCATCAAGAGTATCTCCCATAAAAAAAAAAAAAAAAACTCAAAATTTTATTTCGCCCCCCGCATTTTTTTTCTTCGGAAACAGTACATGTTAATTTTTTCCCCCAAGTTTTTTTTTAGGAAGGAAGTCTTCAACCCAAATAAATTTGATGTTGTACACTGTTATACTTGTAGACACTAAGCACACGAAAGATCAGATCTTCAAATGAAACTTTGGCGAAGGAGGGTGGAGTATAAAGCGAGGTAAGTCATCCCAATGTAGAAAGCAGATGGCCGCCATCTTGAAAGTACAACATTTATTTTATAATATAAATATACAGTGTAATAGTAGCTTATGTAAGTTTTTAAATCACACAAAAACTCCACAACAGCTGTTTTCACATGGAATAACCCTTTTTGTAATATTTTCTCTAAATTAAATACTAACACCAACGCTGTATGCCATCCATATAAATCGGTTTATTGCGTCCAAGCCGTCCATATGATTCTAATTAATTTTTCCCCGTGGAAAGCACGCAGCGGCAGGTTGCCGACTATTTAGGCTACAACTTGCACATGTGCAGGAAACATTTCATTGAAAAGTAATACTGAAGCACTGCACTGGTTTTTTAATTATCTGGAGTATTCTGTGCTGAAATTAGTTAACGTGAGTATATATATTTTTTCTATTATCGTGATCCAGTTGTTTGTCCAGCGCAGAAGTACGTGTATCTGCGTGCTTTTAATGGTAAACGTGATTGACGTTCCGCGTATCGTTTGCCCGCTCTGATACCGCGGATACCACTCCTCTGCGGCCTGCTGCGATCTGAATTTATCTGCAGAAGTTCCATCGCGTCCCGAACCGACCGCTGTTGCAACCTCTACCCAGATATGGGTGTTAACATTTATCGCAAACATTACGTCATTACTCTCTCTCTCTCTCTCTCTCTACTCGGTTACCGTAAAAATAATTGCTGCCTCGCAATTTTTCTTTTAATTCGTGTTTCGTGTTGGCTGTACCAACGCCTTCCGCCCACACGTTCCCAAATTACATTTTATTTCATCAAAATATATTTCACTCTGTGTTAAGCTCTCGCTTATTTGGGAGGACTGCATTAGGGTTGTTAAATAAACTACTTGTTTGCGAAAAAAAATACGGCAATGGCCGCCTGTGTAGTGATAACTCTGTTTCAGCGTGTTTCAACGTTGCAATAAAAAAAAAAAATCTTAAGCACTTTCTAACTTTTCAGAGTTGAAAAGGAATAGTTAGCTAGAAATAAGTTTCCATCCTATTGATAAGTACATGGTTTTTTTTCTTTTTTTTTTTTTCTGTATTTTGGAGACAAATGCCATATGTTTTTAATAACCGTACATTGCTGATAATGTTGTGTGCTTACAATACGTTTAAAGCGGTAACCAGAAAGAGTGCAGGAAAGAAATCTAGCTGTATTCATTTCGGCTTCTATTGCGTCAACGACGTAGATGATAAAAATGTATGATCTCTTTCATTCAAATACTTGAATACTGTCGTGTATATAAACTCGAAAGTAGTATATTGTAATATAATAACTCAGATGAATTAAATGAATACTTAAAATTAATATGCGGCTAGTTCAGATTTATGTTCAGAAGCCAGGAGACGATTTGACGAGTGATATTAAAAACTACAATAACCCTTCAGATGTGACCCTGAGAAACCTACTAGGAACTCGATCAGCTTTGAAGTCAATATCTATCGACAGAGGAAAAAATCGAAGCCTAATTTATGAACATAAATGACGAAATCCGGCCAAATAAAGGTAAAGCATTATCATATTGAATTTAACGTATAAATAAACGAGAATAATGTTGCAGGGTATTTGGAGGGTTCTACCGTGTGTAGCCACAGTAATATCAAACCTAGGGGTTTTCACTTACTGTTCAAATTTTCCGTATATTTGCGGAGATTTTTACGCAAATGAAATTCGCAATGGCGGAAAACGGAGTCAAGTGCGTAAATACGAAATACAGAAAATCTTCGTATTTCGTATAACTTCCGATTTCGGGCACGTACAATGCCGAGTCTACACGAAGCATTCTTCTCCGCTGAAACCAGAAAATTATCGTTTCTGCGGTAGTCAAGGTTATCTATGTCACTAAGACCTGTCCTATTAAACATTAAAATGTAGCAACAGGCGTATGTAACACTTAGCAACACTTAAAACACACCAACTTTAACAGAAACTAAAAAAAAAAGTTGCTTATGTGACTAATATAGAAATTCAAAATTTATTCCAGAATCACCACATGAGCATTGTACGTAACTGGTTACGGTCGTACGGTCGTGAGCTTGCAACTTTTTCACTCGGGTTCAAATCTTGTTTAACTTTTTAAATATCTTTTTTATACACAGTAGAACACCCACAATATGAAAATTAAAATAAAATAGTTATTAGAAATTATTTAAACTATAAGTACAGAAAACTAACTAGGAAATTAACGGAGAGGTTGCGTGAACTTTAAGGAAAGTCCGTTTTTGAAAATCAATGTGTCCGCAATTTTACGGAGAGTTTACGGACACGCCTCGATAAATTTTTACCAGCACTATTCCGTAAAATAAAGGAAATTTTGTTCAACAGTGCGGACATGGTGTAAATTAGTATGCGTGGTCTTAAACGTAATATCCTGTGTGTGTGCGCGCGTGCGCGGTTTGTACCTCCGAAGGGCGCGAGTTCATACCGCGGGTTGTCAGGCTGTTGTGGCAATCCGGAGGCCTGGATCCATGCTCGTAAATCATCTCCCCCTCCTTATACCGCCGCGCGGGTCTGTGCATTATCTGGTCCTGGAAAATGTCCAAGTAAACAGTTCCGGTTGCAGTTCTTTCAGCGGAGTGAAGCGAGCCATACATCGTGCTCGTGGAAGCTGTGCAAGGAGTTGTGCAACATTCCTGACGCTCGGCTGTTTCCGGCGGTTGAAGCATTTGCAAGCTTGTATGTCCTTGTGCCGGTGGCGCAGGCTCACAAGTCGGCGAGACGCTTAGTTTCCTTGCAGAAAAAATAGTAATTTAAAACATTTGTAAACAAACATTTTTTTTGTATGCTAGAGCTCTGTGTTAACTTTTTCCATGTATGTCAGTGATGTATAATATAAGCAATAATTTAGTTAGTTCTACCACTCAGCCACGTAGGAATAACTATGGGCTGTTTACGGTAAAGTGAGTACTTTTGAGGCCCTAGTTATTTTTTCTCTTTCAGCCATATTTGATCCTTTAACCACCTTTCTAAACAACTATTTTCACATAAGTAATAAACACAGTGTGTATATTCCACCGCACTTGTAAGTGAACTTCTAAGGTTAAAATAAAATATATTTATTGAATGTTATTCCAGATGACAGGGCTTTCAAAAGAGCTCGCTTTACCGCGACTAGCCTATGCGGTGCTTGAAGGGTCACACACCCTTAATACAAAGTCGCAGCTCTTTTTATATACAGGATGACTCACGCCACTCACGGAGCTGATTCCTCACAATCATTTGGAGCAAAATATGCCGTGTAAATGTGGGTCCTATTCCCGATATTTACAGAGTAATTCGACAATTTGGAAATGCCTAGATTATTGCGTACAGGGGAGGATGAAGGATATTGTTTATCAAAGGACTGCACAAACAGCGCGTCACGCATACCGCTACAGAAATCAAAGGCAGCCGTGTGCAGCTATGTAGAGCAACACGGGCCGTTTGTACGCATGCAGCCAAAGTAGACGGAAACATTTCCGAACAGTGAGCTTGTTCGACGCAGTTGTGATGCTCAACTATTACAGGCTGTTCACGGTCAAATGAGCACTTTTGAAATCCTTGCCTAAGATCCACTTGTGTACACGTCGTGTGTTCTCCCGCCACACGTAAAATTAACATTGCAAGACGGGCACGTGGCGGCTCGTAAGCGCGATATGTTCGTTTCCTGACACAATGTCGGATTAAGGCTGTGACACAATGTCGGATTAAGGCCCTGCATTAGTACAGTCGGACAAAGGCGCCAGCCTTGTTACAGTTGCGAAAAATGCACGAATGGAAATATTACTGGGCGCCAGTTTCAACTGAGGCGCAGACCAGCATACAAAATGTTGATATTATGGACTGTTGAGGATTTTTGTGAACTGAGACCAGAGCCCGGACGAGTGCGTGTGTGGTTGTGTAGTTTCGGAATGCTCCCAGTAGGACACCCGGGAGAGTTTCTAACCCAATAGAAAGTGGGGCGAGTATGGCACACATTGTAAACATCTATCACGACATTTCTCTGTCATTTTTTTTTTTCAATAGACACTTATGGCTAGCACGTACTTAGTTCACATAACTCTAAAAGCTAATTTTAACTAATTGTGTGCAACACGTGTATTCCATTTTAATGTGTCCTTAAATACTGTCGAAAACGACAGTATTTAAGAGCAATAGTCATACTAAGAATTTACTATATACTGACTTGGCTTATGCATATAGCTCGTATTGCCGATATTGGTTGTTGTTTTAAATACGGTAATTATTTCACTATAGTTTTTATTGTCATTGTGTTTACTAGTATGATATAATTGGTGATGCAGTTAAATTGTCGAAACGTGAGATCCATCAACTTGTCGGTTTGACTGGCACTGTGAATAAATGAAGAGATTGAATTGTCTTCTATGTAATTAATACTAAATCATCCATCTTATCACGAACCTGCGATTGCAGTAATAATTTTACAATATTTTCCATTTGTGATATATTTTTGAATAACGGTTCATTGCGTCTTTCCACCTCCAATTTCCCCCCCCCCCTTTTTTTTCAAACACTCACCCGCTAAAAATAAATTTTTATAGCTGCCAATTTTTGCGTTGTTGTTTAATATGTTTGTGCAATTTTATTTGTGTGTTAAATGCTTGGCTGTGAAAAGTCGAGAACGTATTTATATTTTATTAATAAGTTCACGACTTTTTTTTTTACAACAAGCAGATAACACGCTATTAAAAGCTACGCACAAATATATTAAACGCGTAAAATGTGAATTTTATGTAATCGTACATTGGCAATAATTACTATGAATCCGAAATTATGACGCGAGAACGAAGAATGTTTGCAAATAGGTTGAAGCCTATGAAATTTTGGTCATGATATTTGTATGCAAAATAATTCTATAAACGCTCCAACTTGCAAAAAAAAAAAAAAGATATTGGTAAACTTTAATTCCTTCTGAAGTTTAATTTTAAAATTCTTATGCTTATAACCGGCGCTCCTTTTTTTTTCTTTCTAGATCATTCACCTGCATATGGTGCAGCGAATTTAATTACAGTCTCCTGTTCAATTCTCTCGTTCGAATCAGTAAACGTACATCTGACCTTTCCTTTTCTCGTCTAGTTTGCGTCCATTAGATCAATTTTAAACTTGTTAGTATGAAGATGTCGGACAAGTCTGAGTTCGCAAAAACACAAGTACGTGATGGGCGATAATAGCTTCAAATATATGACTTCTGGAGTTGATGTTTCCGTCCTAGTTGGGTTCTGGGCTTGAATCCCGGACAAGAAATTAACTTAAGAGTGCAGTTTTAAGGACATGTTCTTGTTAAATAATTGTCAGTGTCTTCTTACTGCACGATATGCGAAATGTATTACAACTTAATTTTTCTCTTTCGGCCAACTTCAAAATGATGGCAGCGGTAAAATATTGATTTCAACAGTTGTCTCTATCCGTCGACGGCCAACGGTTTCGCAGTTACTATAATAACACTTGCAACTGTCGGGCAATTGATTAAATATTTCAAAAAAATCCCATTGTGAGTTTTTATGTTCCGTTCACGTCTAGGCCACTGCAGATCGCTACCAGCTCTTCGTAGATTCACAGAAGACTAACCACTTTCCCTCTACCGTTTGTTTTGGAGAGGATGCGTTTGAACTATTCGCAACAGTTCAGCTTGTGGCCCTTTTGGGTATACCCCCCCCCCCAACCCAAAACATCCCCCCCCCCACTACTTTCATACCCCCCTACAACTACTCTAGTCAACACCACACGAATCGCTGTGGCCGCTCGCGGATCGGCAACTTCGATAATCGATACAGAAATCTGCACGAGACAACACCGCGCCCCCTTCCTCTCCCCCCAACGATCACCGAACCACCCTTCGACTAATTACTTAATTTCGGCAGCGTAAGGCTTACACAGTTATCGACTCGGCGAACATCAAAGCCAGATTCTCATTTAAGTTTTCGAAGCATTCGAGGGAAGCGCCGAAATTTGCTCGCAAAAAAAAAAAATCTTCCAACCATTTAACTTTCGTCTGCGTTTAATTGTGTAAACTTCGCCGGATTCCGTAGTTCTATACCATCTCTCTCTCTTAGTAGCTTCCTACCGCTACAAGCCTCGTGCCGTCATTAACAGAGCCTTAATTACTTTTTTCAGGCTTTTCCTTATAAATTTAATTTCTCTGGACTGGAAGTCTGTAGTCAATTGCGTAACCTACTTTGTGGCTTTTCGATTCGACCATTTATACTGTTACAATTTTTCTCGAATTAATTTAGTGGTCTGAACCGTGTTCGTTACGGGATGTAGGTCTTAATTAAATAAAAGAGTTAATTATAAATTCCTAATTTGATTTACAATAACTTCCTACAAACAAAATTATCTCTACTCAATATCTCGAAGTAAATTGATATCACTTGCTGTTTACGATTTATTACTTCAATCAATACAATATGAAATTGTCTCGAAGAAGTTAGCCTGATTAAATAACTAAGAGGTCCGCCCCAATAGACAGTGTATTAAAACCTATCCAGTTATCTTACAAACTATTTGTCCATGTTGGACTGTTCCGAAATTTACAACTAGCAGGCCCAATGCTACTTCGTTAGCATGATATTTAGGACTTTGGATCGATCTAGCAACTTATTGTAGGAAGGAAAGGAAGACAGCCCATAAAAAAAGCAACCAAAGAATTCTTTTAAACAATTTTTTTTTTTATTATGGAGTAATCCTAAGAAAAGCTTAATCCAGTATCTATTTACATCCCTGATAATCATTTCGTTCTAGCCACTGCGGCCCCATTTGAGATTATATATATATATATCCACTGGGTCACTATGGCCCCACTTGATATTATAGTTCCATCCATTTGGAATAACTCTAACCACTGGGCCAACACAGCTTTTTGGAAGGAAAGGAGGGTAGCCCATAGACAAAAACGCAAATATTTGACGAAACATTTTTAACAATGCTTTTTTATGCAGTAATCCTAAGAAAACCTTAATCCAGTACCTATGTACATCCTTGATCGTCATTTTTTCTGGAACCGTTTGAGATATCTCGATGAAATAAAGACTGAGTTGGGTCCTGGGGTTATTATCTATAGACTGTGTAGAATTGATATCAGTACTGTTACAATTAAGTGGGCTGTACCAAGTTCGTTAAGGGATGGAGGATTTAATTAAATAAAATAATTAATTATAAATTTCTAATTTTATTTACAATAACTACAGCAAAAATCCTCTCAACTCAACTTCTCACAACGGATGGATATCAGTAAGTGTTCACAATCGACACCAATTAATAAGATGTATAATTACGACAGACATCAAAGAAATTAAATTATTAGATATGAGTTCGAATAGACAGTGTAGCAACCATTACTTTATAATTTATGCGTCCATATTTAACAGTTCGAATATTTAGAATAAAATCAGTATTACACCTCCATTCAGTCCCACCTCAGTTCAGTCCATGTCTCGCCAGTCTGCAATGTTCTCTTAGAGTCCTCCGGGCGCCCTCGCGCACAGTAGGCTCCACTTGTCCTTTACCACGCCCTGGACTAACCACCTTGCCATCTCGGTATTCACCGCCTCTCCTGGGAATGCTGCCGGACTACTTGCGAGGCACTGGATACATGCGCGCTGCGCACTCTCACGCACACATACTCACACGGTATAGTGAAGGCTGTTCACGATAAAGTGAGCACTTTAGAAATTGACCCTTAAATAGAAGTCGCTGCTCCTGCATGCATATATCGGGCACACTGAGCGACAATCGCCCAGTGAAGTTGGCGACGATAGATTGAGAGTAGGTCCATATGTTAACATCAAATCAAAAGTGTTAGTTACCCATTCGTGAGAACTTAGAATTACCATTTTTTTTTTTTTTTTTTTTTAAATTCATCGAAGTGGCCACTGTTAAAAAAAATCTCCTTCATTTTACGGAAAACTGCTGTTAAAAATATATCCAGAAGTATCCGTAAACTCTCCGGAAAATTACGGACACGTTGATTTTCAGAAACGGACTTTCCGTAACTTTCACGGAACGTCTCCGTTAATTTCCAAGTTAGTTTTCTGTACTTTCCGTTTAAAATGAGAAGAGATAATGAACATGTTTTTAATTTTCGTTATGTGGTTGTTCTACCGTGTGTAAAAAATTATATTAAAAAATTAAAAATATTTTGTACTTAAGCGAGGTTTGAACCCGAGTCAAAAAAAATTACCGGTCTACGACTCTAACTATTCCCTTACGATTCTCACTTGAAAATTGTGGTATAACTTTTATATTTGTATGTAAAAGCCAAAAGCAAAAATTCAACTTCTATTAAATTTAATGTATTTTTAGTGTTGCCAAATGTTACAGACACCTGATGCTAATTTGTAATGTTTGAAAGAATAGTTCATAGTCGCGTGGATAACCTTCGGACTTAATTCCGTTTTTCGTCATCACGGATTACCTTTCCGTATATACACTGTACATTTCCGTAAAACATTCCGTAAATATACGGAGATTTTTAACAGCCGATCTGTAAAATATTTACTTTCTCAACAATTTCACAGTTTCATTTGACCGACGCTACGCACGAATAAAGTGACGAAACCCATGGCAATGTTAATTTGACATAAGGCGGAAGAATACATAACGGCTTTCAAAAGTGCTCGTTTTACCGTGAACAGTGTATACATGAGAACATACATTAGCGGACATTAACATCCTACTGCAGATACGGTCAGTGTATCCGTCAGAATTAATATCGCCACGACGTGGATTTTTTTTTTTGTTCGAACCTAACAGTACAAGTCTTACCGCTTCCTGGCCGAGTCCAACGGCTGATTTTCTTACATGATAAACGTGGACGGTGGGGTTTTCTCGGGGTTCTTCCGTTTCCCTGCCATTGCCTTCTGTCCTTTCTCCTTTGCTACCTTAATTCGCCCCCTATCGGCGCTGAAGACCCAAACTGTTAACCTCCGTCTACTGCGATTTTGTTCTATATCTTGTCTGTCACGTGGTGGAGGGTCGCATTTTAGTCTCCGAAACTTAGCGAAGCTAGATTTCGTTGCCTTTTTCATAGAAATTTCTTTTTTCGCACTTGTATGGAATGTTTTTTTTTCTGGTCAACTTTCCTCAATCACCTTTTCCTTGATTGTTGCCCAATTTAATTTTTGCCAAAATTTTGTGCTCGTTTTTTAACTGGGCATTTTTTTCTTTTATTTGTTTTTAATGTGCTTGTTCTCTGTTGTTTTTCTGTTAGGTCTTTTGCATTTTTGTCAAGTTGATCATTACTTGTCAGTGTTTTGATTGCTGCTAGGATCCCTATTGCTTCCTAGCTGTCTGTTCTCTTGAACTCGTGCTTTTCTTAAATTCTGTTTCCTATAAATGTTTGATTAACGTTTGGCGGTGGATACAACCAGTTTAGACTAGCACGTTAATTGACGTAACTGTGAACTAGACGCAATTGATTTTGTAAGCCATCTCGGGGTACTCTCTACCCTTTTGGAAAGACGGCCCACGATAAAGTGGGCATTTTGGAAATCAACCTTTGCGAAATGTCGCTGCTCCTGTCTGTATCTATTTTAACCACGGAGGTAATAAATGAAGGAGCGATGAACACCAATCTTCTACACGTTTATAAAGTGAAGCCGATGCCTCGTCTGACCTCTTTCAACTGCGCATGCGCAGACCTATTGTTTATGTCAGCCGCCATATTATAAGTGACAAAAGTTACATAGTAAGCAATGTAAAACACGCACCTTTTTGCCACTACTAGCCCTATCCTTGTCTTTCATTTTCGGCTTCACTTTCGTGTCTCGGCTTCCACTCCATAAACTAATGCCTCCATGATTTTAACGCCTACACTGAGTGGGATGCTTCCTGGAAAGTTAGTATCGACGGAAAGTATAGGCTATTCACGGTAAAGTGAGCACTTTTTAAGGACCTTCCAACAGTCATTAACCACTAATAAATATGTCTTATTGCAGCATCAGGCATTAAGTTTTGATGGTGCTGAAATATATACACTGTGTGTATTGGTCACATTGCAATGTTTATATTAAATAGCAGCAGGAAGATGGAAATTGAATGAAAGGAAAAGTTGAGATGGGCCTTAAAAAGTGCTCACTTTACCGTGAACAGCCTGTACTTCCATTTCCTAACGTTGAAATAAAAGTAAAAGTGCCTACCTATTTACTTTTCTAATGATTTCACAGTTTCATTTGACCGATGCAGGAACAAATCGATCAGGCCCGCGGCAGTGTTAATGTTGCATACAGCGGAAGGATACGTTTTGCGCATGCGAGATCTCGGGCAGGAATTTTCAAAAGTGCTCAGTTCACCGTGAACGGCGTGTGCCTCGTAATACCTCATATTGCCGACGGGAAGGGAGGGAAGATCAGAGGCAGCGCGTCCCCTAACATACCCGACGAGTCTTCCGCCGTGATTACGCCTCTACGACAGAGGTCTTGATTGCTACGAGCTAATTACCCCCGCCCATTCAGCGACGACAAAATTCCTCCCTCCTCTCCTCCTCCACCTTCTGCAACCTGACAACCATCCCCCTCCTCTCTGGCCAGAGGACTCGAGTCCCGGGCCCTTCACCTTGCAGCTCTGTGAGGTCCTTCCTCCCTTCCCCAAACATCACGGCCACTCCTCAAGGACACCGCAGAAACCCCGCCTTCCGGACGGCGTGTACACTTATCGTCCTCGCCGCAGGATTCTTATCTTATGCAAAGAGCACGAAGCCCAGTTAGGGCTGTAAGGTAAAAAAAAATATTTCCCCTCCCCCCTTTCTTTCCTCTCCCCTCTAAGAAGATTCCGTGGGTCGTTATCTCACTACTTTGCGGCATAATTTACGGAAAGAAGAGAGAGAGTGTGATGGAAGGGGGGGGGGGGGGCACCGCGTTTGCGGAGGGATGGAATCTGCAACCTGCCACACTGTTGAGACTAATTTCGCTTTGTGAACTTCACAAAAGATTTTCGTCGGGGAGTCTCCGTTTTGGGATGCTGGATCTTCCTTTGTATTTTAGAGGAGGAGGGGGAGGAGTAATTCGACGACTCTCTCTCTCGCTAAAATATTCTCTTTCGCTACTTACGGAGTCTGAATTTCACGTCTGGCCGTGCATAAGCATTACCACGGCAATGGAAAACACTATAGGGCCTAAACAAGATTGCGTGAGCTGTGTTTCCTCAAGCTTTTAAGCGATGAATACAGGGTTTTACTAGTCGTATACCGATCTGTTAAGAAAAGATACAGCATTGTCGCTGTAATTTAAAATTCTTGTTTTACAGGAAGGGCCGCGGTGGCTGAGCGGTTAGCGAACCGGGTTCAATCCCCGCGGGTTTTCTCGGGGGGGGGGAGGGGGTCCTTCATACCGGCGCTGCTCCGTACTCACCTCGCTTCACCCTCATCGGCTCTCAAGACCTCGCTGTTAAGAGCCGCCCAAATCTCTTCACTCACTCGGTTTTACAGGAGGAGAAATATTGTATACAAAGGACTGACTCCTTACAGCGACTTTTGCTCACTTTGGCGGATTGTGTAACATAATATCGACTTTAATTTTTGCCCTGATAAAAGATTTACTAAAATATCCTCCAGCAATCGAACCTGGTTCGCAGCACGATGCGAACACTGCACGCCTTTAGTGACGATGGCGCACCTGGTGTGCGTGGTAGTGTAGACCTTATCGCTCCCGAGACGCGAGAAATAGCGTCAGGTAGACGGGGTCCTTAATTAAGCGCAGTGGACGAGCTGTCGCCTCGGGTGCCCGGGATGGACGAGGCGATAGCACGGACACGAGCCCGCGCAACTCGCGAGTTTCGCATCTACGTCGTGATCCTACACCCGAGGGCGTTGAGGTTCCAAGGACGAAGGGCGTTTCCCCGGAACGGAAAAAAAGGACGAAAGAACTCGGCTAGAGCGCAACCGAGCTTGGTCATTAACCATGCACAATTTCGCCATCGTCGCTCGCGGTCGTAATGGCCGCCGTCGTCGCTCGGCCTACAGCTTCTTACACAATAGAAAACTGAAGCATTTGTCTTTGTTTCCTTTCCCCTGACGAAACCGCCAATACACAATACGATATTGTAAAGTCAGAGTTCAGACAATTGAACATCGGTTCTGCGAGCTTCGTAAAAGTGCGTATCTTGTTATATAAATAATTATATTATCCAGGAATGCATATTACGCACATTTAAAAAAAAATTGGCTTAAAATTAACATTAAAAGTTTATTTCAAAACGAAAAACTCATTTGTTTACTTTATTAAAGTCAATTCATATATTTCCTCTTCACAGTATATTTTGTTTGCAATTTATTTAATTTAAGACGAGCTCTGTTTAATATACTGATATTAAAATCGCCCTACAATAAAATAACGCACTTTCCACATAACCTCCGTTAGATTCTCGACAAAATGGCTGCTTGACTTTGACTTTAAATTTCAACTTTTCGAAATCGCATAGTCAAGAGTGCTTGACTTTACCTGTGGCAGTTCCATTGTGTCAAGTTCCATAAGAAACAACATGTCGGAAAGTAAACGTAAAGCCAAATGTTAAAGTTTTCAATTGTTTAGGGGCCCTTTACACCCGCGGGACGCTCCGGGAGAAGGGGGGGGGGGAGGGGAGAGCGCGGACGGGACTAGTGCTGAGATTTTCTCTCTGGCGAACTTTGCTTTAGAGAATTCGCGTATCGCTTTGTCTCTGCGGCGAGAAATGTGGTCCTACTCCATGGCGGATTAACACAGCGCGACAAACCATAGTCATGCTTTAAAGAAGTTCAAGAAGCTGAATTGTAAATTGCGGAAAATTACTCGTCTAAAAGAATGAAACGAACTTTAGGATTTTTTAATTTATTTTTTTTCCCGTGCAAATCTCCAAGTTGGACAACATTAATATCACCAGACGCCAGAGGGGCGTATTCGAGTTCTTAAGGGATGAAGGTCTTAGTAAAATAAAAATGATTAAATAAATTAATCGTTACTTTATTTACACAGGTATTATTTACGACATTAAAAGGTCTATATCCACATACCCCTATTATTGTCAGTAAGCGCAATATTAAATTCTATTTCATTTCCAAAGGTGTGCGCCCTTTCCAAGGAGAACATTAAATTCACCGTAGAATATGCATGCTTTCTAAGACTTGCAAGGGATGTCACATGTTGTAATTTTAACAGTCGACAAGTTTAATAAGTAATTAAGAGTTCCCAGCTAAAATTCAATTTTCTTTTCTATTCTGAGGCATCCATTAACAATATAGCAGCCGACATCGAGATTTGATCTCCCGAAAGCCTTGATGCAAACAAGTACCTACATCTAGAACCAAACCAAACATTAGAATTGAATAATTTTAAACGTTCCAGACCGCTTCTTTGAAATCCTATACCTTGGCTGGCTTACATGCTAAATTCCTTGCAAGGTGACACCAGGGCGAGGGAATGTCATACATTATGATAATCGATTCACTCAATGTGCTAGATGCGCCATAACTTATTCAGTGTTAATGAACGTCGTTAAAAAAAAAAAACTGTTTCATTAATGGGATTTTCCCCCCCGTGCTCTGTGAGCACGTGACCTTGGTTTTAATTTCCTGTGTTTGATATTCGTTACCTCCGACCCGCTTGAAGATATCTGTTTGCGTGTGTGCGAGTCGGTCGCTTACTGTTGATAACTTCGGCCGAAAAAAAAAAAAAAGGTGGTGGGCGGGGGTAAAAAAAAAATCGCCCAAGAACTCCCCCTGCCAGAATAAATTGTCCTCGGCACGGTTGGAGATCGAAACGATGTGCACGCACAGAAAATGGCGTGCAGGTGTGTGAGAAGCACGAGGTAAAGAAAAGAAGATATTTTCGTTGGAAGTGGACACGCTCGAAGGGGAATAACTGTGGATTTTATTTTAACCCCTTTAAATAACTCGAAAATATCCAAATCTTATTACTCAGTATTATAAAATCAAATTTTATTACTCAGTTAGAGCGATGATAATAGAAGTATCGAAAATAATTCTGTGAAGCAGTGAGAACTTCACGACTATACCTTTAAAAAAAGTTTCCAGATTGTGCTACCCGTTTAAATTTATCAATACTTGGAGTGTTTAAAGCGGTCACGGCGGCTGAGCGGTTAGACTACTCGCCTCCCACCAAGGAACCGGGGTTCAATCCCCGGCCGGTTCACTCACGGATTTCCGCAAGTGGGAATCGTTGGACGATGCCGCTGGCGGGGCGAGTTTTCTCGGGGATATCCCGTTTCCCTCCGACCCTTTCATTCCGGCGCTGCTCCGTACTCACCCCACTTCGCCCTGGCCGTCTCTGAAAGACCTGGCTGTTGAAAGATGCCCAGATATCTTCACTCATCTGCTGCTATGTTAAGAGGTGATATGACCGTTGTAGTAAACAAGAGACGCAGTAAAAATATGATTTGGGGGGGGGGGGGGGGGTCCTTATTACTGTGGTGGCGTCCGGACCCACGATTCCCACAGCGTCTACACGTCTATGACTCTGAGTACCCAAAACCTTTTAATTCGACATTAAGGCAAGGACCTACTTTCCCTTCGTCGCTGTTCACGATAAAGTGAGCACTTTTGAAATGCCTGCTTAAGGGGATTATGCACAAACGCGTATCACGGCGAATAAAAGTAATCGAAATACGACTTTCTTACAGAAAGGATAAAAAAAAAAAAAAAAAAAACTATTCTCTATATCCGTATCGTTTTACTTCTGTCATATTTAGTGTATTCTTGGAGAAAAATAAATCGCGAATGTGGTCAAATATAGCATTTTTAAAACTTGCCCAATGCAGTTTCCTTACGCGGCAAGAGAAAAGTACAACGATACGGACTTAATTTAATCTGCGGTCTTTCATCGCATGTAAAAAACCCCGCTGGTACAGATATAATTTGCACAGTACAGAGTCACAACGGAAACACTGCACGCCTTGCGCGTAGGAGCGACGAGGCGCTAGGCGCGCGTGTTAGTGTCGCCCGTATCGCTCCCTCGCTTCTTGACCTGGGACGCGTAGCTACATAATACCTTTATGATCTACTTACATGCACGTCGTGTATTCCTACGCCTTATGTAAAATTAACGTTGCCATGGGCCTCGTCACGTTATTCATGGGTCGGACAAGCGAAACTGCAACGTCATTAGAAAAGTAAACATTTTATAAATCTGCTAATTTTTACACACTGAGGCGTTAAAATGAAGAGAGAGTAAGGAATAATTTAAATGATCACAAATGGTTAACTAACCATTTTTATTGGGCGTTAGCACTCGGAACTACTTTCCCTCCATCGTTACCAACTTTACTAGGCTCATGTCGGTCATTATGCCCGTGGCGGGAGTTGGCCACGAAATAAATTGTAATTTTATATTGGTGCAGCTGTCAACTTCTGGGACTACTGTTTCCGTAGGTGTATTTTGTTTTTAAGTCGGGTGGTGTTCGCAATATGATAGGCCAGTCAAAATTGCGCTGTTTTTGTAATGAACAAATAAAATAAAACAAACTATTCGCCAAAAAAATTAACAAGTCCATGTAAAAGTTCTTGATATAAGTAGAAGGGTTATCTTCCTTGTGGGACATGTATCACGTATATGAGACAGGAGCCGCCAGCTACCCTCGCTTGTCTTGACAGTCTGGGGCGGCCGGCGCGTCGTGATTTCCCGTTTTTCCTCAAAATGACCCGTTCAGCTTTCGAAAAAAAAGCCTGTTTTTGTCCCCAAAAGTTCACTCCCTTCCCCCCTTCAACCCCCTAAAATTTCCAAAAATTTGTGAAAAATGTGCTTGCTCCTCAATGTGGCTGAGGTAAAATGAGCCACAACGGGGAATCTTACAAGTCAATAAAATAATTTTTAAAATAATCAATTAATTAAAATGTTAATATATTTTAAAAATAAAATATAAATTTAAATACATTTTTATAAGTAAAAGTTTTGAAGACATAAGTATCGAGTGTTATATATCACCGGACTCGTATTTTCAAGGCACATGATATCGTGATGTTATAACGATCATGTAAGCCAATATCAGGAACCACATATTGGATTTAAAAGGTAGCCCCCCTCCCCCAAATAATCAAAACTTATTACCACCTTACTAACACCCCTCACCCGCCCCTTAACATCCATCCAATCTCGTCACTCCGTCTTACCCCCCTGCGTCACTTCTTCAAACCCATTTTATTATTTTTATAAATCATCTAATATTTGAAGCGGTTTATATCACTGCCACAAACATCCCCGGAAATTGTATTCAAAGTATCCGTATAAACGCCTCTCCCCCTCAAAGATACTTCCATCCTTCACAACCCTACAGCCCACGACCATGGCAACCCTCCCTCCCCCCTCAAGACTCCTGTCAAGAAATTTCCTTTGTTTCATCACATGGCCATGGACCACCCTGTCCCTCCCCAAGAAATGTCATCTTCTAAACACACGAGTATAACCACCCTAACGAATCCTAACCGTCTCGAAAAGCATTGAACCCGCTCCCCTTCATATTTCATCCCTTTCTACAACACAGCACCACTTTACCCACTACTCTCGCGGGTTAGGCCTTCTCAAAATAAATCGTGAAACGATCAGTCATCTAGGAATTAATGCGTTTATAAATAATAAAAATAATTTTCTGTAAATATATCATATCTAATATTTGAAAAATGCCGACGTCTTTAAAAGAATATAGTTTAAAGTAGTTAAAATATATTTTAATGCAGCCGGAAAATTAAATAATAATAATAATAATAATAATAATAATAATAAAAATAATATTTTCAAGAACTTTTTTTGAAGTTGCAAAAAAATTCTCCTGTACGGTTTGATTGGCCTCTTTTTTTTATTTTCAAGTAGTTCTTCGCGTCATCATTTAGTGTGACTTATTTCATTTCTGCATAAATTTCTAAGACAGTAAAATTGTGATTTTGACTTGTTTATGTGCGTAAACCATGTGCTCAATTTTTTTTTTTGCGAGGAAAAATTAATTATTACTAATGTATGAGTTGAGCAGTATGTGTTACAGGATATAAAATAAAAAAATTTCATCCATTGTTATAGGCTGTTCGCGGTAAAGTGAGCACTTTTGAGGCCCAAGTTACTTTTTTAATTTCAGCCCTTTTTGATCCTTTAACCACATTTTAAAATAAATATGACTATGTACGTAATAAACAAGAGTGTGTGTGTTCCACCGCACTCTGAAGGCTAAAATGAAATAAATTTATTGATGCTATTCCAAATGAGAGGGCTTTCAAAAGTTCTCACTTTACCGTGAACAGCCGGTATAGGCTGTATAAGCGGTACAGGCACTTTTTAAGGCCCTGCTAATTTTTTCCTCTCGGTCAATTTCTATATTTCCTCCACTTCTTAATATAAACATTGCCATGTAACTAATAAACAGTGCGTAAGCATTGCACCTCTCATTATTTGATGCCCGAGGCTGCAATATAATACATTTATTAGTGGGTTAATGCCTGTTGGGAGGGCCTTAAAAAGTGCTCACTTTACCGTGATCAGCCGGTAGCAACTTCACTGGGCGCGTGCCGACCGCTGCGCCCGTTGAAATACGCGCGTGTAGCGGCGGTGATATCTCGCAAAGGTTGATTTCAAAACTGCTCAGCCGTGGGTGGCAGCCATCATGGACGGTGATTTCACTAGCGCGGCGCTCGACGGGGAGCGGGGCGATATTGGGCTAGAAACCTGTTCCAACTCTTTCCCCGAGGCGCGCAGAAAAAAAAAAAAAAGACGAGTTAACGAAACCATATTCATACTTGCCGACGTCAGAGTTAAAGTGAGGGCGAGTGTGTTTGGAAGGGGGATGGGGGGGAATTACTTCCTTTGTCAGGAGCGCGCATCTGGCCTGGGAGCGGTCTCTTTCGCGAGGCAAGGAAGACCGCTCGAACGGCTGATGACCGCAGTTATAGGCTGTTCACGGTAAACTGAGCACCCTTTTTTAAGGCCCTTCCAAAAAATTTTTTACATGCAAACTATTTTTTTTTTTTGTCTTTCCGCCACTTTTTTTAATATCAACATTGCCGCGTGACTGATAAACACGGTGTATACTTTCGCCGCTCTCGAAAGTAAATGCTGAGTCTGCAATGGAAATTTCTTATTTGTGGCTAATGCATGGCGGGGAGGGGCCTTAAAAAGTGCTCGCTTTACCGTGAACAGCCTTGTTCAACTTGGCCCAGCCTGCTGGCTCCTTCACGGACACCCCAAGAACTTCCCGCCCACGCGCCATGCTGTCTGTATGGCGAAGTTTAAATCCATTCGCGACTACTTCATACTTTTCTGAAGCCATGCGAAAGTTCTACTTCCAAGATATACCGCCACCTCGTGCAAACCAAGCTGAACTAAGTCTAGAAAATTACACCAAATGGCGACGCACCGAATTCGTGCGCCACTCGGTTGTAATAATATTTTACATGCGAACTATTTCTTACTAGGCGTTACACACTTGTTTTCTCGTTGTTTTTATTCACTTTTATTATAAATTAAATATTTCCATTTATAAATAAATATAGGTAAATCTTCAGTTTAACGAGAAATAATGTACTTTAATGTAACCAGAGGTATAACAGCTTGAGATACTTGTTACATTTAGGAAATAATGAAACACGTCATATATAGGATGGGGGTTTTTTTTTTTACTCAAAAAGTTTGAAGAAACAACGAATAGACAATAGTGGCTTCCTGAGTTTACGGTCGAAACGTTGGCATTTTGAAAGACTTTTCGGCTTGCCGCCCCTCATAGTGCTGTTGTGGTGAGGTGCATACACCTCCCCTGTAGGATAATGAGTGAAGTCGGATTTTGGAGAGGCCGCGGTGGCGTAGTGGTTAGACTACTCGCCTCCAAGCCCGGAGAACCGAGTTCGGTTCCCGGCGGGGTTTTCTCCGGATCCCCGCGTTTCCCCCGCCCTTGCATTCCGGCGCTGCTCCATGCTCGCCACGCTTCACCCTCGCCGGCTCTCGAGACCCCGATGTTCAACTCCGCCCGAATCTCTCCACTCCACACGGGATTTCGGATTAAAGGCTGTTCACGATAAAGTGAGCACTTTTGAAATCAACGTTAGAAAAGAGTCACTGCCCCTGCCTGCATATACTTCAACGGGCGCACTGAGTGGCATGTCCCCATTAAAGTTGGTAAAGATGGATGGAAATTAGTTCCATATATTAACATCGATATCTTAAATTATTTTTTCGCTTTTTGTTTTTTTAATGCACCAGAGTGTAAAAATTACCAGATTATTTATTTTCTAATAATTTCATAGTTTCACCTGACCGACGTATGAATTAAGTGATAAGGCTCATGGCAGTGTTAATTTTACATAAGGCGGAAGAATACATTACGTGCATACAAGAAGATTTTAAGCAGGGCTTCCGCAAGTGCTCTTTTTATCGCGAACAGCCTATACTTAAGTAGTCGGCTATCAGAACGGAAACATCCGTGATCCAGAATTAACTTTTGGCGAATAAGATATGCCCAGCGCCTGTTGAGGTGATGCAGTGGTAAATCTTCGGACTCTTATTCGGATCCTCTTCCCGTCATCCTGAGAGTTCGGTTTCCCCGTGATTTTTTTTTCCGGAAATCACTCCAGGCCAATGCCGGGATGGTTACCTAACCACACGCCATGGGCAATTCCTACTCCTATCCTTATTCTCTGAGTAACTCGTTCCGTCTCTAACGATCTAGCTGTCGAAGAGACGTTAATCCCGAACGACGTAACCGAACATAGTCGGGCCTTAATCGAAGGTTTCACGGAAGTACCACAGGGTTCTTAATTTCAACTTAAAACTATAGTGGTGGGCCAGTACGACAGTGTGATGGGAAATGCCATAGCTACGATAGTGTAGTTAATCTGACACATATTCGGCTAATTATTAATAGCAGATTCATTGACATCTCTTCAGGAGTACTAAACATGCACGCGCTACATGCAATCTACAAATAGCAGTTTTTTTTAAATATATACAATTGTAACAGGGTTGCCGATCGCTATACAGGATACACAAAGTACAACAATGTCAAACAACGTAATGCAGTTCGTTATTGATATCCAATACTATATGCATTTAGACATATTCTTTGTCTACAGCGTAACGATCAGCCGGGACGTGCAGGGCGTCCTGACCTCTGGGCTATGTGTTCTTTGCGGTCTGGAGAGGGAAACTTCCTCAGCCCGCAGAGAGATACAACTGCTGCAACCGTATGGGTGGTATAAGGGCCCTCACAAGGGCCCGAGCACACCCCCGCTCTGAGCTTCGGCAATGATGAGAGAGCGTAACGATCAGTATACTTTTTCTCCTTCCCGTCCTGGACGTGTGGCTGAATTGCGTTGGCTATTATGTGCCATCACAGTTCTGTCATAAAGTTACTTCACCGAAGTTCATGTGCCGAACTAGTAACTGAATTGTGTATAGCTTACCCTTCCCCGAAAGTACGAGTAGCCAATTTTCAGCCTACATTTTGTCACAGCGGGAGCACCCGCAGAAAACCCCACCACTCCATGACAGTGACCTTCAACTTCCCTGTCTTCCGTTCCACTCATTTATGCTAAACGAGTCTTACCAGAAACAATCAAGCAGCTGAGTTTAAATATAAATAGCAGAATACAAATAAATAACGCAGTGGCATTAAATTGTGACAACCCAACAATCCCCTGATATGAATTGGAATACAAGATAATTAACCTCCAAAGTTGTGATAAATGATTCTACAAACTGTTAGTTGCGATGTCTTGAGAGTATACAACTAGTATTAAGTGTGTTTACTTTTCGCAGATAAGAACTTTGGAAGCAGTGTTGCTTGTTTTGTATTAAAAATGAAGCGGTATCTAAAACACATCGTAACGAATTCCAATTCAGCCACGGATGACGGGTCACGGCAGTGAACGAGTAAATACGTAAAAAAAAAAAAAAAAAGAACAGTCGTGCCACCTTGACTAGAGGCACGTGGCTCTCGAGACGTCCGTCGCTCTGTCGGTAAATTACTCCTTGACGTCAAGGTGACGTCGCGTAGTTCCCCCACCCCCTCCCCAGCAACCTCGCGCACCTGTCGGGCGCGTTCCAAAACACGCCCGGCCGCCTGCTGTTCGCGTCGAGGTGAAAAGGTCTGGGCCGCATCTGCTGTGATGACGTACAGCCATGCACTGGGAAACCGAACGTTTCTAGGCTGTTAACGGTTCAGTGAGCACCTTTGAAAGACCTGCTTAGGATGTACTTTTCCTCTCATTTCTTGTATCTTTCCGCTACACGCAAGATAAACATGCTAAAGGCTGTTAGTGAGCACTGTTGAAATCAACCTTAGAATAAAATCACTGCCCTTACAAGAGTATGTTTTAACGGGCGCCCTGAGTTACATGCGCCCAGTAAAGTTGGTAATTATGGATGGGAAGTAGGTCCATTCCTTAAAGTCGAATAAAAAGGGTTAGTTAGCCATTTCTGATAATATAAATTATTTCTTGCGTTTTTTTTTTGTGTGAATCGAAGAGTAAAAATTAGCATTTTCTAATCACTCACAGTTTCACTTGACCGACTCATTAATAAAATGATTAGGCCCATGACAATGTTAATCTTATATAAGTCGGAAGGATACGCAACGTGCATACAAGTTGATCTTAAGCATGACTTTCAAAACTGCTCATTTTACCATGCATAGCCTATATGGACAGTCTCACTTATCAATTAATCCATGTTTCATCTAAGTGGACACCAAAGAATTTTTAGGGAAGTAAATGTTTTGGTAATACGGAATTTGTGCTCTTAAATTTTTTTAAACAAAAACGCTGACATCATTAGCTATGAATTCGCCTATTACACAAGGAATACTTCAGCTCCTAGAAATGTTAATTTAACTGGAAGCGCAGATGCCAATGTGTACTGTATCATATGTATAGTTATAGGAAGTAATTATTTCTCAACTATGGATTGCATGAGTGTTCACTTTGTTGTGACCAGCCGTTATATTAATTTTAGTAAAACTAGCTTCTTTAAGTGGGAGAGTTGAACGCCGTCTTGTATTTATGTATTTTTGGCATATAATGTTATTTACTTATATTTCGTAGATGATTATCTTTTGACTTGTCATTCTCCGAAGGCAATCAGTTGTTTCCCATTTATTCTGCACTAGCGACCCGGCCCGGGCTCGCTCGGGTGCGATTTACAAATATAGCGTTGTTTACATTTACAGTAAGTATATATACACTAAATGTTTAAGGTAACTAACATACGATTAATATACTGTGTTGTTCAAAAAGTCTTTGTAAGTGAACCCCTATTTTCAATCAAATTTTAAAAGACAAAAATGGTTACTGTGGGTCATCCTTAAAAGATAAAAATACGGTGTCGCGAACTTTTTCTATAGACCTTTTTGAGATCTACATTTCTGTAGTACATTAATTTGGCGTTTCTCTTATGGTTTAGTCAGTGGAAGCCATGCAAGCGCACAAGAAGCGGCTTTAGCCGACTTTATAATAAAAAGGTCGAAATTTCTCTACTATCCTTACAATAAATATTAATGTATTATACATTTAAACCTTCCTCAAGAAATTCTCTAGATGTTGGTGAACACCGTATCAAAATCCATCGATTAGTTTAGAGACCTTTATCGAATACATAGACACGGCCGGGCGACTTTGTTTTAAATTATATACAGATGATAAAACAATACGCACGGATATTAGTTATTCAATTATCTGAGTGATATACTACGCCTTGTCGAAGGAGAAATTTCATTAATATATGCTGAATACGCAATATGACTAAAAAAAACTACCCCTACTGGGGGTGCCGCGGTGGTGTAGTGGTTAGACCACTAGCCTCACACGGTTCGATTCCTAGCTGTGTCGCTTCTGGATTTGCGCATTTCGAAATCGCACAAGACGATGCAGTAGGTCGGGTGGGTTTTCTCGGGGATCTCCCGTTTCCCCCGCCCTTGCATTCCGGCACTGTTACATACTCACCTTCATTTCACCCTTATCGGCTCTCAAGATCTCTCTGCTAGATATCCAAACCAAATCTCTCCATTCTACTTTACCCCTCGTGTACATTTCTGTGCTTCTGGGAACGTGACTTGCATGATTCAATTTGTCTATAGGCTGTTCACGGTAAAATGAACACTTTTGAAAGCCCAGCTTAAGATCTACTTGTATGCACGTTGTGCAAACTTCCTCCTTATGTGAACATAGAAAAGTAAATATTTTACAAATATGCGTATTTTTACACTTCCATGCATAAAAAAAAAAACAGAAAGCGTGAGAAATAATTTCAGCTATCACAAATGATTATCTAACACGTTTTATCCGACGTTAAGATATGGAACTACTTTCTATTCATCGTTACCTACATTACTGGGCGAATGTCACTCAGTGCGCCCGTTAAAATCCATGGATGCATGGCCAGTGACTTTTCTCTAAGGTTCATTTCTGAAGTGCTCACTTATTCGTGAACAGCCTTTAACAGCTGTGCATTAACGCGTTTGACGAGCACCTTTTCTGAAATAACGAAAATGATGATGATGATGATGATGATGATGATGATGATACCACGTTTCATAAACGTACTCCAGTCCTTTCCTTAGTCGAAGTAGGTTTATTTCGAAAAAGTAACCTTCCTCATCCTCGTTTTGTGCTGCAAGCGATAGTGGTTTCTTTCATCATCTTCGTTTTAAGTCTTACTATGACCGTAATTGCATACTAGAGTTCTTGGTGCAGAGTATTTTTAAACAGCGAGTGCTGTGAAGCAAGTGCTAATCTGGCTCTGCTCATCTCTCAACTGCTCCGCCGGTCGTTATAACTTCCGATCGCACAAGCGCACTGCAGATAGACGGCTCGCATCTCGGTCGTGGGATGTGCGTTTTGCCTCTTTGATCGTCCCACACGTACAACTGAAATCGCTGTTACTTTATCTGCTGACCTCTCTCTCTGGGGCCAAGGTGGCTGAACGGCAAGCCTGCTCGCCTCCTACCAATGCGTTCCGGGTTCAATACCCGGCCGGGTCACTCCGGGTTTTCGCACGTGAGAATCGTGCCGGACGATGCCGTTGGTCGGCGGGGTTTCTCGGGGATCTCTCGTTTCCCCCGCACTTTCATTCCGGCGCTACTCCATGCTCACCTCGATCATCCGTATCGGCTCTCTAGACCTCGATGTTAAGAGCCGTCCAAATCTCTTCACTCGCTCATTCTCTCTCTCTCTCTCTCTCTCTTACTCTCTCTTTCTGTCCCCCTCACCCCCTCCTCTTCCCCACACTATCCACCCCAGGGTTACTAATTTTATCATATTTGCCATGAGGGACTCTTTCGGTGGCTCGAAACTCGACGCCTGATCCCAGTGAAATTATAATTGGTTTAAAAAAATGATAGTTTTACGTACGATCTGTGATGTGAATAAGTGGTGTCACATGCTTGATACTGTGCATCGCTTCCTCTGCCCCACTTCTCTTGATCTAGTGGAGCGTTAACGCGAGAATTTCGCGGAGATTTACAAAGGCGAGCCGCCACGTGCCTCAGATAAGCCTATCGGGTATCGTGTGCTACTGACCTCCAGCGGATTGCATTTATGGGTTTATCTTCGAAAGAATGTTCTGGTCGTCGCCCTCGCCTCCTCAGCGAAACTCGGAATGCTTGTGAACCTTCTATATCTGGCCAGCGAGACTACCTAAGCGGCGAAAGGCTTCCTAGCCGACAGTTTTTAAGAGTTCGGATAATTGCGCGACATTTAAGACTACACTTCGTTTCAAATCTGTTGCATCAGCCTCGGTGTGAAATATTCAACCATAAAACTTTCAACTGTCAACAACTTTACACCTCTGGGAAGTGCTTTCCATAACTCTGCCGTTAATGTTCGTACGATAACTTTTTCTTAGCCACAAGTGACTGCTGACAACAGAAATCCACTTGTGGTCAGCACACTGTTAAAACAAATTTATTTCATTTTGCAGAAAAGTGCTGGTAACAATTTATCCAGAGATGTCCGTATATTCTCCGTAAAATTACGGGCACAATGATTTTTCAAAAACGGACTTCCCGTAAAATTCGCGGAACCTCTCCGTTAATTCACTAGTTAGTTTTCTGCACTTCTAGTTTAAATAATTTTAAATACTTAATCAAGATTTGAACCCGAGCCAAAAAGTTGCAAGTTCACGACTCTAACCACTTAACCTACAATGTTGAGGCGGTAAATCTGCTATAACTCATGAATTGTTATATTAGTCACGTAAGCAATTTTTTTAGTTTGTGTTTAAGTTAGTGTATTGTAAGTGTTGCTAAGTGTTACCTACGTCTGTAGCTACTTTTTAATGTAGAACAGGTCTTGGTGACACGGATAAGCTTAACTATCGCAGAATCGATAATTTTCTGGTTACGGTGGCGAAGAGAGCTTCGTGTAGACTCGCCATTGTTGGTGCCCGAAACCCGAAGTTTGAGGAAATACGGAGATTTTTTCGTATTTTGTATTTACGCACTTTACTTCGTTTTCCCTTATTGCGGACTGCGTTTCCCTTTATTTACTGTGCGTTTTCGTAAAAATTTCCGTAAATATAAGGAAAATTTTAACAGTGCAAAAAAAAAATTCTGTTTAGTTTCAGTGTTTGTAAAAATATTTTTGTGAAAAACATCGATGTTATCGATAAAATCGATTTAAGATAGTCGAAGTCAAAATGTCGATGTATTTTACACATACGCGGATGTTTTGTTCTCTAAATCCAATCCGTAATCGACGATGTGTTTGAAGACGTGATGATGAGGCTTGCTCGTAATTACCTCGCATTAGAGAGAACTGGTGTCCGTTTCCCACGCAAGCGTTTAGGGCACGCAGGCGAGTTTTCCCACGATTTGGGGGGGGGGGGGGGGTGGCGGTGTTGGACGAGGGAGGACGCAGCACAGCGGAACCTGCGCGGTGCGTGATGCTTGGGCGCACCAGGCATGGAGCCATTGTGCGTGCCCGCCACGGGAACCGCACTTGGGCGCCCCACAATGGACCATTCATGCTCGCCTACCTGTCCTCTCCGTCTCTGCAACCCTGGCGCCATCCACCTGTAATCGTCCCCCTCCTTCTCTCGCCGCGTCCTCCGCCACTTTCCCCTCGATTGTTCCTGCGCCACAGACTCGCTTTGTACGAGGACGCTAGTACACAACCGGCTGAAAGTACGAAATTTGAGCTGGGATTAACGGGTTTCCCGTGTTGTCAGTTGTGTCTAGTTATTAAAAGTCTCTGGAGCATTTCAAAGTAAACATTTTTTTTCAGGACGGAAACGATCATTTATGTTTCGTGACCCGTTCATAAATTTGGCCCTTGAAAAGTGTCAAATTGAGCACAAGTTGCCGTGAGTAGCTCTCATTTAACTCCATTTATTCTAGTCGTGTTTTAAACAATAGCGACAGATTCTTGCTGTATTAAAACTCCATAGTCGCCGCTTAATATTCTGAGGAAACGGGACGCGTGCGAAGCTTGTCTATATGCTGTTCGCGGTATAGTGAGCACTTTCTAGTCCCGTCTAAATTCTTCCTTTCACCCGATTTCTCTCCTCTTGTTACTTTCGAATACGAACCTTGTAATGTGACCAATAAACACAATGTGTACATTCCGCTACTCTCAGAATTTAACACAAGGCTGCAGTGAGATGTATTTATTAGTGTTTAATGCCTGGCGGGAGGGCCTCAAAGTGTTCAGTTTATCGTGAGTAGCATATATGCTATTTTACACAGCTTCCTTATTGCCGGATGTGGCCTTGAGGCGTTTCATCATGCTTATTAGGTATTCCGTTTCGTTTAAGGATGTTATAGAATTTGGAACTTCAGCTTTAGACTCTCTAACTATCGACATGTTTCCTACGGAGCTTGGAACAGTGGAATTGTCACTGTTAAAAGTAAAGTTATTTTGAGTGTACGATTTTGAAGGCATGAAACTTGAAGTCAGTCAAGCAGCAGTTTTGCCGAGAATCAGTTCGAATTTTAAATGGTAGGAATATTATTTATAGATGTCGTGGATTCTTTTAATAGAACGTATCACTGCAAAAAAAAAAATTGTGTAATTTTACACGAATGCATGCAGTTGCACGATCTCCACACATGTTCTTGTATTTTTACACGTTCATTTGTACGTGTACAATGCCAGTGTGATTTTACAATTCTTGTTATTCTGTTTACTAATCATTATGTTCAATTACACGTACTCTGTGTGTGTCATTTAACTTTTTTTTTTTGGTATCAATATCAATCCACGTAATGTAAATGTACGCAAACTTTGTTAATGTAATTTTATCAAACTGCCAGTTTCTTTTACTAATAATCACATTAAATCACATGTACTCTGTACATGTTATTTTATTATACTTGCTACTAATTTTCTACCACACGTAAATTAACGCAATCATTGTTATGGTAATTTTACTACACCAGTGTGTCACTTTCTAATATCCATCATACCTAATTACATGTACACTGTAGGTGTAATATTACCGTACCAGTTTGTAATTTTAACTTATTATGATGTTAAATAACATGAGCTCCGGGCATGCAATTTGACTACGTAAATGCTGTAAATTTACACAAACATTGCAATTGTAATTTCACCACTGTGTATGTGTGTTTTTCTCACTAACAAAAAAGTAGAATCGCAGATCACTGCAATTATAATTATAAAATTTCTGTACATTAACAGAGTTATAATAAGTCCTCTCCAAAATGTAGATAACGATTGACTTCAGATATAGAATAGGTAGTCATATACAAAATCTAGCATAAACCATCAGTTGGAGTTAAGATTACCTTTTGAACACAAAAGGAGTTCGAAGTAGTTCTACTCCCTACCGCCAGATCGCAAATTTATACGAAATACTTGTAGTTATATTTAAATTCACAGGAACATTAGTGTAAAATTACAAATAATGTACTCGTTTTAGGAAATTACACAAAATATGTAAAGTTACTATATATATATATATATATATATATATATATATATATATATATATATATATATATATATATATATATAGTTATATATAGACATTAACAAGGATGTAAAATTACAACTTCGAAAGTACATGAGCGAATATTTACACACACACACCACACACACACACACACACACACACACACACACACACATATATATATATATATATATATATATATATATATATATATATATATATATATATATATATAAATATTCGCTCATGTACTTTCGAAGTTGTAATTTTACATCCTTGTTAATGTCAATATACCAGTACATATGTGGTGTTTTTTTTTTTTTACAGAAAGATTGTACTACCTTTTGAATGAAATAGAACAGTATGTACTTTTACACCGATGTACATGTTTCAATACAACATTGGCGTAGTTGTAAAAATACACAGATTTGGGTTTTAATATTTCATGTTCGTGAATTTTTACACGTTCTTTAAAATTTGAAAATTTATACCCCTCTTATTGTTAATATACCAATAAAGTTGTGTTTTTTTATAATGCCACTGTACTATCTTATGAATAAAGTTGTACATTGCTGTAAATTTACACGTACTGTACTTGTTTTTACAAATTACACTCAGAAAATGTAAAATTACCAAACGGTTGTACGTGTATTTTTACACTTTCTTTACAGTGATATATGTCATTAATTAGTGAGGTGCACACTAGTGGAAATGCATTGAATAACATCCTCTAGGAATATACGAATCTGCCCAAAAGTTAGGGAGGAGGAGAAGGTGAGATGTGAGATTGGACAGAACATAAAGTCCGTGAGGCGTCTAGAACATGAAGTGCAACACACAAAGCAGACGCCTCGATAGCGAGTGTAATCACCCCGGACCGCCATACACGCAGTAACTCTTGACACGCGACCTGCCTCGCATGCCGGTCGTGTGTCTGGGGCACGGTATCCCACGCTCGCTCTTGATTATTCGTGTAGCTGGGCGATGTTCGTTGCCAGGACTGGGTTGGGATGGGAAGACTGGTTGCTGGAGTGTGTCGAGACTCGAGATGTGATCGACGGGCAAGACTGACATCGTCGTGGTTGCAAGACACACCCGCCATGCTCCCCTGAACGAAGACCAGAGACTATTGGGATGTGCAACTTACGGCCCCTCGACGCCATAATCCCAGGGGACCTGATCTCGAGATCTTTCCGAGTGCAGTTAGTATACGACACATCTTGCGCAGTCCGCAACGTATGCGAGACGATCGTTGCAAGCTCCAAACCCTGGAACTCGCATAAGTTTTCAGTGTGCCAGGCAAGCAGCTCAGCCAATCGGAAGCGTCACTTGTATCGCGTGTGTTTGTTTATTTACATTGTATGCGATTGGCTCCGAGTTACGGGGACGAACAATGCCGATTCCACACGAAGCTTTCTTTGCCACTGTAACAAGAAAATTATCGTTTCTGCGGCGGTTAAGGTTATCCATGCGACTATGGCCTATTCTTTTAAACATTAAAAAATATCGCCAGGGGTCTGTAACATTTGGCAACACTAAAATACACTAAATTTTATAGAAAATAAATTTTTGCTTTTATCTTTATTTACAAATATGTGGATGGTTAGAGTTGTGGGCTGGTAATTTTTTTACTCGGGTTCAAACCTTGCTTTAAGTACAAAATATTTTAACGTTTTTAATATCACTTTTTATACACGGTAGAACACCCACATAACGAAAATTTAAAGACATTTTCACTATTTTTTTATTTTAAACGGAAAGTACAAAAAACTAACTTGGAAGTTAACGGAGAGGTTCCGTGAAATCTATGGAAAGTCCGTTTCTGAAAATCAATGTATCCGTAATTTAACGGAGAGTTTTCGGACACTTAAGGAGAAATTTTTATCAGCAATTTTCCGTAAAATGAAGGAAATTGTTTTTAACAGTGCAGGGAGTGTTCAGTAAAATTCTTACCTGTGGAAATTACGTACGATTTAATTAAGAGAACACAGTTGTGTATCATACATTGCCATTATGTTTACATTTCATTATAAATAATGAAATGTGAATGTATATGTTAAGTTGCCTATTGTTTGGAGAGTATTAGCAGCTACATGACACTTTGTTAGACGTCGTGTTTGAATAAGAGCAACTGTGAAGTCAATAGATACTTTAAGTGTAATAATCTTAACCTGTTGCCACGTAGTTCAACTTCTTCCAATTCTTCGGCCATAATAAATGCAATATGCGACTGATGTTATTTGGGCTACTTATCACATGCTACACTGTTCAATTACTTACCTGAGTATCTAGGCTACTGCCTGTTATAGGCTAACCTAAGTACTTATACTTGACTGTGGTCTATATTAACAAGAAGTTTGTGCCATAATAATAATATGTTATTTACAGAGTTTCATAAGCAATAACTTATGACGTCTAACCAACCAACTACGAGTCACTGAACAATAATGAACGTCAGTAGTAGGCCTATGTAAATTACACTTTTACTCATAACCTTATTTGCACTCTCGACACAAATTTTACTTCTTGTCCGTTCAATAAGTTCTTAATTTCCATACGATTATACATTCGGCACAGCATAAATGATGTGTAAATTGAATGCACACAGCGTCAACAGTCGTCTTATGCCTAATGTTTTGTTTGTTTCGATGCGCTACTCGTCTACGACTCCACATCTCGCGCGGCGATGATCGAGAGAGTGGCCACTCGCGCGGTCGAGGCGTATACGATGGCTCTCGTACGGTTCCGTTTTCTAAAGTCGTGCGAGTTACGGCCGCAGTTCGAAGATTTCGTTATACGAGTGCAGTGCGAGCTTAGGCCCCCAGGTGTGGGTCCGGCAAGGCGAGTGCGAACGCACAATAGGCGTTTATGGAAAGTAACCTGGTCAAGTTAACTGGGTTAACTCGGTCACGTGACCAGGTTTCAGGATCACTTGCGGGTTACCAGGTTGCCTCTAATGTTTTAGAGTAAATTCAGGTTGTGAGACGATGTTGATGACGACTGTGAAGAGTTTTTACTAAATTATGTTATGAACAAACAGCGTAAAAAAAAAAAACATTGCCTTAAGCAGTACTGCGATAGTACAATATACCTTTGTATTCAATCTCAAATAAGTATAAAATTTAATATCCGGGCTACAATGATTGGCCAGAGCAGCTAAACATTTATAATTTTACATATTTCGATCGTTTCCAGATTTAAAAACTTGTTTTCGTTTACTTGTTCGTTTTTGTTGCTGCAATGTTTACATATTTACTCGCCATTTTCACCAAGTTACCCTGCTGTCGGGCAGGGTTAGCCCAGAGTTTTTCGAGTCGAGGATCGAGTTAACCCCGCGTGACGCTCCGAACGCGAGTTCACTTCAACTAGGATCACTTTTCGAACGGTCCGAGTAAAAGTTTTAACCTGATCGAGTTAACCGGGCGACTTTTCGTAAGCGCCTAATGGATTGTTACACTCACCCGCGCACGTCTGCGAACGCGAACACGGCCATCGCTCTGTCCAAGGCAGAAAAGACTGTCATCAGTAAACACAACTGCTCTGCATTCTCCTTTTCCAACTCACACTGTCCCGACACCACCAGAGACGTTCACGACGATGCGTAGATGGGGGGGGGGGGGGGGATCTACCACCAATAATCGATGGTTTATTGTTCGTGCAGTCACAAAAAAAAAGGGGGGGGGGGGTCACTGTGGCTCTTGTTGCACATTTGCCGCTCTCAGTCAAGGCGGCCCGAACGTTCCATCATGCCCAGGCGCTCGTCAGTGCAGCGAGGTGGCCCCAGTGGGGCTAGGTGGCTGTAGGAACCTGATGGACCGCTGACACGTCACACCCAAAGTGTGTGGTAATTCTACAGGACGTCCAGCCAGGCTGTCGGGAGGGAGTTCCACCATACAGCTACGCTCAAAGTTAGTTGGTGTTCGCCGACGTCTATCAGGCGTTGCACACACTCTCCGTGATAGAGGCTGTTAACGATAAAGTGAGCACTTTTGAAATCAACCATAGAAAGAAATCATTGCCCATGCCTGCATATAACGGTGGAGGGAAAGTAGCTTCCATATCTTAACGTCGAATAAAAAGTGTTGGGTAACCATGTGCGATAATTTAAATTATTTATTTCGCTTTCTGTTAATTTTTTTAGTGCATCAGTGTGTAAAAATTACCAGATTTATAAAAAGTTTAATCTTATAATAATTTACGATTTCACTTTACCGACGCATGAATAGTGATGACGCCCATGGCAATGTTAACTTTACATAAGGCAGAAGGATACACAAAGTGCATACAAGTAGATCTTAAGCATGACTTTAAAACGTGCTCATTTTACCGTGAACAGCCTATACTCACGCAATGGAATCGCACAGACAGCTGCTTTCGTGTTGTCAGACGGCCTGTGATAAGATACTTTGTTATGATTTTAATATTTTACATTAGTGCCTAGTGACTATGGAAGGTTTACGCTATTATGAGGGAAGAACTGAAGTAAATTACGAAGACAGGTAAGGTATTTAATTGAATTATTATGATGTACATTAAATATAAGGTATTGGCGAGGGAGGTCCTAATCAATTATAGTATATGACTAACTGAATGATGCAGTCACCGGAGGCTGTGCGTTGAGTCGAAGATGACGAGCGGCACGTCAAGCTGCATCCTGATGGCTTCATCTCTGCGTGGGTCCTCAGGCAGACGGACGGACCACGGACAAAGCGTTGCCAAGTATTATATAGTTTGTGATAACGTATATGTCTGAAAGACCGTGCCGCCGGGTGGGGAGCTCCGCTGGCGCTTCGCTGATATGTTTAACAAACTATTATTGCTGGAATTAGTTTCGGAGTCTTCCCCAGGCCTGGATACCGACGCGTCGCTGCAGTTCGCTAGGCTTGTCCGAATTTACTGAACCATAACAACTTGGTTTAATGGCTGTAGACCAGTGCAAGCGAGTGGATCTCAACCGCTTACGTTCGGAGTGCTCTTTAAATGCGAAGAGTTTGTAAAACCCCCTTTTGTATTGCACGATGTTTACTAGTTGCTCTTCAGTGCATTTCCACGGTTGTATTAACACGGTACTATCATGATTAAAATAGGGGGGGGGGGGGGAGCTATCTTTTCGAGTTCGCAAGGGTACTTTTGTGACGTGGAAAAGTGTAAAAGTCGTGGGTGTGTGTCATGTTCTATAATCTTACGTAACTTAAAGGTAATGTGAAGACATTACGTTCCACGTTGTTACCTGAATATGGCTGAATGCATTGCCGTCTGCCTCGCGTGTTGGCAATCTAGTTCCATTTCTTTGACTGATAAAAATACGCCGTTGAGTGCCAAGTTTATTTCCGCCCGTCTGCTTTGCAGAAAGGCAATGGCGCTTCTCGGGTTGACACGTGTTTCAAACGCTGTGTATTTCTGCTGGGATAACAGCGCGCGTCACCTTAGCAAGTCTCCTGGGAGACGTTTAAAGTGCCTGTCTGCTGGAAGGTTGTTAGAGCAGTGCGCATATACAAGATGTTGAAAAATTGCATGACAATACTTCGGGGAAACACTCCTCACATCTGGGGGATAAGAAAATGTTATCTGAACATAGGTCCCCAAACGCTCCGTTTCTTTACTACAACTCCAGTACATAACGTACAGTGTGGCCCGCGGACTGGCTCATGGTACTGTGGCATTCCATCGCAGAGTTCGTTTGCATGATGCACGACACCTCACACTACGGCACTACACCTAGAACAGTAGGAACTGCACAGGAATTAGTTACCATGTATGCAAGCTAAAGGAAATGTTAAAAATGCCCTCCATCAGAACGAACACATGCATCAACCCGCCATTGCATGAACACCCGGATGCGTTATCGCAAGCCACAATGCGGTTACAGAAGGTGTCCACATCGTCCACGGGGTTGCATACACAAGTGCCTTTAAATGTCCCCAGAAGAAATCATGGCGCCTTGGGACTGGTATGGGGCTGTCAATTACAGCTGCGATGGTATTCCACAGTAACATGAGCCAATCCGCGGGCCATACACTGTACGTCATGTCTTACGGGCTATAGTAAAGAAACGAAGCGTTTGCGGACCTATGTTCATATAACATTTTTTCATCCTCCAGATGTGAGGAATGTTTCCCCGAAGTATTGTCATGCAATTTTACAACAAACTGTGTACAGTTTCCGACCGCTGACATGAAATTCCTGGAATATGCCTTCTAGTGAGTGTAGTCTGAAGATAATACGCAATTTAAAATCTATTTAGAGTACCTACCAGTACGAACAATACATATCATTGCCAATTAAAACTATGAATTTATTACCCACAATTATGTGATCAGTGAACTAACTCAAGGTTACACACTCCACATGTTATAATGCATGCCAAATTTCGGTGGCGGTAAGAACTCCTCATAAATCGCGGTGATTTGATTCCAGCTGGATTCACTGGATGTTCTCCTTGCAGGATTTTCTATTCGCCTTCCCCATATTCTAATTGATAGGTGAGTTAATCCAGTTTTTTTTTTAAATTGGATTAACATTGTATGTTTGCAGATAATTCTACGTAATGTAATTGACAGATAACTTCATATGTGCCGTTCTAAGTTCTGGCAATAAACTGCGACACTTGAATTCGCGAGTGGCACGTGTGTTTTCTACCCAAAGGATGCCATACCATCCTTTGAGGATCAGCACATTTATTTCCTGAGTATGGTTGACCTCGGTGTATTTCACTAGGGAAACTATTTATTAGTGTGTGCATGTTGGCTAAAGTAATAATTTTAGGCTATTAGCCGTATGATATTTTCTATCCAATTAAAAATCACGTAGGAATCTAAGCCCCAGCTAGCTTCAGGGAGGGTGATGAAATACCTTTTAAACAGGAATGCTAGGTTGGTGAATACAGGCCATTCACGGCTACTACACACTTTTCTAAAGCCCTGCTAAAGTTTTACTTCTAAGATATCGCTCCGCCTCATGCAAACGAAGCTTAACCAAGCCTAGAAAATTACACCAATGGGACAGCGCACCGTATTCGTTCTCAATCTGTGAAATAAAATTTTCCATAAGAACTATTTCTTACTAGGTATTACCGACACAACTACTGTATCCCTTTTTATTCTTATTAATTATAAATGGAAAATTATAATATATACATTAAATATAATTAAAAGTTTAACTTAACCAAAAAGCTCTGGCTTCGAATCCCGGGTAAGGCATGGGTGTTAGTTTTAACCCTGGAGTGCCATGGTGTAAATTTGTAACACAGATACTATGATGGTGTTGTCATATATAACCCCACTAATCAAATTAGAAAAAAAAAATTCATTCAATGTAAATTTTTGAAGCACAGTTTTTTTAGTCATTCCTTACACTCGTAATTAACCAATTTTAGAGTTATTCAAATTTTTACAAAATTTATATTTAAAGATTTTAATAGTTAAACTAGAAAATGTGCGACACACAACAAAAATAAAATGATTCATATATTCAAATCGGGGCCCACAAATTTTCACTTTCCGACAGTTCCAAGTTCTAAATGCCTGATTTAAGCAACGTAAAATAAAAAATTAGCACAATAGTTTTAATGTTTCCGAAACTATAAATTTATTTTTGAAGGCTTCCAAAAAAAAAAAAAGACTACATCTTACCTCAGCTGTCAGCACAATCACCACATGCGATGTTCTGGACACTATGGGATTTGCAAACTCCTCTGCAACACTGGGTGCAGTAGGTTGTGAATGCTTCTGATCCGTGATCCGAGGGGCAGATGTGGCATCTACGTCTTCTTGAAAGGTTCTCAGGAATAGGCAACTGTTCATCTCTTGCAGTACTAGCTAGTCTTGAAATAGTTGTACGCAGCTCTCTCGGTAGGTTTTGACGGCAGATCTGGATGAGGGATGTTCTTTTATTAGATCTCTTCCCAGGGATACTAAGAAGTCGCGACGTGTTATGTTGTCTCTATCTTTAGTGGCACCAAGGACTACACTTACTGCAGCAATGTCCATAATTGCAAACCAATTTGCCAATGTCCATCTACTTGTACGGCGTCCAAGTGTATACGTAGTACACTTTTGATCCTGAGTATCTACACCAGCTTTTGTCATGTTATAGAAATCACTTATTTTTGGTTTCTTATCAGAACTATCCAGAAGTGATTTTTCGTGATCCATGGAGGAAATAAGAACGAGTGCGCGGTTCTTTTTTTTTTGGAACTTAAGACAAAAGAGTTTTGTCTTTGGTGAAAACGAATTCTGTTGAATGAAGTGACCTGTCTTTTTTGGGCAAGGATGTAGGGGGAATCTCTCTTTTTTTTTTCTCACCGTACCAACATAGGTAAGCCCTTTGAATTTCAGTTACTCTACAAGTTCTATTGATGAAAACCAATTGTCAGCAGTGATGTTGCGATTGCTGTTGACAATGGGTTCAATCAGGAATAACACTGTCAAAGTAGAAACAGACAATTTATTTGGATTTAGTTCCTTCATTTTTGAAATAGTGGGTTCGATCATCACACAAAATTTTCACTTTCAGCCCGTAATTTGCAGGTTTACTTCGCATAGAGATACGAAATTTGCATCTTCCTCTAAATGGCACTAGCGTTTCATCCATTGTTGTGTATTGGCCACAAGTGTAATTTGACTGGCTGTTTGTTACTGGTTTCTTGAAAACTTAGCGAAATGCCTGCAAGTTGGTCAGTTTCTTCCCGCCCATCTCTTGTACTGTCAAATCGTAATGCAGCTAGTAGAAAAAAATATATATTTTTGCTCATTGCAGCTCTGAATATATCACGGCCAGTTCCATCCGTGGCAAATAGAGAACGTGTCTCTTCATGGTTGGACTTGAAAACTCGAGCCAAATAAAGCAAGCCAAAGAATGCTTCTGATTCAGCAATATCGGTATGCTGTGTATATTGACAGTCTAAATTTTTGGAATGACACCTTGAAGCAAATGCTGTAATTTTTTCGTTGGTGTTATGTAAAACACATTCAATAATTTCCTTATCATTAAGAAATCTCCATGACTCGCTAGGCGTCTTTGGTTTGTGTACTCTTGCATCATCTGCCAAACCTGGAAGTTTAGTGACTCAGTTATGAGCACGCGCACGACTTGTAGCTGGAGGAATTGTTGACCATTTGTATTTGTTTCTGCCAAACAACACATTCTTGTTGTGTCGAAACTGCAGGTCACTATCCGCAGATGATTCATCTTCGTTCTCCGAGCTAGATACAGATATTTCTGAATCTTGTTTGATGGACACTGTTTTCTGTAGACGCATCACATACTTGCGGACCTTCGTCGTCAGACACACTGTCCATTTCATCGAGATATTTAGGCTTACTGGATATATCTAACACAATAACTTGTCAAATAATATCGAAAAGTCACTTCCGCTCACTTTCGTCTCCAATCCGCGCCTTTTCTTGCATGTCCTTTTCCACGTCCTGGCACAACCCGCTGGCCGCTCGGGTGACCCGAGGATTCCCGAAGCGTTACCGTCGGGCCAGCTAGAGAAGCGAGACCTCTAATGCCGGAATCACATTGCCCCGGCGAGCACAGCACGACACGACAAAAACCGCAACCACAACCATTTTCAATGTGCCTGCTCGAATTCACAGCCCGACAGCGTTTACTGACGCGACACGAGTAGAATTTTTCGGATCCATGAAATACAAGATAGATCTGACGTAAGCCCGACAGTTCTGTCGTACGACCAGCAGTTTTGGGTTAGAAATGATGCATATTCTTCGTCGTGTCGTGCGGCACGACGCAGAGAGTGTATAACTTAGCAAAATGAAATTGTATGATAAACTTCCCCCTACAATGGGAAATACGTAGATTAAAAGAAAACGAATTATGAAAATTATTTTATTTACCTCCCATAAATAATATTTTTACCTTTGTATGCATTAGCTATAAAACTTTGTCACCATCATGTATTCCAAAATTCCCGACTGCCCACTGCCTTTGAAACTATCGTAGTTAACCTGCGCCTTCTGTATGGATCCGAAAAATTCTACTCGTGTCGCGTCAGTAAACGCTGTCGGGCTGTAAATTCGAGCAGGCACATCAAAAATGGTCGTGGTTGCAGTTATTGTCGTGTCGTACGGTGCTCGTCGGGGCTGTGTGATTCCGGCAATAGGCTTGCCTGCAGATTCAACCTACGACGCTTCAAGTGGTCACACTATTTATTTATTTTTTTCCCCTAAAGTCTTTCAACGTCTTCATGGTCAGCTGATTCGAACGGACAATACACGAAATATAGCCTTATAAAAATATTCTATTATAGAAATTAGGGCCTTCGCTATAAGGAAATGTGCATCACAAGTGTGTAATAATCGTACCTATGGTCTATTCACTGTTTCTTCACACTTCTCAACTCAAACGTTCTGAAAAATCACCGAATGCATGACGCGTCTGGTTGTTACTGAAACGTGCCATGTATAGGCTGTTCACGGTAAAGTGAGCACTTTTTAAGGCCCTCCCAAAACTCACTAACCCCTAGTAAATATATTTCATTGCATTCTCAGACGTTAACTTTTGAGAGTGATGAAATGTATACACTGTGTTTATTAGTCATATTGCAATGTTTGTTGCATTATGAAGTAGTGGAAATTAATTGAAAAGAAAATTTTAGCAGGGCCTTAAAAAGTGCTCAGTTTACCGCGAATAGCCTATATCACTAGTGTTTCGTAGCTACTTGTCTTAACATAAAAATATCTGATTTTTTATTAGATTGAACTTTTACTTACATTTAATTTAGTCGTAATTAGCATGCGTAATAAAAGTGACAAAATTAGGTTTATTGCTAATGTCTAGTAATATTTAGTTCCTATATATCTATGCAAAATATTGCTATTAATGAGTGCGCACGAATGTGGTGCGTTTTCCATTTGGCGAAATTTTCTATACTCGGTTAAGCTTTGTTTGCATGATGCGGAAGTAATTGGCAGGGCTTCAGAAACGTTGGAAGCGACCGTGAATGGACTATATACTGTTATTAACGCGTTATTTATTTCTTTGTAAACTTGTGTGATTCGTTGTGTAATTATTTTGCGCGTTCCTGCTACCCGCATGGCTTCCGAATCCCGCGTGATTCGAATTTTACAACACGAGTATCGCACATATTCGGGGAAGTAGTTATAACTTTTATTTTTATTTTTTGGCGCGCGCTGCCCCCAAAGCGAGCGTTTTTGCGAACTCCCTGTGCTGTGTTCCCCAGGTCGCAAAAGTTTTGTTAATTATATCCGCGCGTATTTTGGGCGAGGCGAAATGAAAAATAAAATGCTCCACTTCACCCCCTCCACCCCTTCCTGCGTTCCACTGCTCTCACTCTCTCTCTCTCTCTCTCTCTCTTTTCTCCCCCCCCCCCGCCATCCAAATACCAGTCCCCACCCCCACCATCCCGCCACTCTCCATAACGGTCACACTCGGAATATCGCGAATCGTGGTTTTATTAGCCCAGGGACAGAATATTAAAACCGCGGAGCAAGATATTTCAGATAATAATTGTAATTAGCTGGCGCGGGCATGGCTTGTCAGCTACTGAATTAATTAAACTGCAGACATTCTCTCGGGTCGCGCCGTGTCAGTTCAAACAATACAAAATTTTGTAGCTTGTGTGTCTCCAGATTTCAATGTGTTTTCGATTAAAACCGTTTGTCGGTGGGATGTACATGACAAGTATTAAGTTTTAAATTTTAAGCGTCATAGCAATTTCAAGTGAATAAAACCGCTTTGTAGAATATGAGTGTACGTATGTGCAAATCCGCAAACGCTATTGCTGTATATAGCTCGGCTGGATGTAATTTTAGCGCTTACTAAACGAGGACTCGTATTCGAACTAGCAAATTTTAACTGGTAACATTACTACGTTAATTTTGTAGCTGTGTTTAAGATTTTTTTTTAAATTTTTCTAACAAAAGGTATTTTCTTAAACGTATTCGCTAGAGGTATGCGAATTTTAAAGACGGCGTAAATAACTTACTCTTATGGGGGAAAAAAAAAAAAAATTACCTGGTGTCTCCACGTGCGATGTTCGTGTATGTGCAGATACGCAAATCTTCGATGAAAAAACGCAAATGTTTATGACGGTTTGAAATGCCATAAAGTAACTTAATTTTGATTCTGTCGGTTGAAAAGCAAGTAGAGTTATATATTAGTAAAAACCCTTTACGAAACGTGAAACGATGAAAGTTGAGCAGTATTCTGTACATATAATCATTTTAAGATATGCTGACCAAAATAAATACTCAGATATTGAACAAACTATTACAAACAGAAATTAAATAAGAAAACTGTGGCGTGGAGTGCAGAGATTTAAGCTACTATTAAAATCGAGGTCTTCGGAGCCGATGAGGGTGATTGGGGTGAGTATGAAACAGCGCCGGAATGAAGGGACGGGGGAAACGGGAGATCCCCGAGAAAAACCCCGCCGACCAACGGCATCGTCCGGCACGATTCTCACAATGCGAAAATCCGGAGTGACCCGGCCGGAGAATTGAACCCGGATCGCCGTGGTGGGAGGCGAGCAAGCTATGGGGAGTGTGACATTTTACTTGCATCTAATATATGGAAGTTGTACAATGGTTTATCAAAAATATAAAATAAGAGTGAGTAGTAGTTTGGTAAGGATGGAACTCGGCTGACTTTTACCACCCTTCCCCACGCTAAATGCTGTTCACGATAAAGTGAGCACTTTAGAAATGAACCTTAGAAAAAAGTAACTGCCCCTGCCTGCATATATTTTAATAGGCGCACTGAGTAACATTCGCCTAGTAAAGTTGGTAACGGATGGAAAGTAGTTCCATATTTCAATGTCGAATAAAAAGTGTTAGGTAATCATTTGTGATAACTTAAAATTAATTTTTTTAACTTTCCTTTTTTTAATGCATCGAAGTGTAGAAATGAGCAGATTTGTAAAGTATTTACCTTGCTAATAATTTCACAGTTTAATTTGACCGACCCCTGAATAAAGTGTCGAGGCCCCTAGCAGTGTTCACTTTGCGTAAGGCGGAGGAATACCCAAGGAGTATACAAGTAGATCTTAAGCAGGAGGTCCACGGTGACTGAGCGATCAGCACGCCCGCCTCCCACCAAGGCGAACCGGGTTCGATCCCCGGCCGGGTCACCGTATTTTCGCAAGTGGGGATCGTGCCGGTCGATGCTGTCGGTCGGCGGGTTTTCTCGGGGATCTCCCGTTTCCCCGGCTCCGCTCCAAATCTCTTCACTCGCTCAAGCAGGGCTTTCAAAAGTGCTCATTTTACCGCGAACACTATTAAGCAACTGCGTCCGACGTGTGATGATACTAAATCGGTCTGTGTGAGGTCCACTCGTGTTTATCCCGCCTGTTGCCGGAACTGGAGCACAAGCGTTTCCCTTCAGGCTCGTGACCTTTCCCTTTGCCGTTGGGCGGGGTTGGTGGAGGGGGGGGGGGCGAGTAGACGATAACGGGAGAAGCTAGCGAAGGGGTCATCGCACCCTACTCCACAGTGTTCGTCGAGTGTCGTGGGTGGGGAAACGCTAGTGCGCGGCTCTGTGTATAACACCTGATAACGTTGCGCGGTGTGTATCGGCTATCAGCTTCGCGTTCACACACGCAAGGGGAAAAAGGATTGTTTGAGCGGACAGCGTCGAAACAATTGTCACGCGCCACATGCGAGGAAGCACGTTCACTGACAGTAGACGCATTATAAAAAGGACATTTGCCAGTTCTGGCGTAGTATTGATACACCCTAAACTCAAGTCTGTGGGAAACCACTACACACTGTGTTAATTGACTATATAAATATACACACTTCGAGGACTTAAATTAGAATTGGGACAAATTAATTATTACGCTCGATGAAAATAACAAAGAGTAATGGCGGAGATAGTTCAATGTTGAATATAATAGCGGCGTGAATAAATTATAATAAGATTTAGTTATTTTATTTTTATTATGACCTCCATCCCTCACGAACTCAAAATCGCCCCTCCGATACCTTGTAAAAATACAGTTTTTTTTATTAGCTTGATGTTTATAAAAATCTTAGTCTAAAACACTTACTTGCTAAAGTCCAACATTAATTTTACACATTCTTCATTAAGGTGGTGTTTAAATTCGCTCTATAGACTATTCACGGTAAAGTGAACACTTTTTTAACACACTTCCAACAATCATTAACCACTAATAAGTATAATTTATTGCAGCTCCACAATAAAATGAATACATTGTGTTTATTAGTTACATAGCAATGTTTATATTAAAAAGTGACAGAAAAATATAAATTGGCCGAAAGTAAATATTCAGCAGGGCCTTTAAAAGTGCTCACTTTGAATCTCCTATAGTATATCTGTAGTAATACAAACATATCTCTGGCAACGTTTTAAAGTATTCCTTGCGCAAATACAAAAAAAAAAAAAAGCAGTGTAGTTGAGTGTGTCATTGATGCGCCAACATTCGCGGTTCATATCACGGAAATACACGAGCTTCGCCTGGTATTAGGGGCGGAAACCGCTTAGTGTATTAGGGGGGGGGGGGACTTCCCTCGGTGCTGCAAATCGGTGTTGAACCCGAGACCGTCATTCGTAGAACGCAAAAATCACGCTGCAGCATTTTTAGAAATATTCCCTGCGTTGAAATAAATTACGACTATAAATGTAAATTGCCAGTGTACCGTGCAAAATGTCAGATGTGCGTTCCTATTTTCGGGATTCAATTTTTGCACGTGGAGCATAAGTCCGTTTGACATTTCTGTTAAAAAAAAAATATTAAAAAAAACTCGTGTCATTTTCAGATTACAAATTGTACATCTCTTTCTACTTTCGAATTTCATGCACTCCGAAATTGTCCGATAAATGCTACTATCTCGCTGCCCAGGGTATTCAGTACAAAATTCCTTAAAATAACTTAATCCCTATCACCAAAGCAGCGTTATGTTGTAGCGATTTTGCTGGTATGTTACGAAATTGTGTAATAAATTTCGGGTTTAAAGATTTTTAGTCGAACATTTTTTTATTTTTATTTTTTTAAATTGAAGTTTCCTCAACGGGGTATGGTTTAATCTTTCTGTTTTTGTGAATGGTATGTGTAATTTCTTTGCACTTAGGAGAAAGTGCAAAATTTATGTATCTTGCAAAACGTTTTTGTTGGAGGAATGAAAAAGTAGTATAACTGACCAAATATTATCTAGAATTCTAAATATGTGTTGTTTGTTTTTCATTTTAGTAAAACGATCTGATTCTCTTTTCGAAAAGAAAAAAAAACTGGGTAAGGCAAATCCTCTAGTTTAATTTTGATAAACTCTGTGCCTACACATTTGTCCGGAAATTATGCTAGTGCTAGGTCAGAATTTTTCTTCCAAAAAATTTCTACGAGCAACTATAAATCGGCGCTAGGTTCATGTCGACAATGTCCGAATTCCGATAAACCTTTACTTTACTTAAGCTCCGTCGTTAGGATTGAAAAATATTTACTGTACATTTGTAAACATGCGATTTTTGTTCAGCACGTACCATCTTATTATTTACATTTTAAGATCTTGCAAATTGTGTTCCTTGTCGAGTACAGCTTGATTGAAGCATGACCCGTGTGAATTGTCCGGACGAGTATAAGTAAATGAAATAAAGTTTAGTTGGCAAGTACGTCATTGGGCTGTTCGGACACGGCATGACCGATCATTTGATATTGCGTGTCACATTAGTGGCGTCTGTATTGTAGGCGATGTTAACTAGACATAATTTATAGGTTGGCGGTATAGCACTCTTGACACTTACAGTGCGCATGACATGATCACGACACTGTGTCATTCGTATCGTGGGCACTGGAGAGCTCTATACAAATAGCATAGGCTTGTGCGCGAAAAAAAATAACCTAGTGGCAAGAGGTGTTACTATTATTATATTTACGGAGATATTTTGAAAAGTTATTCATTATCATCACCTGTCAGTAAATATTTTCCACTCCTGAAACATTTGACGTATCGGGAATTAGGTTTCTGTCGTTTAAGTTTTAGGCATTGTTCAATAAACTTTCCATAGAGAAAAGAAAGTTTTCGTCTCCATATCCACCATATCAGTGGAATGTAGTATTAAACACAGGTGCTGCTGTCTGCTGGTTGGAGGTGACATCACTGACGGATAGTCTCGCAGAAATCTTCAAGCTGTCCGGTATTGATTTCTAGTGTATTTGCCTGTAGCCATATTATACCGCACCCGATACAGTTCTCATTCACACTGGTACGCGCTCGCTTCTTGGCATCCCGCGCGAGCGAGCGGAGTGAAGGACAGCAGTTATATGATAGCGGCGGCAAGTCAATGGAATGTTTTGAATTGCAGGCGCGTGCTAAACCAAGAACAACTTATCGCCAAAAAAAAAAAAAAAGGCTAGCCGACACGATAATCCCTTAGCGGTGTGCGCTTCTGACCTTGGTTGTATTAAGTTTCGGCATCTGAGGAATTTTATAGTTGTTTACTGCCCTACAGTCTGTCCGCATGACTAGGGGTGAGTCGAACTTTCCAGGTCAAGGCCAGCAGAGTATAAGTTGTGCGACGGGCCTCCGGGCCGGTAGTTGTTGAATGGGCGAGTGGCTGAGTTTCGGCGATAGACGACGAGCGGCGAGGGAATTGACCAACGGAAGGGAAATCTGCGACCGCGAGTATCAAGCAGTGAAGGGTGCGACTGGTAGGCTGTACTATTGGACAGGGTGCGTGAGTGAAAGACACTACAGGCTGTTCACGATAAAGTGAGCACTCTTGAAAGCCCTGCTTATGATCTACTTGTATGCACGTTGTGCATTCTTCCGCCTTATGTAACGTTAACATTGCCGTGGTCCTCATCACTTTATGAATGCGTCGATCAAGTGAAATTGTGAAATTATTAGAAAAAGTAAATATTTTATAAATGTGTTAATATTTACTGATGCATTAAAAAAAACGGAAAGTGAAATAGATAATTTAAATTATCACAAATGTTTACCTAACACTTGTTATTCTACGTTAAGATATGGAACTACTTTATCTCTATCGTTACCAACTTTACTGGGTGCATGTCACTCAGTACGCCCGTTGAAGTATATGCAGGCATTTGCAGTGTCTTTTTTTAAATGTTGATTTCAAAAGTGCTCACTTTATCGTGAACAGCCTATACAAATGATGGAACAGACAGTCTGAAAGCGTGTTATTGATGAGTGAGAGTTAATTGACTATAACCGAACTTTGACATTTAGGAGGATGTTAATTAGAGTAAAAATATACATTAAATATTGATATCACTGAGAAATAAAAGGAGTAATAGTGGATGTGTATGTGTGTGTGTATGTATGTATATATATATATATATATATAGTTAGTAATGCTTCAAATAATAGCTATGTGAGTAAATTAAAATCAATTTTAGTTATTTTATTTTTATTAAGATCTCCATCTATCACAAACTCAGATACACCCCTCAGGCATCCTTTTAAGAATAGCTTCTGAACACGCGATGTAGTCGTTAAGATTAGGCCGATATTGCTTCAATGTACACAGCAGCAAGCACGTAACACTATAATTGAAACATGCACCGCTGGTATATGTTTTCTGTGGAGAAGATGGTTTTTCGCGGAAAAGTTGACCGTTTTTCTTCAGTTTAACCGTACCTTGCACATGTCGGATTTTTTTTTTTTCCCCCGGCGTGGAAACCACGCGGTTCTGATCTCGCTAAATACTCGGACGTCCCAAGGATGATCAGTTTATATGCACAACTGAACGAAATAAGCTCGTGACGCCTGTTATTTTTCAGTATCGCGTCAAGTCCAGCTTTTTCCAGGAAATCCTTGATTTATTTTCCGAATCCTTTGTTTTTCATACCCGGTACTTGCGCGGCTCCCTTGCGTGAATTCTGATGGAATTGTATATTCAAGTTGTAGTGTGACATCGCTGTGTTTAAAGTGCTGTTTAAAAATAATACTGCCGTTGAACTGATTCGAAGCTTCTTTGGATGTTGTTATGTTTCTGGATTTTCCACGAAAAAGAACGGAACGTCTGGAAAATGAGGATGGGGTTTTGGGGGAGGGGGGGGGGGGCAGGTGATTTCCTTGGAGAATATTTTCTTTTGCAATGAAACCAGGCCTCTTTACGTCGGCATGAGCTTCACGAATGAACGGCTGTAGTTGTACAAATGCAGTGTAATAGTTCACCTTGTTTTGCATCCTAAACGTAATATTTGATGCATGTTCCCATTACATTGTATGGCTCATAAAACAAAAAAAAAAAAAAACTATGTATGTGTAAATTGTTTTTTTTTTACGTTTAATTATTGTTCTCAAGCATCTGGAAAATTGCATATTTATTTCGACATTAAAGACTATTTCAACCATCGTATTGTTTAGTTAAATCCTTCGTTTAGTTTTAGTACGAACAAGTGTAAGAGAAGTTTTAAGTTTTGGACATAAATATGAGAATATTCTATTATATCGCGACACTTCTTGATAAAGGTGTACGAACAATAACACGTGAATTGTATCCTACACGGATGTTCCAGTACGTGAGACAGTTCGTCGTCATTTCTGTTATATATTCCATTAATGTTTGACAGTTACCGGAATGGTCTTTTAGCTTCCGTTACACGCAAGTGGGAACGAATGTTTTCAATCAGAGAAATCCGTGAAACATCACGAAATTAAGCCGGTGCACTTCTCTTATTTTCGAAGTCGAATATTAACTACTTCTTTTCTACTTGAAAGTAAATCATTGATCACTTCCTCAAATGATGCTGTAATTGCACGATTTCATAAATAAAACTACTTATTTGTTCTTTATTATAGTCAAAAACTTCAATATTTTGTAAACTGACAAATACATAGTCTGTAAAGTTATTAGGATTTATTCGAGTACAATATATTTACGGGTTCCCATTTCTTTGAGAAAATATAACCAAGTATTATGATAGTAAAATTATTTTTCAATAGTTACGCCAAATTTGGAGAGGATACTACATTAAATAATTTGAATACCGAGTTAGGGTGGATTGAGACGTAAGGCCATTTCACACAGTCAAATATTTGTTGAATTCAATTACTTCAATTTAATTGGTTGAACGAAAAATTGACTTCGTTTGCCTTTATAAGTATCTAGACTCGTGTTAGATACGAAAATAATTGGTTAAGCCCTAGTAAATTCCCTTCATTTTATTGTATATTTCCTTTTTAAATGATATGCGTCCTTATTTTGTAAAAACTTTAAATGTTCCGCACAACTGTATTATTATTACGTTACTTCCATTAATACCATCAGAAAAGCTATGATAAGCGACTGAAAATTTGGATTCAAGAAAATATAGAACATGTTCTAAACGAAAATCTTGAAGTAAAACAAAACATTCAAGAAATTGACAGAGAAAAAGGCCACGATTGTGGCGTTTCTATGACGTCATATAGCCTTCAATGGATTTAATTCAATAAAAATGGAAGGTAGTTTGAAGAAAAATTCGATCCTGTGAAAGGGCCTGCATCCATTGCAGGCTATTCCCGTTTTGGGTGTATGCACTGAAGGAAGTAAGAGGTAGATGTTTTCTGTTAAGTAATTGGAAATCATAGCACTGGTATTTATTTTTCTTCACTAAAGTCAAGATTCAGCATAAACAAGATGACTGGAGGCATAGCCAATGACTTTAGCGACGCTGGTAGCATGTAAGTGGCAACGTACGTGTGCGCTGAGGCGTCGTAGCGTAGATCATTCGGTTTATAATCGGCGGTGGGGTTCGTGACCTGCTTGAGGTACGACTCTTAACTTATCACCGGTTCCGGTGCGAAAGCGGTTCCTTGTCCACCGTAATCGCGAGGCACCAAGGTCCCTGGGTTTTTTTCTGTCCGTGCACAGTGCGACGCAATCCTGAGAGTCCTGTGGTCGATTACAGAAGTATACTGGACGTGGGTCGTTCACACCGCCAAGGTGTTGATCGTAATTGCCACCACACCCCCCTACCCCCTCCTTCGCACGCGATCGTCTTAAATCCACCGCTGGTCTGCCCTTCTGCCGCGTGTATTTTCTACTTCTTCATAAATTTATTTCAAAATCGTGGTTTGGCGATCGCCGACTAGCAAGGTCGAATGGTTCGTCGCAGACTGGTATAGGCTGTTCACGGTAAACTGAGCACTTTTGAAAGCCCTGCTTAAGCTCTCTCTGTATGCGCAATCTGTATTCTTTCACCGTATGTAAAATTAACGTTGCCAATGGCATAATCACTTTATTCTTTCTTAGGGTAAGTGAACATGCGAAATTATTGGAAAATTGATTTTTTTAATATGCTAATTTTTACTATTTTATTCATTTAGAAAAACAAAAAAGCGAAAGAAATAATTTTACTTATCACAAATGGTTACCTAACAATTTTAATTCGACGTTGAGACATAGAACTACTTTCATTCCATCGTTAACAACTTTACGAGGCGCATGTCACTCACTGCGCCCATAAAAATATATGCAGGTAGAAGCAGTGACTTTTTCCCAGGTTGATTTCAGAAGTGCTCACTTTATCGTGAACGGCATCTAGGGCCGGTTGCACCAACATCGCTCCGATCCGAGATCGAATGATCCTAGTTCCGAAACAGGATCCAGTTTGATCTTGGTTCCAATGTAAAAGTGTTGCACCGCCAATTTCGGCGGTTGGAAATGAACTTAATCTCGATCTCCAGTCCAGCTCTGAACTCGAATGGTGCAACAGTTTTCTGTGTTGATCTTAGATCCGATCTCAGATAAGAGTTTCGAACCACGATGGTGCAACCGGCCCTTAGTGGTTGGTTCTTCGCTCCGGACTTGGAACGCAGACTTTAGAGGTCTGGCAGACTCCCTTTCCGCCCAAGAGTCGACAGCTGATAGCAAGCCTCATTGACTCGTAAGGTAAACACAATATGTGTGCCAAGCTTATTTTCCGGAATAATTTGTTTCCTGCTTCTGATGCTTTCGCAACAGTTAGATAACGACGTATGTATTTATGTTGACAGTTAGCAGTATGGAAACCCATAAATGCCCAGTTTTTTCCCACCTTGATAATCCGTAGTTTTCCATCTCTGTCTCGCTGTAATGGATTTCTATCGTGATACAATCTCGTACTCGCTTTTTACCCAACACCATTACAATGTACAATGAAAATACCGTCAACTTCATCGCATAAAATTTTATGGTAAAGTTAAAAGTGGAAGTGATGTCTGTTCTTTTACGACTAGTTTTGAAACCACTCTTTATCATACATAAGGTTTTCTGAATTGCCTGCTGTACCACGTCATTGCCGAACGAAACAGGTCAATAAGAGATACGTTTTCCTGAAGAATGTAATGTATCACCAGTGTAAATATGTAATCGCCCATGTCATTAACAGTAAACATTTTGTTTGAGATGCTTAGGCGGCCATGCATCTCGCACACATTCCATTTAGTGAACAAGTTTACAGGCGGCAAAGGCGAATCGGTAAGAGCCTCTGCCGATTATGTGAGTAGTTGATTGTGAAATGTCTCTGGGTTTGTTTGTATTTGTTGATTGTACCTGGCTCTTTCCTATTTCACAGATCAGCTGCTGCGTGCATCTAATGTACCGCAGCATATAGGGTATTAGCAGTTGACTTTTTTTTTAAATCTACTTCCGTCTATAGAATTGCCCTAAATTCCAGACCATTTTTTGAGAATACTCGTTATTGAAAATGGTACCCGAAACATTATACGACAGATGACCTAACTTGATTGAGAGAGACACGCCCTTTGAAAATTTTGAATTAAAATAATTAATGTACAATATGTCGAATGAAATGAAACAAGATGGTGTATTAGGCTGGTATTAGGCTGGCTTGGTATCTGCCATCTTCTATAAACATTTGGCGCTTAGTAACATCGCTTGTCGTTAGGAAATGAGTTTATTATCTACCGGTCTGTCAAAACGGATCGTATACCTGGCTGGAAACCTATGGCAGTAATAGTTTTGACCTAATAAATAATTCTTAGAAAAATCTTTATCCGGAATTTCTCGAGCACGTAACATGTAGGCATTCGTTGTGATTAAAACGTATTCGCGAACCTGTCTGATGATCGTGTTACACCAAGATTTTAATGTGTAAATCATTATTAAGTCATAAACCCGCTAGTAACTCTTGTGTTGGTTAATAACATGCCGCTCTAATTTCCTAATTACGGGCGATATTATGCGCCAATTTTTCACATGTATTAAATCAGGCTAACATTATTCACTAATTTTTTTGTAGTTTCATTTCACGTAGTTGTTGGCATTTTACAAATAACCAATTTTAGTTCCGTATTTTCAGGTTCTCGCTCTTTTCCTTAATAAACATAGATTGTATATTTTCTATCTCACGTTCATCAACGTATCATCGCTCAATGTCTGTGCCCGGAGTTCAGAATAACTGTGTATATTAACACAAACTTTGACATGCTGTAGATGAAGATGGCGGTTAGAGAGGAAATGAATTCCATTTTTTTATATCGCTTTATGTACGCCATTTAATTTCTGGACATTGTATTTATTATATTTCTACTCTTTTTGTGCGCTCAAGATTAAGAATTGTCATACGAGTAACGTATTTGAGTTAGTTTAAAATATGGTGAATTGTTGGAAAAATGGTCAGTAACGTTTTCCTTCGTACTAGAATTGCTTCATTCTAACAATGCTAAACTCCGAGAGACATTTATGCTTAGCTGAAGTCACTTCACACCCGAACTGTCACGAACGTGCTTTTTCGGAATTCTTATAACAGGGTGTATCTGAACTTCGTGTAGAAAATGAAACCACGGCATCTGTGGTCCTAAATAACCAGAAAAACCGAGTCACACACATTGCCCGGAAAAGCAATCTTGTATTACCAAAGTGATGAAGTTAGATTCAAGGAGACATTTGGTATAGGTTGTTCACGGTAAAGTGAATACCTTTGAGGCTCTGGTTAATTATCCTTACAGCCAGTTATTTTTCTATCCTTCAACCACCTTTTTAAATAAATATTGCCATGTAAGTAATAAACACAGTGTGAGTATTCCACAGCACTTAGAAGTCAACGTCTAAAACTAAAATAAAATATATTTATTGGCAATTATTCTAAATGAGAAGGCTTTCAAAAGTGCTCACTTTACCGTGAATAGCCTATTCTGACTATTGTAGTATATTGTGCTGAATTCACAACACTTTTTTTTGTTTGTTTTGTATTTAACAGCCGCGCCTGTGTTTAGTAAATATAATAAGTACATTCCTTTGTTTGTATCATTTCCAAACACCCGGCATTGTTTGACATAACCTCGACGTCGCTTTTGTAATACAAGATTGCTATTCCGGACGTTATGTTACTAGAGTTTTCTGGTAGTTCAGACCCACAGATTCCGTGGCTTCATTTACTGCGAGACTTTCAGATACACTCTGTATATTGAAATGTCACGCGCGCTTTGCGATTAACCTCCGTACACGGTCTCCGAGTCCTGAGCTCCTGGAGTCGTGCTCGAACCAGATACGGCCGCGTGGCGGGCCTCCAGCCATCGCAGCACCTGCCGTCGCGACCGGATATCCTGTGCGGTCGGCCGCGAGGACCTGGTTGGCTCTGTGTTAAAGGAATAGCTTGCACGCATCCTCGTGTCTTGGAGCCTGGTGTTGGGGGGAGGGGGGAGGCGCAACATGTTGCTAACAGTCACTGGCTGTTGTTCGTGCATGCAGCCCTACACTCCCTGGCAGCGAAGCGAGCGAACCATAGGCCTCGCACCACGCCGGACACCGAACTACTCCGCCTCAAACATGATGTAGCTAGGGACCTGCGAAATTCGCGTCATTTTCTCGCCGCACGCAGATGTCCACCGTCCTACAGACACCCACGATTCACTGCAATTCGTTTATTGGCTTCTGCAGCAACGAATACACATTTTCATCTTCGACGTGGTCGGATGTGATTGAGCCAGCCTCTACAGTCGGTTCAGGACTGGAACAGACTTTTTAACGACACCTTAGTCGTCAGCTGCATGCATCGTCACTACAAACAAAGATTGGCGCGGGTACAGTTTGGCGGCACGGAGAGAGAATATAGTTTGAATGTAGTAATGTACTTTTTAATATATTGCTTACAAATGGGAGTAGGGAAGATTTCGAGAAAGTTTCCTGTTGGCCCACAGCCGTTTGGGTGTGTCCGAAAAATTTGTAGTCCAATAACAAATACAGTACAAAATCACAAGAGTTGGAAGTCTAGTCTGTCTTTAAATAATAACGCGAATTTTGCGCGTCTGTAGATATAGCTAGGGATAGGAAAATTTCGCGCATTCATTTCGGGACAAGATAGACGTCAAGCATATATACAGTGAAGTCACCCTCGCAATTGGATCACAGTTTATTGTACCCGCCCTGCACGCCTCTGAGCCAATAGCAGACTTGCAAGGAAACACCTTGCGAATACCATAACGACCAGGTGTGGGGCGGCAGCCAATGAACATACGCCTGAGGCTTCATTAAGCAGATAACTGAGGAGTCTAGCCTACAAGTCATTGAACTCGCAAAATTTTCCTATCCCTAAATATAACCCATTCACGGTGTAAAATGAGCACTTTTGTAAGCCCACACGTTTGTAATAATCATCAATAAATATGTTTTATTTTAGTCTTAGACGTTAACTTCTGAGTGCAGTGAAACATACACACTGTGTTTATTACTTACATGACAATGTTTAATTTAAAAGGTGGTCACAGGATTAGAAATGGCTGAAAGGAAAAATTAATAACAAGCTCCCCAAAAGTGCTCACTTTACAGTGAACAGCCTATAAATGGATATTCTGACCTGTGTCTTAACGTGTACGTTTGTCGTAGAGAAGATAAATAAAGTGCAAATGATTTAAACGTGCAATCGATTTTAGTCCGGTTTCCGAGTTGCCTATTTTATTTGATTTCGAGAACCCAAAAACCGGTGAAAGCGAGACAAATAATTTAAATCATTACACATGGTTGCCTTACACATTTTGTTCGACGTTGATATATGGAACTACTTTCCCCTCTATCGTTACCAACTTTACTGGACATACGTCACTCATTGCACCCGTTAAAATATATGCAGGTAGGTTGATTTCAGAAGTGCTCACTTTATCGTGAACAGTCATTAGTTCAACCTACATTCTGGAGAAGGGCGATGTAAATATATCTTTCATAATTTAATTCGGGGCAGGTGAGGATTAAGATTATGACATGTCAGAACGTATTCATCAGCACTTCAAAGTAAAAACCATATAAATCGACAACAATTCATATCCGAAGGACTACCGCGCCTTAATGCGCAACACAAGTTAGTCCAGTTGATGCGATACGGTCATGATGTCGTGATAGCCAGCAATCGTTGAGCCACGCCAGTCTTTACCCGCTTAGGTCGCCCCTAATTTTAGTACAGTAATCTAAACGTTGCTGTACTCGTGCTAACTTAATTTTAGGTTTCTGCGAATTCTGTATACCGAAACGAAAACAAAAAGTGACAACTTTCCAGTTTCGTTTCGGTAAGTAAAACAAAATCCTCAATTAAAATCAATATTCAGGTGTTTAATGAATGTTCATTTGGTGCACCCGCAAGGGAATATTTTGTCTGTAAATCGTCTTGTTCATTATTTTATAACTAAAATAAAAACATAAAATGGAAATTCAAACATACGCAATATCCCCTGTGGTAAATTCTCCATATGATATTTATAATGTGTGTGTGTTTTGTTTTGCAACGAATTGGTGATAATAATATAACTTCCTGAAATTTTATGAAATTCATTAATCTTTCATTAAGCCATAAGCTGTTGTGATTTTTTTTCTTTCATTTTCGTTTTAGTTTCACAAAAGTTCGTAGCATATTCTACTTTTTAGTAGCTTGAGATAGTCACATTCGCACAACCCTACGTATTTTTATTACCCCCCCCCCCCCCGGTGCACGAATGGAGCCCTTTTTTGGCCGGTGTGTTCCAAGGCATGACCACCTTGGCCTCATATACAAAGGCCAGGACACTCCACGAGGCGAGAAGCAGTCTCCGTGTCTTGGCCACTTCAAATGCGATATGCTTTGTAGGTACAGGAAGGCTACCTGGCTTGCGAATGCGCGCACAGGTTTTTAGTTTTGGCCTACATCCTGATTTTTAACAGGCTGGCACGTTCGTAATTGTCGCAGACAGAATTTAGACACTGCTAGGCGCGGTCGCTTCGCATCCGCGCTGTTTCGCCCGTGCTTCAGGCGGTCTTATTGGTCGCTTCCCGAGATGAGGTCCCTGGTGACTGAAGAGGGGACTTGTCACACCTGCTCAACGCCGCGTGACCAACTTAACTCCTCCTGCTGGAAGAGTCGACAACTTGGGAGCCATCGCGCGAATTTTCTGGTATAGACCATTCACGGATTCTTCGGCCTTTTTTAATCAAACCTTTGAAAAATCTCCCCATGTATGACTTGTTTAGTTATTTCCTAAATACGCCATGTTTCACAAGCGTTTTATACTTGTGTTCATAAAAGGCATATTAATATTTTATTTATACATTACAATGGTTAATTTATAAATATATTTGATTTAAAACAGGAAGAAAATAGGTATGTTTGGTAGCGCCTAGTGAGAAATAGTTCTTATACAAAATACTGTTACACTTAGTGCGCACGAGTGGGGTGCGTTGCCCCTCTGGTGTAATTATGCAGGCTTAGTTAAGCTTAGTTTGCACGAGGCGGAGGAATATCCTGGAAGTAGAACTTCAGCAGGTCTTCAGAAAAGGCTGAAGTAACCGTGAATGGATTATAATCACCTCCATCGGCGACTCGAGGTGCGATGATGGGCCATGCCGTCTCCGCTATTGACTTTTCATGGTAAACTGAGCACTTTTTAAATCCTTGCTCAATATCTACTTGTATGCATATTGTGTATTCTTCCGCCATTTGTAAAATTAACGTCGCCGGGGGCCTGATCGCTTTATCATACGCCGGTGAATTGAAATTGTGAAATTATTAGAAAATAAATGTAATTATTTCATTACTTAACAAACGTTTACCTAACACTTTTAATTAAACATTACCATAAGGAATCACTCTCTCTCCGTGGTTGCCAACTTAACTGGGCGCATGCCAGTCGTTGTACACGTTGGCACATACGCAGGTAGGGATAGTGAATTTTTTCAAAGGTTTATTTCAAAAGTGCTCAGTTAACCCTGAACAGCCTACATACAAGTCTGTTGGCAGTAATGAATGGCCATTAGTGATAATAATACATTCACGGTTATTGCCGACTTTACTGAATTCCTGCTAAAGTTCTACTTCCAGGGTATTCCTCCGCTTCATATAAACTAATCTTAGAAAACTACACCAGAGGGCCAATGCAAAGCATTCGTGCGCAATAATATTTTGCATAGGAACTTTCTCTTACTAGGCATTACCAACACATGTATTTTGACACTGTCGTAATTCATATTGGTTATATAAAAAATATAATTTATGGATGAAATATAAGTATCAGTTAAATTCAACCAAATAAGGTAATTGTATATTATAGGCTGTTCACGGTAAAATGAGCACTTTTGAAATCATTGCTCAAGATCTACATTCATACACGTTGTGTATTCTTCCGCCTGATGTAAAATTAACATTGCTATGGGCCTCGTCACTTTCTGCATGCTTCGTTTAAATGAAACTGTGAAATTATTAAGAAAGTAAATACTTCACAAAGCTGCTCATTTTTACACTTCGGTGCATTAAAAAAAAAAAAAAAACGAAAAGCGAAAGAAATAATTTTAAGTTATCACTAACGGTTACCGTACACTTCTTATTCGACGTCAATATATGGAACTACTTTCCACTCATCGTTACCAACTTTACTGGGTGAATGTCAATCAGTGTGCCCATTAAAATGTATGCATACAGGAGCAGTGACTTTTTTCTAAGGTTCATTTCAAAAGTGCTCACTTTTTCGTGAACAGCCTTTAATAGAAACATAAAACGTTTGTGATGACATATTTAGGAAATTATCAAACACGTCATATATGGAGTTTTTTTTCAAAGGTTTATTTCAAAAGTGTGGGGGGGGGGGGGGCTCTAATAGACTACAGTACGCGTGACGTGGGAGAGCTCAGAGATAACGGGAGACCGCTGTTACGAAACTAACCTTTGTGATAATTTCATACGTGAAAGGTGCTATGGGCGTAGCTGAATATTGAAGCGTGATTATGTAGAGCACAACAGTAAATGATGGGGTCTATTGAACAGAATGTTCGTACATCAACTAATTACGTGACTATTAATCCGGGGAGCATTATATGGGATATCATAATGCTGAATACGTCTGTTAGGATTAATTACCGCACGCCACTACTATTACAATCTTATTGGAAAGTCCCCGCCCATATTCATGTTGCCGGAGGCTGTGTCTGGGATGCGGTTAACGTCGGTCGGACATACCCATCTCCGTGCTCTTCTCGTTGCGATGGTCCGGCGACAAATGACGCCGCGCCCAGTGTTACGTTGGCCTGTATCGGGCGCGTTGTTTAACGGATTCGGCCCCGATTACTTGCCGGTGGATGGGGTCTCTCCAACAGCCGTCGTGAGGTGATTACTGCAATCACGCTCGTGCCCTGGTTCAATGTTTGAAGGCGTGATCAGACAGGCCGTTCAGCTAAGATCTGATCACTACATAACAAGATGACGAGCGTCCGCGAATTCGTCGCGAGAAAAAAAAAAATAGTAACCCACAAAATACAATTTACGTGCTCGGATAGTCTTCCCCTTCTGTGCGTTTTATGGCGGAAATACGTTAGCAGTTTCTGCAGGTACCGCAATCGAAGATCTGCTGAATTCTTTTCAAAATATTATTTAAAAAGTCGTTGTAGACACTTTGGCAAATTTATTTCGAAGTATAAAATGTAATGGAATCTTACAGATCGTGGCCTTCAATAGCGATAAGAACGTATTTCTAGTCGGCATGTGGGAATTTAAATGGCATACTGCAGCCTTCACTTTACAAACGGTTCTTGGACCTCGCGAGGAAACATCAGCTTTCAGATAGCCCGAAGGAAGAAAAAAACACACGGCAGATATCTGGCGAAGGTGCGAGATCACCCCCATCATCACTGCGCAACAGTATTAAGCCGCGCAAGTAGATCTCCCGCCGCTTTCGAATCAACATACCCGAATTTCCTGCTTAGGCGATTTTTTTGGGCCGATGAAGTCGCGCAGCATATATGCACGCCTTTGGGTTGAGCTACACAACGAGATAACTTTCGCGATGACACCTCGAAAAATTCATTTATTGTTTATAAGTTTGGCAGCCTAATTGAAGAGGGGGCGGGATGGGGTTGATTATAGTGAAGTTAAGAGATTTGGGCGGCTCTTAACAGCGAGGTCGTGAGGGGCCGACGAGGGTGATTGAGGTGAGTATGGAGCAGCGCCGGAATGAAAGGGCGGAGGAAACGGGAGATCCCCGAGAAAATAAAAAACCCCCGCCGACCACCGGCATCGTCCGGCACGATTCCCACTTGCGAAAATCCGGAGCGAACCGGCCGGGGATTGAGCCCGGTTCGCCTTGGTGGGAGGCGAGCAGGCTGACCGCTCAGACACCGTGGTCCCCTCGGAAGGGGGAGAGGGGCGTAAGAGAATAATATTGTTAAACCTGGTTCGGTTTTTCACTCGGAATTTTTAAGATATGGCATTAGTTACTTCGTTTTGCTCTATTTTTTTATCTCCCATCACCAAGTTTAATTTATTCTACAGCAATGCTACACTATAAAATTACTGGAAACTAAACGGAATGCGTTTCCTCTATCGCGCGTTACGTAATGGTTATTTAAATATTCGAATGTACGCTTGTAATCAGACTTTGTGTGTCCGATATTGTCGACTGTCCAACTTTATTACACAAGCTGTCATCGTTTACGTCGAACAGTACATGCAGTTACGAACAGTGGGATTTTTTTTAAGGTCGATCTCAACAGTTTCTTATGTATAGGCTGTTCACGTTAAATTAAGCACTTTTGAAACCGGCCTTTGAAAATAATTATTGCCCGTTATATAGACTGTTCACGATAAAGTGAACACCTTTGAAATCAACCTTATAAAAAAATCACCGCTCCTTTCTGCATATATTTTAACGGGCGCACCGAGTGACATTCGCCCAGTAAAGTTGGTTACTATGGATGGAAAGTAGTTCCATAGCTTAGCGTCGAATACTTGAATTACTTCTTTGGCTTTCTGTTTTTTTTTTTATGCACCGAATTGTAAAAATTAGTAGATTTGTAAAATATTAACTTTCCTGATAATTTCACAGTTTAACTTGACCGACGCACGAATAAAGTGATGAGGCCCATGGCAATGTTAATCTTACATAAGGCGGAATAGTAGGCACAACGTGCATACAAGTAGCCCTTAAGCAGAGATTTCACAAGTGCTCATTTTACCGTGAACAGCGTATACCATACATCTTGTCATGCAAGATCCCAGTTAAGTTGGCAACGAACGAAGCAAAATAGTTCAAAGTCTCGACGTTGGACTGCGATTGTAACGTTTCAATTTACGCCCTTAACATTTCGGGTTTCTAGCACTTTCACGTTGTCTGTCTAATGGCGCATGTGTAAATCAGTAAGCCGAAGGCAATGTAAAAATTGAACGTGGCTGATGAACGCAGGCTAGAATTAGATCTCAGGCGTAGATTTTTTTTTTTTCATTTCGCAATTAAACATGAAAACCTGCAACCACGAACAAACAGTGGGTAAATAAGTAAACGCCTTAAGGCCCGTGGACAATTGCTATAAATACATCATTAACACAACACAGTGATACACACAACATTTAAACTGCTTGTTTGCAGTTAGACTGGCTACAATCGTGCATAGCGATAAGCACTTACCTGAGCTCAGCGATAGTAACAAGGAAAGTTCCACTTGTTTTAACTTTCTTTGTTAATATCGCTGAGCTCAGGTAAGTGCTTATCGCTATGCCCGATTGTAGCCAGTCTAACTGAAAACAAGCAGTTTAAATGTTATATGGAAAGTTCAACTTGTTTTAACGTTCCCTGTTACTATCGCTGTGCGTCAATATTCAACCAGACAGAAGCTCCGACACTTGTACTACGTTATCAAATGCAGAACTTAATTACGAATCAAGAAAGTGTGTATGTTGACTTCAATACTAGGGCAGATGCTTTCTTTTGGTTTATTTCTGGATAATCGCACCCGCTAAAGTTTTGTAATTTTTTAGGTAACATTAACAGTAAAATTTGGAATGAAAATAATTTATTATTTCAAAAACGTCTCAGATTAATCGAAAATGTCTATTTCTGACAAATATGCCGCTACCAACTATACAGAACTTAATTTCTTCGGTACCAAATGTAGCAACGTAAACAAGCTAATATTATTAAAGGCTGTCCACGATAAAGTGAGCACTTTTGAAATCAACTTTAGAAAAACGTCACTGCTCATGTCTTCATATACTTCAACGGGCGCACTGAGATACATGCGCCCAGTAAAGTTCGTAACGATAACGAGAATGTTAGGTAACCATTTGTGATAATTTAAATTATTGATTTCGTTTTCTGTACTTTTTATTGCACCAGTGTGAAAAAAATAGCAGATTTATAAAATATTTACTTTTTCTTATAATTCACAGTTTCACTTGAGCGGTGATGAGGTCCGCGGCAATGCCAATGTTACACAAGGCGGAAGAACACACAACGTGCGTACAAGTAGATCCTAAGCAGGGCTTTCAAAAGTGCTCATCATAAACAGCACATATCGTTATATCGGTTGTTTCAATTGTGAATCTGTTAGTCATATGTCATTTGCAGCTCGTCGCTTAGAGCTGCTGCTGGGCGGAAAGGGCGCGTGAGTTGGCGGAAGGATATTTTATGTGGCCAGCAACTGCCGTATGTCACGTAGAACTACTTTTATCTCCTCCCCCCCCTTTTTTTTTTTCTCTCGCACAGTTCGCGGTTGGCGTACGCGGAGCGAGATCGCAGTCTCGGACCTCTCGGGAGGGGGGGGGGGGGGGAGGTCGCATCGTCGCCCGTTAACTTTCCCCGGCGCCTGCCCTCCCTGTATTTTCTCCCGGAGTTATTGGCCATGAAAGTGTAAACGGTCCGCCGAAACGTCGTCTTTACGAGGCCGCCAATTCCCTCCGACCGTTGAAATATCGTCACGGCCAGGGGAAAAAAAAATAAAATTTTTCCCCGCCGCGCTCGCGGGTTCGACACGTTCGGGCGCCTTGGGCTGCGTCGGCCGGAGAAGAGGAAGCGATATGAAATATAAAAAACGCGATTGTGGAACTAAACGGGCCTGTCGATGATACAGCGCCGAGTGTATTTGCCCGGGCGGCAAAAATCCTTTATTTACGTTATATATATATATATATATATATATATATATATATATATATATATAATATATTATATATAATATATATATATATATATATATATATATATATATATAATAAACCCGGCTCGCGCGGAGAAAAATCTGCAGCAGAAAATGTACAGAGTATTCCAGTCGGTAGTGTAGAATATCGGTGGAAATTCAGTACTGGTTATTTTGACGGTTTCGTGGTTCTCACATGACGAGTCTCTTGACAGCTTTACCGAGTTCTCATCGCGCACGCTTGCAAGGCAGACGGGCAACTGCGTAAAGCCAAATATACGTAAGCAAGTACCGCTGACGATGTGTGTGTGTGTATTTCTGCGAGAAGACCTGGTGTTTCATATAACTTCAGTAAAATTTGACAGGCGTTGTAATCAACCTACACGGCGTGTAAACAGTAAACGCCCCCATTTGCAAATTACTGTGTCAGCTGATGGTGGTTGCAGGATTCGTGTTGTTATGTTGGCGCTCTTTGCAATGATGGTAAAAGAAAATAGTACTCTGAATTAAAAATTGTAATATGAAAAATTAATGATAATTAAAACATTTATGGTTAAAATTATGCTCATAGACTAACATACAATTTTTCTGAGTTATAGAGTACACAGGGCTTTAAAAATATTTAGAAATATTATGGTAGAGCATGAAAACATCACGGTTATGTGAAAGGTCTCCACCAATCTCCGTTGAGTCTGCTGTCTTTGGTCATTGGTCTGTCTACACCCACCTGGTGAAAAGCAGTTGCCTGCTCGCTTCCGACATACGTCAGCGCCTCTAGGAGTGATGCGTTTGACGGATCTAGAGATCGTGTATAGAATATTCGTTCGATTGCTAGTAAAAGGTGGATTGGACAATGTAATATCTGAAATGTAATATGAAACGTAAATGGGTTGTATCTAATGACCCTCTATGAAGGGGGGGGGGGGGGGGGGTCGGTGGCTGAGTGGTTAGACTGCTCGCCTCCCACCACTTTCAATCCCCGGTCGTCGGGTCACCGGATTTTCGCAAGTGGGAATCGTGCCGGACGATGCCGTTGGTCGGCGGGTTTTCTCGGGGATCTCCCGTTTCTCAAAACCACGACGTTAAGAGCCGCCCAAATCTCTTCACTCACTCATCCTCTAACAGCGATTGGTTCCTTAATAGTGTTACTGTAGTTGAGGCGAGTGGTTTGATGAGCCATCAGACAGTTCAAATTTGTCAAAAAGTTTAACAGTATTGTTAGAGCACTCTGCACCAAGAGTTCTTGGCGAGGCTGGATCTTCGGGGATAAATCGCCCTTCGGCGTCCCCGATTTCTGCCGATAGACCATGCGATGTGGTTTGAAAAAGAGCTCTCGATTGGCGTAGTGATTCTGATTTGAGGATTGGTCAGGTGTGCTGTGTAACAAAAAACATTTTCGATGGCAATTACAAAATATTACACAATGTTAAACTCTAACCTAACTGTGCATTTCACAATTACCTCTTGCTGCTACTAACACCAGACAACATGTGAGATGGCCAATCTTCAAAACCAGAATCGCTACTCCAATCGAGAGCTCTTTCTGAAACATCACATGGTCTGTCAGCAGCAATTGCAACGTAACGGATTTTCGAGAAGTAAATTTCTTAAGTTCCGAAAGGTTATTTTTTTCTCAAGACGACGAATGAAGTAGAGATAAGCTGAAACCTTAGGTCAAAGCGGAAATTGTAAGGAAAGAATACTTGTACACCACATAAAATTAATGCCAAATGTATAGCAGCATCGAGTCTTGCCACTATAGTTAATTTTTCGCAATATTGCCCGTGTAAGTTCATGGAGCTGACTTGGTATTAGTCTCGCTGATTCTGTTAGAACAACACGGTAGATATTCTTTTCGTAGCTGGACGTAAAATTGCAGCAATACGTGAGACACTTGTTGGTGTACTAGTTTACGTTCATCAAGGGCCGCGGTGGTGTAGTAGGTAGACTACTCACCTCCCACCTAGGTGAACCGGGTTCGAATCCCGGCGGGGTCGCTCCCGGATTTTAGCATTTGGGGGGGGGGGTATCGTGCCAGACGACGCCGCGTTAGTTGGCGGGTTTTTTCGTGGACCTTCCGCCCCCCCTCCCCCCGCTATTGCATCCCAACGCTGCTCCATATTCACCTCACTTCACCCTCATCGGCTCTCAATGCTCAAGACCTCGCTAGAATTATTTTCCTTATTGAAATGTAATCACTAATCAAAGCAATACCTGCCAATCTAATAATTGTTATTAGTATAATTTCTGAATCTAAAATTAATAAGTGTTCCTCTTGAGCCCTCACTAACAATACACCACATATCATTATAAACAGTAACATAATCTCGTATATTGATGTCGTCCGACTCACAAAGACATCAATATTTCAGATACACGCAAGAACAAATAAAGTAAAGGAACAACACCTACACAAACAACATTACGCTGACACCATCACAGCACTCAAACACAAACACACGACGGACACCTCACGACGACAACCGTCGGCCCCTCTGTCTCCGGAGAGAGGATGGCGCTTTGGGGGTTCAAGGTTGGAGACAGAGGTTAACTTCTGGCATTATAACGTAATATTTTTCTTTAAGATTATAACAAAATATATTTTTAATCCTCTGCAATTTTTAAATTTAACTTGTTTTTAACTTATATAACCGCGCAAATTTTATGTTTCGACAATTTTCCGAATTTGTTTTAAATTCTTGTAACTATTAATATGTTATGTTAGGGGCCGCCCAAATATCTCCACTATTATGTTTAGCAACAATTAAGAGGATACCACAAAACCTTTTCACGACGTATATGTTTACATTTTTGTTTAATTTAGAGAAATAGGGCACGTTAATATTCGTGGACAAAGGTAACTTGGAGAGGCTGTAGCTATACGGATGTGTGGTGCCCCTCGAATCTGTGCTGACGCGTACGCCGAGTGGCGTTAAGCGTCTGTCATCTCATGAAATACGAGGCCGCATTAAAAGGGAAACGGTTTAAATGACACGGAACAGCTGGCTTATTCCACGAGCTCGAGCCGAGTAGAAACGGCAGGTAATGACGTGTCATTTGCTGGCCGTTGTTTCCTTTGAGCCGGCCTGGAAATTTGGTTTTTTTTTTTTCCCCGCCCTACCGCCGGCCGTACGCGAAGGTAATTGAGTTAATTTGCGCTCGTAGAATGCTGCGTCGGCGACGAACGATCTGTTTTCCCGCCCCACCGCACCTTTAGCGAAGGCGTGTAATTATTTGCACACCTACTTCGGCCGTAAAAATAGCATACTGCTCCAAAGCGGCATTGCATGCCTTACAGATACTAGTTAGTATTGGTTCCTTACCTATCTATGTATGTCGGCCAGTTCGGTGTTTTTGAAATATTTCATTGTATAAATAGTGGATCAGAAATTGAAAAAGGGCATTAACAGCGTCGGCAGTTCTATGCAAAGAGGGTGAGGTAAAGGCTGTTCACGATAAAGTGAGCACTTAAGAAATGAACCTTAGAAAAAAGACACTCTCCCTGCATGCATATATTTTCGCATATATTCGCCTAGAAAATTTGGTAACGATAAATGGAAAGTAGTTCCATATCTTAACGTCAAATAAAAAATGTTAGGTAACCATTTGTGATAAGTTAAAATTATTTCTTTCTCTTTCCGGTTTTTTTTTTAATGCATCGAAGTGTAAAAATGAGCAGATTTGTAATATATTTACTTTTCTAATATGTTCACAATTTCACTTGACCGACGCTTGAATGAGGCGATAAGGTGCACGACAATGTTAATTTTACATAAAGCGGAGGATTACACAACGTGTATACAAGTAGATCTTAAGCAGGACTTTCAAAAATGCTCATTTTACCGCGCGCGCGCACGCGCGCGTATGTGTGTGTGTATATATATATATATACACACACACATACGCACACACACACACACACACACACACACACACATACATATATATATATATATATATATATATATATATATATATATATATATATATATATATATATATATGAGAAAAACTAATTCAGTGCGAGTGTGGCGCAGTCAACTTCAATTATACAGGATGTAACGTAATTATGAGTACAAACCCCGCCTGCGTATTCTCTACGAAAAACTACTGAAAAAAACATATGTACGACCCATGGTCTAAATTGCGTCCTAATAACTGTACACCGCATTGAAGCAGAAAGATGAGGTAATTGTACATTCCACAAAATGTATTTACAGTCGAACCAAGAGCTTCTACATAATGTGTGTATTGACAAAATATCTGCTTCCGTTGTAACACCTTTCTCCATCGCCGAAGTAATTCGAATAAGAGACAGAGCTGACAACCTTGATTTTGCAGGAACGTTTCAGATATCGAAAAGTTCGTCGAGAAAGCCACTGGTTAGTAACTATTCAGTTGGCTGTTTTCCAAACTGACGTTAGTAGACTACAGCTCGCTGCTCGAAGTGGTCTAGATTGAGTTGCAGCCAAGCGCCCGCTCTCTATCCTATCTATCTATACTGTTAAAATTTTCCGTGTATTTATGTAAATGTTTACGAAAATGCACAGTAAATAAACGGAAACGCAATCCGCAATAACAAAAAACGGAGTTAAGTGACGTAAATACGAAATACGGAAAATCTCCGTATTTCCTATAACTTCGGGTTTCGGCCAAGAGAAATGCCGAGTCTACACGAAGCTTTCTTCGCTACTGTAACCACAAAATTATCGTTTCTGCGGTAGTTAAGGTTATTCATGTCACTAAGACATGTTCTGTTAAACATTAAAAAGTTGCTTATGTCACTAATATACAGGTTCAAAAGTTATACCAGATTCACCATGTGAGAGTTGTAGGTAACTGATTAGGGTCGTGAACTTGCAACTTTTTGACTCTGGTTCAAATCTTTCTGAAGTATAAAATATTTTAACTTTCTTCAATATCATTTTTGTACATAGACCACCCACATAATGAAAATTAAGATCAAATAGATATTAAAAATATTTAAACTAGAAGTATAGAATAACTAAATAGGGAATTAACGGAGAGTTTCCGTGATTTTACGGAAAGTCCGTTTTTTTTTTTTTTTTAACCAATGTCTCCGTAATTTTACGGAGAGTTTACTGACACCTCTGGATAAATTTTTACCTGCACTTTTCCTTAAAATGAAAGAAGTATTTTTTTAACAGTGTATCTATCTACCTATCACACTCTCTCTCTCTCACACACACACACACACACACACTCTCTCTCTCTCTCTCTCTCTCTCTCTCTCTCTCTCTCTCTCTCTCTCTCTCTCTCTCTCTCTCTTTCAGGACTCAAGACTTGAGCAATCGTCCACGTTTACGACTGCGAATGGGGCGTGTCACGGTAGTTACGACTTGGAAGTTTTGACGTCTTTCTTGATACTCCATATGCGCCTGTCGTTTCGCTCGTCTTACGAGGCGCCGAGGCGTCGCACTCTATTGCATGTCGTTGGGGGGGGGGGGCGTTACTCTAGACGCGATCGGTGGAGCGTTTCTAGCTGCTTCGAAAAGCACATGTTCTCGTCGCCGGCAGCCAGGGTCGTCATGAATCAGCATTTACGTGATTCGGCTACTCCATAATGTAAATTATTTGTTTGTCTTCCTGCTTGCAGACGTGTTTTGTATGTTGTTCCGCCATATGTACACTATCGACCAAAAAGTAATTGGGCACCCGTCCACAATGTTTGATCGGTGGTTGTCACCCCGTTAGAATCTCGCAGGGCAACCTCTTCTTTCGGCTATAACAGCAGCCACCCTGTCTGGCATCCTCTCTACGAGTGTTTGCAGGACATCCACGGGGATTCGTCGCCATTCCTCTTGCAACCATTCCGTGAGTTGAGCAATGGATTTAGGCTGCGCCTGACGAGCTCTCACCCGGCGATCCTATTCTTCCAAAATACGTTCTATAGTATTAAGTTCGGGGCTCTGGGTTGGCCAGTCCAATCGGCGAACATTGTTGTCGGCGTACCACTGCATAGTAGCCTTTGAAAAATGGCACCTGGCATTGTCATCCTGGAAGTAACACGTGTACATTCCGTAAAAACGCCTCAAGTTGGGAGCATTTCATTATACAGAGTGTTACAATATGCTTCTGTCTTTATGCTACCACGGACAAACACCAGTGGTCCTACGCCGAAGGCCGTGAAACAGCCCTACACCATCACTCCACCACCACCGTATTTCCTAGTTGGCACTATATACACTCCGGTAGAAGTCGTTCCCCGGGTAGACGCCACACCCATACACGTCCATCCAACCGGAATAATGTAAACCTCGACTCATCACTCCACAGAACCGATTTCCACTGTTCCAGTGTCCAGTTGCGACGGTCCAAACACCACCTGAGTCGCCGAGCTTTATTGCTTGTCGTGATATGGGGCTTATGTGCAGCTGCTCTTCCGAAATATCCAAGTCGGTGGGTCTCTGTACGCAATGTCCCAATGGAAACCGATACTCCTGTTGCTGCATGAAACTGCTGTCGGATGGTAGCTATGGGCTGTGCCTTATTTTTGACAATTTCACGTTTCAGTGTTCTGCGATATCTGTCGGTCAAGATTGGAGGTCGCCCAGAATGTGCAGCATTGGCACAATGCCCACTGACCTTCCACTTACGCAGAACGAATGCGACAGTTGATTTGGGCCTGTTTACTTTCCATGCAATCGCCCGGTTAGACAGCCCACTGAGATGGCAGCCCACAATCACGCCCCTATCGAAGTCCGATAGCTCCGTACCTCGTGCCATCTCCTTGTCAACTGGTTCTACACCGGACTGTAACGTATGGCGGCCACAGAAGTCAACTGACGTACTGAATTACCTATATTACCGGGTGCCCAATTACTTTTTGGTCGATAGTGTATAATTAGCATTGTTATGTGTCTGATCACTTTATTCATGTGCTGGTCAAGTGAAACTGTGAAATTAGTATTAAAGTAAATATGATAAAAGTTGGTTGATTCTTAAATGCATATGCATTAAAAAAAAACAACAGAAAACTAAAATAATTTTAATATTCACAAATGTTTACCTAACACTTTCGATTCAACGTGAATACATTTGACTACTTTCCGTTGTTACCAACTTTACAGGGCGCATGTCACTCACTGCTCCCGTTAAAATATACGCAGGTAGGAACAGTGGCGTTTTTAAAGATTGATTTCAAAGGCTCTCAGTTAACCACGAACATCGTATAGAGGATGTTGGCTGACAATACGTCAGGAAAACATTCCTCACATCTGGACGATGAAAAAATTTCATATGAACATAGGTCCGCAATCGCTTCGTTTCTTAATTATATTAATGTTGTGGATGGCTCTTACATATTTCCCCACGTTAGAAGGAGACGCACACACTTGAGTCTGTTCGTCAAACCCAAATTTTACTACCTCCGCGTGCTAATGTAGATTGGAAGGCTGGCGGTGGTATGCCTTTCCCGAAGGACAGGCTTGGTGTTCTGACAACGTCGCATGTGTCTGCGAGTTGAGCAACTAAATGAGTGGAGTGGTGTAGATAAACTTGAGCGGCTCTTGACATCGAGGTATTGAGAGCCGACGAGGGCGAGGTTGAGCATGGAGAAACTTCGGAATGCAAGGGCGGTGAAAAGGGAGATCCCCGAGAAAACCCACGGACCAGTGCGCTGTTAAAATTCTCTGTATATTTACGGAAATTTTTTACGAAAATGCACAGTAAATAAACGGAAACGCAATCCGCAATAACAAAAAACGGAGTTAAGTGACGTAAATACGAAATACGGAAACTCTCCGTATTTTCTATAACTTCGGGTTCTGAGCACGAACAATGGCGAGTCTACACGAATTAATGGACTGAGTAAGGAATTAATGGAGAGGTTCCGTGAATTTTACGGGAAGTCCGTCTTTTTTTTTAAATCAATGTGTCGGTAATTTTACGGAGAGTTTACGGACACCTCTGGATAAATTTTTACCACCACGTTTCCGTAAAATGAAGGAAATATTTTGTAACAGTGGGGCATCGTCCGGCACGATTCCAACGTGCGAAAACCCGGGAGCAACTTGGCCGAGAATCGAACCCGGTTCGCATCGGTGGGAGGCGAGTCGTCTGACCACTCTATCACCGCAGCCTCTAAGAGGAGGAGAAAACGGGAGCAGCCAGAGAAAACCCTGAACCGGCGACGTCGTTGCGCGGCCGAAGTTGGGCCTGACCTCACCACTTCCTATTTTAATATCGGCGCTGTTACTTTGCATATCTGTAACGATTATATTTTTTAATCCACGTAAGCCCAAACATAGGGTCTACTTTAGTCCGCGTACTTTTGGAAAAATTTCTCAAATGGTAACACTTGATAGCGTGAACATGAGTCAAAGAAAACCCCACTTAACCAAATGAAGCAATCTTATTTTCAGTTTGTTTGATGGGAGAAAAGTTGGTAAAATTGGACTTTCCCCACTTGAGAGAGAGGATGGGACAATGCTTAGTTTTACGGTCTTATGTCGGTGTTGGGATAAACTGTCAGTTTTATTCTGTGTTGATGTTGTTTGTTTATGTAAGCGTGTAGAGGAATGAAGAAACCAAGTTCAATTTTAAATTTTAATTCGTACGCGAACAAAATACGAACGTCATGTGGGTGTGAAGAGATCTTGTGACGTTACTAGTTTTGACAGAGGCGAGGGAAAGCAATCACATTCGAACGAAGTGCCAGTTTTTTTTTTTTTTTTTTTTTTTTGATCGGATTTAGGCTTTCGGGGCCGCGCTGCAATTTAACCAGTTCGAACCGACGTGTTTTCGGAACGCGTGGAATATTACTTTTCCTTATTCGGTCTCTTCTCCAGTTCTCCCCTCCCCCCCCCCCCCATCCACTATGCTAACTTCCCAAGAGGTGAAAGTTACCGCGTGGGACGAACACAATTTATACAATTGGTTTACAGCACGACTGGGGCGTTTGTCGGTGGACTGAAGTTTCTTTCAGGGCAGGGAAAGATGGGAGTAACATTTTCGATCCGCGGGAAACGCGTGCAAATTTCACACGCGAACTTCCCCACGTAAAGCCATTTTTTTTTTTTTTTTTTTTTTTTTTTTTTTTTTTTTTTTTTTTTAAACTGGAGTTCAATATGACGAAATACCTATCTACTACGGTGACCTCATCAAAGAGAACTGTAACGTAATTTGAAATTTTGCTTTTGAATGTACGTTTGGTCTGATAAAGCTGCGTTGTATATAATATGTTTGTACCAACCTACAGCTATTTCTCCTTTTACACCAAAGTCACTCTGTGTTACCATACTAACCGTAGCTGATGGTAGGTGATCTACCACTGTCTTACAACTTTGGCATTTAAAAAATAGTTGCATACTTGAAGAAAAAAAAAAAGAGCTATTTAGCGCATCGTAAAAAAATACAAAATATAGTAATTAATTTTGTTCATTGCACACACACTTTCGTTTACAATTTTTGATTCTGATGATGTTAGCACAGTGGCCTAGGTGCCCGGATTAGTTTTGGAGAATATTCTCTCGAAATTTTTAACAAATAGCGTTTTGTAAACGTGAGTAGGATTCGTATGTGTACAAAAACATTTATGGTACGAGGTAATTTACAAATAACGATGAAAAAATATATATTAGTCGGGAAACGTAGGCCACCATTTTGCTTTTTTTTCCCCCCTTCCCCCCCCCCCAATTGTTAATAAGGGGAAGTATGCAAGGAACCTTCCTGTGTTAGTGCGAACGAACCTTATGGGAAGTTGATTTTATTGACATTTAAATTTCCGTATATTGATAGGAATATTGTCCGTTAGCAAAAAGAAACATTTTTCAATAAAGAATCTATTTGGCAGCTCGAAGTGGTTCTCTTGCCATAGGTCTTCCCCCCCCCCCCCCTTAGTAAATCGTGGGACCCCTCCCGCTGTTCTTTTTCTAGATAGCACATTAAGCCTGACCAGACCAAAATAGAAGAGTTACCGCCCTAAATCGAAACGCATTTCATTCTTTTCCTGCCGGGGATGGTTTGTGTAGGTGGTTTCTATGGAGGGGGGGGGGGGGTGGGAAGAGAAAGATCTTCCGATGCTATCTTTACGATGTTCTCTTATTGCGTCATAAACCAAGCGAGCGATGATGGGGGTGCGGTGGTTGGTTGAGAGGGTTTAGAGAGGAGAATGTTCCAGGAGCCGACGTCGTCGGAAACATGGTTCCCGGGTTCCGGTGACATAATGCGCCCCCCCCCCCCCAACTTTCCTGTACAACGCTCTGATTGCGAGACAGGCTACACCAAGAGGGGAGGTACACCCTATTCAACAAGTTACACCTGTCCCACTGTCGCTGTGTGTCGCTCTCCCCTTCTTCCGGGTGCACCTCTCATTGTGGGCGACGGACACCGCCGCGAACGCATTGTTACACGAGCTCGAACACCCCCCCCCCCCCCTTTTTCTCTGTACACATCCTGGTTTACACGAGCCACTGTCGCTGCGCTGTTGCTAGGTGGCGGGGGGAGGGGACTAACTGCAGTAACTTTCGCTTTCATTCGCACGCAAGTCTTGTGTTCTACGCGCTGCGTTAACATGTTATCACTCCCGACGTGCCGGCTCTCGGGGATTATTATTATTATTATTATTATTATTGTTTCGTGCGTTGCGAACAAATGAATGCGAGAATGCCCGCGCATACGTGTTCAATCTCGCTGTGGTGGGCCGCGGTTACACGAGTGCTGTTAAACATATTCAGCTATATAAATTCGGCAGCCATGTCTGAACAAGTTTCAAAACAGAACCCTGTTTCCGCGGTTACACACCCAAAGCAGAATGTATTCGATGGAAATTCTAACCTCAACAAACATGGAACTTAAAATGTATGATATTTAATTATGATAGCCTCCAACATTTATCAGTATTGAACTTTTTAACTCTTATGAAACCTACAATTTTACTGTAATGGCATAATGGGTGGGTATTTTTACATTCAACCTTAAACTTAAGTTAATTCAGCAAGTGCAGGAATTCACGCCAAATTCAGTAATATTTAATACACTGCTTGTTTACTTCGAAGTAGCCAATAGGAGCTCAGCAGAGAAGAGAAGTAGTTCGAAACGACTTATGAAAACCTTTTCACTTTGAACGAGAAACAACTGCGATCGGAACTCAACCTCTTCAATAGGCGAACTTGTTTAAGTAAAGTAGTTCTGCATCCCGTGTAACCGCGGCCCTATATTCTGCATTTAGATGCTGCAGGGACCTTGGTGGGGAACAGAGTGAGTCAACAGTTGGGTGGAGCTTAAGGTTGAAGTAAAGCAACTATGGAGCGCTGCACCCGACTGTACAACGCAAGAAAAATCTTCTTCGAGAAAGATCGTCATAATATTTACTGTGATCATATGTAATAAAATCATAGTAAAAATATATCATATAGGCCTAATTTATAATTAAATTTAGAATTAACTGTTTAGCCATAAATGTTTGTGACAAACAGACGTACATGAAAATAATTGTAATAATTATTTCCTACATTATTATTACAATTCTCTTACACACAATCATAGTAAACATTATGACGATATTGTATGGTGATTCTCTTGCAACTTCTGCCTTCTGAAGAATCAGAATGGAAATGCGCTTAAATTTTGGTAAAAATACAGACTATTTTAATCGATTATTTTGTTACATTTAAAAAGTATTTTTTAGTAAAATATTTTATAATGTTGCAAAATATATACATTCTTCTTTCATATAAATCATAAATCGCACTTTTCCGACAATTTTTATGGTGTCTGTATTTATTATTTTATGAATTCTTCACATTGTATAGTCGGGTGCAGTGCTTCATTGACAGTTGCTTTACTTCAGCCTTAACATCGAGGTCTTGAGAGCCGATGAAGGTGAAGCGAGGTGAGAATGGAGCAGCGCCGTAATGCAAGGGCGGCCATCCCCGAGATAACCCGCCAACCACGTGCGAAAATCCCGGGAACGACCACGGCCGGGAATCGAACCAGGTTCGCCTAGGTGGGAGGCGAGCAGTCTGACCACTGCCCCCCCCCCCCCCCCGTTATGACCCACCGTTTGGTACGCACGCGACTTCTGGAGGGCTGGAAGTTTGGAACATCGCCCGAAATGGAGGAAGTAACCAACTGGACAAACCTTCTCGTGGGAAGTTTCGTTTCAACGGATGGCATTCCTGTCGCCCGCGCTACAGTGTCCGCCAATGGGAGTGTAATTAGAGTGCGGGAGCCCGTATGCCCTGGGACCGCGGTGTTGCCGAATGTCAATACGGGCAGACGAGATCTCCCCCTATAAACCTTCTCCTCGCCCCGAAAACTCGACTTTATAAAACTTTGCCGAGCGGCGTGTTTGCGCCACGGACTCTGGCGCGTGTCGCCGCGGACACGGCAAATATTTGAGTTGGGGTCCGCGCCGCGGCAAATATTGGCGCTTCTGCTGACGCGGTGCACGTCGTCGTCCGTTCCGCCGTCCGTCGGATTTCTCCGGATTACGGCGCCGGATGTCGAGTCTCGGCGAGGCCACGGTCAACAGCAGGGTTAACGAACGTGCGCTGTCCCGCCACTTCACGCCACATTTGTGGCCCGGCAGCGAAAAAACTATGGGGTTTGCTCGTATTCCAGAAGCTGTTCGTAAGTTTCAAGGGCGCAGCTTAGTTTGGGAACAGCCAACAAGCACCTTTCGTGATACCTCTTTCAAACGTAAAGCATATTGTTCCCTTTAAAGATACAAATCAAGTGTGATCACACACATTAACCCTTTGAAGATGGCACAAATTTACTGGCACTGAAGACAATGTTGAAGTGAGTCGCCTATATTCTCCACTACAGCAATATAATTTATGTTGGTCTCTGTGTTTCCACTTACCATCTTCCTATTGGTCCTGGTCACAACGGATTCGCTTACTGTACTACGCAACGTTTATTATTGGCTGGCCGTCGACGAATGAAGTCGCGCCTTGTCCGTGCACAAATCAAAGTGTCGCGGCAGATGTAATACGTTTTATAATCCATCGTGTCCACTGGAGAAATGATCAAAAAAGAACAGTTTTTAGCTTCCGAACTGAAATTTCGACTACTTGTAATTTATTGCACAGATTCCGGTGAAGTCCAACGAAACAGTAAAACTTTAAAAAAGTGTGTATTTTGTCTTCAGGGGCAAAGAAATTTCCATATAAACGTGGCTCCGTGTATATACGTGCATGCTCCTCAAAGGGTTAATTAAATAAGTGTTCGTCTTTTTTGTCGAGTCCGTAGAACTAAGTAAACCCGCAATTTTCAGACGATTAAAAATGTTTTCAAAAACTTTTATGCAGCAATGCGGCCCGGGCAGAGATACGCCCGTTGTTTTTTTTTTTGTTTGCACTAGGCGGCAGCGTTTACACATTGAGGTCTGCACACATTTACTGGCACTTATTGCAAATTAGAAGTGGTTAACCTATATCCACTACTGCACGAACACCGGTTTTGTTGGTTGTTGTATTAGAACTCACCATCGTCCTATTGGTCCATTCCACACCGGACACTACCTTGTACTTTACAGCGTTCATTATTGGCCGGTCATCAACCAATGGAGAGGCGAACTGATATTGACCCCACCAAATATCATTTATCGTACAAAAGGATTGGCAATCGATCATGTCACTTTGAGTGGCTATAAAAAAAATATATCACTGGCAATATCATTGTTACTGCGCTGTCGTGTTCTTGTGAGGTCGTGTTAAACACCAGCCGAACAAAGACTGCATATCGATGCGTGTTTTGTTCCGAACAATAAAGAAATTTTCAAATTAGCTACGCTCGAGCTACACTCGAGCGTAGTCTACAAAGTGTTGATGTCCAGTCGTTTGCAGAAAGGGAGAAAAAAAAAAAAATCTGTGCGCTGTTACGCGTAAACGCTTGTCAAATTTTACAGCTTAACTGTTCAGAGTCCTCCAAGTCCTAATTTGCCTAAAGGCTGTTCACGATCAAGTGAGCACTTTTGAAATGAACCTTAGAAAAGAATCGCTGCCCCTTAATGCATATTTTAATGGGCGCACTGAGTGACATTTGTCTAGTAAAGTTGGTAATTATGGATGGAAAATTATTCCATATCCTCACGTTGAATCTAAAGTTTTAAGTAATGTAACCACTTGTGATAACTTACATTATTTCTTTCGTTTTCTCTTTTTTTAATGCATTACACTCCAGTGTAAAAATGAGCAGATTTGTGTAGTATTTACTTTCCTAATAATTTTACAGTTTTACTTGACCAACGCATGAATAAAGTGATGAGACCCATATTTTTTTTTATTTTTACATAAGGCGGAAGGATACACAACGAGCATACAACTACTCTTAAGCAGGGCTTTCAGAAGGGCTCATTTTACCGTGAACAGCCTATACTCATTAAAGCAGTAATTATGAGCTTGAAGTAAAACTATACGTGTGGCATAAACAATTTTTGAGTTTTTTCATATTTTTCTCTTAATGTTACGGTTTTAATCCCCCCCCCCCCTTTTTTTTTCTCGGCTCTGGAAATGGCATACGCAAAATTTTGCTCACGGCGCTTTCATTTTATTCGTGTAAGCACTGCCAAAGTTTTCGATAGCAAATGTGTAATTTTATTTAAATGCGTAATGAAATCAGTTTAGTCTCTTTACCTTCTGAATTTCTAATTTGTCCTTCGCAAGATAACTAATCGTTCAATATTACAAATAGCCCATTCGCTCTTGTCATTTCTCCCATGTCCATAAGTTTGGATACAATGAATTTTGAAGCATATGCTTAGTCTTCTAGGTCTTGAAGGGCCAATACATAGTACAGGCATGATTCTATTCCAAGTGTTAGTTTTCGATTAACTACTGAAAGGTTTATACGTTAGAACTGGTTAGAGAAAATGAGTAGGTAGTAATATTTAGGGGTTCCTAAATTTTTTTAATGAACAACTCATTGCTAGAGGCCGACAAAATTCGCGTTATCATTCGAAAACAGTATAGACTTCAAATACGTATGCTTTTGTATTGCTCTTGTCATTGGACTACAGCTGGTTCGACACGCCCTGTGCTGCCTTCAACCAATCGGAAGCAAGTGACAAGATAGCCCAAACACGTCCCGCCTAGTCAAAACGGATTGTGGCTCCTGGCTTTTGCAGGAGCCAATAAACAAGTGACATACATACGCTAGTGTATATAGGGCGGTGAAATCTAGCGTGGTGCCAAATAATAACGAGAATTTTACATGCCTCTACTCATTGCTGTTTTCATAACCATTCCACGGTATGGCATTGATCGTTTTGCTTTTCCATGTTGCTCCGGAAAATGCATATCATGCTGCAAACGTTGATACATAGTCCTTTTATTGGCCCTGCCTACCAAGCCAGCAGCAGCGAACTTCAGATCGGAAATCTATGATAGACGAAATTCCTTCTCACATTGCCAATTCTTAAGACGACTATTTCAAATTAAAAGTATTCCACGTGGAATTTCTTAAGGAATGTTGCTACGTCAAAACATATTGGCGATTGTTTTCTTTAATATGTAACGCATCCTTAAAAAATGTACCTTAGGGTAAAAACGTATGTTTTTCAGGAGGTCCCAAAAAAAATGGCTGAAAACGCGGGAATTATCGTTTCCTTCCAAAGTATGAACAAAACCCGAAAATGGTTTCACCCCAAGGTACCTTTTCTGATATCTCATCGCATGTATTTTTTCTAAAATGTAGTATTGTAATTTACATATTACACAAAAATTACTAAATATTCTTTTTATATAATTTTGTATAGGTTAGCAATATTTTCTGTGAAAGTTAACGTCAATTTTTTTTTGTTTTTAAAAAGTTATCTTTACAATTGACGCAATAAGGACTTTCGTGTAACATTGATTCCCCATTTGAAGTTCGCCGCTACCAGCTTGGTAGGAACGGTAATATAGATTTACACGCAAAGTAACTAATTAAGGCTAATGGTGGACGCATACCGTACATTTATATAATTTTTTTCATGACTTGTTTTACAGCGGATATTTCCAAAATTTTGGCTTGACAAGACGTAAATAACAATTTTGAGCACCTTCTTACATTGTTAGAAATTCTCTGCGTTCCTTATTCTCAGGGGGCACTGATTGAAGATAAGAAAACAAATATTTTTTTTATTTTCTTCCATCAGTGGTCCGAAAATAATGACGGTAGTGAATACGCAACAACGCAGAAAGGCGTTGAAAATTATTTGCGTCTTGTCGAGCTAAAAAATTTCGACAGACCCTTTGGAAAACGACTTACGTCTAGAATGGGGTGAATATACTGCTTTCATGCACCATTCCCCTCTTAAGCTGTCGGGTATTAATGTAGGTAGAGTGCGGACTTTGTATACCCATGTCGTACGTGATGCGAATGTACGTGCTGCGCTGTAGGACTGCGTCACGAGTTGGAAGTGTGCGTCAGAGAAAGGCCGTCTTTACGAGCGTGTGAAGTTTGTGCCATTATGTCCTCTGCAAACAGCTAGCTGCTACTTCGCAGTACGGTCGACGCTATGTTCTATCACGTGAGTTAGTTTTTGCGACCCGAGTTCTGTTACGCCTTGACCTTCGGGCGTCGACCTCTTTTCATTGTCGGTGACTTTTGTGCCGCTCTACGGAACAGTGGAGTATGGGATAGACCAGCGCCACGTCCCTAATTAAATTGAACCAAATAAAGTCCCTGCCCCCTCTCTACTAGATTTTTACCCATTCGAATAAGAGCACGTTTCCAAACACTCTTGTCTCCTGCAGCAATTTTGTTTAATGCGTGAATATTTTGAATTCTTTCCTGTCGCGCGGATTTTTACGTCGCTTTTCCCTTGCTCTTCTAATTATAGTCTTAGCCATAGGCCACTTAGGGAGGTGGTCATGGCCCTAATTGCTGGCCATGGCTGCCCAATCCCTCTCCGTCGTGATGCACGCATCCTTGCAGGAGACCTCCTTCCCTTGTAGGTGTACAGGGTTAGCCCTGACACGCAATAAAATACCACTCTTACCTTCGGGCGTCCTTTCCCCTAACACTTAGATATAAGGTAGAGTTGAAAAAAAAATTGGTTCCGACTCTCCAGTGGGGAATAGGCGCATGTGAGAGCTCGATGCCCTTCTTTCCGAGTTACTGCCATTCACGGGTTACTGCACACTTTTACGAAACCCTGGTAAAGTCCTTCTTTCAGAATACTCCTCCGCCTAGTGCAAGTTAAGCATAACTACGCCTAGAAAAATTCACCAAAGGACAACTCACCGAATTCGTGCGCACTCAGTTGTAATAATATTTTGCGTGAGAACTATTTCTTACTAGGCGCTACCAACTCACATGTTTGCTAACTGTTTTTATTCATATTTATTATAAATAAAATTTTATAATTTATGAATAAAATACATGCAAAACTTCATTTTGACGAAAAATAATAAATATATTTGTGTTAACAGAGGTATAAGACGCTTGTGATGCGTGGCATATTTAGGAAATAACTAAACACGCCATACTTGGGGTGAATTTTCAGAGGTTTGATTCAGAAAGTGTGAAGAAATCGCGAATAGACTATAATCCCAAGACGCCGAACTGTGCTTAGTTTCAGTAGTAAACGTGCCATCCAAACAATTTCTCAGCATTATGCTGTCTGCTTAAGACTGGCTTATAAGATAAGTAATATGTTTTCTATAGTGGGTGTGAACACTAAGGTAGAGTACTTATACTAGCAAATAGGGACTTACGGCAGATAATTAACACTAAATGTGCGGTCGCAAAAATGTGTTTGTATGCTTCATAGAGGCGAGATGCCGACGGAAAGACTGCAAGCTTGCATGTAGAGGCGATGAACAATGTGGTGCGCGCGCCTGGGTAATCCTTATCACCCCGGCGTTTGTAAACTGGATTTTTTTTCCCTTCAAATTTTTACTGAGAAATTCTTTGTAATTTTGCAAATGTTTGTAACAGTACAAATATTTATCTTGTAGAACTACTTGTTTGTAAAACTACAAGGGCCGTGTTTGTATATACCTGAAGAGATTTTTGTACTATGGCCTACTGAGCCGTATCCACGAACTTCAGCAAAATGGCGGACACTCAACAACGTAAAACCGTATATAGCTGTCTGTTCAAGAAACTATGGGCGGAGCATAGTGTTGCTGCGTGCATAAAGAAATGTATTGCAAGTTTGATTAACTTAAAACAACTCAAGTAATCATAATAAAACGACAATTTCAATAAAACGTAACCGTATTATTCATTAATATTTAATGTTTCTTAGCTACACAGGACTCTTAAATCGGCTCTCAATGCCTCGCTATTAAGAGCCATTCAAATCTCATAACTCAATAACAGAACTCTTAAAATGAAATAAATGTACTTTTTATTCTGAACCAAATAACTTCAATAGTATTTTGTAGGTTCTTGCACCTATATTTACTGTAAAAATTATTTTTGAGCTCGTAAGTTGAGTTGGTCTTGTGGTTAAGGGTGCCGGTCGATATACAAGGGGCGTGGGTTCTAGTCCCCTTACTGACAAAGTGTAAATCTTTTTTTTCATAAATTATACTTTGAAACATATGTATATATATTTTTTAGTTATTCTCTGTAATTTTATGTACTCTTCCCAATAATGTCAGTTGTAATATTACAAATGTCTTGCAGATTTTACAAGAAACCTCTTTGTAGATTTACAGACGATTTTTCTTGTAGAAGTTCAAACAAATTTTTATAGTGTATACTTCGGACACAAAAAAAATCGCTCTGGTATATTATGTCATGCGTACATCGTATGTTCTATGGCTAGAAGGGTGAGAACAATAGAGGCGGTACGGATACTCCCAGTGTGTGCATCTTCGCCCTTATCTGCAAATTTTTCAATTGGAGCGCAAACTTTCAGTTAACAATGTGATTCTATGAGTATACGGCGTTTTCAAAAATTGATAAGGCATATGTACAAAGTAAGGTAGTGTGCAGAGGTGAAACACCCTCTTAAACCGCGAACTCCAACCTCGTAGGCGAGCAAAATGGCGTCATTCGCAAACGACACGTCGAAATGTCATTCGCCTATCAACTGCTGGTAACTTAACTCGCCGACCGGCAGCGCAACCGATGGGACATCTTTTCGCAAATCGCATAAGCCAATCGGACACAAGGTCTGCTCCAGAGCTTTCGCGCAACCAATCAGCGAACCACACGTCAACGGAACCGCCAGGATATTTCACTCCTGTATACTAACCTATTCTGCGACACAAGTATGCGAAGTGAATACTACGTACGAATGTTTGAAGTTATGCGCTGTTCACGGCAAAGTGAGCACTTTTGAGGCCCTGGTTACTTTATCCTTCCAGACATTTGTTACCCCTCTAACCACTTTTTTTAAAATAAATATTGTCATGTAAGCACTAAACACAGTGTATATTCCACCGCACTCGAATGCGGCTAAGGCTACAATAAAATATATTTATTGACTATTATTCCAAATGAGAGGGCTTTCAAAAGTGCTCATTTTACCGTGAACAGTCTTTAAGTGTAGCTTGTTTGTGGTTTACTCACGCTTTTTTAAATCAAACCTTTGAAAAAAACACCCCACGTATGACGTGCTTGGTTATGTCCTAAACATGTCGTTTATCACAAGCGTTTTATACTTGTGTTAACATAAAAGTTCCCTAGTTTTGGTTAAATTGGACCCTTATTTTGTTTTATATTTATAAATTACAATATTTAATTTATAACCACTATAAATAAAAACAGGGTCTTTGGTAATGCCTATTAAGAAATAGTTCTTATGCATAATATTGAAATGAGTGCGCACGAATGCGGTGCGATGTCCTTTTGGTGTAATTTTCTAAGACTCTGTTAAGCTTCGTTTGGATGAGGCGGAGGAATATCCTGAATGAAGATCTTTAGCAGGGCTTCGTAACAGTTTGAAAGTACCTAACCACGACTGGACTATAGTCGCGTAATTCTGATTAACTTTTGACGTGGCGTGATAATAAAGATGTCAACTCTTCAGTAACTCATAAATATAGGCTATTCACGGTAAAGCGAGCCCTCTCATTTGAAATAATAGTCAAGAAATATATTTTATTTTAGCCTTTAACATTAAATTCCGAGTACTGTGGAATCTGCACACTGTATTTATTACGTACATGGCAATATTTTTTTAAAAAGTTAATTAAAGGATTACAAAGTGGCTGAAATATTAAAGTAACTAGGGCTTCAGAAGTACTCCCTTTACCGTGAACAGCCTATATAAATGGTTCGCGAAAGCTCACAAGCTGGCTGTCTGAACCTGTCTGATGTAACTCATCGAATTTTTCCACGACGTCCTGAAACATGCAGGCGCGGTGTGGCGCCCGTACCGGAGAGATGATGTCAGTGATCACGCCAGTGTTAGGGTGCGACGTCGTTCACCCACGAAACTGGTATCGAGCTATCATTTCCGATTTTAACGGGTCGGTACACTGCCCGTCCTGTTAACTGCACAGGATGTAACGGTCGCCAAAGCAGAGCAAGAAGACAACAGATATATATCGTCTTAGAAACGTGGATTAGTATTTACTCGAGAATATTGTTAACTTGGGGCGCCTGAATGGCGTATCTGAGTTCGTGAGGGATGGAGGTGTTAAAAAAAAAATGTAGAAAAAACTAAATTAGATTTTTTTATTTATTCACACAGCTATTATTTACAGCATTAAACTCTCTATCTCGACTATTAGGCATACTCTTTTAATTTCTCAGTGGACGCAATACTTATTGGCTATTTCCTCTCTAATTAATGTCCTTTTCAGTGTCTCTGGTTACAGTCAGTTAACTCGTACTCATCATTAACACATGTTCGGTCTATCTGTTGCTACCATTTGTGATGCCTTTTACTCACGCATCCAGTCAAATAGTCCAGCCTGCCAGCCGCACTCTTCACTACGCCGGTTCTCGCAGTAGCATTTTTTCCCTCCTGCTGGTCACCTTGTGTCGCCGCTAGTTTCTCTTCTCGCTCGTCGTCTATCGCTAAATCTCCAGCCACTCATCCACCCAACAACTCCCGGCTCGGAGGCCTGTTGTACTTTTATATCGGTTGCCCTGACCATCTAGAAGGTTCTGCGCACCCCGAGTCACGCTGAGAGAACGAGGTCAGTATTCCACAACATTCTTCAGATAAACGCCCAAGGGTTATCGCGGTAGAATGTCTTCATAACTCAAATCGCTGGTAGGATTATCGCTCGCTTGTCATTAAAAACATTCCCATGGCTTGCCGTCCCGCTATCATATCACTACTGTGTCCTCTTCCGTCCGCTCGCGCGGGGCGGGCCAAGGTCAGCAGCGGAGACCAGCGACACGTAACAATATGTTACCGATATTGTACTTCAGAAAATGGATATTCAAATGTATCTCGTCGAACCTTGGCCACTCACCTTAGTGCATTGATATAATTAGAGACCCGACAATTTCGCGGGTTCATTTCTAGACAAGTTGGAATTCACACACTTGTACGTTCATGTTACTTTTGTAATTGGTCGACGTGTTCTTTGAAACCTTCTGGAGATAAATGAGTCAATAACAAAAATTCAATAAATCATGCGCCCAACCACCACCTTTTATTACCACAACAATCAACCACCAAACAGTTTATAATTGTATGAGAATATATAAGACTGTGAAGTCTGGCCTACAGGTCATTGACCTCGCGAATTTCCCTGGTCTCTAGATATAATATCCAGCGTGTGTTTAAATTCGACCAACTTCAATTGCCGGTTGATCACGTAAAAAGAAGGCGAGGTCATTTCTATCTCTTCGACCGTCTGCAAACGAACGTGAAAAATTCTTAAGAGTAAATACTGTACGTCTGATCGCGTCGTACGCCAGCAGATGACAGGGAATTACTTCGAAAAACAGAAACAACGGTCACTCAAATTATAAATTACTTGTGGTACGAGTCACTTGAAACAGAAACAAAAAAAGTGTTTTTATCTTGAAGCTCAGAGAATCCCAGTTCTTAAAAAAGTTTAAGTAGTTTTGAAAATGAACTCATTTTTAACTATACTTTGCTCAAAAGTGGCGGTAAGTTTGTTGATCAAATCATACGAATAAACAGATAACTTCGTGTTCTGTCGAAAGACATGGGCACAAATTCGATCCATTATTAAATACAAAATTTTCATTTCTTACATGTTTACTCACTTAGCTACTATCCTTACACCAAAGGTGATTATCTGGTGAACACGCTGTCAGTTACATAAGGCGGTTTCTGTGCGTGTCATGCGTATATATTCTGAATGCTCCCAAAAGTTTTTTTGTGAGAACGGTTTCGCTAGCATGACCTTGAGAGACGACGTAGCTTACGAACGTCGCGTCGTCTGGGATGAATGCCACGGTGACGTCGCCTTAGTGCTGGTATTTTATGGACTCGAAAATTATTCCAGATACGAATCAACTTACGCAACTTCCAGCGACTGATAATAGCTTTGTAGTCTCGGTTTGCGCGGCGTACAGAGGGGTTCCTCCCTCCCCCCCCTACTCCTCAGCACTTGATTCTGAAACACTCTGTATTCGCATCTGCTCCCATAGCTATCTCCGCGAACCCTCCCCTCTACGGGTTTTTGTCTTTGACGAAATTTCTGGGGCTGTTTTTGAAGTCGGCGCGCGTCTTTGCCTGGAGGGGTAATTATTCCGGTCACACATCCCTTCGTTTGGCGGTTTCTTCCTCGGAGCGAACTACAAAGCTTCTGCTGCAGTGCGGAAGGCGGGGATACGCCTTCGTTTCAGAACCAACCCTCTTAACATCTTAACCTCGTCGGCCGTTCGTTGTCGCTATGGGGAGAGACCAAACTGGTTTACGCGTGGTCCCGACGACGTACTGAATCATAAACGATTTCGGACCACGATTTCTGTAGGCTAGGATTGGAACATCGAGAGTAACCAATCGATTTCACATCGATTGGTTACTCTCGATGTTTTGTTACAAAACAAAATAAAACTTCCAATATTCGCGGATTTAGCTCTTCCAGAGTACAGCACTGCATATTATGTCAAATTGGAGGGCTTAGACAGCGTAAAAAGACACTTTTGTCATACGTTTAACGTGTAGGCAGGAGATAAATTAAAAATTACGATATATATTACGTATATAAAATATGACTTGCTTGATCCGGTTATTCAATGTCAGTGAAGCGAACGTTAATTCCAAGATGTTATCTATCGAAGGATGGAGTGCAGTGTTGGTGTATGTAGAGTCAATTTGTATACTTTAGAAAATTACGAAAGTTGTGTACTATAGCTAAATATAGTTTTCACTTAAATAGTGATTTAAAACGTCCTACTTTCATGCGATTACGTAAAGCCAACACAGGTAAACAAACGCAAACACGTGGTTTTATTAGTCGTGTTTTCATACAGTTGAGACAGTGTAAGTTTGTCACAGCAACGTAGTCATGGAGTATTCATAATTATGAGATCATTAGATGGGGTTTCGTGGGGTGCAAAACACCACCTGAAGCCTATTAAGTGATATTATCTGGTCGTTAGGCTGGATTGTTTATAATTGCAGAATATACCAACGTAGTTTTTTTTTTAAGTGCACTGTGCCGTGACTAACCTAGGAGTTAAGTCTACACCGCAAACCTAGAATTATTATTTTCGGATGCTGTAAAGAAACTTCTTGGTTGACGGAATTATTTGCCGGGATTCGGATAGGTTAGTCATGGTTACTTTAACTCTTGCAAGAGTCCTGTTTAAAATCTGCTTTCGGCTAATTTTCTATACTTCGACTGCTTGTAAGTTTTAGAATCGTAACCTAACCTAGCTCCATGCTGTATTTAAAAGATGCGCTGTCGTAGAAATGAACTCGAACAGCTTGTACTATCTTTAGGATTACCTACATATATAAACAAAGTTCGCAAAAAAAAAAATTGAAATAAAATGTTACTGGTGTGAAAATCTTACATTGAATTCTACAGTAGAAGCAAGAAGATTGTTTTGAGTATTTGGATTAGCACCAATAAACTGCCGCATGTTTACTCTCCAAGTGATATTTTAGGTTGGATGTGTGTTGTCACTATATTTTTTATAATTTTATCACAATGCCGACAAGTTACAGTTTCATTGTTTTATTTTTTACGAAATGTTACCACGAGATGCTTTTTTCCGAGTTCTAATACAATACAGCACGTGTCCTTTTCACAGGAACTGCCCCTCCGGCACACACGCGTTATTTCCGCTGTTTTGCTGTCAGCATTTACACGGGATGATGGGAAGTAAAACATCGATATAGCGCGCGAATAAATCGATGGTAAAAAACATCGAACATCGAATCTTCAACTATCGATGTTTGGAGAATGTCGAATATCGACGGATGGCCATCTCTACTGTATAGGTACACTTATCCTAAGATACCGAGCAGCCTAATCTGTTACAGAAATAAGTTTGGGAAGCTGCAAGGCGAATGCAGCATTGCAGACTGAATGTAAATGAGCTACGCGTTCACAGTTTGAAACAAATTTTCTTTGTCACTAAAGTAAGTAAAGACATTTGGGGCATCATTGTGCCAATTAAGGGTAACTTTACATCACTGATTTTAATTCAAAATAAAGTATTTACAGCTTTCCACACACATGCATACTTTACGGTTATAGGCTGTTCACGGTAAAATGAGCACTTTTGAAATTCCTGCTTAAGATGTACTTGTATGAACGTTGTGTATTCCTCCGCCTTGTGTAAAATTAACATTGCCATGGGCTTCATCACTTTATTCATGCGTCGGTCAAGTGAAACTGTGGAACTATTAGAGAAGTGAATATTATACAAATATGCTCATTTTTACTCCTTGGCGCATTAAAGAATAATAAAGCGAAATTAATAATATAAGTTATCGCGAATGATTACCTAACACTTTTTAATTCGACGATAAGATATGGACTACTTTCCATCAATCATTACCTACTTTACAGTGGGCGAATGTCACCCAGCGCGCCCGTTAGAATAAATGCAGGTGGGAGTAGTGACTTTTTTTGTAAGGTTGCTTACAAAAGTGCTCACTTTCGCGTGAACAGCCTTTACCAGCTTTATCTGTACGGAATATAATATCGGCAAGAGGAATTTAACGCGCATTCAGTGGCAGGGAAATCGGCTAGGTGGTACAAACTTTCCCTCAGTGATACAAACTGTACGGAAAACACGGAATTATAAAGTGTTTTACCAGACGGTCGTGAAGTCGTCTAGCAACGAAAAAACTAACACAATCTTGCAACTTGGAGCACTATCGATATCTCGTTATCTCGGTCAGATAATCGAGATTACGGCACCGCCGCCAGCATTTTAGCTGTTACCTGAACTCGATTAATTAAGTGATAATAAGGTTGGTTTTCATAGCGTAGCGCGAATGTAAATACAGATTTTACATGCAAGTTCACCCATGATTAAAGTATTTTGTAAACTCTCCACCATGCCTCTTTGCTATGATCAAATTAGAAAAAAAGTAAGTAGACTACTTCAAGAAGAGAGATATCGAACAGTATTACATTAAAGACACCGGCAAAAATAACGCTTTCTTATTTTTCGTCTTAGGTCGTTGGGAATTCGGATGTTGTATACCCCTTAAGTAATCTGACAGATTTAATTCTGAATTTTTAGAGGTTATGACTGTGAGATCAAAATAGACGTAAAAATAATGCTATAAAATTGAATTATAGTCATCTGTATAAAAATTATGGCATAGAGACACCAATATCGCTTGATAAAGTCACGAGACAACATAGTTCGGAATGGTGCTTCGAGAAGGAATGACATAAAGAGGAAGACGCGATGATCTGGATGGAATGAAAGGCAAACGGTGGGGCGAAGTGATACATGCTAGAGAAAGGGCTGTCAAAAGACATTTCCCGACTAAAAAGCTGTAGAAGCAGGTGTTAGCTGTAGGGAATTTATGTTATTTTTTAATGGGCTAATTCTTATATTTCCGTACCTGAACTGTAATATATCAAGAAATAATTATTTATTTTTTATTTAAAATTTTTAACTAGCATGTCGCTACAAACATGTATGAACCGCCAGCAGTTTATGTTCCTGGTTTGTCCTGTGTACGCAATGAGCAAGCACGAATTTGAAAATAAAAAAAAAAATTATGAGGTTTTCTTGTAAATTGTTTATAAGTTGGCTACGGCTGAGAAATGCTGTACATTTAAATTTGCGATGTGATTTTAACGTAGTGGATTTAGTATTATATTCACTTTATCGCTTCCACTTGGATGCCTTCATTTTAGTCCCAGCATTGTGAATATTCCCATATCAGCTATCTTTATTTTCTGGTCCAGACACATCAGTAGGTTCCACTAGTCGTTCGTCACAGCGCCAATGACATTTGTCTCTGGCAGCGGGAAAGTTGAACCAACATCCCACCCTTGGTGTCATCTGAGGATATGTTCTAGTGTGGACTACTTAGTGCCCAATAATACTCTCTCTCTCTCTCTCTCTCTCTCTCTCTCTCTCTCTCTCTCTCTCTCTCTCTCTCTCTCTCCTCTCTCTCTCTCTCTCTCTCTCTATCCCCCCCCGGCCATGTTTTCAGGCAAAGCCTTTGCTAACTAAGTAATTTGTGTAGCCTGCCTTGCAACCGAAGTTCGTAGTATAAAGCCAGCAGTTGGTGGCCATATTCGTCGGTGTCTTGCTTTTAAATTGACATGGACATTTTATAATGTGTAATTATCACTAACATTGCAATTATTATCTTTATATGGGAATCAGTTTTTTTTTTTTTTTACTCTTGTAATAATTTTGTTGGGTGAACAGTGTTTTACTACAATTTTCATAAATTTTTTAATTTTAGACACTTTTTTAAATTTAAAAATGTAATCAGAGGTAAACACATATTAAATTGGCGTTTTGGATTTTCTTTAAAACTATTTATTTCCTAAAGTTTGTACATATCCCAGAATGGCTACTCAAAGTTGGATGAACAGCAATATTGCCTAATCGTTAGATTTTTGGTTTTCTTATGCACTCCAAATTCGAATCAGTGGGAAACCACCGATTCGCAGTGAATTTCAACTACTCTAATCGGTGAAAATGGCTCCACTTAGAATGAGTGGAAAACCACGGATTGTGTCAGTGAAACAAATTTCACTGATTGAATAAGTGACGGCCGACTGCAGTGGCGAATTAAATGTTGCTTTTGTTGAATGTAGCCAAATGATTACGTGAAATAAACGTTTTTACGATAGTTAACTATTTATATTATGAAATTTGCCGTAATTAAAAAAAAAAGCAACAGAAATTCGCAGTTGACCGGGATTGAACTGACGCACATTTCGACTCTAGGCCGTTACCTTACCGTCTTTTTTATTTTTTATTTTATTTATAGAAATAGATTTATTATCACAAACGATATACACAGGCGTTTACCCTTAACCTATTATATACAGTACACATTCAACCCGCAATATAAACAGTAACAAAATACTCAATAAAATATCTACACAATTCTCACATAGGGGCACAAAACGATATGAACATTTGGTGACCTGGTTTTACTGACAAAGTCGATGAACACATAAGAAATTATTTAACTTGAGGGGCAGCGCACGGCGTACACCCCGACACGGGACACTGACTTATAACATTACCACCTATCTACGATTACTACAAGAACATTAAATTGTACACTTGTAAGGACCGAGGGGTGGGCAGCGTACGGCGTACACCCAACCTCGGTAATATACACGCACTTCCTGTAGGCGTGAACGTCAGAATGAAAATAAAAAATTACCGTACCACTGACGCAATGTGCCACGTCGCGCCATGTTCCACCTATCTTGAAGAAGCTGGACAAAGTCTTGAACAGTCACCTGTGTCGAACGGTCCACCAAAAAACCGATCGCATGAAGTATATACCAGGCCGCAGCTCTTCGTCGAACTGAGGGGAAGGTGAAGAAATCGCAATGAAGCATGTGCGTGTCGCTGACATCTCCACCTTCATCGCGAATTCTTTTTCGTACTCGTACGCGACACCACTGCCAGATGGGAGCTGCATGAACACAGGAAATTACCCTATGAAGGGCCGTGTCGGTGTTGCCACACAGCGGGCATGCAGGGTCAGCTGTCAGGTGAATGCTGTATTTACGCTGCTGAGTTGCCACGATATTATTGTAGAAGCCGAATGCTGCAGCTCGAAGATCCGAGGAAAGGTTCTAAGCTACCACGCCAGTTGATATCATGAGAGGAAAATGCATGTGTTATGATTCCGCTAGAAATTGTTTAGTTTGTAGTCATATGCTCATACTTCTCGTGTTTGGTTTGATTGGTACCGTTAGGATTGTTAAAACGAATATTATATGTGAGTGCACTCTCTTCGTGTGTTCATATTAACTCATAATATGGCGTTTTGAAAGACGAAACACATTACAGAAAGTATTTTGTATTAGTTTTATTCGGTTATTCGTTGTTACTACGCGTTGTTCAACAGTAATTTTTACACGCAGTTTCACTGATACATCAGTCAAAAATAGAGACGGAGAGGAAGTAGCTGAAATGTTTCGCTGGCCCATCAGTTAAAAAATAAACCACTTAGTAATTAGTGAAAAAAATGATTGACGAATCGGTGGGAAATGTCACTGAATCAATCGGTGAAGGAAATATGCCATTTTTTCACTGGTTCATCAGTTAAATTTACTGAAGTGACTGATGTATCAGTCAGATACGTTTGACTGATTGCAATAGTGAAATTCTCACCGATTCAGATTTAGTGTGTGTGTGTGTCCCGTGATTGTTCACTAGACACGTTCACAGAAAGTATCAAATTCTCCGGAGAGCCTTGTGAACATGTTTTTGCAAAGTATGCCTGGCCAAGCATAGATAATATTTTTCACTCAAATTGTAGTCATCACCAGACAATGTGCTTCCTGTTAGTATATTAGAGAATTGACGTTTTTGGCACATACATACCTTCAGAATTTTTCTAATAAACATCTTTTTTGAAAATGTATGGCTAATAGGCGGAAAAAGGGTACTCAGTTAGTGAATATGAATGTGTCATCTTGTGTACCGAATTTATGGAACCCCTTGTGTCTTAGTGTTCAAGAGAGATCAATGCCATTTTAAAAGTCTTCATCTCGAACTACAGCAGAAACAACTTCGGTGCTGGCATGTGCATTTGTACAGTTTTATAAATTAGTTCACGTGAATATTAATTTTTATTTTTACTAATGCTTTTCTTTTCTTTCTTTTTTCTCCCACAGGTAAGGAGGTATTGTAAGCGGCATGATGATGTTGGTGATGAATTTGTCGTGTAGCTTGTAAGTATTTATGGTATGTACATTACTTTCACATATACTTAGTTCTAAGTTTATAAGAGACCGTATGAGTGCCATTGTTTTGGAAACAGTTTGGTAAAGGCAGTAATTAAAATTATAACTTGAAAAAATATTTAACTTACCCAATAAAACGTTTTTTAAAAATTTAATCAGTATGAGACATTTATAAAGATTCCCCTATGGGATAGGTGCTAAACAATTTTGCTCCACATTCAGGTGAAGAAGCAATTGCCATAGCTAATTTCACTTAAGTTTTCTAAAGGCCAACTTTTCATTTCTCTATAGCATGTTCATCCTCTTCCTCAATCATATAACAGTAGTATTGCTTGACTACCGATGCTATTTTTAGTTCCGTAATCGCCTTTTATTTGTAAGCGTGTCGTCCAAAAATTACCTTGCACATTTTGTAAATTTATCTTCCTGCGAAAAAAAAAAAAAACAAACATTGTCGGGACTGAAGGCCCCTTACTACACGAATGCTTTGTTACAGTGTGGCACATTGGTCTTCATTTGCAAAAAACTGGGGAATAAAGAATCGCAACTTGAAACACAGTTGCTACTGGCAAAGCGCAAAAAAAAAAATTTGGAAAAAAAAAATACCATTACGACAAATTGGCAAAAATGTATTTATTATTTTTAACAGAATGGAAATTTTTGATTAACCATGAGGATTTATCTCTAAAGAAATACAGCATACATATATGCATGCATCCATTTACCCGGAAGGATCCATAAAAGTATTTATCTGGAACACTATAACGAATGCCAAGAACCAGAGTGCATTCGCAAAAAAGTTCCTGGACCATAAGACGTAAAAAATATTTGGCTGACTCCGCATTTTTTTTTTTTTTTTTTCCCCACGACTGCTGAGAATAAAGCACATCCTAGTAGATGCCAACAGTATGTCCATAAATTTTAAAGGTCTTGTTCGTGCGCTGACGCGAAACGGATGTTTGTTAGATGCTACGCTCCGCGACGTGGTAATCAAACTTTGCTTATACCGACATGTCACATGAATGCGCATGGATGTGATGCAGTCAAGTGTTCGCTCTCATAGTATAATGAAAGTTCTACGAGAATGTCATTAAACCAAAATTCATTGTCTAGTACGACGTTTTGCTATATAATTCTGCTAATTCTGACTTGTACTGAGGGCAGACTTCCTCGTAAAGCAAATACCGGGTAATTGATATCTTTAACTTAGGCTACATTTTTATAATGGAAATATGTATATGTATGTATATTTTTTGCACAAGACCTTTCGACAAGTGCCGCCGGAAATGGTTTTCAGTAGGTTGAAAAGCAATATCGTCTGCTCTGGAGGCACGTATATCGAATTATTGAATGTACCAACTAACTTTACTCAATTGTGTTAAGTTACATGGAAGAGGATATGTAAATAGCAACACATACTTCTCCCATTAAGTTCCACGATATGCAATTGCACAACAATAATGGAACTGGGGGGGGGGGGGGGGGGGGGGGGAAATATACTGCCCGAAAGTTGGGTTTATTCTTCAGAAGCTCAAGAATCAACAGGAGCCGACATTAGGGGTCTAAAATGTGTCAATCCTGCATAAAAGCCATGCTTTGTGACCAACTGCATGTGCTTTTTGCAATCTGATGTAAGGTCTTGTTAATGCCTTATCCGGGATACGAACACGAGATTGTGGTCCGACGTCGCCCACATAGATCGCTTCTGTATAAGAAAATTGAGCAATCTGTAGGTTTTTAACGCCAGAAAAAAATATTTTGAATTACTGATTAGGGAGTGTACATGTCTTTCCATGGTTAAATGCTTTCGGAATCATTCACTGGCGTTCTCCCGTCATCTAATATCGACAGCAATACAAGAGAAGTTGTTCACGGTCTTAACGCGTATTAAAAGCTCGACTATTAAATTTGTTTGTAATTATTTTGTTTTATGCATACGAAAAAAAAAATCATGTCAGTAATACATATATTTACGTTGCGAGAAATTTCACGGTTTCGCATGATAAACGCGCGAGTAAAGCAACATGGGTCATAAGAGTCGTGATTTTACTTAAGGAAACGATATAGTCTATTCGCGATTTCTTTACGCTTTTTGAATAAAACCTTTGAAAATTCACCCCATGTATGGCGTGTTTATTTGTTTGTTAAATTGCATAATGTAGCAAAAACTTCCCATACTTCTGTTAACGTAAAGGTATCTAATTTTCAATTGAATTGAACCTTTACTTATATTTTATTCATAAATTATATTTCATTTATAGTTAATATTAGTAAAAACATGGTGGGGGGGGGGGGGGGAATTGTTGTGTTGGCAATGCCTAGTAAGGAATAGCTCTTATGAAAATTTACTACTCTGAGCGGGCACGAATGCGCTGAAATTCCCCTTTGGTGTAATTCTCTAGACTTAGTTAAGCCTTTGTTTGCATGAGGCGAAGGAATATCCTGGAAATAGAACTTTAACATGGCTTCAGAAAAGTTGGGAGTATAAGGCTATTCACGTTAAAGTGAGCACTTTTGAAAGCCCTCTCATTTGGAATTAATCCTTATAATAAGTAGACGATCTCTATCTGTGCGTCTGTCTGTCTGTCCGTCTTTAATACCTGTAAGTCCCTTGAAACTCAACAGAAGTACTTCAAAATTTTGCAGAGCAAATCCTCAGGGTAAAATACAGGCCAAGTTCAAATTTCAGCAATATCAGATTACGCAATCATTACAATTTACCCTAAAAACTCATTTTTAAATTCCTTTTTTCCTATGAAAAGTTTCGTATTAATGCTTTGCATAGATATATGAAGGTAATGGAATATCATTTTTGTTTACTTTAATGTCTCGCCTCAATGTCGAGTTAATTAAGTGGGGCCTTAGTGGCTCAGTGGATAGAGCGATTCCAAGTGGGGCCTTAGTAGCTCAGTGGATAGATAAATATTAAACGGGACCGCGGTCGCTTCAAAGTTGAGTTAATTTCACATCATTTCATTATTACCCACATATATCTATGCAATATATTTTTCAGTCTTTGTATGATAACCAAAAATTTTAACATGGTAACTGTTCTATCCCCGTGACAAAAAAAAAGTTCACGGGCCTCGTCACCTAGTAGTCAATAAATATATTTTATTTTAGCCTTGGACGTTAGCTTCCGAGTGCAATGGAGTATACACACTGTGTTTATTACTTACATGGCAGTATTCATTTAGAAAGGTGATTAAAGAATAAAAAGAATGGCTGAAGGGAAAAAAGTAACTCTGGTTCAAAAGTGCTTACTTCAACGCGAACCCGTATAACCATGTGTGGTTTCGACAGCTCCGAAGTGAAAACCTGGGAAAGTGGCGTACTCCGAAGGAAATATCAAAGAATAATTGACAGCTGCCGACTTCGACTCGAACACGTTCTGGTTTCAATCCGAGTTTCCGGTCGGGCGGTCCTTTTGTCCGCGGAGTGTTGCAGTCTGTTTCCTGCACACGCCACGGAGCGCCGCCACGCGAGGACGAAACAGTCGTGCCACCGTTTCCAGCTTCGATTTACCCACGCCCACTGGTCGACATTTTTTTTTCCCCCCCGAACGAACGTGAATCTGCAGAGCAAATCAATGATGGAAGTCTGTGTTTCGCGGTGAAGCCGAGAGGGGAGTTTGTTGAGGCCACGTGATACCACAACGTTACATGCGGATCGTGGTTAATTAAGAATTTTTGAAATAAACATTTGAGTATTAACCGTCCATGCACGTTTTCTGTTGTCGACTGTTAATGTTAGCAGCAAGTTGTGAATCGTCTATGTTTAAATTGGTTGTCACTAACATACGGTAGATTATAAAGTGATTATAGTCTATCCTCGGTTTCTTCACACGTTTTGAATCAAACCTTTGAGAAAAATTACACCTTGTATGACATGTTTAGTTATTTCCGTAACATATCATTTATCACAACCGTTTTATACCTCTGTTAACATAAAAGTATCTTATTTTTTCTTTAAAATTGTAGTTTAATTATATAATTTTTGTAATCTATATCATTTAAACATGAAAAAAAAAACTGCGAGAAAACACGTGTGTTCGTAGCACCTAGTAAGAAATAGTTCGCGTACAAAATTTTTTTACAACTGAGTGCGCACGAATTCGGTGCGTTGCCCTTTGGTGAAATTTTCTAGATTTAGTTAAGCTTAGTTTTAGACGAGGTGGAGGAATATCCTGAAAGTAGAACTTTAGCAGGGTTTCAGAAAAACGTGAAGTAACCTTGAATGGATTATATATAAAATGTCCATGTTTTAAAGTTAATAGTTCTATGCAAATCTTAATTTTATATAATGCCATAATGAGTAGGTACTCTCGGACGATGAGTCCGGAAAAATATGTATAAACTGCTTGGTCATGTAGTCAGTCATATATCATAGTCTGCACTGCAGCAATATGAATATATATTAATTTTTCGTTAACCATTTTTACAAGACGCCTGAGGAGGGTAGCCCAATTCGAGTTCGTGAGGGATGGAGGTCTTAATATAGATAAAATTACTTATTTTTTATTTTAATTTATTCACATAGCTATCTCTATTTCTCAGCGAGTACAGTATCCAATGTCTATCTCAACCCTAATTTAAGTACTTATCAATGTCTGCTTGGTTATAGTCGGTTAACGCGTGTACATAATTAACACATGATGTAGCCATCATTTGAAATGTATTTCACTCATGCATTCAGTCCAATAGTCCAGCCTGCCAGTTACACCCTTCACTGCTCTGATGCTCGCAGTCGCAGATTTCCCTCCCGCTGGTCTCTTCGCTCGCCTCTCGTTGCTCGTCTGGCTCGTCGTCTGTCTCTCAAAGTCGCGCAATCGCCCAAACTCGAAGACAATCGTCAACTCTCCGCTCGGAGACCCGACGCGCTTTTATAGTATCACCAGCCAAGATCTAGAACACTCCCCGCTCCCCGAGTTATGCTGAGAGAAACTAGATCATCAACCAGAAAATTCCTGCCGATGAACGAAGAAATTCATTCTGCTGAAGATCAGTAGCGTACGAGCCGCGAACGGGTCATCACGACCGCGTGTGTAAGAATGCACGGCGGACGCCTTTGAAACAAGAAGACGGCTTGTTGGATTGTCTCTTGTCTGACCTTCCAACATTCCTTTGTTCTCACCGCCCACCATCATATCACTACTCAGGCTATGTCCGAACTCGGATATATACTTAAGTACTTGCATCGTTACATACTTCACTTACCCCTGGCAACAAACTTGATGAATTCGGACAGGCGGTCTTGTTGGCTTCGGTGTCAGTTATTAGCCAGGTAACCACTTTAAATGTTCATGTATTCCGACTATTGCCGAAGGGTTTATGGGTTATATTTATTGTCTTGCATTATTTTATTTAAGTGCAGTTTGAATTGCTTTTTTTTATCTTATCTTCTGTAGGTTAGAAACATAGGCCTAATACGAATTTATTGCTTACACCTTTTATTTAAAGGTGTAACTTGCGATTATTATTTATTCAGTTCAAAATTTTATGTCTACGAAGTAGTAATGTTGCTCTATTAGACTTTAAATCAAATAATTATGTCGGAATTCACTTGTAACCTACAAATTGCTTCTCAACATGGCGGCACATATTCAGCAAGTATGCGAGAAGTATACAACTTCATTTACTTGTATACTTCACTTACGACGTCACTTCCGAGGACAGGTACGCACAAGTATGTACTTCAAGGGAATTCGGACACAACCTCAGTCCTCCACAAATTCTTCGCTCGCACGCGATATGTAAAGCTGCGAGACGTAACACTATTATTTTGTGTTCTTATACAGTTTGTTGCTCTGTAGTCCCGGCACGTACATGTAATACTAATATTGCAATTATATTTTTTTTTAATCTTCGTTTGCTAGTTAGTATTGTTTCGTCATAGTTTGCAGTCATGGTAATGTCTTAGTGTTTTTTAAAGAATTTTTGTGTTTCTTTTTACTTTTTTTAAATATATATATTCCTAACTAGCGACCCGCTCCGGCCTCACTCGGGTGCGATTTACAAATATGGCGTTGTTGTTTTTGTTTACAGCAAGTATATACACTAAATTCTTAAGGTTAACATAGGATGAATACTGTGTTGTGTTCGTAAGTGAACCCATATTTTTAATACAAAACTGGTTAATATGGGCCTTCCTTAAAAGGTAAACATATGCTGTCGCGGACATTTTTGTAGGCATTTTTGAGATCTACAATTCTGTTGTACATTAATTTGGTGTATCTCTTACGGTTTAGTCAGCGTAAACCATGTAAGCGCTCGAAAAGCGGCTTTTTCCGACTTTATTATAAAACATCGACATTTCTCTACTATCCTTACATTAAATACTAACGTATTATGTACCTAAAACTTCCTTAAGAAATTCACTAAATGATAGTGAAAACCACATTAAGATCCATCAAGTAGTTTAGTAGCCTTAGCCGAATACACAGACACATGGGGGCGGGCGACTTAGTTTTATACTGTGTGTGTGCGTGCGCGCATAAATTTTAGTTTATTTCTGCTGAAAACTGGTCTTTTAATAATAAATTATAGTTAAATAATAACTTAGTACAGAATTATTTAACATGTTTATTTATAAAATGTAAAACGTTTTCTAAAGGCCGTTCACGATAAAGTGAGCACTTTCGAAATCAAACTTAGAAAAATGTCATTGCTTTTACTTCCACATATTTTAACGGGCGCACGGAGTGACGTACACCCAGTAAAGTTGGTAATGATGGAGGAAAAGTAGTTCCATGTCTTACCGTCGAATTAAAAGTGTTAGGTAACCATTTGTGATAACTTATTTCTCCCTTTTTTTAAATTCATCTGTGTGTAAAAATTAACATATTTGTAAAATATTTACATCTCAAATAATTTTACAGTTCAACTTGACCGATGCATGAATATAATATAGTGATGAGGCCCACAGCAGTGTTGTTCTTACGCGGAAGAATACACAAAGGGCATACAAGTAGTTCTTGAGAGCAGGGCATTTCAGAAATGCCTAGTTTACCGTGAACGGACTATTAAGAAAATGTTCGGCGCGGGCACCCGCCGAGAGTAGAGTTTACTGCTGGAAAGGTGATCGCGTTATAGGAAAGGGCGGTAGTTAACTATTTTGGGAGGGAAGGGCCTTGCGAAAGTTCTCGCACCCTGGCCTCACTTTCGCTAGGGGCTGTCGTGTGTACTTTGTTGCTAAGCCAGCGATCCTTCGTTTCTAGAGCTTTTGCGAAAATTAAGTTTTTGTGCCCAAATGGGAGCCGATATTGTGAAATCCTGTTATAATTTTGTTACGAATTGTTTTTCTTGTGTAGTCGAATTTTTCCAACACAAAGAAGTGTCAACTAACGAAAAGTTTTTAAATTTTTATAATTAATTAAAATTGTACAGATTTCTGTGTTAACAAAATTGAGACTACACAATAAAAACAAATTGTAACAAGATTGTAAGAGGATTTTAAAGTATCGGCTCCCGTTTGGGTACAGACAATTGTCACAAAAGTTATAGAAATGAAGAATCGTGGTCTTAATGTCAGTGTTAAAAACTTGAAATTAGAAATAAAGTACGGGGAGGTCAAATACGTTCGTTAGCAAGGGTAGTCCCTCATTGGCAAGCGTTCTTTGCGGTTCCTTCTTTTTTTTTTTTTAACATCAAGTTTTAACCGTTCTAACCCGAAATTAAGTTCTTGGTTGACATCGTGTACACATGTAGTTGAATTTAATTTTGAGCATATACAAACAACTTGTATAGGCTGTTCGCGGTAAAATGAGCACTTTTGAGGCCCTAGTTACTTTTTCCTTTCAGCCCTTTAAAATTTTTTTTAAACCTTTTTTTACTAAATAAATATTACTATGCAAGTTAAATACAGTGTGTATATTTCACCGCGCTCTGAAATTAACGTCTAAGGCAAAAATACATAATATTTATTGGGTATTTAAAAGTGCTCACTTTATCATGACTAGCGTATAGCAACAGTTCACTGCAAGACCATGTGCTAGTTTGATATATCGCGCAGTACTTCACGATCCAGCAGTCTGAAAATGTCTTTGCGTCATTCTGAAGGACTTCAAAATAAGGTTTGCAATATGCGTGTTGTAGTTCGCATTTTTGAACTAGTAAAAAGCGTCCGTTCTTTTCGTTTGAAAATAGATTGCAAAAATGCTCAATAGATTTTTTTTTTTTTTTTTTTACGTTTATCGGTTAGCTTACGTAAAACGTTCGGGTCAAGAAAAATTCATTATCACTGTCGTTAAACTTCAAAAACAGCTGTGTCTAGCGCTGTAAATACACATCTACGCTCAATAATTAAACAGCCCACATGAGTAATGAAACTCTTCTGAATGAGGAATGTGTTGTTCAATTTCTCTCCAAGACAGTGGGCTGAACCAGGTTCGGGAAAGGATATAAGTCTTAGTTAAATAAAAGAGTTAATTATAATTTCCAAATTTTATTTACAATGACACAAATTAAAAAAAAATTCTCTCGGCCTAAATTCTCACAATAAATTTATATCACTTGCTGTTTACATGTTATGAATTCAGTCAATACAATTTATAATTACCTCAAAGACATTAATTTAATTTAATAATTAAAAATTTGTCCCAACAGACAGTGCATAAATTACCAGTGCAGTTATTCTATAAATTATTTCCCCATTTTTGACAGTTCCAATATTTACAATAAAATCCGTTTTACATGTTAATTCCGCCCCACCTCAGTTTAGTCCTGGTCCCACCAGTCCGAAATGTTCTAGAGCGCCTTCATGCACCCGACTGGTTTCACGCACTCTATCGTCAATTCACACCACAAACACCTTGTCCGCCGTCGCCTCATAATCTCCCGTCGACGTCCGTCCTCTTCAGCGATGTCTTCCTTGCACCACGCATAGCTTGATCACCGCACTCAGCCAACTGGCTTCCGCTAGAAGACTGCCCACCCTTGGACCGCCGCAATATTTATAGGGTCGTAGGCCATCGCCCAGAAATTTCTCCAAATGTCGTGTTGTACTGAGGGTCCTAGATATCATTCTTTCGCATGCTCTAAACTCGTCGGCTTCTCCAACAAAGGGGAGGGGAGAGGAGGAGGAGGATCTGTGACGCCAGCCGAGTCGCCGCTGCCAATCATTCCCCTGGCTGCCGGGCGAGCGACGGGACAGCGAGCCAGTCTGCCCGGGTGGGAGGATCGAGGTGGGTCCACCCCCCCTCCCTACCTACCAGAGCCGGACCACGCATGCAGCTCGCGTCTAGTGCGAGCGTCAGCACGTAGTAACGTTAATAAAGATTTCGTTGTAACGTTTTATGTTACGCTCAAATTTTGTTAAAATTTTTGCATATGTGCATACGTGTATTATATTTATATTACATATATTTTTTAGTAACGAAGTAGAAAAATTGCGTTATCCGTAAAGTTCAGTGAAAAGGAAATCTTATTTTCTTGAAGTTTATTTTCATAGCAGAAGTTTTTATTGTTTCGTTTCCCTGTATTTTTTTATCGTGTTTAATTATGTTTTATCTGTTTCCTTATATCTTTACGAAGTGTCAATTTTTTTTCTTGATCTGTGTTCATTGTCGATTTTTTTTGCAATTTTCTTTTAATTGGCCCGTTTATTTTATTGACTGCTATGTTTTTTTTTTTTTTTTTTTTTTCGTTTCCTTTCTTTTTCCCTTCAGTGTATTCCTGCAATTTGATGAAATCCACGTGAACGCGTACAGAAATATAAAAATTACCCGTCGGTATTATTTTGGCGAAGATGAACAAGAACAAGTGAAACGTAAGTCCATACTCGGAAATGTGCATTCTGAAGTTCGGGCGCAGTCTTGCTTTTCTTATATCTCATTAACCCTCCTTCCTCGTTACGTTTTGTTCGTAAGATTCGTGTTCACCCAGAACAGCGCGATTAACGAGCAACAAAACCACGCCCGTTATCTTTCCCCTATTTTCACTTTTTGGTTTCTCCATGAAACGGTTCCACGGGAATGTTTTGGCGTAGCGTGACCAATTATTTTTAACTTAACCCTGACAAACTTGAAATTTTTTTTTTTTTGCAAGCTGCTATTTCAGCACCTGTGGGACAAGTGTGCCGTGGCGTTTATTCCATAGACCCAAGGTAAGCAATGCTTACCCTATACATATTGGAAATGTTTGGCACGTTACAGTTTTCGCCTTAACTTTAGATTAAACACATTTAGTTCTGAGTTTACCGTTTCCGATTCGAGAAACGTATTTTTCGTCAATCCCGTACTGTACTCGCATAGTGCTGCTATCTAGTATTAATTTCCACAAACGGGAGCGATAGCGATGAATCGAACTCGCAAGCGAGTTATCTTGCCGCGTTCCTTCGGCAGGGTAAGCAGTCGTTCTGTTTGCGTCCTCCAGTCACATTTTGCCTTGGAAAGTGGATGAACATGTGCGGAAAATCCGAAGTTTTCTTATAATTTGTAATACGCTCTGAAAATAATATTCAGTTTAATTATTATTACTTTGATTTCGTTTCCATTTTCGTAACTAATGTAAGGTTTTATAAAACAGTAAATACACGTGGATGGTAAGCAGAGTTCGAAGTTGCATTTCTTAGTAGAAATTGTAAATGGAACCACAGCCCGGCACTAGCAAATGTTAGACTACCTACCACACTCAAATATGTGAGGCTATTATACTGCTTACCTTGTAAAAAAAACTCAATATACGCCAATATAGCCTGTTCACGGTAAAGTGAGCATTTTTGAAAGTCCTGCTTAAGATCTACTTGTATGCACATTGTGTATTATTTCGCCTTAATGTAAAATTAACTTTTTCCGTGGGCCTGAACACTTTATTCATTCGTCGGTCAAGTGAAAGAATTAAATTATAAGAAATGTAAATATTTTATAAATCTGCTCATCTTGCAATTAAAAAACCAGAAGGCGAAAGAAATAATTTGAGTTGTCACACGTGGTTATTTAACATTTTTTATTCGACCTTAATATATGTAACTACTAACCCTCCATCGTTGCCATATGTAATGGGCGCATGTCTTTCAGTGCGCCTGTTAAAATACATGCAGGTAGGAGCAGTGACTTTTTCTAAGGTTTATTTCAAATGTGCTCACTTTATCGTGAACAGTTTTTACCTTTGAGTTAATAGGTGTTCCTAGGTTGTCATTAAAAGGTGAGAATGAATTAACATATATAATATTCTATTAAGTTAATTGTTGCATAAATATGTAGGCTATTATTAGTTCATATATTATGTTTGAGACAATTGGTAAAGTTATCAGCTATATTTCTCCTGTCGCAATTTTGAATAAACACTTCTTGTTATAAGGTATTTTGATAATTCACGAAATATTTCATGTAGGCTATCACAAGCGGTTTATATTTTATCAACATAAAAGTGCCATATTTTTGGTTAAATTTAACTTTTACTTAAATTTTATCCATAAATTATATTTTATTTATAACTAATATAAAAAACAGGGAGAAAATGCCTAGTAATGCCTTGGTAATGCCTAGTAAGGAAGAGTTGTCATGCAAAATTATATTACACTGAGTGCGCACTGCTGTGACCTGTCCTGAGGATGAATCACGCCACGCATTAACAAGGGGGATGAGGGTAGCTCAAAGGAGAAGCACTCAATTATAAAAAGTATATTTTTTTATTCAACTCGAGCTTTACAAATACGCCTTCAGTAGGCGTCTCAAGCATCTATCAACTTCAACAATTGTTCAACTACAATGAATTGGAAGCAAACAATAATTAGTATCTCCAATAGGCGCTGATGCCTTAAATCAATTACAAGGTATCGTTAAGCTATCAAGGTGAATCAGTGCCCAGAAGGAGCTTAATAGCCTTCGCAAGTCCCGCACCTATCGTGCCTTCAGTCGCCCTACCAGGGAATGGATATTCACCCTCTCGCTGTCGAAGTTTCTTAGCTGCTCTCTCGAAGGCGGGCTCGTCTGGCGTCGAATGCGGAACCACGGGATGTGGTCCTCGTCTCGTAGTCCTCGGGCAGAGCAATATGGTGCCCAGAGCAGCCATCTCCCTGAGCTTATAGTTATATAGTCCTTTCCTGACCTCGCCCTCAATCCCCCGGAATTTGTTACGTTGAAACAATGGCTCGGCTGGTCGAGGTCGCCCTGCCCCTTGCCTCAGCCCGCCGTTGAGCAACCCTCGCAGGAGTCAGCCACACCAAGACCCCCCTTCTCAAGAGCATCCAGGCGCCCTCATCTGGAGCATGGGGTTGAGCGGCGCGGGGTATTGGCTGTGTCAGGTCAGGCGATTGGTGCAGGTGGTGAAGGGAGTGGGCGGCCAAGCCCCGATGCAGTGGTGGAGTCCGCTGGAAGGAGCTTTGCATTGGCGTAGTGACAAGGATGGGAGTTTCTTACTGAATAGTGTTGTCCTCCCTCCCAATATGTAGACTCCCTAAGGCGGTGTCAGGCACGAAGGGTCGGACTTGTGATACAGAGATGGCAGCCTTAAGAATGGCATTTTGATTTCGTCTGTAAATATTCTATACAAAATAATATGTTAGAAAATTTTTATATTTCTTCTATACATGCAAGTTACGCCATAGCTCATATTATCAGTTTACAATTAAACTAGCTATACTACAACATGTTAGTATGTACACTGTTTCCTTTAAGGATACTTGCTCATTATATGTGATGTTATTAAGCACATTTACGGGGAAATAATCTTATATACAAAAAAAGTCTTAAGACATGTTCATTAAATATGTACATAAAAATTAGTTAGATTTAAATTTCATCATTTCTCATACTGATCGTAGTTCGTGGTTCTGGATTACCAGAGTAAGGTGGTTTTGCACTTGTTACAACAATGCGTCTGCCCGTACTGCAATATATTTGTCCGCAGCCTTACTGAAGTGCTACAATCTTAAGTAGATGTTGTTGCTTAAGATAGGACATAGTTACAATAATTTGTTGCTGATATACAATTGAAGTAAGAAAGCAGTAATTCGTAAAATGTTACTAAACCTAATGTTGATTGTGTGGGCACCTAAACTATCTGACAGTCGTTATTGTTTCGTGTTGGTTCATAATGATGGGGGAGGGTGTGCCCGACTCTGCTATGAAAGTATAACCCCCTTAAAATTTGGAAATATTTAATTAGAACCTGGTGTTGGACACATGAGGTTGTGAATGATGGTAGAGCGCTTCCAAGGAACACAACATTCTGCAATAGCGCTGTGATTTTATATCGGTCTAAGAAATTTATGTAATTATCATGGTAATCATTTTACATATATATAATGCATGTGTGTGTGTGTGTGTGTGTGTGAATTTTCATCCTATTTCATGTTGTTATGTCTTCTACATACTATACAATTATACTTATCGAAGGGAACAGTTATTTTTACTCACAGACTATTACATTCTTGATATGTACACTTGCGAAGCTTATCCTAGCGTAACATTTATAAAAACAGAAAGTAAGTGTATTATAGGGGCCCCGAAACTTAGTTTTATGGCGAACCTCGCAGCACGGCTTGTGAAGTGCTGTCGAGCACATTCTATTGCACGTTAGCTTTACTGCTTAAGTATGTGTGAATCAGCTGCTGCACTCTACAGTTCCCTTTTTGCTGTACTTTGCCTACAGTTTGTAGCATTATCCACAACGCTTTTAATACTGGTACCTAGATGGCGCTGTGTTGCTGAAGTTACTGTCACGCTAATAGCTTTGTGCGCTCCCCGCCTGAAAAACTGCTCTGTGCTACCAAACCAGTACCTATAATTATATTTTTAATTTTCTTTATACAAACTTCATATTGTAGCATATATCGATATTTATTAACAGCACTTTATACATGCACTGTCTACCTTAATTTACTGCCTAGTCGACCTGAATCGACTGTAACTTATGCCCTGACGACGTTTGTGCACTGCCTACTTCCATCCTATGCTTGTTTACTTTGCACACTTGTGTAGTATATGTTAACAGTAAAATCATGTTTTCCTTTTTTTTCCCATGACCAATTGTAAGGCCCAAGGCTATTACTATACTGTGTGCCTCTTTGTATAACTGCATTAACGTACGGGTGTGCCACCTGTGCCATGTGGTTCATTAATATTGCTATTTTAATCAGCTTATAATATATCCCTCCTAATGCTATAGTTAGAATAATGATAGTTAAAAAGCTGATATATTTATAGTGTTCTTTAGTTAGTACAGAGAACATGTGTGTTTGATGAAATGCTGACCTTGTCTCCGAGTACGTTATAGTGGGATGTTCTGCACGTGAAATTTTCCATTTGTTAACTATTCTCTCTGTAATCTAGTTAAACCATACCTTCGTTTAAGGTGAAGTAATTAGTTTCAAAGTTAACGTATCTCTCATTCAAAAATATTGACAAAAACAAGTAACGGAGGCAAATATCCTGTTGACACTACATTATTAATCAATATCACCTGAGACACCCTTGGCCTCGATCACTGTCCCCTCGCTCATACACTGCAGCTGTAACAAAAGGGTGCAGTACACACATTGCACTTAATGTACACAGGATTTTATAATTATTTAATCGGAACAGCAATATATCACTGGAGATATCGCCGTGCGTTGTCGCCTTATTCTCGCGCCGCCGATTATGCCCTGTTGCAGCCGAGCGAGGCAATGACTTCTTTGTGCTGAAACTGTGATAGTATCTTCGGCGGTGGGTTGATGCGGAATGGCAGCTGACTTTTTGCGACCATGCGGACTATTGTCTTCATGCTGTTGGGCCGGCATGGGCTGTTGGAAGTAAGCATCAGTGGACGCTGACACTATTTGTGGTGCTAGCAACATCAGCCCCACTCTCGTCGTCCCCATCTTACTGGCGAGTTACCTGTAACTCACATACTTACATTAATTCCGTATATTGACGAGTTTAATATTTCTAGTATTGACAGTTTCAATCTTTGTTTGCCCTCATTTCTTTATTTCGACCGCTATTGTGGATGGACCCAAAATATAGTGGATTCTGTACGATCCATGATATTTTTAATTGAGGGCCTTTTGTCTCGCATGAATCTTGACACATACTAGTTGCCCGATTTTGAGATCGTTGGGGCGGAATTCTTTGTAAAAAATTTCCTTTTGTTGTTTTTGCGAGTCGAGTAAGTTTACACGAGCCTGTCCGCGGCCTTGTTGAAGTTGCTCACACGAGCGCTCAGCAGCGCGCTGCAAGAGTGTGTGGGCTATGGCATAACATGACTAGGCAGCTTCAGTGCAGTGTAGTAGAAAAAATGGGGGAATTTGTACTTCTCGACTCCCAATATTATGTCTAGTTTCAAGTTATCAATTAAAAGGAAGTCCTGGTTAAAATTGTACCCTTCTATATTAATATTCAGATAGGTTTTGTATTTGGGTACATCAATATCTGTGGTGGCTCCCACTAGTGTGATTTTTTTTTTCTGGAATTGGTTGCCTCGTAAGTTTATGCACGAGTGTTGTCATTACACAAGAACGCGGACATCCCATGTCAAGTAATGCATTATAAGATCTGCCCGCAATCCGGACATGGACATGCGGCATTGCTGTTTGCAGATTGGCGAATTCGTCCTTGCCGGTTAGTGGGGCTTGTTTGTATTCAGAATGTAACACGGTACTGTGGCTCTATTCCTGCGTTCGCTTTTCATCATCGCCACTGTTTTCTGTGTTTATGTTTGTATTGTCATATGATGCGTTGTTATATGCTACCTTAGGGATGCGCAATTTTATATCTGCCACGCCAAAACGTCTTTTGAATTTATTAAACCTTTCATTTATATTTATGTGAAATGCTAGTTCCTGATCTGGAAAAATCGAGCCTTGATAAATACGCAAGACTCACGTCATGGCTGCCGGCGACCGTGGTCCAATGAAGGCCGTGTGTACGCTGATGCCACGATCGCACTGACTCGTGAATTCCGCGGCCCCGGCCTCTGCTTGCTCCGCGGCTTCCGTGCTGTCTTACCGCCTCGGCTTTCACGGGCGCCGTGTCTTTGAGTGAGGTGTCGGAATTACCTTTGTCCTTCCGTGACCTGCATTTGGATATTTTTTTTTCCTGTAATGGTTTAGTTTTCTGGTCGCGAGTTGAATCTAGCGATATCCGCGTACGACCGCGTTGGTGTTTGCTTGCTGAAAAGCGCCTCACAGGCATTAATTATGCATCAGACCTTTAACTCAGGTTGAACCTTTACACCCTCCTTGTTATATTTACTCTTTGTCATTTTTACCCTTCGTTATACTTGTATGACTTCTATCCTTTATTATACTTGTATGACTTCTATCCTTTATTATACTTGTATGACTTCTATCCTTTATTTGGGCGGGCCTGTCTGTAGCTGTGATAGTTCGTTTGATGCACCCTGCGTACCGATTTGTCTGCGGGGGTGGTGCTTACCGCCCCCTCGTGTTGGAAATTTTTTTGTTTGATTTTGTTGTGTAGGGCGTGCCCGGAAGTAGTTCGCTTTGTGAAAGTTACCATTCTGTGGCGGTCTTCTGTTGGCTTGTTGGGTGTTGTAATACTTTTGTGGTGTTTGTATGTATTATTTAACTACAATTATAGGTTGTCTGTTACGCCCATTTTTGTCGTATCTGTGTTACTGTGGTGTCTGCGAGTTGTTTTGTCTTTGTTGATTATTGTAATTAAAGGGCTTTTGGTTCTGCAATGTGAGGTTTGCAATTTCCTCCTTCAGTTCAATCATTTCGGCCCTTAATGAATCTGTTTCTGAGTGATTCTGTTGCCCTGTGATTGCCTTATTATACTGAAACAATGCTACCTCTACTCTTTGAATGTAAGTAAGGAGGTCGTCAATTGTGTCATTATTGAGGCCTATAATTTTGTCCGCGATGGACGGGAGAAGTGATCGCCACACAATACTAATAAAGTCTGTGTCTGTGACGGTAGGGTTGCATTTTCTTCTGTAGAATAGGAGGTTTTCAATATGCTTTTGAGCACTTTCGTGAAGTTTTTGTTTAAGAGGTTTCTCAAGTATTCCTAATTTGCTGGTGTTAGAAAAGTTTTCCTCATTTTTCAAATGACTTCATGCCAGGTGGCCAGGCCCGCAGCGAGTCTGTAAATTTTTTTTTTAACGTGTGCTTGGCTGACCCTGTGACATAGTATTTCAACCTATGGCATTTCTCCGTTTCATCCCAGTTGTTGTTTTCGGCAACGTGGTTTCATTGTTCCAGAAATTCTGACCTTTTTTTCACTACCATCGCCCGAAAATTTGTTAACTGCCATGGTCTGCTGTACTATCACATTTATTGGCGGGTGAGTTAGCCATGTTGTTTTGTTGTGTCTGGAGTGGGGAAGCTAAAGGTGAGTTCTCGTATGTGTGTTTTGTCGTGAGTTCGTTAAAGTAATTTTTTTCGTGTTCTGTATTTTCATTCGAGGGCGGAGGTGTGGATGACAGAAGGCCGCTATTTGTGATTTTAATAATGAAGCTACTTGTCTGTCGTTTGATGTTGTGTCAAATTTTTCTACAATTTTTTTGGGTTTTCTGTCAATAATTTCTCTGCCGACTCTATTAATTGATGGAATTCTTCTGTACTTGCTGTGTTCTGTGTTTGAAATTTCTTTTGTGTTTCTCTTAAGTCTATAGCGGCCTGTTAAAAAATATTCCTAGCCGTTTGACAGGAGTTGTGGTGGGTTTATCTGGCATGAAATGTTCTTGTTAATTGCCGCTATGACGTATGTAATGTAACACTCAACAATTTCCCAAGCCTTCTACGCTCTACTTTTCCACAGTTGCCACCCTTCTGTGGAAATTTGCTATAGGCATAAGTTAAAGTTCAGTCCGAAGAGCGGGACTGTGATTTAGGCATGCATTAAGCATTTTAAAGCAAACCGCACTCACAATTCCACTGCATACTCTGGGCAGCTTGGGACAATGCCATGACGTCAGAAGGTCACGTGCACCAATCAGCGCATCCTTGTCCTAAGACACGGGTTGGGATAGCCCAAATGTATACAGGCCCTTATTCGTTTAGTGCGTGCGTCTGTGGGGTCGTGAGTGCAGCGTTTCCCAGTGGCCAGGGCGGTAAATGTCCCTCCAGCAACCCCTGCGGACAGGGAGGCTGGCCTAAATTAAATCCTCACTGCGAGTGTCTGGGGGGGGGGGGGGGTGGCGGTTGTAGGGCGGGCTCCGGCCATGTCAAGGGAGGCGGTTGGGTCGTGAAGAATGGACCGGGTGTGCTGCGCGCGACTACAATGCGACTCTCTCTCGGGCGTAACTGTCAGCGTTGACCTGTCCGCCGTGGGGGTCAACTGTCGCGCCAGAAATACTGCGTCTCCCCCCCCCCCCCACCATCCTGACATGACGTCACACCGGCTATCGGCAGTAAGCGGCGTCCCTCCTACTGTTGACGGCGGGTTGGATGGTCGTGGGGGAGAGTGGGGCGACGTTTCAACAGACGAGAAATATGGGTGCGCGCCCAGACTACAAATCATTCGCGGAATGGATGAAGAAGCGCGACGAAACGTAGCGAGGAGACCGTAAATTTACGAAAATGTTAACACGAGGCCGTTGTGAGAACCGCACCAAAAATTACGCGTGGAAATTTACATAAACAAATTTTCGTGCTAAAAAGCTGCTCGTGATCAATATAATATTGGAAATGAAATCGGGTAGTAATTCCGTTGCAATTTCAATATTCACGACTTATATATATATATAAAGTAAAACGCAGTGATTCTAACCCTGCCTGCATATATTTTCACGGGCGCACTGAGTGACTTGCGTAGTAAAAGTTGGTAACGGTGGATGAAAAGTAGTTCCATGCCTTAACGTCGAATAAAAAGTGTTAGCTAACCATTTGTGATAAATTAAACTATTTATTTCGCTTTCGGTTTTTGTTAATGCATCGAAGTGTAAAAACGACCATATTTGTAAAATACTTACTTTCCTAATAATTTAACAGTTACACCTCACCGACGCGTGAATAAAGTGATGAGGCCCATGGCAAAGTTAATTTTACACAACGTGCAAACAAGTGGATCTCAAGCAGGGCTTTCAAAAGTGCTCATTTTACCGTGAACATCCTATAATAAAAGTGACGGAAAAAATAAACTATAGTTACATTTAATGTTTAATTCGCGTGAGAAATATAACTTGACAGCGAAGAGGTCGTGATTGTGACAGTTTCAACTTCCCGAAGGCCGAAAGAACTTTCATCTTCCCGCACTCGCTAACTGAGTGACAGTGCATTGCGCGTTCTGTTCGCTTCTATGTCGGGGCTTTGACTTTTCTACAGCCTGTTCGCGGTATCTTTACATGTTTTAAATTGAACCTTCGAAAAAAAATCAGTCACCGTATTTGTGACATGTTTGTTTGTTACATTAAATATGTTCTGTTTCACAGGCGTTCGTTATATTTATGTTAACGTTAGAGTATCTTATTTTCAGAATTATATTGCACGTATGTATTATTTTGTTTATAATATGAACAAAAAGACAGCAAATACCTGTGGTTGGTAGTGCCTAGTAAGGAATAGTTCTCATGCAAAATATCACTACGCGAGTACGCACAAATACGTTGTCCGTTTGAAGTAGGTACTTTTATAGACATGGTCAAGCTTCGTTTGCATATGGCGGAGGAATGGCCTGAAAGAACATTGCCAGAGCTTCACAAAAGTCGGAAGTAACCATAAATTTACTATATTTTTGCCATTAAAGGTTGTTCACGATAAATTGAGCACTTTTGAAATCAACCCTAGAAAAGAAGTCACTGCCCCTATGTGCTGTTCACGGTAAAGTGAGCGCTTTTGAACACCCTCTCATTTCGAATAATAGTCAATAAATATATTTTATTGTAACCTTAGGCGTTAAATTCCGAGTGCAGTGGCAAATACACGCTATGTTTATTACTAACACGACATTATTTATTTTAAAAGGGAAAAACAACTAGGGCCTCAAAAGTGCTGACTTTACCGTTAACAGCCTATACCAGCACTATTTTAACGGGCGCAATGAGTGACATGTCTCCAGTAAAGTTGGAAATGATGGAGGGGAAAGTAGTTCCATATATTAACGTCGAACAAAAAGTGTTAAGTAACCATTTGTGATAACTTAAGTTAATATTTAATGTATCGAACTGTAAAAATGAATAGATTTGTAAAATATTTACTTTTCTAGTAATTTGATAGTTTCACTTGATGAGGCCTATACATAAGGCGGAAGAATACACAACATGTATACAAGTAGATCTTAAGCAGGGTTTTCAAACGTGCTCATTTTACTGTAAACATCTTATACATGGTATTCTACTGATTTGCTCTGCGAGACCTGTCCTCGTCGACAGTCAGAAGTTTTGATAATTTATACATTAATCAATTAACGCTAATACTCTTTCATTGCTTATCAGAATGCTCTTTTCGCCACTTGTGTTCTTCCAATTGTTTGCCAATCTTAGTGGCGAACTTGTTTCATGTTCTGTGAAGATGTGCATCCACCATATTGTTACAGTTTCTCTCTCTCTATAAATTACATGGGCTATATCACGTTCGTTAAGGGATGGAGGTCTCAGTAAAAAAAAAATTGTAATTTCCTTATTTTATTTACAATAAGTACAGCAAAATTCTCTGAACTCAAATTCTCACAATAAATTGAAATCATTTACTGTTCACAATTGGCACCAATTAATAAAATGTATAATTACGACAAAGAAATAAATTAAATAAAATAATTAAGGATCAGTCCCAATATACAGCATGTCAACCTATTCAATTATTTTATAATTTACGTGTCCATATTTGACAGTTCGATTATTTACAATAAAATCAATATTACACTTCCATTCAGTCCCACCTCAGTTCAGTCCATGTCCCGCCAGTCGCAATGTTCTAGAGTCCTCCAAGCGCCTTCACGCACAGTAGGCTTCACTCGTCGGTTTCACACCCTCTCGTCCATTCAAGCCACGAACACCTCACTCGTCGTCGTCCCGCAATCTCCAGTCGTCAACCACACTTAACTTCGCTCGCGCACACTCGGCCAGACGGCCTCCGTCAAAGACTGCCGGCCGCTGGGTTGCGACAGTATATATAGTGTCTTAGGCCGCCACCTAGAATCTTCCCCAACTCGCGCGATGCGTCGCGGAGGGCCGAGGTGCCAGCCAGTCTCACCAGAACATTCTTGCGTCGTCGCTTAGTCGTATCGTAAACTCTAGAAGGCGATAGGAGGTCTGTGACGCCAGAAAATCTCGCCGCTGTCGGCATTCACGGGATTCCCAGAAGGGTGGGTCAGGAGGCCGCGAGCGCATCGTTCCACGAAGAGGGGAGGGCGAGGTGGGTCTCAGATTACGGCGCGGGGAAATTGAGTCGGCGCCAGCTGCAGCACGTAACAATATTTTCTGCGCCTAGGTCAAGGCCTTCATTCCCCCGCAGCAATTTGTTATATCATCTATCGTGGTACTCAATAGGATCGTGTCGCATGACATCATCCACTTCACTTCACGTTACCTACATAGCATAGCGGAGATTGCACCAAACACGAAGCGTGATTTTGACAGCCGATTGCTTGTGACGCATATGTCGGTATACTTCCCAAACTGTAATGGAAGTTTTAACCTATACACTGTATGGGAATAATGCCATACATCAAGTTGCAAATATAGGAATGTTTAACGTCGCTACGGTACAAAGTTGGGAAATTCCCCATGCATTTGATCGTCTCCTGAGCAAATGTAGACACGCTACGATGAATGCATAGGAGAAAAAAATTTACATTTCCCGCTTTCTCAGTAAGCGTGTACCCTGGTATGGTAAATTTCCGAATAATTTCTTAGAATACAGGACCTTCTGAAGTGCGCGGGCACGCGGAGTGATATTAAAACTGCCTCCTTGGAATGGATCCGGTATTACCCTATAGCAGCTTCCTTATGCCCGTGGCGCCATCGTGCGACGAACCAAGTGAATCAAGGGCAATCGTCGATCCTTCTGATCCGTCTTGTGGAGTTTTGCTCGCGAGGACGTAGTTTACCACACTGTGCGCTGGACTCCAAAACCGCCACCTTCAGTCCAAATTTCGTACGAGATCAGATTAACTGGCATTTCACAAGTAAACGAGAAGCAAATTTTCTTTCCGGTATTTATTTTTGACTGACTTTTTTTTATTCGTTCACAGGTTCATAGTGAAAAGGTTTAATATTATATCTATTATCATACGTTCTTCTTTCTTTCTTTACGTCGTCCATACTTTCCGGAATGTTTGTTCGGGCGACGAAGCTCGCAGAATCACGGAGGAGGTGGCTTGCGACCACAGTTCCTTGCCTAACGGTTACTTTCGAATTTTCTTAAGTCCTGCTAAAGTGATACTTCCAGGATAATCCTCGGGCATACTAAGTTTGATGGAGTCTACAAAATTACGCCAGAGAGACTACGCGCCGCATTCGTGAGTGCTAACTTCAATAATATTTTGCGTAAGAACAATTTCTTCCTAGCCATTTCCGAAAGGTCGATTTTTCTCCCTGTGTGGAAAATTATAATACATAAATAAAATAAAAGCGAAAGGTTAATTAAATCTGAAAAATAAGGTAATTTAATGTTAACAGGTATATGAAACGCTTGTGATACATGACAGGTTTAGTAAACATCCAAGCACGTCATATAAGGAGTGATTTTTAAGTTGGTGGAAACACGGGGTTGGCTGGGTGGGATTAATCATTACGCCGCTAGCGCCTAAAGAGAGGGACGGTGTACGTGGTTTACAGAGATAGAGAGAAGCTAGTGCGTTGAAAGGGTTTTAAAAGAGGGGGGGGGGGGGAGGGAGTAGTTTGAATGTTGCAAGCGCCCGTAAGCCGCGATTTGCGGCAATTAGAAACTTGTTCCGCACGGAGCAAGCACTGGCTTGTCGAGTGGGGTTGGTTTTGAATGGGTTGGGGGGAGGGGGTGGTTGGAATGTCGGTTCACTGCTGCCGGCGTTTGCGGCGAACGACTGGGGGTTGACTCTGAGCGTGTGAAACCGCGATGTGGTTTCGCTACCACTTTGCCGCCTGTTTATCACTCGCTTGCTGACACCCTCGTGGGACGCGTCCTGACAGAACGCCTGAGCACGGAAGATGTATAAGACAGTGGTGGTGTCCAACCGGATTTTTTTTTTTTTTTTGCAAAGGGTTGCAATCTTTAGTGTGCCCTGGTCGGCGGTCCACCAGGGTAAAAATGACGATCTCAAATCCACAGATAAAAATATCACGATTACTTTCAGATTTACTGAAACCTTGCTGAAGTTCTACTTTCAGCGTCACTCTCCGCTTCGCGCAAACAAGGTTTAGCAAAGTCTAGAAAATTACCTCAAACGGACATCGCCAGATTTTTACAGCAATCGCTGACTTTTCGACCTGCCGAAAATAATTAAATTTCCTGAAAATCACCGTATCATTTCCGCAAAATTATCGGACAGTTTTATGAAAGTCACCAAATCTGGTGATAAGAGTTGCGATGGTGGCAACTCTGTGGCCCCTGAAAAAATAAGGAGGAGGTGGTGGAAGAGGAGGAATAAGTGGCGGAGGAAGAAGGGGAGTGTGGGTTGTTTGGGAAAACCGGCGCGAGGCAGCGGTCAAAGGGCGCCATGAAGGCCGCCGCTGCCGTTAATGGCGGGCATCAGTCAGGGGGTAGGGGTCCATATCGCCGCATTATCGATGAGCTTCTGGCCGCCCCCTCGGAGTCTGAGGGGAGCAGCAGGCGCGATATATTTATTATCCGTAGGAAAAATCTTCACACCGCGCGCCTGGTACGGTGGCTCGCGGAAGTCTAGTTCCAGCTGGCGCGAGCTTTGTGAAGCTCCGAAGTTCTTAACCAAGGTGGCAGCGGAGATATAGGCTGTTCACGGTAAAGTGAGCACCCTCGGAGTCTGAGGGGCGCAGCAGGCGCGATATATTTATTATCCGTAGGAAAAATCTTCACACCGCGCGCCTGATACGGTGGCTCGCGGAAGTCTAGTTCCAGCTGGCGCGAGCTTTGTGAAGCTCAGAAATTCTTTCCATGGTGGCAGCGGAGATATAGGCTGTTCACGGTAAAGTGAGCACTATGGAAAGCCGTCTCATTTTGAATAATAGTCAGCATGTGTATTTCATTTCATCCTTAGACGTAAACTTCCGAGTGCGGTGAAATATACACGCTGTGTCTCTTACTTGCAGCCTTTACAGGGCCATATGCAGACTCGCGTAGAAATGAAGCGCCACTAGCACTTCCTGTAGTGGATGTTCCAAGCGTCACTGGACTCCGTATGCTCAGCCTGTTTTTGTTTTAGTTTAGTGCGCCTTAATGAAGTTTAGTACGGATGGTTACTGAACACGAAGATACACGAGTTTGCCCGAAAGTGACGTTAGTAGATCTCAGCCATTAGGAACAACTATGATGTCTGCTTCTTCTCCTAAGAAATAAAATGGAGAGGTTTGTTCCTCGAAATACGCATATTATTCTTATACTGTTTAAAAATGTAATTTATATGCTGGGATCAACAGAAAACGCATGGATATCGTAAATACTGCCAGTTAACTAATAAATGTATGCGGAAATACCATTTATAAGATGTTGTTGACGAAATTTATGAAATAATGTAACTAAGAGTTTTTTTAAAGGTGTTCATGAGGTAAGGCATTAATTGGTTACTAGTAATACTTGTCATACAGTTCCAGCACCAAACATGTTATTTTATTGCTATTTAAACTAATCAACGAAGTTTAAAACCAAATACATGTACGATTTTCTAAGTATACTTTGCGAAATCGTTAGTATACTTGTGTAATATGCTTAATGTTATAGAAACGTACTTTATTTTTTTATTGCACACATTGTAATTCTTCCTATTTTTTATGAATTAATGCGTATGCATATAAATAATTTATACTTGCATATGAGAACAATTAATCTAAAGTAACAAATAAAATTAAGTTTATCTCTATCAAGCGGCTGCAACGCATTTATTACTGTTGCATACGAAATACACGTTTTTTTTTTTTTTGTGAAACAAATCTGCATTAAAAATTACTATTTATTAGTATATTCAGTACTCCAGTTCCATAAATACATTATCTTAACAGAAATGTCTGAATATGCAGCCCCGTGCACATTGAAAACTCTAAGTCAAGTAAAATGCGGGTCTTGTTACCGCCATTTTGCAGAAAATCTCCACTATATGGCAATTTATTGAGGTCCTTCGGGAACTAGATTTCTCCACTAAAAAAGTAAGGGTCGCTACAACTTACAGTAACTGAGTGTACACAAAACGAGTAATCTACTGCCGGCTTCGCTTCGGCTCTAGTATTGGTGGCGACTAGGTACCTATCTGCTCACAGCCCTTCTCGACACTTCAGAGACAAGGATGACTAATTCTTAATGTGACTGAGCATACGAAACGAACCATCCAGTGACGATTTCCCTGTGTTTCTAGTGTTAGTGGAGACTAGATTATCCTCTGCATACGGCCCGTAGTCCATTCACGGTTGCTTCCAAGTTTTCTGATAGTCCTGCTGAAGTTCTACTTCCAGGATATTCCTCCGCCTCAAGCGAACTAAGCATTATCGAGTCTATAAAATTACCCCAGAGGGACAGCGCACCGTATTCGCACGCACTCGTGTCATTATATATTTTTTTTTTCATAAGAACTCTCTCTTACCAGGCATTGCCAACACACCTATTTTCTTCTGTTGACCGAGCCATCGGAGTTGTATTAACGCCAAATCCGTATAAAATCATCTCGATTTTCTCGGAGAAGGATAAGTCATGCTGAAACACGCAACACTTTATCCAGATACAAATTCGAGGTTTAAGTTTTCATCTCGATAATATTATCTGGATTTTCTACTAAATTTATCTTCGTAGGTGAAACCGGCCCTAAGGCCGTTATTACGCGATACCTGCAGCCGTACTTGGTTCCGTGTATAAGCTTGTGCAAGCCGTGACGCAGGAGCTGGTATACCGGCCTCTATATGAACCGCCATGGAAGATTCATATTACACGCCAGCAGTTCGCGTACTAGCATTTGACACCCTTGGTGGATGCGCAGTTAATAGTTTGTAGTAAATATGAACCCCATTCGTAGACCTTCTACCAGTTAGAAACTTGCGTAGGCTTATGAAAAAACTAGCTAGCACTTCTTAATAGTGCTATATTACTGTTCGCCTTCTACATGAATTGATTGCTTACTAGTATAATTTCATTAATTTTCTTGAAAATGACTGTCACTAGAGTACGAGTGTGTTATTTTTAATTTTGGCGAAAATTACTGACCGGTTGCAAAAAATGGTTTTTTCTCTACGTACTGGGATATTATCCGCATGTACAATTTAATGATAAAAAATCTTTGGTACGACGGAGTTTTGAACCGACGCCCAAAAGATACACTGTATTAGCAAACGTCGCAACTTTGCCACTCTACTGCCACTTTCGGGTTAATACACCATATATTCGATTACTAGTTCGAATTAATATTTTCATAGAGTAGTAATGTTTTAAGTATTTAGAACCATTTTAAACAGTAATTAAAAGTTGTCATAGCCAATATTATTCGTCGTTGTCGTATTTTAAATCTATTCGAGAGAGTTTCAGCTTGACGGATGTATAATCAAGATGGAGGTGTCCTTTTCTGTTTCTTCATCAACTCGTTTCAAGTAGTAACCACGGGGAGCGCTCTCTGCGCTCTGAAACTGCAATGTGATTGGCCAGGTACGAGAGCCGGCTGCCGCAAAAAACAAATACGACGTGTCCAGTTACCAAACCTGGTACAAAATCTGGCCGTACAAGGCGGGAAATGCCGTGACGGTTGCCACACTAGCCCGTATACCGGCCACTACGGCGGACCTTGCTCAACATTTTTTTGCGGAATGTAGTGTCGTGTAATATCGCCTTAAGTAAGCAGCACTGAAGACTGGGCGGGATTGCCAACATCTCGTCAGCGGGTTTCCCTCGTGGGGTTGAATTATTTATCTCCCCTGCCGTGCACCAAGGACTGTCCAGGGTCGATTATAACCTAACCTTCTGGAAAGCTGCTAGGCGCTTGGTATAAGAATGAGAAAGACAAGTAGCGAGAACTTACCTGAGAGTAGGTTGTGGGTTCTAACCCACGACCACGTTATATTTGTTTCCAGGAGCAGCAAAAAAAGGAAAATGGATCATTCAATGTCGAGTGGAACAAAAATTTGGCTTTTTTTAAACGTGACTCGTTTAGATTTCATTTCAAATCTGGCTCACATTAAGTACTACCAGATATAGTAAAACACGTTAATTTTTAGATCTTTGGTGATGTAGCTTTTAAGTTACAACCCTCTGAAATCTTAAAAATTTAACATTTTCCAATTGTCATCTGATAACATAATTGAATGTCTGACCCCAATATGATCGCTTGATAAAACTTTGTATAAACAGTTCTGAAACAAGTTTACGTGTGAATGTTTAAAACATTTTTAATGCACACTTTTTGATATGCTTTAAGGTCAAATTTGGAATTAGGCGAATTTTGAAAAAAAAATTTATTCCCAAAACTGGTGATCCTATACATTATACGAAAACCTGGAAAAAATAAGCTACAAAATGTGTTTTAGTTTAGCCTTATATCACATTTCTAGCCAAAGTAACCGTCAATTTAGTAATCAGATGGCAATGGAAAAATGTTAAATAATTAAGATTTCCGAGGGCTGTAACTTAAAAACTACAGCGCCAAAAAATTTAAAAATTATTGTGTTTTAATTTTACGCGAACCAAATTGAGACAAAATCAAACTGGGTCATTTTTTTTTTTATTGTATCGCTTGACAAGGAATGGCCCAAATGTTCGTCACTGCTGCGAATGTTGAGATCACCTTAAGACTGAACTTGTACAACACAAAAATTAGAAGATTGTTTGTTAGTATTCCTACTGTAGGGGTGATGTAACTGTACTTTCCTCAAGTGATCAAAATTAAGATATTAGATTTAAAAAAAAAAATTTGTGTCCTCGTATGTTTTGGAAAGCGAAAGTCTGTTTCAAAACGTTCGGTTTTAATTTTGAAGAGGTATTGGCGATGACAGTAAATTACATGCAAGAACTTGCTCCATAGAGAGGCGACTGGCATCTTTGTTATGAATATGCTACTGTTATTTAAAGTGTCGCGGTTCTTCTCTGTTGCATGTGAATCACACTTTGTCGCCTTATCAGCTACGGCACACATGCTACACGTGTAAGTGTCGAGCGAATCGCACTCTACCGCTCGCAATGAGGTTGTACAGTATTTATTCTGTGCGACTAATATTTTGATCTTTTATCTGAGTAAATTATTTATTTGGAGAGTTGATCACTATGTCACGTGACGACCTTACAACATACCTGGAAGACCAGATACTCCTATTGATCTACTCAGAATTTTAGCCGCCTGGGCTGTGTAAAATAGATGTATTTATATTTTTTTGCCAGGAAAAAATATAATATTGCAAATAGCGTGAAGTTACTTATGAGCGTGACGAGATGTTTACAGCGTCGTTCTCTCACGGAAAGGTTTTGCCATCCTCGTTATTACACAGCGACTGCTGTATTGTAGCAAAAATACAATTAGATTTTAGGCAAACTAGCAGCTCTGGATAGCTCTCTACTTGTTTCAACACAGTTTTTAACGAGCACGGAACTATTAATTAGGAGCGAGAATCGTGTAGCTTGAACTGAAGCAAGTTTGTGATGCAAACAAGGAGAGAATATTACTGTGCAACGTCACGGAGCGGGGTGATGCAAATATTGTGCTAGCCGAACTGTAAGTGGTTGGAAAGGATTTTCTCTAATTAGCCAAGAAAATTCAGCTGCAACTGCTGCAGTTGCGCTTAAGTAGTACGCCCCAACATTTATGCTAACGCCGATTTCAAAAGGGGCCGCGGTGGTTTGAGCGATTAGCACGCTCGCCTCCCACCAAGGCGAACCGGGTTCAATCCCCGGCCGGGTCACCGAATTTTTCGCAGGTGGGAATCGGGTTTTCTCGGCCGATCTCACGTTTTTTCCCCGTCCCTTCATTCCGGCGCCGCTCCATATTCACTTCAGTCACCCTCATCGGCTCCCAAGACCTCGATGTTAAGAGCCGCCCAAATCTCTTTACTCACTCGCCGATTTCAAAAGGAAGAGAAATTCTTGTCACCTTGTCTTTGCAACCTAAAAATAATCCGGAACAGTGTAAGTTTCTCTTCCCTTTACTTTAAATTAGCAATTTTTAATAAGGAGCTTCGGCCTTTTTTCCATTTACGTACAGGGTGTCCTCGGTAAAGTGAGCACCTCTTGATGCAGTCTCATCATCAGACATACTAACCAATAAATACATTTCATTGTGAACTTGGACTGTTGGTTTTGAGTGTGGTGAAATGTATACACTGTTTGACTCACGTAGCTGTGTTTACATTAACAAGTGGCGGAAGGATATACATTGGCTGAAAGAAAGGAAAGTAACCAGAGCTTCAAAAGTGCTCACTTATCATGAACATCGTATACCTTGTATGAAATAGTCAGCGTAACACTAGAGGAAATGCATTTCAAGGCGGTCTGCTACGTGCGACTTGAAATGTATCGCAGTGCGTTTGAAAAATTCGTTCTTTTTTACGAAACTATTAAACGTACCCCCAATATGTTTACCTGCGAAAAGAAAGTACATTCCAAACGATAACCGGAATGGTACTTTCAAAACTTTTACGCGCGCTGTAAACCCTATTTCCATGCTCTCCAACGTAGATAAGTACTGCTTTCCCAACCTGGTATATCACAAAATATACGAACCGGATACATGCGAAACAACTATGGAGGTTTGCATTGCTCTTTGCTACAATGTCGTGTCCAGTAAAATGACAGGGTGGTCGCTTAAAGCCACCGCCGGGAAGACTGCGCAGTCTTGCGCGTACAGACGATATACGCTATTCACGGTAAAATGAGCACTTTTGAAAGCCTTGCTTGGAATCAACTTTTATGCACAATGTGTATTCTTCCACCTTATGTAAGATTAGCATTGTCATGGGCACCATCACGTTATTATAAAAGTAAATATTTAACAAATCTGCGCATTTTTATACTTCGACGCATTAAGAAACACAGAAAGCGAAGTAAATGATTTAAGTTATCGTAAATGGTTGCCTAACACTTTTTATTCTACGTTAAGATACGGAACTATTTCCCATCCATCTTTACCAACTCTACTGGGCGAATGTCACTCAGTGTGCCCGTTAAAACATATGCAGGTAGGGGCAGTGACATTTTTCTAAGGTTGATTTCGAAAGTGCTCACTTTATCGTGAACAGCCTTTACTCCTTTACATACGCCGGTCGGAGTCTCCCGTAGCGCTTCATTTACCTTTGCCTCACTCACACAAACATACCCTTCACTAGGCGAACACCTCAAGAACAACCTGTAGGAACAGACGCATCTGCCTCAAATCTGGTAACACAATGACTTGGTATGTGAGACTGATCGAAACATTAAATGCAGCGCATATTCAGCAGACACCTTAATATTAATAAGGAGCAGAACTATCCCGTCGGCCCCCACACAGCAAGGCTGGCCTTTAACCTGTCGTAAAAATGCTTAATGCGTTTCCGGGGTATGGTATCCCACGCTCGCTGTACATCTTGGTGCAGCTGGGTCCCTTGTTCCACACATGCTCGGTGAGGCTGAGGTCTATCTATAGTCCATTGACGACTGAAACAGTCTTATGAAAATCAACCTTTGAAAAAACACCCTAGTCATTAGCTGCATGCATAGCTACTTGCTATTCACGGTAAAGTTACCAGTTTTGAAAACCCTCTCCTTTGGAATAATGGCCAAACATGCATTTTATTTTAGCCTCAGATGTTAACTTCAGAGTGCAGTGGAATCTACACACTGTGTTTATTACTTACATCGAAATGTTTATTTTAAAAGGTAGTTAAATTATGAAAAGTAACTAGGGCCTCAAAAGTGCTCACTTTACCGTGAACAGACTGTAGTAGTTTTTACTAGTTCTGCATGCAGCTATTGGCTAGGGTGTTTTTTCCAAAGGTTGGTTTTCGTAAGCCAGTTCCAGTCGTGAATGGACTATATAGAGCTACCGGGCCAGGGTAGCATGTGACTTGACAACACGCCGATTAGACCACGCTGTGTTGCCCCGGAGACGTAGGGGGGAACGTCATCTTGCCGGAAGATCCGGGGCCTGCAGGGTGTCGATATACGGTCGGAGGACGGATGTACGGCGTATTCGCCACGCTCCCCTGGACGAGTACCATAGGCGATCTGGATGCGTAGTTTACGGACTCCATGCCATCCCAGGCGTGGGCCGGTGTGGCGAGTGCGAATATTCGATGAATTGTTCCGCTCACCCGCGAGTCTACGAACGCGAACACGGCCATCATTCTGTCCAAGGGAGAAACAACACTTATCAGTGAACACAACTGCTCTCCATTTGCCTTTCCAACTCACACTGTCCCGACACCATCGGAGACGTTCACGACGATGAGCAGGGGGGGGGGGGGGTGGCAAAGTGGAGTCAAGGCGGTTCGAACGATCCTTCCGTTCATGCGCTCATCAGTGCAGCGAGCAGTGGCGCGTAGTGAGTTTTTTTTTTTTTTTTTTTTACAGGGTAAGCAATTTCTACTAACAAACGCAACTTCACACTTTCACATGTGTTTACCACCTTACTATACCTTTAAGAACTGAAACGAAATTAATGTTACAACAATTAAACTGAATATTATTTTCAGAGATATTACTAATTAAAAGAAAACTCTCGTTTTCCCCGAACACTTTAATCCACTTTCCAAGGGAAAATGTTGGATTGGAGGAAGCAAACAGAACGACTGCTTACCCTGCCGAAGGAACGCTGTCGAGCGTGTGGCGTGTTGTTGCTTGCGAGTTCGGTTCATCGCTAGTTGCTCTCGTTTGTGGAAATAAATACCAGATAGCAGCACTATGCGTGTACTGTACGGGAGTTGCGAAAACTTTTGTTTCTCGAATCGGAAACGGGAAACTGAGAATTAAATGTGTTTAAAATTACGGCGAAAACTATAAAGGATCGAACATTTCCAATATGTATAGGTTAAGCATTGCTTACCTGGCAGCGAGATAGGTGGCGCTAGTTGGGATAGGTGGATGTAGGAACCCTCTGTCACCCTTCTTCGCCACTGCCGATGGACCGATACGTCACTAGTGGTAATTCTGCGGAATGTCCAGCCATCTGCTCGGATTCCCGCTATACGGCCACGCGCAGTCACTTAACTGTTCAATTGGTACTCACCGTTGTCTTCCAGGCATTGCAGGCACACTTTGTGTTACATACGTAATGAAATCGCACAACCTCCTGCACTCGTGTTGTCGGACGACCAGTTATAAGACACTTGACTTAAGGGTCCTACGTACTGAAACTTTATCTGTGAAATCGTTGTTTGCGCGTAAACGTGTATCTCGGCAAATAAAAGTTCTGGAAATACGAATTGTTGCCTTAAATGATAAAAAATAAATTAGTGTCTACGTTCCTATCTTTTTTATTTATTTATTAAGGGTATTAATGGAGAAAAAATCGTAAAAGTGATCAAATATAGCGTTTTTAAAGCTTGTCTATGCTGTTTCCTTAAGCGGCAAGAGAAAAGTGCAAAGATACGGACGTAGTCTTTCATCGCGTGTAATAAAACCCCTATGTTACAGATCTAATTTGAACAGTACAGCGTTACGGCGGAGACACTGCACGCCTTGCGCGTAGGAGCGATGAGACGCCAGGCGTGCGTGTTACTGTCGCCCGTATCGCTCCCTCGCTTCTTGACCTTGAACGCGCAGCTACATAGTCCCCTTAATGGCTGCAGACTGGTACAGGTGAGAGGTGGTTTTCAACTCACGATCAGAGTACCCGCTACACAAGAACAGCTTGTGTTTTGAAACCCGCTTGGATTGGACAAATTTTTCCAGGTGTTCTTCAATGCGTTTCGACTATAGGCCATTCACGCTTTCTTCGGCCTTTTGGAATCGAACCTTTGAAAAATCACCCTAGGCGTATTATGTCAACCTGTTGTTCCAATAACTTATATTCCACAAATATGTAACACTGTGATTAATTTTAGTGTACTGTATTATTGAATAAATGAAACTTTACCTTATTATCTTATATAACTTGTAATATTTTTTTTTATTAAATACGAATTAACAACAGCGAGAGCAGTGGCATGTTGGCAATGGCCGGTAATAATTCAGTTATAATATTCTCTAACCTCTTTTATGTATACTATTTGTAAGTTAAACGTTGCCAATTGATATATCTGTACTGTTAGGTAGCACTGATGGAAATACATTTCATTGCTGCAGTTAAAAATATCCGCGCAAATTTCCGTGTGTAGGTTGGTGTTTTTTTTTCCGTCCGAAATAAAGGTTCAATAAGCGAAGCAGAGTGTGTGTGTGTCTCCTCTCTCTCTCTCTCTCTCTCTCTCTCTCTCTCTCTCTCTCTCTCTCTCTCTCTCTCTCTCGTGTGTGGAAGATCGTACCACGTGTGTAGGAAAGGTATACATTTTGTTATTTCTAATTTCACCACATCTCACACTAATTACAGTATCAGTAATGATGTCTGAGATTGTAATTTACAACTGAAACGAGATTTTATTGTTTAAATACCTTTTATATGTTATTTAGATGCGATGGCGCGACACAGCTCGTTGCAAGACACTTACAAATCCAGCAGGTTGGGAGACATGGTATTGGAAAACGTCTCCAATATGGCGGCGGCGGGCGACATACAAATGACACGGCGTGTTACTCAATGAAGCGTCAAGTTCGTACTTCTGTGCTTTTGAAACATCCTACGGAAGTTACAATGTTGTGATAAATATGTGTTTCCACGGCAGAGTGGAATATGTTGTGATCGTTGCGTATGAAAGGGCGTGGTGGCTGCGTTGTAATCGTTACGCAGGGCAGGTGTATGTGTGTGTGTGTGTTGATTTCAAATATGTGGAAAATTTATACGTTTTAACCATGAACTGATGTTATGGCGAAATTAATTATTTACCTTTACGTCGGTTTATCACAACGTTTTACCTTTGCGCTAGGTGTTTGGAAAACAGTTGTGTAACGAGCTTACGTTTATGTGATTTGAATGTCTGCAACAATCCCAACGAAATACTAAGCCCGCTCAGATAAAGTTAAATAAATAATAAATTAAACCTACGAACCAGTAAATACCAGTGCATGTAAATATTAGCAGAATAAATGTTACGGTAGGCCTATGTGTTTGCGTGTTCACTACTATCTTTTACGTTTGTCGATGTACAATAATTAAGCGACACGAGTTGCGTGCTTGAATTTACTGCGTTGTTTCGTTCGACTGGTTGTTCCTTCGTTTTCATTTTTATTCCAAACACATTAATAACAACAGGCTAAGTACTACTGTTGTTTACGCCACAGTTGTAACAAACATAGTCGTGACCAAATATTAATGTGTATTATGTGTAACGTGCTATATCATGTATACACTAAAGCTGACCTAAATATTGTCACAGGCCTACATTGTGAACATTCGTAGGAAATGTTTTCTGCAGTATGATATAATTCATTGAACAGCTGTAAACAGCAACCAACGCATTTGACAGTTATGAAAGTAGAAGTCACGTGGCAGTGTTTATGTTTACGTGTAGCGGAAGGATACGTAATCAGTAACCAAAAGTAGAAATTTGGCAGGGCTTCAGAAAAGGCCGAAGTTAACGTGAATCAACTATAGCGTATATACGTTTAGTTACTGCATTAAAACCTGTAGGTAAATACTGACTGTGTACGCGGGAACGTATGTTAAATCATGACTTATGTTCTCAACAACGCAACTGGGTATGTTAAATAAGGTTTTCTCTTGTTACCAGCAACGTTTATTAAGGATTGGACACATTCTCACATTGAATTAACCTCCTTGTGCCGTCGTGTTACCGCCATTAATAGCTTCACTTCCAAATCACCAGCGAACCAGAGCTACGTGTGTGTGCCCTAGACCTATATCTGATTGAATTGCTAACGAGGATCTAGGAACCGGAACACGTGTTTTGATTGTCCCCCTCGGCCTTTGTGCACGCATGTGTTGGCCTACTTGAAGTCCGCTCGTGTTGATAAATCACAACTTTACGTGAGCGGGCAGGGCGCATTGTTCGCTTCGCATAGTTAGTTAAACCCCTGCGGCATTGTAAAGTCTGCTTTGTTTTTGCGGGAATGTCGTGGCTCGGCTCTTCTACACGACGACTTTTGTATAGTCGCACTTTCTTCGGCACCGAGCGAGGTGGCGCAGTTGTAACGCGCTGGACTCGCGTTCGGGAGGATCCGGGTTCGGTTCCCGATCCATGGTTTTCCGAAATCACCCCAGGCGAATGCTGGTCCCAAAACAAAGAAAGTCCATGACCGATTCTTTCCCGTTCCTCCTCCCCCCCCCCCCCCCCATCGCTTTTCACTGCGCAACTTGCGCCATCTCTAATGACCTCGCTGTCGACGAGACGTTAAGCCCAACTGCCTACCTACCTACGTACATATTTACTTCGGGAGAGTTGAATGAAAGGAGCGGGCGGGGGATAATCGGGGTGTGGCTGTTTAGGGGACACGGCCGCTGGTATTTCTTTGAATTAGTCTGCGTTAGCGGGTAATATTGTCTTCGGAATACGCGAACGAAATATAAACATTAAAGGGCTTATAAGCTGTTCACGGTGAAATTAGCACTTTTTAAAGCCCTGCTTGAGATCTGCTTGCATGCACGTTGTGTATTCTTCCGCCTTATGTAAATAAAATTAACATTCGCATTGGCCTCATCACTTTATTCATACGTCGGTCAAGTAAAAGTGTGAACTTATTAAATAAATAAATATTTTTCAAACTTGCTCATTTTTAAACTTCGATGCATAAAAAAAACAGGAAGCGAAAAAAATAACTTAAATCTATCAAAAATGGTCACCCAACACTTTTTATTCGACGTTAAAATACGGAACTACTTTCCATCCATCGTTACCAACGTTACGGGAGAATGTCACTCGGTGCGCCCAAATGCAGGTAGGAGCAACAGCCTTTAATAACTATAGTCCATTCACGACTGGAACAGACTTATGAAAAAAGTGGCGGGTGCAAGTACTGTACCCGCTCCAGCCACTTTTTTTTTTTTTTACTAGCTATGCAAACAGCTAATGGTTAGGATGTTTTATCAAATGTTGATTTCCACAACTCTGTTCCAGTCGTGAATGGACTATAAACACGTCGTACATGGGTTGATTTTTCAAAGGTTTGATTTAAAAATTGTGAAGAAACCGCGAATGGACTATAGCTATCTGCGGTCACATACGCCAAATGTACTAAAGTCCATTTCATATAAGTGGTCTCAATTTTTGACACTGTTCTAGGAAAGAAGTGTCAATGGCATCTAGTTGGCTATGTATTCTTCCGCCACAGCTGAACTGTTCTTGAAGGTGACTGTTTGCAAACAAACACCACGTGACTGCCAGTATTTGTAAACAAACAACATATGACTACCTGTTTTTGTAAACAAACTGCATGTGCCGCCTCCCGAATTACTTTTAGAAGCTGCGAATGGCTGTTCAAACAGTTGCAGGTTGGCAACAATGCCATTTTTAAATTTATAAATATTTTATGTAAATGACTTAACAGTCCATGTAATAGGTCTATAAATTGATAATTTTTTACCTTGCAAAATTTGTAACAAGAATGCACGAAAATGAAATTGTATTTTGGCTGTCAAATGAATAATATATTTTACTGTTTTTTAATGTACTTGAAATGTATTAATGACAACTAATCTTGTAACACTTACCTTAAGAAAGTTCTTGTAAACATAAAAATTTCGCATGGTTTCCACGAACACCAAATACAAAGATCCCCCCCCCCCCCAATAATGCACAAATACCGCCCCTCCTCCAACGCCTTCTTTTCAAAGACAGTATACATTCTTACATACAGGCTATGCCTACCATTGCATTAAAAGTACATAATTCAGCTTTGTGGTATGATACAGCAAACTTTGGACAGCCTGATACTTTTATGGTAGTTATAATACTGAGGACGTTAAAGTGTGTAGGTAACCAAAATAATTTCAGTAATTTTAATTACTCTCATTTAGTAACTCAAATGTTAAGTATTGCAGGTCTAAATACAAAATACTTAAATAAATTTTCTCAAATACCTACGTGTTCAGATTGTCATGCTGCGAATGAAAACTTATTTCTGACTAACTCAGTGTTGATATTTACACTGAAGTTCACTTGCATAACCTCCCTCCTCAAAATTGTGGATACAGCCCAAGATTGTTCTCGGGTACCTAATGAAAAAATGTATTTCAATTCAGAGATGTTACAAAGTGCTCTAGAGAAGCAGATGTGACCTACAGTAACAATATATCAAACAAACATGTTACTTTTACACTAAAAATATGCTCCACCTACCCAAGATTGAAGACATCATAAAGTTCATTTTCCTTAGCGATACATTTTTGAATGTCGCAGTTCCTGCTGATGCACAAGACACTTCTTCAGGATGTTGGAGCACCTTCGTTGGGAGCTTAAATTGAAAGAATTTTGTTTGATAAGCATGTTGTAATTTACTTGATATCGAAAAGTTGCCTTACAAGTTTGTATGGCAGGTAAGCTTTACATTTTGAAACCCTCCAGAACCAGTGTGTTAGAGTTTCAATCAATAACAACACAGAGAAATGTTCATAGCAATGAAATATGGCCCCAATTAGGATATCATCTGTATTTTATTTCGAGGGAAAAAGGGAAAAGTGAGCAGAATTTGGGGGGGGGGGAGGGGGGGCTTTAGTTTATCGTCTTTCGTGAGACGGGTTTATCTTGATCTTACGATGCCGGAATCACATAGCCCCAACGTGCACGACACGACGGCCAACAGCCAAAGATAGGTCGTCGTAAGCCCGACCGATTCTGTCGTCCGACCAGCAATTTTTGATTAGAAATGACTTCTATTCTTCGTCGTGTCGTGCGGCACGATGCACAGAGTACAACGTTGCAAAATGAAATTGTATTGCAAGCTTTCCCTGCAATGGTAAATACGCAGCTTATAAGAAAATTAAATTGAAAACTACTGGATCTAACTATTAAAAATAATAATTTTACTTTCGTATGCATTAACGATACCAATTTGTCATCATTATGTAATACAAATTTCCCTCTTGTTCACCGCCTTTGAGACTAACGGAGCCTATCAGCGCCTTCTAAATAGTTAACTTAAATGCCGAGAGCGTGGTGTCGATCGTGCTGTAAATTCAAGTAGTCACATTGAAAATGTCGTGGTTGCGTTTTGGTCGTGTCGTGCTGTGTTGGTTGGGTCTGTGAGATTCCGGCATGAGTGTGTGGCATTCTGAGTTGCATATTGTTTTGATGGAGCAGTGGAAAATTTTGCTCGTATGAAAATAACATTTAAATTATTTAACTTCGAAAATTATAACTTTAATGAAAATACAAAACGCGATACATACGTCGCTGTTCGTATTCGTACAGATACAGCAATATATATATACACGCACGCACTTTGGTCGAAGTTAACCTTACACTCGAATTTACGATGTAGACAAACAAATGTTATTCACTTCCTACAAAAGCGTGGAAAGTGCGGCATTTTTCAGGCCACGTGCATTTCAATAATTATAGTAACGGTTTACAAATACATTTACAAAATACGCAAACTTACACTTGTAACCTCTTGAATACGTGGTTTTCTATGGCGGTCCTTGCGAGTTTACTTCACTAAAATCGTATTTGTTCGTCACTTGCATTAAAATATTTATTTGCAAAGTTAGTCAGTAAAATCAACACTGCGCATGTTTCCTGATACAAACAAACTTAAAACTTATATACGGGAATTCTATTCGTGTCACATCATTGTGGAAGGCTGTTAGGAAAATGGCGGAACGAGCAGTTTTAACGACGTACCGATTAGTATTACTTTTCACTCAACAAAACGCACTACAACGGTACCTACAACCAACCATGTTTGGAAAAAGCAAACAAAAAAAAAATTAACTACCGATTAAATATTCCGACAACACCATTAATATATTCGTAAAATAAACACAATGAGAAGAAAAGCGCACGCACAACTGCCTTCACCGGGCTGGAAACATAAACTTGGCTGGAAACGTTTACTGTTCTTACGTGTCCACATACTCTGTCATAAATGCTGAAAATGTTTTTAAAGTCCCGTTACTAATAGCCAAGAAAATTTAATATTACTTTAGAAACATAATTTAAACCATAAATGTTGTATTTATAATTAAGATTTCAAATTACAACTTTTAGTTAAGAGTACTATTTTCTTCCAAAACCGCCATCAAAATAACCAAACTAACAACACGAATCCCGCAGTAGTTCATCAGCTGATACAATACTGTAGGAGCGAGAGCATTTGCTGTTTACATACTGGGTAGGGTGGTCACATTGTCTGTCAAATTTGAGATCACTTATATGAAATGGACTATACTACTGCGTGTATTTCTTTTTACCGTGGTGCACTCTGCGCGCTGTAGGAAACCCTCCAGACAGGAGTAAGTCTGTACTGCCGTATCGTAGCGGGGGTCCATTCATTAGCGCGTCGCTGCGGGGAACCAATTTCCCCCTTCCCCGGGGTTGGCCCTAAGCGTGGTAGAATGACTTGGCGTTGTACAGCTGTGCCCCCTCGTCCCCTACAGCCTCCCCCTTCCATTTCTCATTCACTTCTTGATTAGGTGCTCCGGCAAGGGGGGGAGGGACCCCTTGCCAGATGTCGCCGCTTCGCGACACCTGACTGCGCTGTTTCGCTTTCCCGCGTGAATTTTCCCCCAACTGCGTCATACATTTTCATTGTCCATTTTCACGTACCGGAAAAAATTCACGAATTCAACTAAAGGTTGTTCACGATAAAGTGAGCACTTTTTGATACCAACTTTTGAAAAATGTCACTGCCCCCCTGCCAGCATGTATTTTAACGGACACTATGATTGGCATGTGCCCTCTGAAGTTGGTTACGACGGAAACAAAGTAGTTCCACGTCTTAACGTCGAATTATAATTTGTCGGAAATAATTTGAGAACGCTGAAATAATTTGTTTTACTTTCTATATATTTTTAATTGATATAAGTGTATAAATTAGCAAAATGATAAGGTGACCAGGCCCATGGCTAGGCAAATTTTACGTATGGCGGAAGTATACGAAATGTGCATACAAGTAGATCTTTAGCAGGGATTTCAGAAGTGCTCACTTTACCGTGAACAGCTTGTACCTGTAGGTTAGACTCCACAGTATTGTGTACAATAAAGTCCTCATTGGTTGCTTGCTGTCGCAGTGGAATGCGATGGTTGCGCCTGCATTCCGTCGTGTGTTTCTTATGGGTTTAGGGTTCTCCAGATGAAGTTCAATATTCCGTGGACCATTTGCGACCGAAGCATGAACGTAAGTTTTTTTTTTAAATTCTAGCTTGACCCAAAATGAATTGGCGAATTCCTCAAGTCTCTGCGCGTAAGTTAGTGCGAAGCTGACGTATTGCAATCTGTTGTATAGTGTGAGTGGTGAGATTTGGGCGGCTCTTAGCAGCGAGGTCTTTGAGAGTCGACGGGGGCGATTGAGGCGAGTATGGAGCAGCGCCAGAATGCAATGGCAGGGGGAAACGGGAGATCCCCGAGAAATCCGCCGGCCAGCGGCATCGCCCGGCCCGATTCCCACAAGCGAGAATCCGGGTGCGACCCGGCCGGGAATTGAACCCGGTTCGCCTAGGTAGAAGGCGAGCAGGCTAACCGCTCAGCCATCGCGGCCCCTACACAGACAGCCTTTTCAAAAACGCACAGGAGGAAGTTAAATCCATTGGTGCACACTATTTTTTAATATTTAAATTTAGCTAAACATTGAACATGAAGTATATTAATATCTAGTTTAGTAAGATGTGTAATTTATTAATAATATTTAAAGCTGTAAAATGTCCATTTTATACATTTTGTAATTTATTATTTTGAATTTTTCTACAGAGATTGACTAATATATCGAACATTACTGATTATAAAGTGTAGAAATTAAAATGTTACTTGTTTCGCGACAATTGAAGGGCTGAGTTAGATTGATGACAAAAATACTTTTTACTTTCATTCTCCTTTTGTTTCGTTATAATGTGATAGGAAACACATGTTCTGTGGATGTTACGATCGTGTGTTTGTATGTGTGGGCGCGCGAACTTATCAATCCCCCACAGTTGTAATGAGTCTACCTGGAAATGAGCTTCCAACCTCCCTACATATTGTCTGGATTATAGGCGGCATTTTTACACTTAGCAATCATGTAGCTAACATGATTGCTAACATGAGTTTGAACATACATCATTTTCAACGCGTACCACTAGCCTTACTGGCGTGTCCTTTGGAATACATGCAATTTGGGGCTGGGTTATATTTTTAAGGTGAAAATGTTTTTAATATCATACCGATACAAGGGGTACCGGGACGGAAATCACGCCTGTCAATAATGTAAATTATATATGTAATATTATATATATGCAATAGTAATAGAATAATCGTGAATTAACATCGTTTGGGAGCAAGCCAGGAGATCGTTGAAATGGGATTTTATTTCAGCAGTGAAATACGGGTAACACAGACTAAGGTTAATGAGGCAAATGCAATATCACAAACCCAGTGATGATCTACGGACTGGGGACTGAGTCTCCCGCAAAAGCCTTATTGTATGGTATTGTTTGTATTGTATTGTTAGGCGCGGACCCCCGTGCAGCGCGCGTGCTGTTAGTCTTAATGCTGGGGGAGGAGGGTAACTCGTGTGGACCCAACTGTGGCAGTTGGGTTCATGCGGGCGGGGAATGATTGACAGCTTGCCTGAAATGGAGTTACCATCCCATCCATCCGCCTTAATAGAAGAATCAGCGGTAAGTTTCTGGTAGTTTCCAATTTCGGCGTAGTCAGGCGTGTGAAGAAGGTTCTGGGCCATGATGCCTGCCGTTATAAATACCACCGCTGGGGAGTCGTTAGTCTTTAATAAGCCATCTGGGGAAGCGTGGAGCAACGGTGCAGGTAAGGCAGGGATGATTGAGATTGCGCGAGTTTTGCTGTGGGCAAGGTATGGGACGGGTAGAGTGCGTCTGTGTGCGGAAGCGTTCGGGGCGCACCCAGAACATTCCAGACAGGAAAGACTGTCATATATGTACTGAAACAACGTTGTACCGAATGGACGAGTGATACAGACTTGATCGTAAATACTGGAACTGTCAGATATAAAAAAATTATTTTAAATAATAATTCAGTGGGTGTTGGAAAATTGTTTATAAAGACTAATTTTAAGTGTCGGATTGTCTGAAAATATGTAAGGTAACGGACGGTTATATAAATATTATTTGTAAATAGCAAGTGATAGCCATTTATTGGCGAGATATTAAGTCTAGAATATTATTGTGGATTAAGCTGGACTCAACCATCCGTTTCATCCGTCAGTCGTCCATCGGTCCGTCGGTCACGTGATCTTCAACCAATCGCAGGGCAACTTTCTTTTCTATCCGTCAATCCGTCTAATATATCTCGAACTTTAATTTCTACGGACCGACGGATGCGCCACCACCGTCTTGTAATATCGTTCCTTGAGCATGGCTGTCGGAAAACGGTCACTTGTTTATTGTCGGAATATTTTTCTTTCTGAATACACAAGGCAGTGAAGTTGTTTACTTTTTTTACGTTTCATCTTTCAATTGAATTGTAGATTTTCAGAGGAAATGCTGGTAAAATTATGTGTGGAAAGAGAATATATTTAGGACATTCATTAAAAACAGTTTTCTCTGCGCGAGAAAGTTCTTGTTGTTGGGTGGTAACACTGAGCACTTTCTGGCCAGACGGATTTACGGATTGTTGTGAGTCGCTTTCAATTGACGGACAAAAAAAAAAAACCGACGAATGGCTGGCTGACGGAAGCGTTGGGACAGTTGTGCGCCAAGCTTAATTGGTAAATCATCTACGAAATATTTATTTTATTAATACTTTCTTCCTTTAAATAACTGGCAAAGCACCCAGACTGCGAGAAACTGTGTACAGTACCTATTGTATTGCACGTATTGTACTTAACTCCTATGACCGTTAAAGACCCATAGCGCCACCGACACGAACAAGGACATCCTAGGACGGCAGAAGCGTGTATTTTGGCGATAGAGCACAAGGATGCGAGAAACAAAAACACGTGTTGCCCACAGCTCGGAGTGGTCTATCGCGTCCGTGTGTGAAGCGATCCGAGCCGCTGCAGTCTCCGTAGGTGAACCTGCATGTGGTAGCAGTCACGTGTGCTGGTATGCCGAGCCTGCCCGCGAAGCGTTGCGTGATGTTGCCGCGGTAACGTTGCTACTTTCAGAACTGCCGAGATAACCTTCACAAAAATATAGCCGTGCATTGATTGTCCATTGTCGACCGAGCACGTTTGAAAGCGTTGCTTAGTATGTATCTTGACGTGAATACGTCTTTAAATTTGCAACCGGTAGTCGGAGGTAATCCAGAAAATCTGATAGCAAAATTGGGGGATACAGTTTGGTATTGCAGCTCCGAATCTAACATCTACATTCAAAATTCAATTACGCCACTCGATTGCCAAAGGATCAAAGAATATGTTACGTTGAGTGAGGACTGCGAAGCATCGCGCCTGGCGTGTGTGTGTGTGTGTGGGGGGGGGGGGGGAAATTTTGATTTCGTTTCGCCTCTTTTCATAACTTCCGCGTAGTATAACTTTTGACTAGGAGAAGCTACGACGTCTCGTTTAAGTTTCAATCGACAGCTCTCGTCGTCGATCAATCGATTGTGTGTACAAAAACATTTGTGTGGCGTGGTTATGGTGAAATTGTATGCGTAAAAAAAAAAAAAAAATTAAGAAAACTCCACACATTTCGGCCTGAACTCTTCAAAAAGCCAAGTCGAAATACAGCAATCACACACGGTTGGAAAGAGCATCTCAAAAGCGATCCAGTGATACCCATAAATCGCCTTATTATTGAGTGAAGCGGTGCCGGGAACGTAAAACATACACCAAGGTGTCGTCCGAGCGCGTTAACGTAGACGTAATCACGCAAAACAAACAGCCGTGTCCCCAACACAGCCACATCCTATTTTTATCCTTCTGCCTCACGTAAAATTAATTTAACCACGGGCGTGATCGCTGTATTGATGCGCCATCCAAATGAAATCATGGGATTTTTCATAAACACAAATGTGTTGATAAAGGGCAAGTTTGTTAAGTGTATAAGAGATGAAATACCAAGTGACAATTAATTTAAAAATTTCACTGGAACACAACGTTAAGTCTTAGAGAGGAACCCTGCATACTATTGCGCATGTAGTTACGGGCTATTTAGAAGTTCTCACTATATCGTGAATGGCCTTTAACGATATAGTTCACTAAACACCACACATTTGACTAATAACAGGTGAAAAACTATTTAAGGCTTGTGGTAGGCAGGGGATAACTGTTCAGTGCTTAATGAAGCATAAATTCAAATGACTATTCTTTATTTACTCTTAACCCTTGTTTATATTCGGCGATTAGTAATAAATGTCAATCAAATTTGTGGACGCGTAATTCTTTTAAATGTTTAGCCCCGTTTAATTTTTAAAAATTAATTTAAAATGTAGTGTTAGCACGTATTTACATTATCCTGCGGCGATGAAACGACAAAAATATTCCCGTAGTTGCTTAGCGTAAAACATTCAGTATTCCAGTTTTTGACCGCAAGTTGCGAACTTTATCGTGTTACACTGATTACGTAATAAAATGTAACACGGTTATCGTGGTTAATTGTAACCGATCATGTTGCACAAGCTACAGCTCGAAAACGGAAATAAATGTTGACGTTAACACATCGACTTCCTCTCAATGTTTGCTTGGAGTATGGAGAAGGCATGCTTAGTAAAATTAAGTTATTACTAGGGTAATTTCTGTAACCCCATCCTAGTTTATTTGGAACAATATTTCTATCTTCGCTGCGCCATTTTTGTCGACGTCAAAATAAATGGTTTACGTTAGGGGTGTAGTTGCAATCTCGCGTTAGTTTTACGTGACATCATTTCGCACAGTTAAAAATGTATCTTCTGCCTCTCGGGGCTGCAGACTGACGGGTTATTGCTAGTGCACACGGATGAATAACAGAAATAGTTGATGTATCTCCACGGCAGCATGTCGGCTAGGACGCGGAATAAGCGTCATCGGACAGTAATGCAAATGATGTGGTTATCGACCCCGAGGTCAGCTGGTTTCACACCTTCGCCACCTGTTTGTGACCGCACCTCGCGCTGGTTGGAACTGGTTTCTGTTGCATCGCCGTTGTATGGCCAGGGGTTGGAAAGAGAGGTTTTTTTTTTATTCGTTGCGAGTATTGGGGAGGCAGTAGAACAACAATTAAGAATATAAAGTCGGTTCAGACTTCACTTTGTTTAAAACTCGTAACACACACACACACGGACACACACACACACACACACACACACACACACACACACACATATATATATATATATATATATATATATATATATATATATATATATATATATATATATATATATGGCGTAGCAGGGCTAAAGGAAGGCAAGGAGGAGGACGCATACCATGGAAAAAATTAAGAAAGCACGGACACACAAATTCTATAATCAATACAAAATATATTGAAGCCCATCTATAAATTGCCACCAAGAACAACAAATTTGCAACTTGATTTGAAAGATATAAATTGCATCTGTAAATTTCTGTTGCTTGCTACCAATCGGTGAACTAAGGGAAGGAGAGAACACGCATGCACTGGAACAAACAGAAAAATAACAATATTAATATATCCTGAGAAATCTCCCAACCTGAATAAACACTTATGAAATTCCATGAAAAAAAAAGGTAAAATGACTTCCTGAATAAAGCAAGCACCATTACAACTTTAAAAGTAAAGTACGCCTGATCATGGATTAATGCCATTGGCAAGGAGGACAAAACCTCATAACACTAACCCTCAGTATAAAGGCATGCCATAAAATATCCACTAAACTCCTTGGCATTAAAATTCTTTTTGGCAAATCGTAATCCAGGAGACCATTCCTGCAGCACGCAAAAAAAAAAAAAAAAAAAAAAAAAAAGAGAGAATAATCTGAACATTAGAGGAGAAAGGAGCGTTCAAAAATTAAGTTAAAGTTCTCCAAACATTGGTTTGTGTCATCAGTTATCAGGATGATCTACATAAGAGCGAAATCTCATTAACGCATCCTCCCGTAGTATATATTTTCCTCTTGACTTTACACGAAGGGATCACCTCACTGAGTTTGTCGGTCGAATTCCGCCCCATTCTGTATAGTCCATTCACTCTCTGAGGCCCTGCTAATGTTCTACTTTTGGCTATTCCGCTCCCAAATGAAAGACTTGTATTGCTGTACGTATATTAGACTTGCTGTTATAAAAGCGAGAGAGGACAAAGACTGTAAACTCAGATGATGTATATTTTTATTTAGGTTTTACAGTGGCTAACGTGTGACAATGTTAAATATTGTTTTAAAATATTACAGCCTAAGATTTTATTTTCTTTTAAAATTGTTTTATTGGAACTGCGTATACCATCATGAAACATGAATAAATACAAGAACAAACACTTTTACTGTCTTAACTGTAACAGAGATTATGAAGAAATTCTCGAACTGTAATTGATAACGAATTTGATCAATTACCCGATTACCGTACAAGCAACTAAATAAATGCCGGTACTGGATGAAGCTCGTTTTGTTGCTGTAACAAATTATGTAACGCTATACATTTGACATCATTCCAGCTAACCCTTATTCACTCCAAAATAGGTTTACATTTGGCTCTCTAATGATATTATAACGTACTAATAACAACCAAATAAATGTTTCACTAAACAAATTGTTTTTAAGTGACATATTTGATTCAAGGGAACAAATGCAGATGTTTGTAGCAGGAACAGAGTGCACCGAATATTGTTCAGTATAAACAGATACACTTCAACCACTTTTGTTTAGTATCTGAGAATCAAGTGTTTCTCTTAGTGTAGCCAATGCACGCTTACAAACACGTTCACTGTCGCGACTCGCGGACGAATTAATCATGCGAACGTTTGTAAATAAAGAGGACTCGGAACATGCAAATTATGTCAACATGGGCATGGGTGAAAGTTCAGTCACACCTTCTCTACCTCCATTCCCGTTCGGCGACTGCCACGTTTTGATATGTACGAAAGACATTATTTTCAACTTTCGAGAAAGAAAAAAAAATACGCCACCGGGATTTCTTCGTTACTTTGCTGCCCACGTCCAAGAGAAAATATGGGCAGAAGATAAGATACTGCGCCTTTCCTGAACACCACGACTGTCATTCCGTGTAACATACTGTCTACAGAACACGACTGTCATTCCGTTTAATATACTGTCTTGACAGAACACGACACCTGTCATTCTGTGTAACACACTATCTACAGAATACGACTGTCATTCCGATGTCTCTTTGTATTGTCTCGGCAAACATTCATCATGAGTAACCAAATTACAGGTGGTGCAAAACTATTGTTGAGTTATGTAAATAAACAAAAAAAAAAAAAAAACGTAAAATTTTTCGCACCCTGTCAGAAAGGCAGTCGGGGTATTTGCTAGCAAAGCTGCCACTTGGGGGCGAGGAGTCCGCGAACTGGTGTGTCGGGCGTGGTCCATCGCGATGGGGCGGCGCGCCGTAGCACATCTTCCCCCGGGACGCGGCGATGCTGGTCGCACCTGAGGCTGCCCGCCGCCTGCGTTATGAGCTACGTGACTTCGTGACGTTTCTGCGAGTGCCTTCGCTCCCCCCCCCCCCCCCTTCTGCTGTGCGCTCGCGTTACCACAGACCGCGCGTGACCCCGTTTGTCTCGCGCCGAACTGCAGCCGCCGACCTGGACCAGGGTTCACCTACCCCACCCCCCAGCCACACGCAACCCACATGATACATGCGAAGCAAAGAGTATAGAAAGGAAAAAGATATTGCTCTGTCAGACTGAACCTCTTTGCTACAGTCGGGCCACCAACACTTCTCTTGTGACCAACATAAAAAGTTAAAAACAAATCATTATTTTGTCGTGGCTATTTTATACATTAAGATTGATAAAATATAATTTGAGAGGGCATGGCAAGGTTTTCTTTAGCATTAATAATTACCAAACTGTTGTAGTTAAATTTATTTGTACTTTTTTTTTTTTTTTTGCTCTGCAGGGCGGTATTTATATCCAAGATTCCTAGTAATCCAAAAAGTTAAGTGTTAAAAATGATGTTGTTTATTTTGACAGTTAAATGTAGTACATGAATAAAATAGATAGAATTTTAGGCGAAGTATGTATTGTTATAGGAAATAATTGGAAGTTCGTAACCAGATAAACAGCTCAAACCCAGATACCAGTCAAAACAAACAAAATTGGTTTAGAAACTTACCTTTCTGGATTGCTGGGAAAGGTGAAGTATTTCACTAGTATGTTTGGCTTCGGATTTTCACAGCGAGTAACTTAACATCTTCTAAAACATTTCTTCTTAATTTTCCCCATTTCAAAATTGGAATTCAATTCAATCCACGTATGAAGCTTGTAAACAACTTGGTAAAGAACGCCAACTTTATGGAATAAATACAACATGGACAATTGAAAAAAACATTTATTAAATAGTTTGCATAATTCTTAAGTGTGTACGATTAAAGTTTATTTGATCTCAAACGTAGAAGAGGATTACTCTGCTCGAACGCCAATCCGTCGAATAAATTATTTTACAATTTTATGACTTTTCGATGTTGGTACAAACGGAATGGTTAGTGCTCGATGAGAGCAGCGAAAACCCTATGTAGTGACTGGTCCCTGATGCGAAGTAAAGGTCCCACGTGCAGAGAAGAATCTAGTCGCCTTTATACTCGTCTAGCTGTTGCTCGCGGTTTCACCAGCGTGCAAAAATCAAACCTTAATTATAATGACCAAGTGCCCTATGTTAATGGTTGGTGGCATATTTTATATATCCCCTAAGAAACTGTTCGTTTTTTCTGGGATGAAAATTACCCCGTCGAGCCGTTACGACGTGATTGAGCAACACACACACACAAACTCCCGCATATTTAATATTATTAGAATTTACGGTTAGTTCCAACTTTCCTGAAGCCCTGCATAACACTGTAAAAAGTAGATGTAAATTTACACATGTAAATTTTTGGAATTTTGTATGTGTAATTTGTAAGAACTACAGTACGTGTAATTTTACGCAAATGTTCTTAACAATCCAGAGAGTAGTAAAAGTGTTCGATGAAAATACATTAATGTGGATAATTTGCACATTTTTAAGTATGTGTAATATACACACCCAGTGTTTTTACTTCTACATGGTCGCTGTTCAAGCACCCAATGTCAGTGTATTTGTACGTATTCCATGGTGTAATTTCACAATGACCATGTAAGTGTAGGTCTGAATTTGTACTACATTTTGGAGTATCTGTGAGCGTATATTTACACCTACAAATTTTCTTAGTTCTACATTTTTGCATGAAATTTTCTAAAACTAATACAGTATTTGAATGTTTGCATTAACGTACGTAGAAGTTCAAAGATAACTGAAAGTATTTTTTTTTTTTTTTTTTCGAAACATGCGATCTATCGCTAGGAAGTAAAACTACTTCGAACTTCATTTGTGTATTCAAAAGGAAAACTTAACTCCGCTGATGGATTGTGCTGGCTTTTGCATTTAAAAACGTATTCTATATCTGAAGTAAATTGTTATCCACATTTTGGAGATAATTTTTTATAACTCTCTACCACGTTACAAAACGGAGTACAATAAAGTATAAATTGTAAAAATACACATGAACTACATAGTATGCGAATTAACATGACTTAGTTGAATAACCTACCGGCAACTGACTGTAAAATTGCTTAATGAAACTGTGAAAATTGTACAGAAATTGTGTATTTACAATTACAGTGAATTTGTGATTTCACTATTTTGTAAGTAAAAAAAGAGAGAAAGTGTGATGAAATTACAATTGCGATAATTATTGTGTAAATTTTTCTTTTATTGGAGAAAAAGATACACGAATGTTGCAGTATTTCTTTTGTGCTAAATGGTGATTAACTTTACAAAGAATGGTGTAAAATTACAAATGTTCATGTTATTTTACTAATTTGTAGGATAAGTTCATAAACTTACCATAAGAGATTTTGACGACTTTTAACATCGAGGTCATGAAAGCCGATGAGGATTGATTGATGTATGAAGCAGCGCCGAAATGAAAGGACAGGGGGAACGGGAGATCCCGAGAAAACCCGCCGACCAACAGTATTGACCGGTACGATTCCCAACATGCGAAAATCCGGAGTGACCCGGCCGGGAAATGAACCTGGATCGCCTTGCTGGGAGGCGAGCAGGCTAACCGCTCAGCCACCGTGGCCCCATAATTGTTGGAATTTGCAAAATTATTGTCGGTGCTTTTCATCATTATACATAATACACAGTGACTGTCTACACTATCGGCTATGAACGTAGACAGGTTTTGTCTTAAGAGGCAGAAGTTATTCTTTAAGCTGTTTAGATTTATAGCATTCGTTTTAAAAAAAAAAAAAAAAAACTGGCCGAGATGAATTCGCGGAGAACAATACTTATAGTAAACATTTTATTTCAAGTAATTTTTAAGGGGTGATGGGGAAAAATGCTCCTTTCTGGCCATGCCCATACCATGGCTTTTGGCCAAGTAATTACGTTGATCCTCGTAATTGATCGTCCACAACCAATGTTGCCAAATGATGATGCAATCATGTCGCCTAATTTGCCATCTTGAGTAGTCCAAAGTCGCCTAAAGAAGAGATCCTTCTCTAGGACAAATATGAGGAAACGATTTTTTAATGCGAACATATTTCCGTCAATACGAAAATTATATATTTATAAATATTTTGTAATACCTTTATAATGGATTCTTTAAAATTTCCAAGTGTGTATTAAGTTGACGAAGTAACATACTACGGCGTTGGAATTGTGTTCAGGAGCTATTGAGGAAATGGGGACACCAAACGACGTACAGTGGCCATGATTTCATTAAGTAACTTGCTAAAATTACTTGCTTGTCTGTCGATATACGAGTAGTGTTATATCTTCCTTTGAACTTAGGTTATCTTAATGGGAAGAATGAGCGAGTGAAGTGGTTTGGGCAGCTCTTAACAGCAAGGTCTTGGAGTGCCGATTTAATGGAAAGAAATACATGGCACCAACAGACAGTAGGGACAAATACCTATGACGTAAAGCACGTGGATACTGTTACATGCTTGCTTCTGTGAATTGGTTCCCATGCCCCGTCCAGTGTGTGGAGATCGAGTGGTAACTTGAGGACAGCGCTGAGATTTACAAAAGTCTGCCGCCGCGCATGCCAGATAAGTCTATCGGGACGCGTGCACTCCCGTCCCCGAGCGGATTGAATATCCGGGGTTATCGTTGAAAGAATGTTCTTGTCATCGTCCTTGCCTCTCAACGATACTCGGGGTGCGGGGATCCTTCTAGGCCGGGACAGTAATATTATTTAAGCCGCGATGGGCCTCCAGACCGACAGTATGGAGTTTGGAGGATTATACGTCCTTAAGAGTCAGGTAGGTGTGCGAGGAAAGAGAAACGACGAGCCAGCGGATCGACGAATTTGCGACGACGGTGGTCAGTGAGAGTGAATCTGCGCTGTTAAAAATTTCCGTATATTTACGGAATGTTTTACGGAAATGTACAGTGTATATACGGAAAGGCAATCCGTGATGATAAAAAACGGAGTTAAGTCCGTAAATGCAAAATACGGAAAGTCTCCGTATTCCCTTAGGCTTCGAGTTACGGGGACGAACAATGCCGATTGTACACGAAGCTTTCATAGCAACTGTAACAAGAAAATTATCGTTTCTGCCGTAGTTAAGGTTATCCACGCGACTATGACATTTTCTATCAAACATTAAAAAATAGCATCAGGCTTCTGTAACATTTGGCAACACTAAAAATGCACAAAATTTAATAGAAACTGAATTTTGGCTTTTGTTTTTTTACTACAAATATAAAAGTTATACCACAATTTTCAAGTGAGAGTTGTAGGTGAATTGTTATAGTCGTGGATCGGTAATTTTTTTGACTCGAGTTCAAACCTCGCTTAAGTAGAAAATATTTTAACTTTTTTAATATCATTTTTATACACGGTAGAACACCCACATGACGATAATTAAAGGCATTTCACTCTCTTTCTGCTTAATTTAAACAGAAAGTACGGAAAGTTGACTTGGAAATTAACGGAGAAGTTCCGTGAAATTTACGGAAAGTCCGTTTCTGAAAATCGACGTGTCCTGTCCGTAATTTTCCGGAGAGTTTACGGACACTTCTGGATAAATTTTTACCAGCACTTTTCCGTAATACGAAGGAGTTTTTTTTTTTTACAGTGTGCGAACTGCGAACATCGGTAAAGTGGAGAGTGAGGCTGGCTGCCTGGACTAGATGCGAGAGTGAAAGATATTTTGGAATTATAGCAGTAGACAGATTGAATGTGTGTAAATTTAATAAATGTAATCAATAACATCAATAAAGACTTTAATTAGAATTGAGATACATTAGATATTGTGCTCACTGAGAATAACAAGACTCTAGTCCATTCACGGTTTCTTAGGCCTTTTTAAATCAAACCTTTGAAAAATCTCCCCATTTATAACGTGTATAGTTATTTCCTAAATACGTCCTGTATCACGAGCATTTTATACTTGTATTAATAAAAGTTACGTTTAAATTGAAATTATATTAATGTCTTATCTATAAATTATAATGCTTCACTGATGAATAATTTGAATCAGAAACAGGGAGAAAATAGGTATGTTGGTAGCGTCTAGTGAGAAACAGTTGATATACAAAATATCATTACAACAGAGTGCGCACGAATATGGTGCGTTGTCCCTCTGGTGTAATTCTCCAGGCCTAGTTAAGCTTAGTTTGCACGAGGCGGAGGAATGTTCTGGAAGTAGAACATTAGCAGGGCTTCAGAAAAGGCTGGAGTAACCGTGAATGGATTATAATAGGGGAGACGGTTTGTTCTAAATAATGGCTGTGTGAATAAATTGATTTTCAAGTTTAGTTATTTTATTTTTATTAAGACCACCATCTCTCTTGAACTCGAATACGCATCTTTGGCGTCTGTTAACAATAATTTGGAAGTACCCCGATCGCAAAGAAATGCATGTCCGGTTATTCGGCCCAATTTTGACGTCTTCGAAATGGCAATAAACAGTTGAACAGGGCAAATCCTACCCACAGCTGCAAGTCACGCTGTATGCACGTGGTTTTTTTTTTTTTACGGTGGTTGTGCCGCTGTTGCGCTGAGACGCGGGTCTCGCGTTGCGCACGCGCGGTATAGCCGGGAGCTCTGGTGACAAAGGAACACGAGCCCCCAGCAGTCGTCCAGCCTCCCTTTTATCCCCGGGGGTTCGCCCCAGGTCACCATTCATTATCACGCGCCATCCCTCCACCCCCCCCCCCGTGAAATCAAACGCAGTGCCGATTCGCGCACTTCCTCTGTCGTTTGTCGTAAAAAAATTTGCAAAAAAAAAAATTTTCCCCCCACTGTTGTCTTGCTTTCTGCAACAAACAAGAATTGAAAATGAGCGTTGAAACGGGAAGGGTGTGCTTTCAAGTGGCGCCTATTTCCTCAACCCTCCGTTTTGTCACTTCAAAGTACAAGTATGCCTTTTAAAAAAGATATGTCTTTAAAAATGCCACTTCGAAAATATGGACAACTTCCTTTATCGGGGGGAAGTAAGACCCCATAAACTATATCCAAATGCCGGGTACAGAGTGTTCACGGTTAATTAAGCCCTTTAGAATGCCTTGCATAAGATCCACTTTACGCATTGTGTATCCTTCCGCGGTATATAAAATTTGCGTTTTCTTGTCTGTTGCGGACATTAATCAATACATACTCTTACGTCTGTAATGCAAAAAAAAAAAAAATCGCGAACTTGATTCGCCGTAAATGTAGACATTACTCTCACAGTACAGTAGAACGTCAAGATTTGGATTTGACGTAATTCGCTACCAACTTGAGTGGGAGCATGCTATAGTCAACTCGCGGTTTCTTTAAATGTTTTGAAACAAACGTTTGAAAGAATGTCCTAGGAATAATATGTTAACCTGCTTTTTTTTTTATATATATAGTAACTATACCACAAGTATATAACAATGATTAACTTTAAAAGTGTTAAGTTTTTGAATAAATTAAACTTTACGTCATGTTAATGTATTATTCAATGCGAATTAAAAAGCAGTGAGAGCAGCGATGTTTTGGAAACGGCTAGTAAGAAATAGTTCTCAGTTAAAATACTGTTTTAACCAAGTTTTTTGATATGCTATTTGTAAATTAAACGCTGCCTATTGAAATATTTGAATTTTTAGGTAGCCGTGATGGAAACACATTTAATTGTTAAATTTACAAACATAAGCGGGAAATATAGTGCGTAGTTCCTAGTGATATGACTGGCGGGAAGGAGCTTGTCATCCTCTCTCTGTCTCTCTCGTGCGCGGGAAGTTTCGCACCGCTAGTAGAAGAAGAAAATTATACAAGTTTTCAGTTTTAGAATATTTCGCACTTATTACGGCAAAAATAATGATTCTTCAATTTACAATTTACAACTGAAAATAGATTTTGATGTTTCAATACTTACTGTAATATATTTAGATGTGTCGGTGGTGCGGTTACAAATCCTAATATGGCATATTGCTGTTGCTAAACTAAACGTTTATTTTTCTTGCTGCGAGAAATACTTCAAATCACCACGCCAAGTTTATGCACGTTGTATTTTCTTTTTTAAACCTCCCTAGGCAAGTTACGATTTTGTGATAAATCTGTGTTTCCGTGGCAGTAATAAATATGCTATGACATGTGTCGTTAACCGCTGCGTCTGAAAGAGGGGGTGGGGTGGGGGGGGGGGAAGCCATTCTTTCTCGAATCGCGCCGACCTCCCACGGCGGAGTCGTTTGGTACGCCACAGATCTGGAGTGCGGGAGGCCCTGGGTTCGAATCCCGGGCAATGCTGGGTGTTAATTTCAGTTACGTTATAAGTTAGTCCGTAAGCCGACCCCTGCTAAGCTTGACAGCAAAAAACCGGGGGACGTTAAAAAAAGGACTTTACAATTACAATTTCTAGCACTCGTCTAAATTTGAAAACTATCTCCAAATTACATGTTCAACAAAGTATCCTCCTCCGCCCTTTAGGGATGTTGATATCGAAAAATAGTATCGATATTATTTATATTGGTTATTTATAAAACTTTCGTTTTACGGAAAGATATACGAAAAGGGAAAAAAAAAAAAATTATATTTTTGATGCACTGGAATCCGATATTTTATATATTACAGGACTTGACAAATGTAAAATTGCTTGGAATATTATACATTGATGACACGTGGTATTGCAGAAACATGTGGCGCCTTTTTTTGGGGCATGTTTCCAAAAAAGTATAGTAATTTTTAAATTAAATTGTTGTATTCAACACGGAGCTTATTAAATAGTATTTAAAAACTTTTATTTCCAATACCTGAAAAATATATTGACTTTGATTAAATATCGTTGAAATATAGCGACAGTTTATAACAATACATCGATATAATTTTGGCAATTCGATACATTGATATTATTTCAACATCCCTATGTGTCACTTAATAGTTTCTGGAACTTTAGGAATATTGCGTAGGTCTGTTAACATTCCTACACGCATTTAGGTATTGCGTTTAAATTACTTTAACAATTGTTTCTGATTTTGTAATATTATACTGGTGGCATACGTTTATGTAATGAATTAGCATGACTTGTTCTGAGATATATTTGCTAAAGTGAATCTTTGAAACACACACGTTCAATGGGCCAAAAAAAAATTCCGCAATTTTACCAAATGTTTTCATATGCATTTTCGTAAGTTTGTAAAATATTACAAAACGTTTGTCAGTGTTTGGCAGAAAAAATTTCTGTGCATGCAAAAATGCACAAAGTCGTTTCCAATTAGTGTCATGCAATTAGTGTCAGTGACAAAGAAAGGTTGCAATACTACAAAGTAGGCCTACCTTTAAAAGTACTCATCTCCCCTTTCTGTAAACAGCTTCATATCTTCCATTGTTCAAAGCACTACTGTAGCACATGGTTTGTCACTTTTTCTACGAAAATCGTGCTTTACGTTGTGATTATCTTCTGCGGAAGACTGAATTATATGCTTCATATTCATGCTGCGTCAAGTGGCAACATTGATAATCCGTCAAGAGTAGGTTATTATTCACAGTCGGTCTGTTAGATTTGTTTCCACGCTAGTCAATCAACCCTTTCCCGAACTTCACCCTTGTTGAGATTTCAAGTTTGTCTTTCGTGGAACTAAAGTGGTCGTCCTAAATCCTTGGCTGGCTTTGCATCTGGTAAACATTTTCTTCGAGTTAATTTCGTGCCTGCCCAAGTTAAAAGCGGCAGGCCGTTTTCATCTGTCTCACTAATGCTTCGCTTCAAATGATCGTTATGGAGTACTAACGTTAGCAGATTGCATTTTCTTGCAAGGACGTACCGATTAGACGAGGAAATAAAAAAGTTCATGCAAGAAGGAGCTGTATGAACTTTCTCTCGGGAACAGTTATGTATATTTAACAAAAGAAAGAAAAGCATCACATCACAAGCAATGATATCAGCTTGCTGGTCACGAACGCTTGGGAACCAAGCAGTTATAAAGATAACTGTTGACGAAACCGGTATGTCACGTTTGGCTGTGAAGTAATTACTAGGATAACACCAACAATGTTAAATATTCATAAGTCACAAGTATGTGTGGGAATCGGAACAGTAACAGTTTGGTGGTCACGTTATGCATAGAGAACTCCTAGTGCATTCTTAATTTGCTGTGTTAAAAAGTAGTGTTAAAAATCGTAGCGATTTCTTTGCCTCATTCTTATGCCCAAATACATATTTTGAAGTAGATTAGTAGGTTGTACTAAGTCGGTGGCGCTCAAGCACGCTCGTTACGCATTCAACATATAACAAAGCAAGCTTAGGCCATTCTTTTCGTAGGCGTGTTTTGAAGGCGTGGAAAACATACATGTAAAGTTTTTTTTTTTTTTTTTTGCGGATTTTCATGTACGAAATAAATTAGAAATGATTTTACGACTGTCGTAAAAGTCATATGGGTATTTACTAGTAAGTTCTTCCCGTTAATTCTCTATATGTTCATTGGATAGTAGTAGACGGGAAAGTAAAATATCGCATTCAAACTTTTCCCCCCCATTCTTCTTTGCAATAATATAATTTTGAAAGTAAATTGTTGTTGAAATTATGAGAATATTTGATGTAAACATTATGCCGAAAGAATCTCTCGAGAAATGACTTGAATTAACATATTTACGTGTAGTTCAAAATAACCCGGCTCTAGTCTCCAGAAGAGAACAAAGGAATTTGTTGGAAATTTAATGAGTGGTTTGTGCGAGACATAGTTTTTTTTTTTTAGTTACGAAAGTAAATGAAAAATAAGATATGTTCAACATTCGTCGTTGGCGACATAAATTATTTAGAAGATAATGCCGTTAATTACCATGACTTAAAAAAATAATAAAGGGAAATACATGTTTGTTAATAGAAAAAAAAATTGTTTTATGTATAAAATTTGAAGTTACGTATATTGATTTACACTTTTAAAGGGGGCCGCGGTGGCTGAGCTGTCAGTATGCTCTCCTTCCACCAGGGCTAAATGGGTTCAATTCCCTGCCGGGCCACTCCCGGATTTTTCGCAAATGGGAATCGCACCGTACGATGCCGCTGGTGGGTGGGAATGCCGGGTAACTGTTCGGAAAAATATCGATATTGAATTTCCATGATATCGAATTATCCTGCAATATCACAAGTGACTGCTATAATCAGTGTTCGTTCACAATAAGGAAACTGTCACATCTAACCACCAAATATTTATTTTTTTGCCAGTGAGTTGCTCGAATAACTCATCTTAAATTCCATTACAAAAATAAACTTCATACAAAACTTACACAATTCGCGCTTTTCTATTCCATGTTACGAGTAGAATACAAATTATAGTTTAGTTTACAATGCACAACAGCAACATTGTGCTAGTCATTCCCGTGACACAACAGACTGTATGTAAGTGATTCTCAATTTCTGCTCATTAAGAGTGGGATTGGACCCCCCACCCCCTCCTAGCCCCGCCCAAGGCGACACTAACACGCACTTCTAGCGCCTTATCGCTCCTACGCGGATGGCGTGCAGTGTATCCGTCGTAACGTTGTACTGTGTAAATTAGGTCCGTAACAGCGGAGTTTTATTACACACGATGAAAGCCCACAGATTAAACTACTCCCGTATGTTTGTACTTGTCTCTTGCTGCTTAAGTAAACTGCACAGGCAAGCTTTAAAAATGCGATATGTGACCATTAGGTATGACGAATTTTTTCTCCAAGAATACTCTTAATATGAGAAAGGTGGGGGGGGGGGGGAACAGAAATGTTTTTTATCTTTTCTGAAAAAAGTCTTATTTGCAGAACATTTATTTACCGAGATACGCATATTCGCGCAAATAACTATTTCACAGAAAAATGCGGGGTTCAATCCCTCTCTTAATGACGAGGCCCTAACGACACGTGTATGTCTCCGCCTGGACTAATTTTTTCTTCAGCTGTACATGGCCCCGCTGCAAGTAGTTCGTGGCGCCAGTTCGATTCAAGACGGCGGCGTATCAAGTTCGCCGTGAGCGTGTCCTGCGCTGTTTGCATCGTTCTAAGGTGTTCTTACGTTACCCTCGCAACACGCGAGATTGTAAAGTACCGCCGAAAGATGACGGGAAGTTTAGGACACACTCGAAAACGCGAACTACTGTAGTTGAGACAGCCCGTGCAGCGCTACTGGCGAGGCTTCGTTAATTGGCGCTAAATTGTGCCGTATTCCAGCCGGGGATAAGGTAGTTGCGGGAATGGAGGGAGGTGGTGGGTTGTCCGTGGGAACGGCTCCGACCGTAAATGAGGAATGTTAGCAGGCCGCGAGCGTTGGGTTGTTTCTCCTTAAATATGCAGGGGCCCGCCGGCCGGCGAAGGGACCGGACCATTGAATGACCCCCTGGTTGAGGGGGGTAGAAACACCGTGTGTGTGGTCAGAATACAAACTCCGGCCATTAAAGCCCTGGCTCCCGGGATGGCGTGAGGTCAAGCCACAGCCCAGGTGCCCTCTCGCTATCAAACATTTAAGAGCACCGTCGGCGTGGCTGTTAAAATGTTCTAAAAGGGGGGGGGGGGGGGGGTGCAGAGCTTCAGTCCTGTGACAGTAGGAGAACGAGTGTTAGATTGTATTGTGCTCTTGAACGTCCCCCGGTTTTATGCTTGAAGGCTTAGCAGGGGACGGCTTGCAGGCTAACTTGTAACCTAACATAAATTAACACCCATGCCTTGCCCGGGATTCGAACCCAGAGCCTCCCGCGCCACGGGAGGTCGGCGCGAGTGTTAGATGTTTTGTTATAGAGAACTTCTCCTGGAGTGAAGAGATTTGGGCGCTTCTTAAAGAGTGTCATATACCAGTCCAAGTAGAGGGGAATGTAGTGTATTTTGTTTGACAGCATTAGAAAAAGTATAAAATACATAGGGATCGCAGTTTTTTTTTTTTGTTGTAGAGAGAGAGTTAAAAGATGGGCCCAGTGCTTCAACCACCGCAGCCGCCTTCTCCCGGAAAGTAAGTGATCAAGTCTCCCGTAATGTAACCCAAGCCAAAGATCTTACTTTCGCACATATTATTGCCAGAAATAAGACTGTACGATACTCCGGAAAGCTTGCAAGGATATACTATAGGTTTGTTCCGCGACGAAACAGACATACTTCGCGAGAGTATTCTAATAGATCATTATGAACAAAGTCAATTACAAACACGTAAGCCATGCAGCCCCGTTTGAGAGCGACAGTGAAGGAAATGCTGTAAGATCAACAGGTGCAATTAACGTTCTGTATTGGCATCGACCACACGCATGTTGGCGGTCTCACGCAAGCTTGGGCACCAAAGTCGGTGATAGCACCGGAACTTTGGCCCCTATTGCCATTGTGAAAGTCCCGTCGTATGTAGCATTCCTATACACAAGCTAAATTTAACTTTCCTATCTTAGAATTTACATAATGAAGCACTTAAAAAAAAAAAAAAAAAAAAAAAAAACGTGTAGACGTAAATTCAGTAAGAAGCGAATTCGTCAACTTCGGTGCCCTTCAGGTCTTACAAACGTAGCCTAGGACGATCGTGTGCCCTTGTTGGAAGTAGGCCATAGCCTCTTACTTAAAACACTAACAGAAAAACAGTACTATCCTTATACCCCGGGCAAGTGAGGAAATGCGGAAACAGCGGATGAAAAAGGATGCGTCTCTTTCAAACTATGCGCCGGCTAGAGGAACTTTAAAGAAGATCGCTCCTCTGTAACTGTTTTGCGAGTTTGAAGATTGGAAGTAAGGGGGTCATAAAATTTCATTGGTCCAGTCATCAAGTTCTCCAAAAGGCATTGCACTTGGGCGCATTTCTTTATTTGTCCTGCAGCATGTAAATTATGGCATTTCAAGCGGAAAATTTATAATTTTAAGGAATGAATGTCTATGTACAAGACCCTACACTTTGTTTCCTATGAAACGACTGGTATAGACTATTCACGGTAAAGTGGGTACTTTTGAAAGCCTCCTGAGTGGGAATTATAATTAATAAATAGGCTGCATTTCATTTTAGGAATATAAATACTTTATAATAAATATTACCATGTAAGTATTAAACAAAGGTGGTTAAAGGTTAAAATATGGATGAAAGGAAAAAGTAACTAGGGTCTCAAAAGTGCTCATTTTACCGTGAACATCCTATAAGTATGTTCTGAGATAAGGAAATATGAAAAACCCGTTTGGAGGGCTACGAGATGATTTTTCTAATGCGCGTGTCGTCATGCAGAGTACCCATTCCCAATCGTCTTGTGTTTGTGTTACTGCCGTGATGAAAAAACCAACAGAATGCTTGTGAGAGGAAAAGAGGAGTACGCCGAGAAAGTCCCAGGGCTGCTGGATAGGCAACGTCCGCAATCTTTCAAACTTGGTACACGAATATCCTTCACGTGACCTACGCGTAGTTGAAAAGTATAAATACGGGGCGTGCTTTTTTTTTTTTTTTTTTTGTACAAGCCTATTAGTTTTTTTGCAACCTAAATTTCTTATCGCGCTCATAAGGTAGAGTTTGGTAACTTCACTTCTTTTCTGCTTAATTTCTACTTCCAGAATATTCCTCCGCCTCGTGCAAACAAATCTTAACCGAGTCTAGAAAATCACTCCCAAGGGACAACGCAACGCATTCGTGTGCACTCAGTGTAGTGATATTTTGCATTAGAACGATATTTTTACTAGGCGTTACCAACACACCTAATCTCACTGTTTTTATTCGTATTAATAATAAATATAATATAATTTATAAAAAATATTTTCAATTGAACAAAAAATAAATAGTGTTTTATGTTAACACATGTACAAAGCGCTTGTGATACATGATGTATTTTGACAAACAGCCAAGCATGTCATTCATGGAGTAGTTTTTCAAAGTTAAAATACTGCTAATAGATTGTAAGAGTATTATTGTTCGTTACTCTGGACCACTTTTGAATACGCCGCTTAAAAAAACACCGTAAATATATGGGAAAGTTGAGTGTGATCAATACCAGTTGCATAAGATGAAATGCCGTTTTAAGGCCACGATCCTTCATTCCTACAGCTTCTGCGAGAGTTAATCTTTTGTATCCAAACGGGAGCCAATATTGGAAAATCCTTTTACGATTTTGTTACAAATTGTTTTTATTATGTACTCTATTTTTTAAACATAAAAAATGGTGACTTATAATTATAACTAATTATTAAATAAACAAAATTTTAGTTAATGAATTAATTGGATACAAATATATACTTTTTATGTTGGAAAAATTAGACTATATAATAAAAACAATTTGTAACAAAATTGTAAGAGGATTTTACAATATCGGCTCCCGTTTGGGTACAAAAAAATAACTCTCACAAACGCTGTAGAAATGAAGGCTCGTAGCCATAAGTTGCAATAACGTAGTTTATATATATATATATTATTTATTATTTTATTATTTTATTTTTTAAATTTTAGTTTGTTGAAGATGCTGGTCAAGCATTTACTCCTGGAAACTTGTTCTAGTCGACCAGTTGTGCATATGTGCTGCAATAAGCAGTTCCAAGAAATCAATATTTAAAAAAATGATATTTGTTGATAAATTTGAATAACTACAAACAAAGGGAAGGTGTTTATGTTTAGTGTGGTCTGTCTCTTAGAACACCGCATTAAACTGACGTACCCGATTAAAATACTTGCAGAGATAAGGTTTGAATTTTACTCCCTAATATCGTAATCCAGTTAACTTCTTCCGAGAACTGAAACCGCGACAATGTGAATACGATAACCAACAAGCAATCCAGAACACTGTATCTGGTAGGCAGGGGTGCAATCAGACGTGAAACTGATACGTTTTGGATCAATAGACCGTGAAGGATGAATCTGAGATGTAATATTCCGTCATAAAGTCTGTTCGGGTTTAAAGGGGGGAAAAAAATCCAATTTATTTTTTTCTTCGGTTTTTGCTGGAGGCACTTTCCATCTTGCGGAAAAAAAAAAAGACATGTTGAAGCCGTTATGTGATCTTGTTCGTAAGGTTGGTGTTTGGTGTGGGAACATTGCCTTACTGAAAAACAGCAATAGTGAACGTATAAGTATAAGCCTAGACAGCTTTGTATACTATCCACCAAAAAGTATTTGGGCACCCGTGAAGATAGGTAATTCAGTTCGTCAGTTGACTTGTGTTTCACGTCCTTCGGCGTAGGACCGCTGGTGTTTGTCCGTGGTAGCATGAACACAAGAGGCCTATTGTAACATTCTGGATAATGAAATGCTCCCAACATTGTGGCGTTTCTACGGAATGGACCCGTGTTACTTCCAGGATGACAATGCCAGGTGCCATGTTTCAAGGGCTACTATGCAGTGGTACGCCGACAACAATGTTCGCCGGTTGGACTGGCCCGCCCAGAGCCCCGACCTCAACCCTATAGAACATCTTTGGGACGAATTGGCTCGCCGGGTGAGGGCTCGTCAGGCGCGGCCAAAATCCATTGCTCAACTCATGGAATTGTTGCAAAGAGGAATGGCGACGAATCCCCGTGGATGTCCTGCGAACACTCGTAGAGAGCATGCCAGACAGGGTGGCTGCTTTTATAGCCGCAAGAGGTGGCCCTACGAGATTCTAACGGGGTGACAACCACCGAGCAAACATTGAGGACAGGTGCCCAATTACTTTTTAGTAGATAGTGTATAAAAATCCCTTATGCTATAGCACAGCCTATTAGTAAACTTTTAATTATGAACAGTTTATAGTAGTTGATTGCCTTGCCGAAATTAGACATGTTCAGAGTATGAATTTACTCTGTGCCGAATTTACTGTATTCTTGACGCCAGCCCTAGAAACTGGTGAAAGTAAAAACAATCTTATTTTTGTTAGCTTCTGCGTTATTGGGCGGTGTCCTTGAAACATCCGCATAATCACCAAGACGCGGGAGGATGAAGTCATAGAAATCGTGTATTTATGGGCTGTTTACGGTAAAGTGAGCACTTCTGAAAGTGCTCTCATTTGGAATAATAGTCAATAAATATATTTTGCTGTAGCCTTAGACGTAAACTTCCGAGTGCGGGGGAATGTACACACTGTGTTTATTACTTACATGGCAATATTTATTTTAAAATGTGGTATAACGATAAATAATGGCTGAAAGGAAAAAAGTAACTAGGGCCTTAAAAAAGTGGTCACTTTACCGTGAACGGCCTATATTTATCTCTTTCTTTGTGGCGTCAGAACGCGCGTTCGTAATTCCGTATTAGAAGCTGCGTGCTGACAACTATGTAACCAACCACTGCAAGGACAGAAAACTGAAATTGTGAAACCAAATTAATCTCAGTTTTCTATTTTTACACCCTTTCGAAGTATCTTAAGAGTTGCGCCGTTCATAAGTCATTACGTAGTTTATTTTGAAGGCTTTACAATTTTTCTTCGTCTCTATGGCGTTCACTTTTTCCGTTTCCCAGTCTTTTCCCGTGTTGTGCTAAATCTCTGGAATGCTGTCCATGTAGTTTCCGTAACATATACAACCATCTTTCGTAATAAAGTATACATCTTCTCTTATTTTTCATATATCGAACTGGTTTTCTTTTCTTGTGAATAGTCACTCATATTCAATCAGCTTTGAAGGAAGTGTCTCAGGGTGGTTTATTTCTTTTATATTTATAGTGAAGTTTGTGCATTTAAATATATCTATTTTTAATTCTCGACCTGTTTCCTTGTCTTGTACAGTGGTAACTGAAGTTAATTTTTTACAGTTTATTCTGTAAATCACATGTCAGATAGTTTTTAAACAACTTACATTTCACGGCAATACAGTAGCCGACCGAACGACACTGCTAAACGTAAACAACTGGTAATAAAAATCGCAAAATGAATACATACTGTAAAATTGTGTAATTCTACACAAATGTGTGCTGTGGCAGCAATGTCTCCACCGAATTCGGTGTATTTTTACATCTACAAAGAGCTGAAAATACTAACATTTGTATTGTTTTTCTCCCCAACAAGTCAGTTTACACGGACATAGCAGTTGTAATTTCGCTGCAGTATGCGCATCTTCTTTTATTAATAAAAAAAAAAAAGTAAAATCACAGATTCGCCATGGTATTAAATACACCCTTTCTGTACATTTTACAGTATCAGCTGTTACATCGTGTCATGTTATTTACACATAAGCATATGCGTATATGTAATTTTAAGTTTCACGTTAATTGTACTCCGTTCTGTATCTTAATCATCTTGACAATGCGGATAACAATTTACTTCGATATAAACAGTTCTACTACCTACCGCTAGATGGCTTTGTATTTACGTTTCGAACGTATATAATTATAGAAAATTGTTAGTGAATAGTATATTAAAATGTAAAATCACCGAAAATTTGTGTGTGTGACAAATACACAATTCAGAATGTAAAACAAGTTTACTCATACATGGTCGTTGTAAAATTACGCAGTGGAGGATGTACTACTACACTGGCATTGAATGTGTATGCAATGACCATGTAGCAGTAAAAATACATAAAGCTTTTAATACAGGGAAAAGGTGTTTTTATGTAAATGAACTCCAACATTATGTTTATTAAGCCATATAGTCATGTATTTGTACCAAAGACTTGTACACGCATGATTCTTAAAAACATTTGTGTATAGTTTTAAAATTACACATGAAAAATGTAACCTTTGCAAAAAAATTGTATGTAAATTTACATTAAATAGTTTGTAGTTTCTTATTTTAAGCCCACATATTTTCTCACAAAGGAGCGGTTGAAAGTTTATTTCAAGCGTGTTAATTATATACGAAAGAAAACTATCCCCTGCCATGACCAAACACAACCGTGACGCCTCTATCATTGACCCAATTTCTTGCACTTTACTTATCATGCAAGAGTGAGCTCGCTTTGTAGGTCACCTTTTGTCTGTAGTTTCGGGTTGAAGGAAAATGCAGTATTTGCTCTTGTATACGCGCACAAAACACACGTGCCGTAGTTTACACTCGTCTCAGAGCCAGCAACTGAGGAAGCTGCGCGTGTTCGAACCCTTTTCGATATTTTGACAAGTGGGCGATTCGACATTTGTAGTTAATTATTTTGCAGTCATTTCTCACCGTGTGAAGTTTGTTGAAGCGAGGCGCCAGAAATAATTCCGAAATATTATGTCTCAGCAAGGAGTGATTGCAGCAGAACTGCGCGAAATGTTGCTCTTTAGAACTGCTCGTTAAATGCGTTATAGCCAAAGTTACGTGATTTTCCTTGCGGAGTTAATGTAATCGTGAAGTTTTAAAATTATATTATGAAGTAAGTCACTGTTTATTTAAGGGAGTTTCTTGTAAATAACTTTTGTGGGTTTTTATTATATATATATATTCTTTTGTTATTAAAGTATTTTTGATATTGAAAACAAAATGTATTTCTTACCCCAAATATTACACAGGAAAGTGTAACTGTTGTTAATTTGTTTTCGGAAACCCATTTAATTTGCCCTTCTTCTACCCACCGACAAAAGTTTCTCTCTCTTTTTTGGGAGGGGGAGGGGGTGGGGGAATAATTCCACTGGATGAAGTAGAGACGGATATACCTATAAACTAAAGATTAGGTAGACTGATCTCTCTGGCTGCGCACAGCCAACATCTCCTTTTCCCAACATTTAACTGCTTTTCTGCCAACACGTCTGGATATTAGGTTAGAAAGCTGATGTGTAAACAAGAGCTTAGTGATGCTATAATACGTCCTCTAAGCAATTTGTAGTGCAGTTTGACAAAATTCAAATTTGTAAAAGTATTTTATTAATATAATAGTGATTGGCCTTTCTAAAAAAATAAGATATAAACAAATACATTCATCACTGTTGTCCATGTGACTTCGACAGTTGTGTATGATTGGTAGAGACCCGGAAATTTCGCGAATTCATTTCAGGACAAACTTGAATTTAAACACGTGTGTATTTGACATTCTTTCCGATTGGATCGCAGTTTGTTAGCCACGCCCTGAACGAATTTGAGCCAATAACTAATCATCGAATCAATTGCTACCTGGTCTGTGGAAAAACTGGAGCATCAGCAAATGAACAAATTACTCAGACTAGAGTATAGGTATTAAGGACTGTGGAGTGTTGCTTTTTGCCACATGAATCCGCGAAATTTCAGGGTCTCTAGCGATTGGGGTAGACCAGTGTTGGGTACGAGCGCAGAAGACGAATAAACGGTCTACCTCATCTTCAGTCTATGGAGATGTAAAGTTTCCGTGTGCCGTCAAACGATGCGCAGTTCTCTCACTTGTTCGTATCGAAGAATAACTACAGTAGTTTGTCGAGGTGCGCTCTCGACCGGGCGTGTTCGATGGACGCGTTGTTATTGGTCGCGGATCCACGCGCCATAAACGCGGGAGCGGTCGTTGAGGCCCGGCCGCGCGCTCCTATTTATACGTCAAGCGCGCGTCACGACTGCACTTCCGGACGCGTAATTTATTTGCCCCCGCGAACAATAGCTTCCGGCTTCCTGCCCCGGGGACGAGGCAACGCTCTTTCGGTTATGGATGTGATGTATTCAGTCGGACGCCACATTTATCTCGGCGCGGGTTCAAGCTCCCCCCCCCCCCCCCCACCCCTACGTCTCACCCATCTCCCGGCGTTGTCATTAACAGGCAGGCCCTTAATTTATTGCTGCGTTCGGACGTCCACGAAGGTATTTCACTTGACGGTAGCAACAGAATAAGAGACGAGACGAAATTCGGAATTCATTTCTGTGCTCTCGTTCAACTTTCATATGGTTACAAATATAGAGATCTTGCTAAAGTTAATTAACTATATTTATATTTACAGTAGTATTAAATACACAGCTATTATTCAGAAAAACACAACCGTTTGTCGCTATTTGGGGGAGTTTGGCACAGTGGGATCTGGGATCGGAGCCTGGGGCTGTTCATGTTTTGTCATTCCAGTCCCCCGGCTGCCATTTTCCTTCAAAATTTTCCGTTTTTTCCCTCAAAAAGCACCGATCTCCCTAGTTGCAAAAACGATCCCCCGAAAGGCACTTTTCAATCCATCGGAAGCAGTGGCAGCCATATTGGTTTACAGGCATAGGGTATGCCAAAATCGTTACACAGGGTCCGGGATCGGAGCCGGAGCCGGCCGTCAGCCATATTAGCCGCCATAGTGGATCAAGGTGACCTTGACATTGGACTTTGACCCCAGTGAACTCCAACCTTAAACCAAAAAATTCCCAAAAGAATTTCTCAAATATTTATAAAAATAAAATAAAATAATAATTTTAAAAAGTGCAAATTAAAAGTTTTAATGTTCGGGCTTAAAGGGGACGAGGGACTGGAGCCCGACTAGCTACAATGTTGTGATGTCACCCAACAGCCATGTTGGACCCAGGTGACCTTGACCCCGACCCTATAGCCGTGACCTTGGATGACCTCGAAAATTTAACATCGGGGAAAAAATCGTTAAAATTTAATAAATTCATAAACGTCAGCGAGTGTATTACATGAGTAACAACTATCGCAATTTTGGATCCAGGGGACATTGATCGAGGGATTGGGAATGATCGAAGGATTGGAAATTCTACTACTCATGATGTACGTATGTGACATGACAACATATAGCTCCAATGTATGTGGACTTACTTGATTTGTTAAAATTACAAACTGATCTGGCCACGTACACCCAACAGTCACAGCACAGCTGGGCTGTGATTGGTTGATGCATATTGTGTACGTACGGGTGCCATAACTACAGATCTTGGTATAGGCTGTTCACGCTAAAACGAGCACTTTTGGAAGCCCCACTTAAGATCTATTTGTGTGCACGTTATGTATTCTTCCGCCATGTGTAAAATTAACGTTGCCATCGTCCACGACACTTTATGAATGTGTCGGTCAAGTAAAACGGCGAAATTTTTCGGTAGGTAAATATTATACAAATCTTCTCATTTTCACCCTTCGATGCATTAACAAAACAGAAAGCGAAAGAAATAATTTATGTTATCACAAACTGTTACCTACAAATTTTTATTCGACATTAAGATATGGAACTATTTTCCATCTATCGTTACCAACTTTACTGTGTAAGTGTCTCTCTCAGTGCGCCTATTAAAATATATGCGTTCAGGGGCAGTGACTTTTCCAAGGTTCATTTCAAAAGGACTCACTTTATCGTTAACAGCCTTTATTATAACATCCCAAAATTTCGGAAGAGTTTTCAAACATGCGTAATCTAAACACAGAAGCCCCGGACTGAAATTTTGTTAAGGTGTTTCTGTACATAATATAAAGCGAAATTCTTTGTGTCATTCTTATGTGAAACTGTGCCCCATGCATTATGTGTGTTACAGTTGTTGAAATATATTATTTGTTACGGTTTTCAATTAAAAAAAAAAAAAAACACTCAATTTCGAAGAATATTATTTAGGAGTAATCTCAAATGCCCCCCCCCCCCCAAGTACTGATTCGCTCGTGAGATAACCGTGTGGACGTGTTTGCCAACGTATTAAAAAAAAAAAAACCGTGGATTTCAAACACCTGTCCACTATTCACGCTGCAGGCAGTCATAAAATGTACAAACGTATAAACGTAATGGTCTCTCCTAGTGTAGTTTTACGACAGACTTTGGATCCCCCCCCCCCTGCTTCCTTCATAGCCCTTCTGACTCCCCCCTGCTTCCTCCACAACCCTTCTGACTCCCCCCTGCTTCCTCCACAGAGCCCTTCTGACTCCCCCCTGCTTCCTCCACAGAGCCCTTCTGACTCCCCCCCCCTGCTTCCTCCACAGCCCTTCTGACTCCCCCCCCTGCTTCCTCCACAGCCCTTCTGACTCCCCCCCCCCTGCTTCCTCCACAGCCCTTCTGACTCCCCCCCCTGCTTCCTCCACAGCCCTTCTGACTCCCCCCCTGCTGACTCCACAGCCCTTCTGACTCCTTTGCGCTGTAACGACGTGAATGCAGCGCATATATACGACACGCCCATGAAGTTCTTAGTAAAAAAAAAAAAAAAAAAAAAACGAAGAACACACTTGCCGAAAGTATAAAAACCACGTAATTACTTCTTTTTTTTTACGCTCTGCTTCTGTCATCACGGAGAGAGCGTATTAAGATAAACACTTGAGTAATAATAGACAACCTCGTTGCCAACGAGCTTGTGTCTCCCGTGGTGAATACGGAACCATGTCATTAGTGTCGTCAATGCCACCTTAACAGTCAACAACAACCTGTCGCTGCTTCACGGTATGTTGAGCTCTTCGCGAAGCCAACCGTTGAAAAGAATATGTCCCTGCTAGAACTGTCAGTAATGTTGGCAATCAGTCGGATTTAGTGCAGTGGTAATGGGCCTACCGCCTACGTATAATCTAGATATTTTTTTTTCAAGTTCGTTGTTGCCATTGAAATCGGGTTAATTTCATGTAAAGGTTGTCCACGATAAAGTGAGCACTTTTCAAATCAACCTTAGAAAAAAAGTCACTGCTCCTAATTACAAATATTTTAACGGGCGCACTAAGTGGCATGCGCCCAGTAAAGTTGGTAACGATGGATGGAAAGTAGCTCCATGTCTCAACGTTGAATAAAAAGTGTTTGGTAATCGTTTGTGATTATTTCTTTCTGTTTTTTTAATACATCAATGTGCAAAAACGAGGAAATTTTTAAATTGCTTGCATTTCTAATAATTTTACAGTTTCGCTTGACCGACGCACGAACAAAGTGACGAGTCCCTCGGCAATGTTAATTTTACACAAGGCGGAAGAATACACAACGTGCGTGCAAGTAGAGCTTAAGCAGGGCATTCTTAAGTGCCCAGTTAACCGTGAACAGCCTATACCACGTGTTTCTGAAACGCGGAGACAAACATCGGCAGGTTATTCCTTACGAAAATATACTACGAAACTGTATGTGCAACTCATCCCCTAAATTAACTATTATCGCCCAAAATTTGATTTTTAAAATGCGTTTAGGTGAAAATACAATAAACATACTTGTGATTAAGCAACAAATGGGTGAATGATGTTTAGTATAAAGGAGTTTTTGCACATCTAATAACACGGTTGGTAGTACCTTCCCCTTCCTTTTGGAAATGGATGTTGGCGCCTTGTGTTTGCATCAAACTCTGCAACACTGCGTTATAAGCAGTGGCGTTTATTCCGTAGACACAAGGTAAGCAATGCTTGCACTATACATATTGGAAATGTTTGACCGTTCATAGTTTTCGCCTTATACTTTAAATTTTAAAAACATTTAATCCTTAGTTTCCCGTTTCCGATTCGAGAAGCAGAGTTTTCGTAACTCCCGGCTGTGCACGCATAGTGCTGCTATCTAGTACTTATTTCCACAAACAGGAGCGACTATCGATGAATCGAACTCTCGAGCGAGTTACCTTGCCGCGTTCCTTCGCCCGTTCTGTTTGCGTCCTCCAGTCCTACATTTTCCCCGGGAAGTGGGTGAAAGTGTTCGAGGAAACGGGATTTTTCTTATAATTAGTAATGTTCTCTCCAAATAATATTAAATTTAATTATTATTTCATTCATTTCGTTTCCGTTTTTATAACTAATGTTAGGTATTATAAAACGGTAAACACATGTAGAGGATCAGCAAAGTTGGAAGTTGCGTTTATTAGAAGAAATTGAAAATTGAACCACAGCCCGGCACTAGCAAATGTTATCTAAAACACCCCGTAAAAAATTCACTACACGCCACTGGTTCTAAGGTAATTTTTTTTTTTTTTTTAAGACAGCCCGTGAGCCAGCACTTCTAGATTAACAATAAAAGTTCGTCTTATCGGAACAGTCTTAAGCGAACAGTTCATGAGATAATTCCTGTTGAACATTCAAAAAAATGTTTGTTGCATACCACGTAGCCAAACCACAATCAGAGTAAGGCAATCTAAATGAGAATTGTTCTGGAGTGCAGGGTTCCCTTAGTAAACAGTTGACGATAAGAGCAGTACGTACATTGTTAGTCTTATATCATCGTCAGGAATACACTGCCGAAGTTCGTCCCCATGTTTAAGAAACACGTATGTGTATTTAAGAATGAGAATTGGGCATTCTCAGTAAATGCAGAGACGATACGGCGTGGCGGTTGCATTTATGTGGGCGTGCCCATTCTATGATTGGCTGTGCGACGATCTGCTCTCTCTCTCTCTCTCTCTCTCTCTCTCTCTCTTATATATATATATATATATATATATATATATATATATATATATATATATATATATATCGAAACCCAGTTGCCAAGGAAATCCTTTGTAAAACTGCAAACAGATTTCTTGTAAAAATCTTTAAAACATATATGTGTAATACTACAAATCATATCCTTTATTACAACATACATTTTTGAGAATTGTACATTAAATAACGTTTTTTCCCTAGGAAAAAAATTTGTTATATTATTAATAGAAGATAACTTAAAAAAGTATTTCAAATTATAATTAAAAAAAAAACATGTTGCACGGGTATTTGAACCCACGCCCCTGGGGACTTATTTTTAATTTAAATTTACCTGAAAGTACTTACAAAATATTAAGGGAGTTACTTGACTAAAATAATACATTTACTTAATTTTAAATAATTCTGCGTAACTAGGAAACATTAACAGGTAACGAGTAATAACGGCCACGTTTGATTGAAATTGTCTTTTGAGTTGTTTTAACGTGTTTTACACTATTCAAACTTGCAATACATTTCTAATACATACATACATACATTTTTGCTCGCAATTACACTTTACCCATAATTTTTGCACAAACAGCTATCTACGGTTTTACGTGGACACGGGTCGGTATAGTACAAACATTTATTGAGGTCTATTGAAAACACGACGCTCGTAGTTTTACAAACGATTAGTTTCACAAAAGAAATCTTTGTACTGTTACAAGCATTTGTCAATTTACAAACAATTTATCAGTAAAAATTACAAAAATTTTTTTATGGTGTGCCGTTGTTTCCGATTGGCTACTGCATGTTGCGAAAGATTACTTACTGGCTGCGCTCCCTCCTGGCGCATGTGATGCCGGGCGCTGATTGGCGAACGACGCTCAGACATGCACTGCAAAAAAATTTCTGGTAGACTTGTAAGCTGGTTTTTCATTTGGGGCCTACAGTGTAAGGCTGAAAATATAGGAATGTTTAGCATTGCTACCTAACAAAGTTGGGGACTACTCTACGCCTTTGACTCTGTCCTGAGCAACTGTAGGAACGTTGCCACGGGTGCGTATTATTTTACCATTCGCGCTTTGTCGCTGTACGTGTACGCTGATGCGGTACATTTACAGATAGTTTCTTGGAACGTGTAACTGGCCAGTGACGCCGTTTTCGGTGGCGTGCGAGGCTGGAGTTCGCGCTTTAAGCCGCTCGTTTCACCCCTCGTGTTATTAACATGTTCCCTACCAGTGTCCGCGACCGTGGACGTGTTGCAAATCAAGGGTGATTCTCGCCAGTCCTGTACATAGCAAGGAATTAGTGTTGGGGGGGTCCTACTTGTGAGTATAGGCTATTCACGGTAAAATTAGCACTTTTGAAAACCCTGCTTCAGATCTAGTTGCGCGCGCGTTGTGTATTCCTCGCCTTACGTAAACTTTTACATATCCATGGGCCTGTTTACTTAATTCATGCGTCGGTCAAGTGAAACTGTAAAATCATTAGAAAAAGAAAATATTTTACGAATTTGCTCATTTTTACTGGTCGATGCATTAAAAAAAAAACACAGAAACCGAAAGAAATAGTTCAAACCCGAAAACTTTTTATTTGACGCTAAGATATGGGACTACTTTCCATCTCGTGTTACCAACTTGGACGCCCGTTCAAATATATGCAGGCAGGGACAGTGACTTTATTCTAAGGTTCATTTCAAAAGTGCTCACTTTATCGTGAACAGCTGTTCATAATATTTGCCGAAGCTCCTGTACCTCTCGCTTGTAAATGGTTAATGCTGATAAAGGCTGTTCAAGATGACGTGAATGAAACCACCACTGCCACTATTGCCTAAGTAGTTTTTAAAAATTAGTAATACTTTGTTGTTTTATGTGTATAACAGTCGTAGGTGCGACAAACTTACTCATGAAAATTTTTTTGACGATCTTTCAGGTATCATAAGTCCAGCATATTTAGCTTTTATCCAGGAATTTTTTACGTAGCGTAATCCCCGAAAAATAGCCGTAAAAAAATGTACAAACGTGTGTCCCAGGCTTTAAATCATGAATACCCGTTGGGATAGTTTCACTTACTCGCCAATCACGCGCAACTAATTACTGGTGGGAAAATTTTTATTTAAAGAAAAATAATTATTTAATACTCGGAGACAACTTTCTGCTCAATATATTGTGTGAGAATGATACCTACAGTCGCCACTTACCCCTTCAGAAGTCCGCGACCGCATTTTGGCCGCGTGAGAAACGACATATAAGTTCCTCGACCACGTCAGCTGTCTGCTTGGCTTGGTTTTTGTGGGTGGGGGGGGGGGGGGGCAGCGACATCGCTTCACGCTCCGTCTGCTGTTAACCTTCAACCTTCTCCACCGCAACCCTCATCGTCTCCTATCCTCCAGGAGACCCCTACGCGATTATTTTCTGGTTGGCTGTGTCCCTGGGGAGTCTCTGCCCCCCCCCCCTTGCCTGATGTTATTGCTGCTTCCTCATGAAATTCGTATCTGGCAGGGGCTGGTCTGGTCCGAAAGGGGGAAAGCTTCAGCTGCTTGAAGTCACTTCCAGCGGGCCGGGGGTTGCCAGGGCCTAAGCTATATGCCGTTCACGGTAAAGTGAGCACTTTTGAAGCCCTAGTTACTTTTTTTCTTTAACCAATTTATATCCTTTCCCCCACTTGTTAATGTAAACCCTGCCATGTGAGTAATAAACACAGTGTATACATTCGCCATACCCAAAACCAAAGTCCGAAGCCACAATGGAATGTATTAATTGGTCATTATGTCTAATGAAACAGCTTCCAAAAGTGCTCACTTTACCGTGAACGGCCTATACCCCGGATATGGCTCTGCTTGGGGGCCGAGCTGGCCAGCCCTTCACCTGTGTGCCAAGCCCTCCTATTAAACAGTTATGCGGAGCTGCACGTTTTCTGCGAAATAGTTGTTTGCGTGAATACGCTTATCTCGGTAAATAAGAAAAGATAAAAAAAAAAAAAAACAATTATCTATGTCCCTATTATTTTACTTTTGTCATATTTAGTATTTTCTTGGAGAAAAAAATTCGTGAAGATGGTCAAATATCGTTTTTTTTAAAAGCTTGCCTGTGCAGTTTCTTTGAACGGCAAGAGAAAAGTACAAAGATACGGGCGTGTTTTAATATGTGGGCTTTCATCGCGTGTAATAAAACCCCACTGTTACAGAGCTGAATTGCAGAGTTCAGCGTCACGACGGAAACACTGCACGCCTTGCGTGTAGGAGCGATGAGGCACTAGGCGTGCAGTGTTAGTGTCGCCCGTATCGCTCCCTCGCTTCTTGACCTTGGACGCGCAGCTCCAAACTAACTATTAAAGGCTGTTCACGATAAAGTGAGCACTTTTGAAATGAGTGACACGTGTCCAGCGAAGTTGGTAACGGTGGAGGGGAAAGTAGTTCCTTGTATTAACGTCGAACGAAAAGTGTTAGGTAACTATTTGTGATAACTTCAATTATTTCTCTCGCTTTCTGTATTTTTTTTAATGCACCGAATTGTAAAAATCGCCAGATTTGTACAATATTAACTTTTCTAATGATTTCACAGTTTCACTTGACCGCCGCATGAATAGAGTGATGAGGCCCGTGGCAATGTTAATTGTACATGAGGCGGAAGAACACACAAGGTGCCCACAAGTAGATCTCAAGCCTATACAAAGAGTACCGTCAACCTCGCTTGAACAGACAAACATATAAGTTCTTGTTTACGAGCACACACGTTCGAACCTTTTGGTTATAAAGAACATTTTACTCGCCCCACTATCGGTAGGAATAAAACTGAGCGATTATATTTCGTTGGAATAATGTAAAAAAAAAAAAAAAAAATGAAAAGACACCTTGCGTTTCCTGAAAGTATGGGGGGGGGGGGGGAAAGGTATACATTTCAATTTTAAAAGTGCAAGTCATGTGTGTATATTGACACAGCTGTGTAACTAGTGAAAGAAAATAGCATCGTCGCGCAAGTGTTGTTCCTGTGAAGATATAAAACAGCAGGTAACGGAGAAATGAATCGCACAATTTTGTACCTCGTCGAACTAAAGTCCCTGTCAAACTGTCGAAGAATTATCCCGTCAAACCGCCTCCAATAAGTTTGGTAAAATGAAGTTAGACAGTTATGACGTCAATTAAAACGTTGTAAACGCCGCCATATTTGTCTGCGAAAGTTGGATGGCTTCTCTTTCCATCAAACATTTGAAGATTGGACCAGTTCTAAAATTTCTTTGATGTTTGATGGTTTTAGCCAAACAGAATCGTGCACGACAAAAATGGACGTCAAAAAACATTAAAATACTGAACGATTGCAGGAAACGAAGTAAGTTATGAATATAATTAACATCTGCAGAAGCTGTCTGGACCTGAATTCTATTTTAAGTGAATATTGCACATAATATTACGAACTTAGGGGCATTATATGCCATTGTTCAGGAAACATCTCTGATAATTAAAACTTTAATTTAGTGAAGAAGTGAAAATAAATTACAACGTTCCTTACTTTTATTCCAGTGGATTTCATGGAAAAACAAAAACATTATCTCACTATGAAAATCGTTTTGAAATAATAATTCAAATTAGTCTCTCCCAGTTGACAGTGTGACACATTTTCAAACACATTCAAGATTATTTGGTAAAATTTGTTACAAGGAAAATTTCGATGACCCCATTTTGTCTTCAAATTTCATTGTCAAATATAGTTGAAGGCGAAAATTTGACAGCGTGACATGGGTTTAGTACCTAGGTTTTGCTAGCATACTCTGTACCAGTGTGTTTCAGCGGATTAGTACCTAGGTTTTGCTAGCATACTCTGTACCAGTGTCAGTTTCAGCGGATTAGTACCTAGGTTTTGCTAGCATACTATGTACCAGTGTCAGTTTCAACAGATTAGTACCTAGGTTTTGCTAGAATACTCTGTACCAGTGTCAGTTTCAGCAGATTAGTACCTAGGTTTTGCTAGCATACTATGTACCAGTGTCAGTTTCAGCAGATTAGTACCTAGGTTTTGCTAGCATACTCTGTACTGGTGTCAGTTTCAGCAGATTAGTACCTAGGTTTTACTAGCATACTATGTACCAGTGTCAGTTTCAGCAGATTAGTACCTAGGTTTGCTAGCATACTCTGTACCAGTGCCAGTTTCAGCGGATTAGTACCTAGGTTTTGCTAGCATACTCTGTACCAGTGTCAGTTTCAGCAGATAAGTACCTAGGTTTTGCTAGCATACTCTACCAGTGTCAGTTTCAGCAGATTAGTACCTAGGTTTTGCTAGCATACTATGTACCAGTGTCAGTTTCAGCAGATTAGTACCTAGGTTTTGCTAGCATACTCTGTACCAGTGTCAGTTTCAGCAGATTAGTACCTAGGTTTTGCTAGCATACTCTGTACCAGTGTCAGTTTCAGCAGATTAGTACCTAGGTTTTGCTAGCATACTCTGTACCAGTGTCAGTTTCAGCAGATTAGTATCTAGGTTTTGCTAGCATACTCTGTACCAGTGTCAGTTTCAGCAGATTAGTACCTAGGTTTTGCTAGCATACTATGTACCAGTGTCAGTTTCAGCAGATTAGTACCTAGGTTTTGCTAGCATACTCTGTACCAGTGTCAGTTTCAGCAGATTAGTACCTAGGTTTTGCTAGCATACTCTGTACCAGTGCCAGTTTCAGCGGATTAGTACCTAGGTTTTGCTAGCATACTCTGTACCAGTGTCAGTTTCAGCAGATAAGTACCTAGGTTTTGCTAGCATACTCTACCAGTGTCAGTTTCAGCAGATTAGTACCTAGGTTTTGCTAGCATACTATGTACCAGTGTCAGTTTCAGCAGATTAGTACCTTGGTTTTGCTAGCATACTCTGTACCGGTGTCAGTTTCAGCGGATTCAGCTGCAGCGTCTCTCTTCATGTATTTTTCAGTGTAGTACTGGATTTCTATGCGCGGTGCTGCTTCGTGACATTCTGTTGAGCGTAAAACCGGGGTTTCTGCTTCCATAATGCAATGTTTATACGAAACGCACAAATTAACGCAGATGCCAATATTGAATTCCCATGCTTCGTATATTCACGTTTCCCTGTACATTGATAGCATTTTCCCATCCTGCACGGACAACTACACAGACAATTTTATTCTATAAAATACATCATTGGTACGTTTCTCAGACTTTTCTCTCGTGGTTGAATAAAGGTCAGTCACTTGGTAAAGCTACAGGTTTTTTGGATGTTTCTGCTAACTTTGTGGGTGACTTATGTTCCCCTCGACAGTAAACGAACGAGGCCTTCAGTTGACATGACTCTGACTTTGCCGTCAAGTGCCCACACCTTATGTCTTAGTCGTGGACACTTCGGGTCTAACTTTGTGGGTGACTTATGTTCCCCTCGACAGTAAACGAACGAGGCCTTCAGTTGACATGACTCTGACTTTGCCGTCAAGTGCCCACACCTTATGTCTTAGTCGTGGACACTTCGGGTCTTAAAAAAAAAACATAAGCGACGCAGCTTTTCGTACTATTTTTGTTTTGCCTTGTTACGGAATATTCTGAACGTGATAATTTCTTTTTACCCCGAGCATAGGCGTAACCTTGAATATTGAGCGCATCTAATGGGTAGAAAAAAGCATGTCATTTTAGGATTCAAATTGCGCGCATTGTGTGTGTGTGTGTGTGTGTGTGTGTGTTGTGAGAACCAGGACCCGAACCTGCGGCACCTCGTGTGCCTTACGTCGGGTCATGGCACCGACAATGCAACGACGTCATCGCAGACGATTATAAAACGGGCGTACAGTTCCGGGTCAGCGTTACACTCTGCACGATACTCGGGCGTGGCGGGCTCCAGGGCAGGACTGAGGCAAGCCGGTTGAGCAATAGACACCGGACGACGGAGGACGTCAGCCAAATCAGCTTCGAGGACACGTCAGGATCATCCCACGACGGAGGAGCTTCGTACGTGGTCGAGATATTATTCAGTGGGGAGGTGGATCTCGTCCCCCCCAGTGCAGGCCGGTTCAGCTATGGAAAGCCACGCACCGCGATTTATTAGTATAAATTAATTGAAAGTAAATTAGTTTTCTCGTTTTCAAGATCTGTCCTGCTTGCAGGAACATTCTGAGGCTTCCGATCAAGCAACTTGCTTCAATTCATATTTGTTGTTGTTTTGTCCTCGAGCTGAGAATAAATGTGTAGTTTTGTAAAAGTATCTTGAATTGTTATTGGAATTCAAGCTAGCTGAGAGTTGTTAACTAAGTGGAGTTGGTGAGTAGTTCAGAGTGTGGTCGAGGGACCAGAACAGTACGTGTTCGCGTGTGTGCGTGAATCATGTGCTGGAAAACAAAGGAATTGGCTTCGAAAGTTCATTCGTGTCCTCTATCGAGAGACACTCGATTACAATAAATCACGGTGCGGCTAACGAAGCACTTGTATCGAAACGTAAAAATGCTTAAAACGGAATTTTATGCAGTATGAAATTTCTTATTTTCACTTGATTTTTTTTCTCCGACAACATGTGTCCCGTGACATTTCAAATCATAAAAAATTTGTTTCTAATTTGGTTGGAAATTTACTCACTACCGGAGATGCTCCCTCAGATAGGCAATTCACTGTAAAGTGAGCACTTCTCAAGGCCTTGCTAAAGTTTTCTATCTTCCTGTCACTTTTTAATATAAACATTGCCGTCAGACCAATAAACACAGTGTATACATTTCACCACTAACAAAAGTTAATGTCCGGAGCTGCGATAAAATATATTTATTAGTTGTTAATTCCGATTGAAAGGGCCTTAGAAAGTGCTCACTTTACTGTGAACAGCCAGTGGTACTGTTCCCCCCCCCCCTTCTCTTTCTCACCCTTTTGGTCGAAAGGAGCATGTAAAAAGAATTAAATTGCAGCTGCACTTGAAAGTTCGTGTTACCAGCGAACTTCACTGCGCGATATCAATCCGTTTATCCATCAATCACAGTGAACAAGGTGCGCACTAGCGTTGATTACTCTGCCAGTTTGTTTTTCTCCTTTTCAATCCGTTCTGTATCTGTAATAGTTGCTACATTTCTCTTCCAATTTTTACTTCGCTTTCATTTGTGTCCGTTTGCGTCTCTCGTCTACGTCCTTTCTTCTTGTCTCTACTTTCTGCGCGTGTACAGTTTCCAGCGACCACAGAGCCAATGTGTTATCCAATAGACGTAGGCGAAACTCCTGGCGAGAGATTTGACAGGCGAGTTCCTCAACCAGCAAACGCCCAACAGTCGATTGAGCGTACAAATGTTTGAGGGCAACCAGCTTCTATTGAAGTTTCAATAGTAAACCTATAAGAGCCAGGAAAATATCCACGGGCAGTCGGAATGTCGTTCCTGTGCCCGCCTGATACCCCGTCCAAGTGGACATGAACTGTAGGGGATATATGTTGAAACGATTTTTTTTTTTTTGCGGTTGTCATTACGTTTCAGGTCGAAGAGTTCGAGATAACAATGACGGGTGGCTGGAATCGGACATGCCACGAGTTGCTTTGATCGCGCAGGCTGCTGAACGCATTCGTGGGAGATACCTGTCCTGCACTCGGTTCACGTGATCGCTGAAACTGACAAGTAAAAAGAGCTGCAGAGCATGCATTGCAGCGTGGGCGCACTGGCAGAAAAATGTTACGTGCACTGTGGGGGGGGGGGGGGATCTGGTTAACTTCCTAAACAGTAATGGAAGATTTTAACCGAAACATTGCGTGGTAATAGTACTACGCGTCAGGTAAAAATATGGAAATGTTTAGCATCGCCACTATACAAGGCTGGGAACTTTCCCCAAACAATGGTAACAACGTTACCATATATGTAAGGGGAAATATTTTACCATTCGCGCTTTGTCACTGTACGTATACACTGGTATGGTAAATTTACAAATTAATTCGTATAGTGTACCTCAACCTCCGTTTCGCCTTTTGTGCAGAATTACTCGTTTTCATGTCCTAATTTCAGTTTCAGAGGTATTCTTGAAAATGTTTGACAATTGAAAATTTTCAATTTACCAGTTGTTAAATACTTTTGTATATAATTTTCACTGTGTTATTTTCTGCTTGCGCAAAGGCAGTAACTTATTGATAAAATACCAATATGTTCCTGACTTTTTTTTTTTTTGCAAGGAGATAACCCGCATTTGAAATTGCGCACAAAAATGTTAAACAACTCGTAAAATATAAATTTCTTATAATTGTACATCGCCAGTAATTACTATGAATCCAAGATTATGACGCGAAAACGAAGAATTTCCGTAAAAGTGGCTAAGCCGCGCCTTAAAAACTAAAGTGCGATATCTTACGCATGCAAGTCTTTATGGGTCTCGAGTTTCCTTTCGCGGTGAGAAAGATCAAAAAAATTTATTTCGAAAGGTAGTAATTTATATCTATGTAATTTGCAGCAAGCAGCCAGTCACAAAAATGCTGTAAATGGTGCTCGCGGAAATTTATGGGTACAATAGAGCGAGCTAGTGAAATATAAAAATTTTCCTATGTGCGAACAAGATCAGGCTATTCGCGATCAAATGAGCACTTTTGAAAGCCCTGCTTAAGATCTATTGGTATGCACGTTGTGTATTCTTCCACCTTATGTAATATTAACATGGGCGTCATCACTTTATTCATGCGTCGGTAAAGTGGAACTGTTAAATTATTAGAAAAGTAAATATTTTCAAAATCTGCTCATATTTACACTTCGATGCATAAAAAAAAACCGAAAGCGAGAGAAATAATTTTGGTTAACAGAAATGGTTACCCGACACTTTTTATTCGACGGTAATATACGGAACTACTTTACCATACATTGTTACCAACTTAACTGGGCGCATGTCACTCAGGGCGCCTGTTAAAATGTATGCAGGTAGGAGCAGTGACTTTTTTTCTAAGTTTGATTTCGAACTGCTTACTTTATCGTGAACAGTCTTTAGGAGGTAGTATTTAATTTCCGACAGGTTGACATTGTCTCGAGTGATGTGACGAAATCCTGTTTCGTTCAGCTGAGGTGTAGTAGGTTTAGTTATAAGCAGAACTAGCAGAACGCAGACATGACGTGAGTTTCCACTGCCTGAAAATAAGATCTGAGGAAGTTTCTGAATTCTCAAAAATTGCATACTTGTCGCCGGAAGTGACCTCATCATGTGTATACTAGCTGTGTTCAAATTCCCAGTATCGCACACGCAGGAAGTATACTTGGTAAGTATTTGAAATTGTATACTTGCTGGGCAGACTTGCGTACTTACGGCAGTCGCCATTTTTATTTAAGGCGGATAACGTAGTGGTTTATAATGTCATTCAGTTGTAAGTAAACAGTTGTAGGTTACTTGGTTGTGTGAATAGAATGTGTAAACAATTGTCAGGTTAATAAATGTGCATAGAAATATAGATAACATTCTGAGCATTTTATAGTTGTCTGCAGCATATTTCCGACGTGTTTGCAGACGAATAATGTTAAAATTGCATTTCGCATTTCCAATTATTACAAACCTTGTGGTTATTTGTTTACTTTTCAAAGACCATATAAGATGCCGTAATGTATTCATAACACCATGCATCAAATGTTCTGTTTTCACATAGTGTCTGATATTTCCGCCAGAATGCGCAACCAGTCTAACAAGACGAGGCGATTACCTGTCCGAATAGTTTCAACAAGTACACGACTAATACACTACACTGCTAGTACGCAAATGTATATACTTATCAAGTATATGCTGAGAATTCAGAAACTTACTAAATAAAGTCGTAAATTCGCCCTCACTTTCCCGCCCCTGTTCGTGCGTATAAATTATCCTCTCAGCTTCCTTTTGCCAAGGTCAGCCAAGAAAGGATCGCAGATCTCATCTTCGCGGCATAACCTTCTACGATGCAAAGCCGTTAAACAAGTCACCAAGCAGTTCTGCTGCGGCCGCTTACAACATGGTGGAATCTTAGAACTCCGTGACTCGGCATTCGCCGAGTTAACGTTGGAGGACGAAGTGATAGAAAATAATTCCTGTTAGCGAAGGTTTGCGCGACCTCGAATGCAGATTTCTTCGTAAAAGACTCCCTGTAACCTTTCAG